>OX377202.1:33641689-34050454 GCA_947396885.1 Heligmosomoides polygyrus polygyrus
GATGTTCAGAGGATTTACAAAACCAGTGCAAAGGTACATACTGCTGTGGAACAAGCATAGCTCTACATCAGAATTTCGAGCTCTATCTAATGAGCTCTACCTCAAGCTTATCATTGCTACCGTTGATGAGATATTCTTCAAATTTAAAATTGGATAATAATTCTTCACAAACCTACGACGAAGCTGTGAAGGGTATATTCCTAGGTTAAAATTTCACACAGAATTCAACTGCGTTGTCAAACACCTTCTAGAAGAGCTCTTTTTTGAAGAAAAAATTGTGTGTATCACACTGTTGGGGACATGTCTCCAAACCAACATTCTATCACGAAGTTGATATCTTATCCTATTACATATAGAAGAGTTATATGTATTTTTTGTGTATGCCATTCAAGCGGTTTGAAACATTAGCCGTTTGGTAATCAAGACCGCTGAACACGAACCTGAAGTTCGCTTTTGATGTTTCGATCGCCATCAATCGATATTGATCAAATTATCGACTATTTTTGGATGTCATTCGCGATCCGAAACTTCAGCGCTGGGGGTAACCAAGGTCTCTGAACACATAAGGTCTTTCATTTCTATCCCATAAGACCTCGATCTCTTGGAGGCAGTGGATCCAGGGGATCGAGGTTAACTATTAATCGGTCCTTGCTTGCTGCTAGCGAGCCCTGAGGCAGTACCTCCAGGGGTTGAGGTCATGATTATTAATCGCTCCTTGCTCGCTGCTACCAAACCCTGGAAGCAGTGCCTCCAGGGGATAGGACATGTTCATTAATCAATCCTTGCTTACCGCCGTTCATTACTTCTGTGAATGGACAATATAGTGAAGTAGCTGAATCGCCTATGCACTTCGGCGGTGTTTTCGAACTTCCAGTGGGACTTCAGGATAAACTCCTTTCATCGAAGAAAAGCCTAGAGCCGGGCCTAACTCTTGTTATGGGCGTAGATATGTAGAGAGGGTTATTAGAGCAATAGCGAAAGCGATAAATTGTACGGTCAATAAACTCACACGACACGTATCTTTCACGTGACTTTCAAGTTCTAAACGTTAAAAGAGGCACAGCACAGGTTAGTGTGGCCAAGTAGTAACAGCATTTTAACAAGCAGTAAGCCCATCAATAGAGTCTGAAATGCAATGTTCCAGTCGCAGTCTTCACTATTTGCACGCCACAGAAATTTCGTTACCCTGTGCTTTCATGTGGGTGTCAAACATCTTCACAAGCGTCACTAGTATCAATTTTAGAACCACTCAAATAGTACGTGATTTTTTAGGATACCCTGCATTCTTCGCAAGCCGTAGCGTGTTTTTACCCTTCGGACATTTAAACAAGCTCACATCAATCGAAACTGCCACTTTGTGGAGAAATTATAACAAGCATTCAAGCGAAAACAATCAATCGAGTATAAAATGCAAGGTTTCAGACGAGTGCATGACGCAATCCGTACCGCCCATTTGTCAGAAAATGTCTACTTTGTTAAGCTTTCATATGAGCCATCAAGTTTTTGAGTACCTTTACTCGGAGAAAAGTTATCACCTTTCAAACAGTGTTTACATTTTTGAGACACTGTATTTGCGAACATAGAATTCGTAGTTGAATTCTGCGTAGAATGTTGGCTTGGAGACATGTCCTCAACGGTGTGATACACACAACTTTTTCTTCAAAAAAGAGCTCTTCGAGAAGGTGTTTATACGACGCGGTTGAATTCTGTGTGAAATTTTAACCTGGAAATATACCCTTCACAACTTCGTCGCAGGTTTGCGAAGAATTATTATTGAATTTTAAATTTGAAGAATATCTCATCAACGGCAGCATTGTTAAGCTTGAGGTAGAGCTCATTAGATAGAGCTCGAAATTCTGATGTAAAGCTATGCTTGTTTCACATCAACATGTATCTTTGCACTGGTTTTGTAAACCCTCTGAACATCCTGTTGTTGCAGTCCCAGCAGATCTGATCGACCTGCGTATTCCGCTCGTCGGTCGGCCGCCGTCGTGGGCCGCCGACTACGGCCTCCGTCGGGCCGTTGTTCGCCCGCGCGCGACGGGTGTCACGGCGTGAGCGGAGACGGCGAGCAGGGTGATGACGCCGCAGGTATGGCCACCTGGGCGCGCGGCTGCAGCGCCTACAACCAGCCGATACGAACGCTCCCCTCCCGTTGAAACGCGCCTCAGCGTCATGGAGACGGTGATGCTGCGCTGGACGGCAGGGGTCACGTATCCGAACCGATGACTTTCGGCAGAAATTCGGTGTCGCGCCGATAGCAGACAAGATGAGCGAAGCTCTCTTACGATGGTACGTGGAAGAGAAGACAGCGTCCACAAGATAAGCCTTAATTTCGAGGTGATTGGAAGCGGCCCAGCGCTGGTCTGATACGCTACATATGGACTTGAAAGTTGCTGGTATCTACTCTGATCTGGATCGGGGTAATGGCGTCATGATACCAGAATAGCGGATTCCGCTACAAAGCGGAACAAACGCTGAGGAGGAAGAAGAAGTTATCCCTTGAGGCTTTCTGAACTGATGAAACAAAACCCAACGAGAACAATGGAAACGAGTGCATTTCCATTGCTATTGTAGTGACGTTTTGACCTTTGCCTCACTGTGAGGGCTGTGAGACACTATCATTGAAGTTGCTTATTCTTGACAAGCTCAGGATCCCACTGTAGTTAGGAAAATTTAAACGTTTGAAGATATGAATGCATGATCTACGAATTTGAACGATTTTCAGACTTTTGATAACGACACCTTCAAAGCGTCAGACTTAACAGACTGATACTATGACAAACCTGCGTGGCATACAAGTATTGAAACTGTTCTATTGAAATACCGAAGTCCATGATAGTGGATAAGGAAGACAAGTTGCAGCTGTATTTTCGCTGCCGTTAATTGGTCGCAATTTTAGGTTATTTGACTGAAGCTTACGTGATGGCGCACCTTCCCCGACTAGAATGAATCCAATTTGCTCTTTCCGCCGATTCGTGTTTTACAAGAGGTGCGTCCCGTTAATGCCCGGCAAGATGGCCCAGTCGACGCGGCGGACTGTTACGGCGGATTATTACTGTGGAGCAACTTACTAAGAGCGTTTTGACCCTAAAATGCGTCGCATCTGCATCGGTTGCTTCGCCCCTGTCCCCAGAACTACGTTTCTGCACAAATGTGAGCATTAGCTTGCTTCTTGTCTGAGTTAACAATTATCCGAACCGTCGTGTCAGGGAACGGCGTATCGTCGGCGTCCATTTCTATTTGCGTCGTATCTTCAGCACGTCCCAGTGATCTCTCTTCCTAAAAAGGTCCTCGTAAATGTAGGAGACGGCTTTTAGCACCCGACAAAGCCTAAGTTTCTGGTACTGACTTCGATTTAGGTAGGCTCAACGAAACCTGAAAACTTGCTGTTCACAATGCTCCTGAATCTGCTAGAAAAAGGAACAAGACCAATGGAGACTCTCACAATCAGTGTTCACCAGATTCAGGACCACTGGAGCGACTATCAGCTAGAGCAGCAGGTGCAGATGCATTTTCACTCCTGCATCCACAGGGTGTCTGAAAAAGTGTATACACTGTTTGAAAGGTCATACCTTTGCTGACAGTAAGGGTACTGAGGAAGTTAAGAGCTTATGTGAATGCGCAAGAAAGTATAAATTTGAGCAGTAGGAATCGCGCCACGCAACCTTCTCCATTCTTACATTTTACACTCGATCGATTGTGTTTCGCCTGAATACCAGTCATAATTTCTCATCAAAGTGACCATATCAGTTCTACAATACCGCTCGCGCCGCACGGTCAAAAGTGGGCGAAAAAACGCCAACATAGCGTCGCACGCTCATAACTCCTTCAGTTTTAGGTTTCTCGAATAAAGGTTGGTACCATTCGAGATCCACACAAACATGGGTAAAACTTTACCGGAACACCCGTATTTTCGCCGTGGGTGGTCCAGAATTGGCTGGACGGGCGATTAGAGCTGCTTATTTCCCAGGATATGCGTGCTTTCGGAGTATCTCAAAAATGGCGTACGTCGCCAGTGCTCTGTCATGCCAGGAATGCTCCGAGAGTGCGCCGTGCACAATGCACACAGAACCTAACCTATCAATCGAGTGGGCGAGCGCATGTTCCCTGCGGTTCTTTCTTCTCTTACTGGGAAATGCGAATTTCTCAAGACTATTTCGAACCGTTTGGAGAAGGTTCTCAGAAATTTCTATTCACCACACTCAGGATTAGCTCCAATCTGCCCCAGCGAAATTTTGGTGTGCGCCGTGTACGATGCGGACAAAGAAGAAACTTTCAATCGAGGGGGGGGGGGGGGGGGAGCAGCTTGTAAACGGAGCCTTTGAACAGTTTTGTCAGAAATTTGCAGCCGCCCTAGTCAGGAGTTGCTCCAAGGCTGTCCAGCGAGCCTTTGGAGTGCGCCATGAACGATGCATACAGAATAGAACCTTTCAATCGAAGGGGGGGGGACAGCTTGTAGACTGAGCGTTTATCAGAAATTTCTTGCCGCCCTACTCAGGAATTGCTTCAAGGCTGTTCAGCAAGCCTTCGGAGTGCGCCATGAACAATGCATACAGAATCGAACCTTTCAATCGAGGGGGGGGGGGGCGACCGCTCGCAAATTGCATGCGCGGGCGTCTTCGGAGCACAATAGCTCTGTCAAGTTGTAACCTTTCAGGTTGCAGCTTGTAGGTCTTGTAGGCAGTCGAACGGTCTGCTAGCACGCCAAAGCAGAATGGTTTAGCATAGGAGGGGGCAATGTTATAGGGGTGCGAATATGCAGGTGGAGCTTGCGTGACGCATTTTTTTTCCGATTTCCGTGGACCACTGCGAGAAGACGCGGGGAGCTAACGGCATCAGTATGCGTATGCGGACAGAGCACTTAAGGTACTTTACGGTGACGGGAACAGAACTTCTTACCTGCCTAAAATGCCTTAGCCCCATCTGCCGTTTTAGAGCGGCGATACCTAGCGGTCAGAGTTTCTTGCGCTCCTACTCGCCCAGATTTGAGTCTTCGACACTCTCAATGGCACCGTTCCGTTCTGCTTGAAAAGCGCTGTCGAATGGTATCAATTTCGACCGATTTTGGAAACATCAATTTTTGACTGCTTCGCATCGAGGACGAGGACGAGGCCGCGGCGGAAGGAGATAACGTCATCTCTGCGGCAGCGCCGCGGCCCTATGCTTAACCATAAGACAGAGACGCAGAGCTCGCCGCCGGCGGCGTCTCTGCCCTATCCTAACCAGGGGTGCACATTTAACGGTTAACGATTTAATGAATTTAACGAATTGACGGCATTTTTCGTTAAAATTTGGCATAACGACTTAACGGAAATTTTTAGAAATTTACCGAAATTTTTAACGGACTTCTTTCTCAGTAAGTTTACCACTTTTCCTTAAGACTTCACTAATATTGCAGGCCTCATCCTCCCAATTGGAATTATTCCTGAAAAACTATTGAAATCAGCGACAATACTTTAATGTTTTTATACCATTTTAACGCCTTCTATGATGCATTTGGAAATAGTGCAAATGAAGCTGGGAAATTTCTTCGTCGAGCCGCTAAGCACATCAACAAATCTACAAAGTTAGTGGTCTGACCTCCTCATAAGATATGCTTATCCTCACTTGGAGCTGCTAATCCCAGAATGCTTTGCTCCCCACTTAAAGCTGCCGAGAAGTAGAGAATGCTTTCAGTCGGTAGACGTATTTTAAAAGATTTGAGAAAAACGCCAATGAATGGATAAAGAACGCTGTCACTCAACCCCTTCTGGGATACGCCACGCATTCTACTTTTACGGGATGTGGTGGGGACGATTCGAATACGTAATTGGCCAGGCAGTAAATCACATGTGGTGGTCAGCCGATGAAGAATTCAGCGCTTTATCCTTCCCAGACAAGTCTGGTACCAATTCACCTAGGGGTGGAAGGCTTGGCTGGCCTGGGCGGGAAATCCGAACCAGGAATCGTACGTTCGTCATCGTGTTAGTATTCCAGTGATAGGCTTTTAATTGTATTTTTATTAGTTCTTTCGGTACTTAGCGGGCTGGTTCCCACATCGAGATTGTACACACTCGTATAACAGTCACACAAAACGGTTTCACAACTCCCACATGGTTCAGCGCCTCATCGTGGCGTGGGGGTGACAATGGGTGTCGAACTGCGATGTACAGCGGAGGTTTTCAATCTCCGGCAGGGTCTCCCAGGCTGAGAAGGAGTTCGACAATTCTTCGGAAGCCTAGCGAAGTCTGAATCACCGCACGCCCCGAAGGCACGAAAGGGGCACCCCGAAGGCAAGAAAGGGGTGATACGAGCTCCGCCCGGGGCGAGAAGGGAGGTAGACACCACAAACGGTTATTGGTTTTGTGGTGTCACCTCATGTGAAGTCCGGCACGCCATGCCCTGCAGAAATTGCAAAAATGGCAACGGTTCCAGCGTCAGGCCCAGGTTGACAGGCCGGCTGATGGAGAAACCTGTCACAAACCATGATCAAAAGTCGCAATGGAATCAGTATAAAGGCTAGGACGTCACCCGGAAGTGACGCGCAGAACCCCCGCCCGAGTTCTGCGGTCAGTATGCGAGGGCTACCGAGGGCAGAACGACCTCGGCCAAAGAAGCTAGTTCGAGTGGGGACTCTGAATGTGGGAACGCTGACCGGAAGATCCAGAGAGGTGGCCGACTTGATGAAGCGCAGAAAGATAGAAGTCCTGTGTCTGCAAGAAACGAGATGGAAAGGAGCGAAGGCCAAGGAGATTGGAGAAGGGGTCAAGCTGTTCTACAACGGAGAGGATACGAAGAGGAACGGTGTCGGGATAGCTGTCGCAGAGTCCCTCAGGGATTCGGTAGCTGCTGTCCAAAGGATAAACGACCGCATCATGTCACTGCGGCTCGACACGAAGGAGGGTTACTGGACTGTCATGTCCGTCTACGCCCCTCAGACCGGATGCCCCGAGCACGAGAAAGATGATTTCTACTTCACGCTCGAGGAGGCCATAAGGTCCGTACCAGAAGGCGATTACCTGTCCATAGCAGGGGACATGAATGGCCACGTAGGGAGTGGCAGAAGAGGAGTAGAAAGGGTTCATGGAGGTAAAGGGGTCGGCTTGATGAACCCAGATGGAGAAAGAATTCTCGAGCTGGCTATCTCCCACGACCTGGTGGTCTGTAGCACCTTCTTCGCGAAGAGGGAGAGCCAGAAGGTGACCTATGCTAGCGGAGGAAGAAGGACGGAAGTCGACCACATCCTAGTGCGAAGACCTGCCTTGAAAACTGTCCGGGATGTGAAGGTCATTCCGGCTGAAGATGTAGCACCACAGCACAGGCCATTGGTAGCTGACCTGGCCATACCTCTACCCAGCAAACCCAAGGTAAGAACAGAACCCAGAATCCGATGGTGGAAACTGCGGGGTTCAGAGCGCAACGAGCTACGAAGGAGGGTGCTCGATGCAGGTCTTCCGGATCCAACTGGTCCCGTGAACGAGACCTGGAGGAGGGTGACCCAAACGATTCTACGATGTGCCAAGGAAACCCTCGGTGAAACAAAGGGAGGGATCAGAGGAGATAAGGCTGCATGGTTCTGGAATGAAGAGGTGCAGGCTGCGGTGAGGAAAAAGAAGGAGGCCTATAAGCAGTGGCAAACGACAAGCGCACCCGAGCATCTTACAGTCTATAGGAAGATGAAGAGCCTGGCAAAAGCAGCTGTAGCGAAAGCGAAGAAAGCGGAGATGGATGCCCTATATGAGAAGCTAGACGGGCCACAGGGAGAGAAGTTTGCTATCCGGCTGGCTAAGGCGCGGCATAGAGCTTGCGCCGACATTCGAGTGGTCAAGACAGTGAGGGGTGCTGACGGCAGGGTACTACGGAGGCCAGTCGAGGTCAGAAAAAGATGGGAGGAGTACTTCAAGGAGCTCCTGAATGAAGAATTGCCTCGTCGCGAAGTTCAAGAAGAACAACCAACGGAAGGACCCATCCCATCCTGGACGCGGGAAGAGGTTCGCAACGCCATAGGAAAGATGAAGCTCGGGAAGGCAGCTGGACCTGATGGGGTGCCAGTAGAGGCTTGGAAGGTGCTTGGAGACTGTGGAGTCAATTGGCTGACACAGTTCTTCAACAGAGTCATGATAGACAGTAAGATGCCGGATGACTGGAGGGACAGCATCATAGTCCCCATCTTCAAACAGAAAGGGGACGCGTCCGAGTGCTCCAACTACCGAGGGATCAAACTGATCTCGCACACGATGAAGATCTACGAACGTCTGGTCGACTCGAGGCTGAGGGAGATGGTGACAATCTCCCAGGAGCAGTGGGGCTTCATGCCTGAGAGGTCCACCACAGACGCCATCTTCATCGCTCGCCAGGTAATGGAGAAATATCGGGAGAAACGAAAGCCCTGCTACATGGCCTTTCTGGACTTGGAGAAAGCCTACGACAGGCTACCCCGGGCCGTGATCTGGAAATCGCTCCGAAGTAGAGGTGTCCCGGAACGTCTGATCACAGTCGTAAAGGACATGTACGAAGGCTCGAAAGCGGCGGTACGAACCCCACACGGAATGACAAAGAAGATGGACATCACAGTGGGTGTACATCAAGGGTCGGCTCTGAGTCCGTTCCTCTTCGTGCTGACGCTTAACTGCATAGTGAAACTCCTGGAGGAAGGCCCTCTCAGGACCATCCTCTACGCGGACGATATCGCTCTAGTAGCCGACAGCCGGGAGGAGCTGGAGGAGAAGGTGAGGCTGTGGCAAGTAGCCCTCGCGGATAACGGCCTGAGGCTGAACGTGAAGAAGACCAAGTTTATCAGCTCTGAGCAGTGCACTAGACCGATCCTAGACTGCCAAGGGGAGGCGATCGAGAAGGTGGAAGAATTCCGCTACCTCGGAAGTGACCTATCCGAGGAAGGAAGTGTGGACCAGGCGGTCAGGGGGCGGATAAACGCAGCCTGGCTCAAATGGAGGGAGTCCACAGGAATCCTCTGCGACCGTAGGTGCTCCAGGACACTCAAAGGAAAGCTCTATAGAACAGTGGTGAGGCCTGCCCTCCTCTACGGCAGTGAGTGCTGGGCCCTAGGTAAAGCGCAGGAGCGGCAATTGCACGCGGCGGAAATGAGGATGCTCAGGTGGGCTTGTGGATGGACCCGTCGGGACAGGGTGCGAAACGAGGATGTTAGGGCAGTGATGAAGACAGCCCCGATCCAGCTGAAGATGAGGGAGCAGCGCCTGAGGTGGTATGGACACGTCCTCAGAAGACCAGAGGATCACCCCATAAGGTTGGCCCTAGATTTCGAGGCACCCGGAAAGCGTCCGAGAGGAGCCCCAAGGAAAAGGTGGAAGGATGTCATCAAGAAAGATCTCGCTGAAGTCGGCGCCATGCCAGACGACGCCTTTGATAGGATAAGGTGGCGACGGATCATAAGAACAGCGGACCCTGCGACTGCGCGGGACTAAACGCTCGGGAGAAGAAGAAGAAAACGGTTTCACAAACAACTAGGAAAGAGGAGGAACCTCGAGTTCTGCCTGATCTTTAATTTTAAAATGCCTTTTCGATGCGGGCACCAGCTCACTAAATACCGTTCTCTTGATTGATAATCCTATAACTGGTGTTATTCTATACCATGGAGATAATCTGTTGCTGAAGGTTTGTTCACTTCCCTGTCCACACCTTGTTGAGTAACTGTTTAAGTTACATTGCAGTCTTACACTACATTCCTTGAACTTTAGTTGTTGATCTGTTAAAGTTGGATAGAACATATGACGTTTTCTTTGATTTTTTTTATCTGAAATAACAGCTTGCAGCTAATTGTATTTTTTAACGAAATTTAACGAAAAATTTCCGTTAAAAAATTTCGTTAAAATAATTTAACGCACAAAACTTTGTGTGCACCTCTGATCCTAACCATAGCGGCGAGCGGCGTTGCCGCAGAACTCTGTGGGGGCCTTATGTCCGCTGCCCTAAAACGGCAGATGGGGCTAAGGCGTTTTAGGCAGGTAAGAAGTTCTGTTCCCGTCACCGTAAAGTACCTTAAGTGCACTGTCCGCATACGCATACTGATGCCGTTAGCTCCCCGCGTCTTCTCGCAGTGGTCCACGGAAATCGGAAAAAAATGCGTCACGCAAGCCCCACCTGCATTTTCGCACCCCTATAACATTGCCCCCTCCTATGCTAAACCATTCTGCTTTGGCGTGCTAGCAGACCGTTCGACTGCCTACAAGACCTATAAGCTGCAACCTGAAAGGTTACAACTTGACAGAGCTATTGTGCTCCGAAGACGCCCGCGCATGCAATTTGCGAGCGGTCGCCCCCCCCCTCGATTGAAAGGTTCGATTCTGTATGCATTGTTCATGGCGCACTCCAAAGGCTTGCTGAACAGCCTTGAAGCAATTCCTGAGTAGGGCGGCAAGAAATTTCTGATAAACGCTCAGTCTACAAGCTGTCCCCCCCCCCTCGATTGAAAGGTTCGATTCTGTATGCATTGTTCATGGCGCACTCCAAAGGCTTGCTGAACAGCCTTGGAGTAACTCCTGACTAGGGCGGCTGCAAATTTCTGACAAAACTGTTCAAAGGCTCCGTTTACAAGCTGCTCCCCCCCCCCTCGATTGAAAGTTTCTTCTTTGTCCGCATCGTACACGGCGCACACCAAAATTTCGCTGGGGCAGATTGGAGCTAATCCTGAGTGTGGTGACTAGAAATTTCTGAGAACCTTCTCCAAACGGTTCGAAATAGTCTTGAGAAATTCGCATTTCCCAGTAAGAGAAGATAGAACCGCTGGGGACATGCGCTTGCCCACTCGATTGATAGGTTAGGTTCTGTGTACATTGTGCACTGCGCACTCTCGGGGCATTCCTGGCATGACAGAGCACTGGCGACGTACGCCATCCTTGAGATACTCCGTAAGTACGCATATCCTGGGAAATAAGCTAACAAAAAGCTCTATCGAATGGTGTCACTCTCGACCAATTTCAAAAAAATCGATTTTTCGACAATATCGAGGACGTGAATGCTTTAGGCCGACCCGCGCCGACGATGACGTCATCGAGAACCGGTATTTTCGAAATTGGCCAAATTTCCTCGTGCAAACTTCGTACAAAATTATCTAGGGGTTATTTAGGGCGCTGATTACGAATCCGACGTTCGTTTTTGAAAATTCCGCGGACTTGAGCAGATTACTTCCCGTTTGAGGGAAGTGGTCGGGTCAGGATCACCGATCACCCTCAGTTATCGGTATGAGCGGTCCCCTTCCGTAATCGTCCAAATTACTTCGGCATCGTGTTTGGCACCCTGAATAAGTCCCCGACCCTGTACGAATTTCGTGCAAAATCGATGACCCTGACCTGACCACCATCAGTTATCCAGAAAAAATCCAAAACCTACCGAAGTCGACGGAATTTTCAAAAACGGACGTCAGATTCGTAATCAGCGCCCAAATAACCCCTAGACGATCTTGGACGCAGTTTCACCTGTATCACCTGTCGTCCCGTTGATCATCGACTTGCTCGAGCGGGCGCCAGCAGCGTCTCCATTCGTCCCTGTCGCGTGCCAGAGTGGTCCGATGGATCCTCCTCGCTCGAGGGACACGAAGAGCGTTATATCGGTCGTTCAGGGCTTTCACGAAGAAGTCCGACCAACGCGTTGGTGGGCGTCCTCGTGTTCTTTTGACATCCCGCGGAATCCAATCTGTGACGGCTCTCGTCCAGCGGGTGTCTGCGAATCGCATTACGTGGCCGGCCCACCTAATTTTCGACGACTTGGCCCATGCGACAGCGTCTCTGATCTTCGAACGTCGGCGAAGCTCGGAACTCCGGAGGCCTTCTCTCACTTGCGTGAGTCGTGTCACTCCGAGCATCGTCCTCTCGATTCCACGCTGCGCGACGCTGATCGCGCGTTCATCCTGCTTACGTATGGTCCCCGGTCTCTGAGCCGTATGTTAGGGCAGGAAGAACAGTGGAGTCGAATAGGTGGGCACGGAGTCGGACGTTCTTCGTTTTCTTCACGACTTCTTCGACGCTCTTGAAAGCTCCCCAAGCCGCTCGTTTCCTTCTGCTCAGCTCTGGTGCTAGGTCGTTGGTCATGTTGACTTCGCGACCCAGATACACATAGCTGGAGCATTCGGAGATGTTCGTTCCGTTGAGCGAGAATGGGGCATCAGAAACCCATCCGTTCTTCATGAACATCGTCTTCGTAAGATTCAGCTGCAGTCCAACGCTTCCACATACACGATCGAAGTCGGCCAGCATTCGTCCCGCCTGACTGATGCTCGGGGTTATGAGCACGATGTCGTCAGCGAAGCGAAGATGGTGCAGTTGCCGGCCGTCGACCTTCACTCCCATGTCTTCCCATTCTAGTTCGCGCATGACGTTTTCGAGGGTGGCGCTGAAGAGCTTCGGGGATATGGTATCCCCTTGTCGAACCCCTCTCTTCACGTCAATGACGACGTCGTTGTAGAATGGTGAGATCTTGGTCGTGAATCCACTGTACAACTCTCGAAGAACTCTGATGTACTGAGTAGGAACGCCCTGGGTGAGCAGGGCTTCCATGACCGCTTCAGTCTCGACGGAGTCGAATGCCTTCTTCAGGTCAATGAACGTAAGGCACAGCGGCAGCTTGTACTCTCGCGACACTTCGATGAGCTTCGTAATGGTGTGTATGTGGTCGATCGTGCTGAATCCTCTCCGAAATCCTGCTTGTTCGCATGGCTGTCCTTCGTCCAGCGTTCTACTAATCCTATTCAGGATGACTCGAGTGAACAGCTTGTAGACTACGGACAACAGGCAGATCGGGCGATAGTTGCCAATGTCGTGCACGTCTCCCTTCTTGTACAGCAAAACGGTCTTGCTGGTCTTCCACTGAGATGGAACCCTGCACTCGGACAGGTAACGTGTGAAGAGCCGCGCGAGGGTGTTGATGAGCGTAGGCGGGAGGTTCTTCAGGTGTTCGGGTCTGATCCTGTCGGGACCGGGTGCTGTACGTTTCTTCACCGACGAGATGGCGTGTCGGATCTCGGAAGGGAGAACAGAGGGAACGACGTATCCATCCTGCGGAAGATGGCATGGGGGCAGGTGGACGTGGCTATCGAAGAGATCGGAGTAGAAGTCGTGGATGACTTTCTCCATGGTCCTTCTGGAAGAGGTGATGGTTCCGTCAGGACGTCGGAGAGCGGTCATCTTGGTCTTGAAGTTGGCGAAGTTCCGGCGGGCATTGCGAATGCTCAGCCCTGCCTCTGCTGCTTCAGCCAACACTTCCGCCCTTCTCTCCTTGAGATCTTCCTTTATCGCCGCTCTGCATAGCTTTGCAAGCTCGAACGTCAGTTGGTAGTTGCCTGACGCTCGTGCTGCTCCACGCTGGCGTATCACCTCGAGAGTTTCCGGAGACAGGCGTCTCTTGGTGGTCTTCAAGCTCTCGGCTCCTTAGCACTATCGTGGAGATGGTGCACGAAGCGATCGTATTCCTCGTCGACGTTGTCCATGACGGCATCTTCCCAAAGGCCGACAAGAGAGGTGTAGAGATCCCAGTTGATGGTCGTTCTGGGATTCCTCTTCTTGAACTTCGCGGCCTTCTCTCCTTGACGCGAAAAGCGGAACCTCGCGCGAAGGAGGCGGTGGTCCGATCCCGTGTAGAACTTGGGGACAACGGAGACATCGGTCAGACAATACTTGCGATTGAAGATGATGTGGTCGATCTTGTTGTGGAACTGGCCACCGGGGGATTCCCAGGTCCATCGTAGGGAGGGAGGCTTCTGGAACTGCGAGTTTCCATGGATGGTCTTGGTCGACATGATAAACTCAGACAGCCTTTCACCTTGCTCGTTCCACTCCAAACCATGGGTTCCGATATGAAGTTCTTCCGGCGACCTTCGTGGCCCGATCTTGGCGTTGAAGTCGCCGACGATCACCTTGTAGAAGGTGTGATCTTCCTTATAGAACTTCTCCAGCTCCACGTAGAAGGCCTCGACGTCTTCGTCGTCGTAGTCGGATGTTGGGGCATACGCGACGAACACAGTCAAGGCTGGCACGGAGCCACATCGCTTCAGTCGCAGACGTCCGATTCGGCTTGTCAGAGACTCGTACGAATCGATGTTCATGGCCAAGTGCGTGTTGACGAGGACACCAACGCCGCCTACTCCCCTGCTGTCGCATGTTCCGAGGAACAGTTCTTCTCCGGAGTCGTAGGCGGCGTGTAGGGGGTGGTGTCTTCTCGTCTCGGTCAGTCCGATGACGTCGTACTTGATCTTCCTGGCTTGCATCATCAGGTCCTCGACGGATGCTTCGGACGCAAGCGTGCGGGCGTTGTAAGTACAGATCGTCATCCTAGTCCTTCTCAGTTTGCGCAGCCTGGTTAGGCCCTGAGATTTTAGCAGCCTCTCCGTACTCGTCCTTCCCATCGCTGCAGAAATGGGGGCTCTTTCGGGGTCAGGGGAATGAGGCCCTTTAGTGCTGCTGTGTTTGACTGGAATACAACACGGGTAGCTAGTCAGGCTCTGTCGTGCGGGCGGGGTACTCCGGGCAGCCAGCCAGACTGCCCGAAGGGACGGGGCGAGACTTAAGGCGGCCTCGAATCGCCTTACATGTACTCCCAGTCTACCGAGTGCAAGCTTTTGGCCGAGCCGACACAGTTACAATCCGCACAGTCACGGACACATCCACGCACACTGTGCACGAACATGCCGCTCCCACGCACAAGGAACGCATCGACCCGACACAGCAGGAGCAAGGAGTCCATCCCCTGCATCCCACCTGCGTCTCTGGGCAGTACACGGTCGCATTTGGTTCGCGTTTAATTCCCCTATCCACCACCCGGGGACGCGCCACGTGGCCCTGCGACAAGCGGCCCGAGATCCCTCTTAACAAGAGAGCCCGAAGGCTCTCTATCGAGGGAGATCCGTGGGGACGCAGTTTGAACGAGCAAATTTGGCCAATTTCGAAAATATCGGTTTCGATGACGTCATCATCCGCGCAGCTCGGCCTAGCGCGCCCACGTCCTCGGTGGGATATTGTCAAAAAATCGATATTGCCTAAATCGGTCGAAATTGATAGCATTCGATAGAGATATTCAAGCAGAACAGAAAGGTGTTATTGGGAGTGTCGAAAACCCAAATATGGCTGAGTAAGAGGGCAGGAAACTTCAACCACTAAAGGCCCCCACAGAGCTCTGCGGCAGCGCCGCGGCCCTATGCTTAACCATAAGACAGAGACGCAGAGCTCGCCGCCGGCGGCGTCTCTGCCCTATCCTAACCATAGCGGCGAGCGGCGTTGCCGCAGAACTCTGTGGGGGTCTTATGTCCGCTGCCCTAAAACGGCAGATGGGGCTAAGGCATTTTAGGCAGCCTTAAGTGCTCTGTCCGCATACGCATACTGATGCCGTTAGCTCCCCTCGTCTTCTCGCAGTGGTACACGGAAATCGGAAAAAAATGCGTCACGCAAGCCCCACCTGCATTTTCGCACCCCTATAACATTGCCCCCTCCTATGCTAAACCATTCTGCTTTGGCGTGCTAGCAGACCGTTCGACTGCCTACAAGACCTACAAGCTGCAACCTGAAAGGTTACAACTTGACAGAGCTATTGTGCTCCGAAGACGCCCGCGCATGCAATTTGCGAGCGGTCGCCCCCCCCCCCTCGATTGAAAGGTTCGATTCTGTATGCATTGTTCATGGCGCACTCCAAAGGCTTGCTGAACAGCCTTGAAGCAATTCCTGAGTAGGGCAGCAAGAAATTTCTGTTAAAAGTGCCCAAACGCTCAGTCTACAAGCTGTCCCCCCTCGATTGAAAGGTTCGATTCTGTATGCATTGTTCACGGCGCACACCAAAGTTTAAGTGGGATGGCGGGGAATTTCTGATAACATTCTCCAAACGACTCGAAATAGTCTTGAAAACCTCGCAGTTCCCAGTGAGAGAAGGTAGAAGTGCAGGGGACATGCGTTCGCCCACTCGATTGATAGGTTAGGTTCTGTGTGCATTGTGCACGGCGCACTCTCGAGGCATTCCTGGCATGACAGAGCACTGGCGACGTACGCCATCTTTGAGATACTCCGAAAGCACGCATATCCTGGAAGATGAGCTGCTCTAATCGCCCGTCCAGCCAATTTTGGACCACCCACGGCGAAAATACGGGAGTTCCGGTAAAGTTTTACCCATGTTTGTGTAGATCTCGAAGAGGCGAATATAATGGTACCAACTCTTATTCAAGAAACCTAAAACTGAAGGAGTTATGAGCGTGCGACGCTTTGCGACGCTATGTTGGCGTTTTTTCGCCCACTTTTGACCGTGCGGCGCGAGCGGTATTGTACTTCATTTAAAGTTTGGGCGAACTTATAACCTTTCAACACTGTATACATTTTCTGAGACTCCCTGTATATGTTGGGTCTACGTGTGAATGAAAAGCGGTTCTGCGTACTCTCTGTGTCTTATCTAGACCATCAGGTGTTATTCCGGCGATCTTCAGAAGGGACTTTGATGCTTCATCTTGCGGAACCTTAAAGCAAACAGCTCATCTAAATAAAGAATTCGAAGGCAGCATAACGTTAAGACCATTGCAGTGACAAAAGTCAATTTTATCACTGGTCTTTCCAGGAGTCAATTGCCTTTTGGCTGAGCAACGTTCAAAACCTTCACAACAAGGTCTCACTGTAGAACGGGCAATGTTTCTATTATTTTTTGTATTCTCATGTGCTAAAAACTACCTTATACATCTTCAACTTCAGTCGAGGCAAAAAGATGAAGAAGTGGTAGACGAACAGCACAATCAAGAAGATGGCCATCTCCACGATGTACACTAATGCCACAGTTATCTGCAATTTTGATGTCGGTTCTGGTGCACGAACGCTCACTATTAGGAATCTGAACAGACACATCAGAAATTCTATCAAACCAATATATTGGTTGTGCCATAGAAAAAGAGTTTTTTTATTAAAATCTACTTATGTTGGACAGCCGGATATTTCTGTTGTTACCATAGCAGTTGGCCTAGAGATTAGGTGTGTCCAGAACTAGGGTAAGCTAGTTCTGGACACACCTAATCTCTAGGCCAACTGCTGGTATGGTATGGTAAGTAAGGCATCATAAGGCCCCGTGTATGGCATTGGAAGCACAACCAGCGCACCTCCACTAATCTTCAACTAGGACTGGTTGCAGCTCAGTTGGAGGAGGCGCCGGCAGCGTGTGAGCTCCGATTCAAAGCTTTTTATTGAGGTCTGGCCCAGGGCAAACAAGTCTTCCATCCCTCAGGAGTTCGGCGGTTGGTGCTGAATCCATCTGGAAAGGATTGAACAATGATTACTAGTTCTGAACAAACCTATACTCTAGGTTAACCGCCGTAGTGCCACCGGCTGGTCACCGCAAGTCATTGCATACACCAAATAGGCATTCAAACTCCTCAGACTGCTTATTCTGAGAGGAATAATGCTTGGCATATCCCGCAAAGAACTAACACCGTCCTTTAATCTTTATCCATTAATCGCCAACCTGCTCGGGCCAGCGCTAACAACACTCTATCCGTCCCTGTTCAGCTCCACACTAACTACGCGAAGTTTTTTTTAACCAACAGTTTCATCTATCTATCGGTTCACAAACAACTCTGACCAACGCTCTGGTAGATGTTCCGTTGCTACTTTGGCACCTACGGAACCCAGTCTCCTACAATTAACGTTTAACAGGTGTCAACGAATTTCTCGACGACTTGTCCGATGCCACCTTGTATCTGGCTTTCGAATGTCGTGGAAACTCGGGACGGGACACTCGCCTGTCAGACGCGCGTCTCTGCGAGCATCCTCTTCTCGATTCCTCATTGTGCTGTGCATTGCCCGACGTATCATATTTTTATGGACCGTATTTCAGCCAGGCACCGTCCAGTCGTGGGACACATGTCTTCGTCAGAATTTTTCGAAACTAAAAGCTCTCCAAGGCGCCCAGTTTCGTCTCACGCTATGTTGTTGCCAATACTGATCGATGGAATCGGTGCCGTTGTCCCTCTACCAGGTCTTCCCCGATTACTTCTTTTATAACGTTTTTGATGATGATTCACGTAGAAGGTTCACGCGTGCAATATTCCTTGAATGGCCCTTGGGTTTTCGCATGACAACGTCGTCGAGGTTAGGGAAGCACCCTTGTGGCGTGCACCCCGAATTTTTTTAGTCCAGTTTTTTCGTCTAGGTTAATAAAGTTTCCATCCCTTCTGGGTCGGCAGGTTGGTACCAGATTTGTATGGGAAGAATTAAACACTGGCTTGTTCATCGACTGATCGGTGCAGTCCAAATGCGCATTAAAATTGCCTCCACAACATCTCGTAGAAGCAGAATGCGTGGCGCATCCCACGTGTTTTGTTGCGATCAAAACTTCTAGCGCCAGGCGGGCCTCGAACCCGCACCTCCCTCTGACCGGGCGGAAATGCTCTACGCCATTACACCACCGGCGCTGTTTAATCGAACGCAACATCCACACCTCGTGGGACCCATCAGCACTCACCCGTATATCGGGATGAGCCGGCCGCTGATATTAGCATGGAACCAGTTAAGCTGTAGGCCTAGATAGAAATGATTCAAATCAGTTTCTTTCCTCGGTACCAGCCAATCGAGGCTTAAAAAACTGATTTGAAAGTAGCAATTCATTGTTTAGAATTAACTAAACTAATTAAAGAATTAGTTAAACCATGCGGAGTTAACCTTTTTGGCATTTGCATGGCCGTCAATGAGTTGCATATATTTTTCTATCCATAATTTTTTGTTGCTATTGAATTTTTTAGCACCAGTCTACATAGAAATTTAGTCATTTATCAGCTGTCATGTTTTTGGTAGGTGGAAAAGTTTATTCTAGGTCTGACGTTTCGACCGTTTCGTCGTACTCAGTGGCCCAAAGATGGCTCGACGTTTTTAGTGATTTGTATTCTACCCGACCAAACGTCTCCCCCCCCCCCCCGCTGCCATTTTTAACCTAAAGTCAAGAACGGCGCGAAACTCAACAAATGCTGAAGATGAACTCACAGGACCTTCCACCACTGAATGTAACAAAGCGCTTCAAGAGCTTTGCGCGAAGAAATCCCGGTCTCGAACGCCAAAATCTTGCACTCGATATCAAAGTCAATACCGTTGTGAACTCCAAGTCGATGCCTGCCGAGTGGTGTTAAAAGTGTCTTACCGCGTCGCTTCCCAGCCAGCCTGTTGTTCTTTGATACGTATCCCCAATGTATGTGCTACCACATTCACTACACCGAATCTCATAAATTACTCAACTTTTTGAGCAGTCGCGAATTCTATTGTGTGGGAAAATAACAGAATTATCCGATGTGCCCTGCCTGTCATAAAGTCCATTTCGCACGAGTTGCTTTTTGATGTTATTTGAGGGTGTTTTTGCCGAATCGTTGAAGCAAACTAGTGAGAGCTGTTGAAATTTTCCTATGCTTTACATACCACTCAGCGCCAGGCGACTAAATTGCGAGTTAGGCAGCGCAGTAGTAGAGGCGCTGCTTTGGAACTCGCACCATGTTGCCTCTTTGCGTTTGTACCTTACTATCAAGCTCTCATGGAGAAACGGCACTGCACACATTTTTAAGCTTCCTGCGCTATGATGATTTGTTGTTACTTGTTCTTCGTTGAGCAGTACTGTTCCACTGATCCACCTTGGAGACGCATTGTTGAGCTAGCTCCTGGTGTGGCAACCAGAGCGAACTTCTGGTGCCTCTTACTCGTTTGCCTTATGAATTCGGCAAAAAAACTACTACTTGAAAGATGGAGATGCGTCCTATAATAGTCGTGCTTGCCGCTCCGGCATGCAGTTAAGACAGTCCTTTTACTAGAGTGTTGCCCTTTGTCATAAGAGGGCGGTGAATCCCTCCGTGCACAAAGATTCACCTCTTCGGCAACGATCGCGAATGTGAGGATTTTTCATTAATTTGTTAAGGTTGCAACGGTGCGCTAAAAGCGTTGAGTGGAGTATAACGACCTCACCCAAAACAATCGGAATTGGTCTCCCCATGTGCTCATCACCAGTCTGACAGAGGAACGTCCTACAAATGAGGTGAAATGACTTTGTTGTGGTGGTGAAATTTTTCGGTAGTTTCTTTTCGTGTGAATTCTTGATCCTAACAGCCATAAGCGAGAAACGAGAAGCACATTGTTTTTGCCTACAGTGTTTAAAGTGAATAGGTCGAACACTGCATTCTCGTTGAAGCAACAAAAAGGAGTTGAGACTCTACTGTACTCCAAGCTAATAATAATGCAAAGGCAAGAACATTGAAGCACGCTTTTTACTTTGGTTTTTTTCACTCCTAAGTCTGAGGTTATGTAAACTCGCTTGTTAGTTCACAAATACGTGGAAATTGGAGAACAATCTTTTCTGTCGTGTCTCCAGAGACAAGGGCGGTGAACGATATTGAACGTCCGGAAGAATCTCGGACGATTTCAGCAGATGACAGTGCTGACGTCGATGCAGTACGACCATAGTATTCATGTCCAGTAGCATTTACTCAATGGAGAATTGTGCAATGGAGAATGCATTGTATGTACCATTCTCAAAAACCCAACTTGACACTTTTCAAATCAAGTTGAACACTCCTCTAAAAAATCTTGGCGCTTTTGAAGATAAATGAAGATCTTCCAACTCAAAATGAGTGTTTTCCGGATTAAACTAGAGTCTATCCAAAAAGGTTAGAATGATTCTTTGTTCAAGGAGAATTTAGTATGACTTTCTTTGAAAATTTTTAATGAAGTCTGCCAAAAAGTGAACACTTTTTGATATTTTACTTTTAAACTTAAATAAGGGCTTACAGCTTATTTTAAAGTACAGGAAGTCGAAATTTTTTAGCGCTAAAAAGATTGCTCCATGCACACGTCCAGTACGTTGCGATTTTCCTTCGTTTGATAGCAGAAATTCAGTTTATGTTTACTTTCGCACTTTTTAGCGGTATAACGAAAGCACATTTGTGAAGGGAACATATTTTCACTTTGCTGTTTTAGGTAAGTAGCATCCCCAACTATCAAATGAGAATCGTGATGAAATGAACTAGACGAGTGCATCGCACGATTTCCTTTTTTAATCTGCTTAAAATTCGCTGTCTTTCTGCACCTTAAAATAAGATCTAAGCTGATATTCTTTCTCAAAAACTACATTTTATAAAACTGTAAAAATTTGTTTACTCATGTGACAGGTGAGTTCGAAAAAATTCGAAGAAAGTCACACTAAATTTTCCTCAGACAAAAACACTTTAACCTTTCTGGAAAATGTTCGGTTTATTTTAAAATGGGCTCGTTTTAAATTGAAGAATATTCAGCTTAATTTCAAAAGCGTCGCGAGCTTTTATGAACAATCTTGGAGGCGTGTCTACCGTGTGCTCCTCGGACTCTCCGTCCGGTACGGTTTTATGGCTCTGGGGCCGTCGCTGGCAGGAGCAGGTCGTAAACCTGGATACGTTCCGCCACCTCATGCTTTTAACGAACACTTGCAGAATATACTGGTACCGGTATATTCCACACTTTTACCAGTATCCTAAACATAGAAAAATGACCTTTACCAACAGCTCCCTCTCTTTATGAAGAGTAGAGTGGGTACCGATAGTTAACACCCAGGTGTGATAGAGCAACTGGAGCTGAGAGCTTCGTCGACATTCGATTACCAGTGACGTCGTCGAAAATTAGAGGTTGGCGCGAGAGCCGTAGCCGGCCGAGTCAAATTCGGTGTAATATCAAAAGAGCACCAGGGCGCCTAGAACACATTGGACGGATTTTCCTCTTAGAAAGCAAAGAACCGCATACAACGTGCCGGTGCGTTTGTAAGTGACAAGCGTTTGCAATTGAGAGCACAATAGCGCGACCTGATGCACAATAATGGTCATTCATGAAGAAAGGTTTATTGTATAGAGCATGTACGAAAATCTTTGCAAGAAATTCCTATGAAAGGAACAAGTTAACATGAAAGTGATGACATAAATTCAAAATCATACAAAATACACTACGGAATTATTGATTAACCCGCTGGTCACGCTGCGCGACATAAGGGAAGGCAAGAGCAACTAATCGGTAACTCGCACACCTTTTCCAGTGCGTCTCAAGCGTGCTCCATAGAAAGAGAGAGGGACGGTCCAAAAGCAAAGTGACCTCGCTTCTTTGATATTCCTCATGACGTGACTTGGGATACTATGTTACTGGATGTCGACACGGCGATTCTGGCGAAGAGCTTGGGCCTATTTGTGCGTGGGCTTCAGATGATCGCCGTGTTTGTTACGCAGACCCGCTCGGAGCAGTTCGATCTCGTCCTTCACAGCACATGGTATCGCTGGCGGCGGTGCAGCTACCTGAATGGGAAGGCTTGACTAACGAAAATGTGACGACTGTCAACCACATGTTCGCCCTGATAATGAATAGGCTTCTATTTGAAAAGCCTCCTCATCATTTGCCTCTCCTCTTCTCTCCTTTCTGAAATAAGAAACCTAGTTTCTAGTTAACTTCAACAAAAGAGATTTAAGTAAATGTATTGTAGAAAGTCTCGACAAGTGAGAACACTAGATCACGCGCTGACGATTAAGCAAGCCAAGATACAAAAACCTATGCAACCTGTCGTTTAAAAAACAAGTATTTATTCATTTATTTGTATATGGAGAACTGTGCTAACAAATCAGCGCAAAGAAACGTAAGGATAAGTAATATTAAGCAGGAAGAAAACAGAGCAACCAACAAGAAACAACCTAATACAGAAAAAAACTACTAAGCTGTGTCCTGGAGATACCAGTCGAGAGTTTTTTATCCCTCCTTAAAGATTCAGGTAATTATGTGTTCCTAAGATAATTTCAAAAAATCAGATCCAATTCGTCAAGTAAAAAAACTGATGGTGAGACCGCATGCCGTTTTTTGCTCTGGAAATTTCACTCTCCACCCCTGTGAACAATTGGTATCGAAATCCTTAAAACCTGTTACCGTTTTTCCAGATGAGAATATAGTTCATCATCTGTCACCTCGTATATTGCAAGTAAATCATATCTTCCTCGACAGTCGAGGGTATGTAGGTTGAACGGTAAAGGTAAACGGAAATCAAATTTGTGGTTCAAAAAAAGGAGGAAAATTCTAAAATGCACAAAAGAAAAGCTTCAAAATTAAAGCTCCAAATACAAAGAAAACCCCAAAAGATCGTTTACAAAATCCAGCATTAGTAGTGGCACTGCAAAACCCTTTCCTCCAAATGGTTAAGTTTCCGACGAAAAGACTACATTTACAAACCTCGGACGGCAAAGGCGCAGGCGATTTCGACCGTCGCTTCGTCTCCTCCTCATCATCTTCTGGCTTCACACCCTCGTCGAATTTGACATGATGGTTGTGGACGGCATGTGGCTCGGTCATAATTCCCTTCTTCGTGGTTGGCATTCGGCGACTGCCTGGAATTCCGCTGATGAACATTGAAAAATTCTATGAACAGACTGTGCAATCACCAGTGGTGTAACACCAGTAACCACGGTGGCTGAAAAGGTATGATTAAAGAGGACTACGTGCTGCGATTAAGGAAGAGCGAGGATTCGACGAAAAAAGAAGAAGTGGATAAAGCGACGAGGGAAAATAGGTCTGTCACAATGAAGAATAAAGGATAGAGTACGGCGCTAATCAATCCCTTTGGGGACGCGCCATGCATTCTAGTCTACGAAATGTCGTGAGCGCAATTTGAATGCGTATTTGCCCTGTATAAGGACCTGCGCTCTCCAATCGATAGATAAGTTAGTGTTTCATTCTTTATATGCAATTTCGGTACCAATGCACCAACCTCGGAGATTTGGAAGGATTGGCTGGAAAAAATCGAACTAAGAAGATCGATTTGGGTGCAGACGACAACCGGCATCTTCTCCGGCTGCGCTGCCGTGCCCCGACACAAAATGATTTTTCTCCCTCATTGTCAGATTCTTCGAATAGTGCTGCGAATACATAAAAGTGGAGAATTACGAGGTAGGGAGAATACGACGGTCACCACGCTGCGTTGTCAGCCTATTAAGGGCACGTGGTTGCACCCTCATGACGGTATGTAGAGGAGCTTTGAATGCGTATTTGACCTAAACAATAAGTTGCTAGTGTTCATTGGTTCCAGGAGATATGAATGTTGCTTTCGATCGGCGCTGGTAGTGTAGGGATGTAGAGCATTCCTGCCCAGTGGGCAGGTGTGGGTGTTCGAATCTCGCCTGGCGCTAGAATTTTGATCGCAACAAACCAGTGTTAGGAGAGTTATTATCTGTGTATTATAAGTTATAAGATGTTCTGATTTGTTCTGCTCGATCATATGAAGCGCATATACACATGCACTAGATGACGATGATAGTGCAGAGTATTCGGGAAGAGGAGAGCGTCTTCGGATGCACTCGAACCGATGGTGGGTCCATTCAATGTCCTGTCCAACCAAGCCTTCTTTTCCTCTGCGAATGGTAAATTTGTTCCAGACCTGTACGCCGGCTCGTTAGTCTACTTCTTTGTACATTTCGGCCATTCGAAACGTCTTCACCTTAGCCCAGTGGTTCTACAATGCATGACGGATTCAAGAAAGCCGTTGAATAACGCCCACCTCTTTCCTTTAGAACAATACACAGCACGGAATGTGACACAATAGGTAGCACTATCGACAAGAAGAGTGATCCAATAGTGTGAGGACAGCTTCGGCTTACTTTAGATAAGGCGCTATCCAGTTTCTTCTGTCTAAACCTTGCTCGTCGGTCAGCCCTACCCGCGACAACTCAAGATGGCGTATGCCCTGGAACCGCCTACAACGCCGCTCCCTTGGATGAAAGGATATTAGTCCGAGAAGAAATAGCCTCGCAGTACGCAAAGTCATTTCAATTTAAATTGGTACCGTTGAAAAGCTGACAAAGGAGCAACGATACCAACAGCAGAGAAGGAATCGAACATTTCGATCAGCTCAGCAACAGCAGCTCCTGGTCTTCGTGCAAGGTGCCTTATTGACGGCTTTAAACTGGTCGTGGTCATTAACCAAAAGGTTCTAAGTAATTTGAATAAAACAACCTATGAATAGAAAGAGACTGCTGGAAGCATGGAAGGCTGGAACTAAACTAACTAATTAAGTGTCACAAATTTAGTATCGTTTTCGTCTCCAAGAGGTAAACAAGTATTGAGGTTTAATACTGAAAAATAGGTTCAGATTCTCATCTGATATTAGGTTGTCCCGAACGATATTTTATTTCAACTTCGAATTGGGACAATCCTCAGCTCGACAAATCAATCAAGTGTGGGGGCCTAATAGTGTTGGAGAAAGCACTGTGCGCCAGTGGTTCAGTAATTTTCGCACCGGAGATTTCATCCTCAAAGACGACCCCAGTAGAGCAATCCTGGATGACGAGTTGAAGGAATTGGTGGAAGCTGAACCATCCCAAACAGTTTGCGGGATCGCGGAAGAGGTAGACGTCTGCGAAAAAGCTCGAAACGTGAGTGCCCCACGAGTTGAGTGAGCGGGAAAAATTGTCTCGTTTCGAGATTTGTTCTTCTCTACTTTTACACAACAAAACTGACCCGTTTTCGGATCAAATCATCACTTGTGATGAAAAGGGGTCCTGAACGTGCCAACGAACCCCCAGGCATTTTCAAAAGCGAACCTCCACCAAAAAAGGGTATTGGTCACTGTGTGGTGCTCGGCGGCTGGTGTGATCCATTACAACTTTTTGGCACCAGGCCAGATGATCACAGCAGAGTCCTACTCTAAGGAAATCTACGAAATGAACCGAAAATTGTGTCAACATCGGCCAGCATTGGTCAACAGAAGAGGCAACATTCTTTGCACGATAACGCCCGCCCACACGTTTCAGAAATCACAATTCGAAAATTGAACGAAGTTGAAGTTCTGTCTCACCCGCCATATTCTCCAGACTTCTCACCAACCGACTACCTCCTACTCAAACATTTTCAAAACTTTCTCGCTGGTAAAACCACCAGTCAGGACCAAGCCACAACAACTTTCACGGATTTTCTCGATCACCTCATTTTTTCGCTGATGGAATAAGTCGACTGGATTTTCACTGGTGGCGATGTCCGTTCCTCCACTGGTGCCACTGGAAACTGCTTGCTTTTGCAAGCCGAGCCAAACACGGACATTGGCGACAGACCCTAGTGACAGGCCGGCCTACGAACATTTTGTGTCACATCATATGGTTGATGGCGTTTCAGACTTCTCGAAATAATGCTACGGCGTCCGCGGGAGCCGACGCGCACTCGCAAAGCCCGGCGAGTGTGAAAAGTGTGCGAGGGTCCCTGATGCGAGGACGGCATCGGGGGGCAACTGAGCTAGTCCGAAAGTCCCGTAACGTAGGCAAGACCCGCGTAGCAACGTTGAATGTGGGTACGTTGACGGGCCGCTCGTGCGAGTTGGTAGAAGCACTGGAGCGAAGAAAGATAGATTTCTGTGCAGTGCAGGAGACGAGGTGGTCCTGCAGCAAGTCAAGGGACATAGGACGTGGTTTCAAGGCCGTTCTATGTGGAAGTCCCAGGACCACCAGTGGTGTCGGTGTGATCGTCTCCGAGCGTTTCCGTGACGCGATTGCAAGCGTAGAACGTTTCGATGACCGCTTGATGAAGATTGTTGTCGCCGTAGAAGAGCGACGATGCCATTTCTTTTCTGTGTATGCTCCGCAGACAGGCTGTTCCGAGCAAACCAAGGACGAGTTCTGGTCCCTGCTTGATGAGAAGACAGCGGAAGTACCGTCACAAGATATGGTTGTTGTGGCAGGTGACCTTAATGGTCACGTCGGAGCAACGAAAGACGGCTACAACTGTCATGGTGGTTTTGGATATGGGTCGCGCAACGCCGATGGTGAGCGTATACTTGAGTATGCAGACTCACATGACCTCACCATCGTGACACCAAATTTCGAAAGCGTGACTCCCACCTCATCTCGTTTTATAGCGGGAATGCTAAAACGCAGATTGACTATGTCCTTGTTAGGCGTCGCGACCAAGGCCTTGTCACAGACGCGAAGACCGTGCCGTATGAGACGGTTGCCACGCAACACCGTCCACTGATCTGCTCGCTGGAGATCACACCTTCGAGGTGTAAACATGTCGAGCGATGTGGGTCGGCTAGAATCAAATGGTGGCGACTGAAAGAGAAGGAAGCGGCAGTTCTTTCTCGCATTCGGTGACAGTGACAACTGTCGACTTTTGCATCACCTGTATACGGTCCCGTTCAGAAGATCACAGTGAGCGAAACTGAAGCAGCCCTGAGGAAGATGAAGTCAGGCAAAGCCACTGGTCCCGATGACCTGCCAGCCGACCTGTGGAAGTCGAAGGGCTGGTGCCCTGCTGACTGGCTGACTGCGTTCTTCAATCAGGTTGTTGCTGAGAAGAAAGTGCCTGAGGGTTGGCAGCAAAGCACGACCATCCCGATTTGGAAGAAGAAGGGCAGTCCTGCAGACTGCGCCAGTTACCGTCCAATTCGTCTTCTTTCGCACACCATGAAAATCTTTGAGCGAATTGTCGACGGACGTATCCGGGATGTCGTACAGCTTTCCACGAATCAGTGTGGTTTCGTATCTGGCTGTGGCACCGTTGATGCCATTCACGCCGTTCGTCTTCTGCTAGAGAAGCACCGCGAGAAACAGAAACCGGTGCATTTTGCCTTCCTGGACTTGGAGAAGGCCTTCGACCGCGTTCCGCGAGATGCTATATGGTACGCGTTGCGACAACATGGTATCCCTGAAGAGCTTATTGAGTGGGTGCGCTTCTATACTCTTGCCCAAGGAGTCGAGTGCGAGCGCCAGCGGGCACCACGATGGAGTTTCCCATCTCTGTAGGGGTGCATCAGGGATCTGCGCTATCCCCACTGCTCTTCGTGGTCGTGATGGATGCAATCTCACGAGATCTCCAAATGGCGGCACCTTGGACGCTGCTGTATGCTGACGACGTCATGCTTGCATGTGAAGACAAAACCGAACTCGAGCGACAGGCACAGGCGTGGTGCGATCGTTTGGCATTGTTCGGTCTCAAGCTAAACGTCAAAAAGACGGAATACTTGACGACGGATGTGAATGAGCACGGATCTATAAGATCGATGGTACTGAGCTCTCACGAGTGACATCTTTCAAGTATCTCGGATCAGCGATCACGTCCGATGGCAGCCTAAAGTTGGAGGTGAACGCGCGCGTGAGTGCAGCCTGGTCCAAATGGCGCTCGCTGACTGGGGTGCTTTGCGACAGGACAATACCTGAGCACCTCAAATCGAAGGTTTATAGAATAGTAGTCCGCCCAGTAGCGACGTACGGTGCTGAGTGCTGGCCCGTGACGAAGGAAGTTGAAAGCCGCCTCAGTGTAATGGAGACGAAGATGCTACGGTGGACGGCTGGAGTTACGCGTTTGGACCGCGTTCGTAACGACACCATACGACAGAAGTTCGGTGTCGCCCCGATAGCCGAGAAGCTGCGCGAAGCTCGTCTTCGATGGTACGGCCATGTCCTTCGCGATAACGACGACACCGTCCGTAAGATTGGCCTGAATCTTGTGGTCCCTGGAAAGCGGCCCAGAGGACGCCCGAAGCAACGTTGGCTAGATACGTTGCGCTTGGACTTAGAGATGGCTGGTGTGCACCCTGATCAAGCATTTGATCGGGAGAATTGGCGTCACCACACCAGAAGAGCGGACCCCGCCACCAAGCGGGACAGACGCTAATGAAAATGACGATTCCCATTGGCGAGTTTGTGCTGATTCGAACTGTGCTTATTTCGATTAAATCCGATAAGATTTGAGGAAGTTGTGGTAGTTCAAAATGAGGCATTAAAACACTGAGAACTTTCCGGACAAACTAATATAATACACTTGATTTAAAAATATTGGTTAGGCAAATATTAAAAAATCGAAAGCTTACTTCATATTCATCTCAAAACCAGTATCATTAATTTATTTTCAATGTGGACTGATTCAAAACCAATCCACACAATGGAAAGGATACGTCAAGCAATTATTTCGCAAAAGGCTTGACAGTAGTCCGTTTGGAGATGAACAAACTCCTTAGAATGGTTTGCTGAAACGGTTGCGTAAAAAGTTAAATTAACAAATTGCGGTAAAAAGCGTGAAGTTTAAACGAGATATCAAAATTTACACTCTCAAACGCGTATTTTCCTTCAAGTAAACCACCCATCGGATTTCATTTCCTTCCACAAATTCACCAAGATTTTTCTAAGCTTAAGGACTCCAAGAGCCCTGAAACGCTCAACCAGTGGAGTTTTTTTGTTGATCGAATAGCTTTGTTATTTCCACTACCCAAGATAAGTGAACAGCAGAGGTAACGCTAGAAACGCAGTGAGCTACTCAAAGTGTTATTTGTTACGTGTGGGCAACACGCTGATAATTGAGGCACGTAATCCCCAGAGGATACTGTTAACAACCGTGGCGGTTTTGTTTCCTCTCAACACTGTACACTACCACTAGTTTCCTTATCCAAAGAGCAGTGCTATTAGACCACTGTTGTTTTTAGCCGGACCCAAAAAGTTGATGCACATCAGAAAGGTTATGCAATGGGCAGAGTACTATATAACTTCGAATTTGAAGCACGAGTATGTAGACGTGATGTCAGCTGAGAGCAATTCATGGATAATGGCGAATTTGGAGATTCCCTACGAAATTCAGAGGCACTAACACTGAATCCTTTCATGCCCCACAGAAAACAAGTGAAACGGTAGTTGTGCCCTACTGGAACCGTAGAAAGGCCCCTTCTATAGGCCTCTGATGACGACGGTTCATTCGAAACGTTAGGGCGGAATAAACACCCACCTACAACCCCGTATTTGGCACTGTTACTGATACGCAGCAGAAACCTCTATAGTGTTGTTTAGGCTAGTTATAAAGATAAAAGTAAAGGACGGCCTTAATTCGAATACACCGTGTATTCTACTTTTGCTGGAAGTCGTGAAGACAATTAGAATGCGTATTTGACCCTACAGTGACTTTTGGAGACCAGCCGATAAAGATGTCAGTGTACTGCCTTTTTCAGACAAATCTGCTACTTAAGTCACCAGCTCTAGAGGGGTAGAGCGCTTGGTAAGACTGGAGTGAACCAAGAATCTCGATTCTTGATGCACGCGACAGACGCAATTCCTCTGATTGCTCTACACGCAAACCGACTATAGTGGGCAAAACCTTTTGCCAGTTGAATTTTCGGAACAGTAGAAAGCACAGAGACTGAAAATTGGCAGAGCGTTCCACTCGTTTAGCAAAGCAGAAGGGATAAAGGTCAATGCTGAGGAATGACTAGATGGGAAGTGCTGTGCATCTGACTTCTACGATACGTCGAGAACAGTCCTTGAACTGCGACCGTTACAACGAATCCAGTGAACAGCCGGTAGACAAGTCAATGTTTTCATCGCAGGCGCCTTAGGCGCGAACATAACACACCCTGTGGACGTAAAGCATCCTTAGCCTGGGTGAGAGGCAACCCCACAACGAATTGAGAGTGCACGTCAGGAACGACGACTCTTTCTGGCTGCGCCGCAAGCGGCCTAATGTCGACTCTTTAGTGACGGTTTCATTAACGCGGAAAGGAAGGAGGTTACGTCTTCATTTCCCTTCTCCGATAAATTAAAAACACGGTGGAACGCAATTGAGCGAGAAAGATGCCTGCACTAAACATTCTAGGATACGTCATGCACGTCTTCTGATCATATGTGACGCGAAACAACTTTCGAATGAAGACGTGGTCTACATAACAACACTTACGACCATATAATGACTAGTAGAGGAAAGATGATGGAGAATATTATTATCAGTATTCGATGGATCTGTTAAAAAAGTATAACGCATGGCGCACCATTGGAAGGCTGCAATTGTACCTTCCATGGTTTATATACTTTTTGTTTAATAGACTTGAAATTTTTCCCTGGCTGTGTCATACTTCGAAACACTTCGATTTCGAGGCCGAAACCACAGAAATAGCAACTAACATCGCCGAGATGAGAACGAACAACCGCCAACTCTTGCATTTTCTTCCAATTTTGGAGCTTTGCTCTAAAAAGGAAAGAGGAGATCTTCCGTAGTAGTCAGAAGTCGCCTGGTAGGGAAAAGGGAAAATCAACGACCAAAGATAGCAACGGTGCAGGGAAGCCATGTTAAGCGTGTGACCGACTAAAAGTGTAGGTTTCTGCCTTGGCCGACGCAAATGACATACAGTTCAGACTCGTGGTCCTTCCAGTCCTTCTCAACGCGAGCAATAGCGAGAAAATGCCTATAGTAGTCGGAGCCATCGAGTAATCGAATTAGATACCGGGATGCGAGCACTCCTACTTGATCGATGTGAGCTGCCCTCGGGAAGAAGAAAAGTCATCCAGTGAGTATTTCTCGATTCGTAGGAGGCCACCACTCAGAGAAATGAGATGGCTTCTGCTGACAGGTCGAGGTCGAAATGGGAATACAACAGTTGACTGCGGAAACGCGCCTGCTGGGATGAGAGCTTAGATCTGATGAGAATATCTGGGCTCGAGTAACGCCTCGGGCTAGAGCTTCGACTTTACTTGCTAGGTGAGGTGGAACATAAAAATTCGCACGAAGTCTACGAACGAAATGCGCGATAGAAAGTGATTTGTTCTTGCTTAGAGGTGGACTGCTCTTGACCATGGCAGTGTCAGAACGGTTCTCGTATTCTGAATATCCCTCTCAGATCCCCTACTATCACGAAAAGTGGGAGCTTTCTGTTTTCTTCCTTGCTTTCTGCAAGTGAGGTCTTCTCCATTGCATCCTTAACGAAATAACTGAAGAATATGCCTAATCTAAGAAGTTGGAGAGCTCAGTACCTCAGCAGCAACGGGTGATCCGTATAAAGCCTTCAAGCAGCAGAACGACGAGTTGCATCCCACAAGGTTTACACCCCACGACAACTGCAAGGCCACCTGCTAATTTTCCTAAAAACAGGCTAAGAACACACCGCCAAGGCTCAGGACCGCGAATGTGGCGGCGAACGCACTGCAAAGGCATTGGGTCTCCCTTCACACAACGCTCCTAGGTCAGCTATTATGTGGAATTGCATCCCGAACATACTCAAGGGAGATGATGTAGCGTACAGAAGAGTGTGTAGTTTCCGAAAGTGAAGCTTGTTTTCATAACGGAACCAAATCCTTCGCAATGAAAACAGCTGTCCACGCCTTCGATTACATCATCCAACCTCCCTCAAAAGAGCCCTTTCCCTAATTTAATGAAACCGAAGGCTCTTCAATATCCGAACAGAAACAGCATTTACGCTTTGCGCCTAAGCATAATCTTCATTACCTAAAAATAGTGCCTAGGTCAAGCTCCCTAACTTTGAGCAAGCCCGCGTAGACGTCCTTTTCAAATACGAAGACCGTGTTTCATATAGGAAGGTCTTGCTGGTGCATCGCCAACTGAAGAATACGCAAGGCTGTATTGGAAGGGGGGAGGGGGACGTTCTGCCTGAAAGCGGCGCGGGCAAAGACGCGGGACAGTGCCTGCGGAGCCAATTAGCGTCGACTCGTGCAGTGACACCCGCCGCTTCGCGCTCAGCCAGACAGCCCTCGCCGCAGAGGCGATGCTGACCCAGCCAACCACGGGAGCCTGTAGGTCGACCAGATTTGGTGCGATTACAGTCGATAGAGGGATAGGAGGCCCAGACGGCTTGAATTGACAGTCCGAAAATTGGGATTGATCTCAACCCTACCATCTCCTATATTAGAATTTCGAGCTCTATCGAATGAGCCAGGAAAGAATCTTGTCTCAATAACCCTCACAACATTTTTTTTCAGGCGCAGCTAACTTTCGGTAAATATCAGTTTTTATTTATATCAGAATTAACTACGAGGCATACTTCCAGGCTACTACTGATGGGAACTCTACCATCTCCTGTACTAGAATTTCGATTCCTATCAAATGAGCTAGAAATTATCCTGTCTAAAAAACCCTTAAGGCGGCTTTAGGTGTTGCTTACTTTCCTTGAATATCAGATTTTATTTATATCAGAATTAATTGTGAGACATGCTTCCAAGCTGAAATTGCGCGTGGAATATAATTAGATAGACGAGAGACCTTCTAAGAGAACACCAGGTGCTCAACATTTTTGAAGACGACATTATGATCTTTCAGTGCGTAGAGCATGTTCACAGTCTGAAATTGCCCAACGAGTTCAATTCGATAGTCGGTAGACCTCCTAAGAACACCAAAGTACTTCAGGTTTTTCAAAGCGTTTCATCAGTGTTTCCTAACTCGTTAATTGGTGGAGACATTGGCTATGCAGGTACATTGCCTGTTGGACGCGAGGTCAAAGCATCGTTAGAAGCCACAGACGACTGGACGATCAATTTGTAGTATTGTGTGATGAAATTTATTCTCTCTGAACATTAGATTCGATGAAGCACCTATCCAGTCTTCGTCTCGAAATATGTGATGTGTGCATTATAAGGTTCCATAGAAAAATAAAAAAGTTACAAAATGCTAAAGAGGTGTCATGTTGAAACGGACGCTTTAAACTTCTGTTAAAAGATCTTTCGTCTATCTAATTGGAATCCTCGTGCAATTTTATTAGCCTGGAAGCACGTCTCGAATTTAATCCTGATGTATGTAAATATAAATCGATATTTAGCGAAAATAAACAGCGCATTAAAAAAAATCGCTTTAAGGGTCACTGAGGCAGGGTTCTTTTCTGGATCATTCGATAGAGCTCGAAATTCTAATATAGAAGATGGTAGGGTTGAGATCAATCCCAATTTCTGTACTGCCAAGGCAAGCCGTCTGAGCCTCTCGTCCCACTATCGATTGTAATCACACCAAATCTGGTCGACCTACAGGCTCCCGTGGTTGGCTGGGTCAGCATCGCCTCTGCGGCGAGGGCTGTCTGGCTGAGCGCGAAGCGGCGGGTGTCACTGCGCGAGTCGACGCTAATTGGCTCCGCAGGCACTGTCCCGCGTCTTTGCCCGCGCCGCTTTCAGGCAGAACGTCCCTCACCCATTGGAAGGGTGCAGAGTTCGGTGGAGAATATATCTAATGGTAAGAATCTTTGCAAAGAAACAACCGCGGTAAAGGTATTTTTGAACCGATTCATTTCGTGATAGCAGTCGTTCGGTTTTAGTTCCAATTCATCAAATTGTCGAAAACATCTCCATTTATTGACTCCTCAGTAAATTCAAAAGGCTTTTAGACAGATATTTCCGAAGCACTCAATTGTTTACTTTTCTATGAGGGTAGAAATCTTTCAAATCTATGTTCAATCAATCTCACTTCTTGATCATCAGGTTCTGCTTTTGAAAATTTTTTGTTGACATTTCTTTTAGTATCCTCATGAATTGTTTATGTTTCGCGTGAGCTTCACGTGTAAGTAAAACAAAAGTTTGGACGAACACTTTTGCAGCACTCTATAGCACAACTTAAGCAAGTAGTTGAGAAATGTTAATTGATATGACTCACCATGTTTAATTCAATTTGGAAATATAACCCTGAAACAAATAATGGTATGGTGTCAATAAAAGTGCTAAAGAAGTCCACGATGCATATTCGAAAGCCAAAGTGTGGCATTCATAACTTAAAGCGCGACCACCAAAACCACTGAAGGAGTTGAATTGAGACACTGAGTGATAAAAGCCGGACAAGACCCTGCTTCTGAAGTCCCACGCCCCCAATTCAAACATAAAGCCAATGTGCCGGTAAAACTGGTCCAGCGACAAACTGGCGGAGCGGGAGAGCCCTATCTATACGGCACCGCGGCGGTGGCCGGCGTGGACATCGGGCGCGAAACAGATGAGGGGTGACGATGCCACGGGACACTCGGTGGTGACCTTGACACTCCACCACACAAGGGCCACCACGGATACTCGGCATCATTTTCTCTTGGACGACAGGCTGTAAGGATCGTGCGTTCAGAGATTGAAACAATGACGAGATTCGTTCGACAAATTCCTGCCGCAAATTTCAGAAATATACAGATTTCGAAGAAAGTTTGGAACAGTTCAGTGACCATAAATATGTTTCCCTTTAAACTGCATCTAATTTCTATGGATTTTCTGAAAAGGACGACAACGAGAATGACATGTTGGGCATTAAAGATGGCGAATACGGTCGGTACTGCGTTTTGAAGAAGTATACCTTAGGAGATACTAGATACCTTTTCAAGTCAACTGGCACACTTTCTAAAGCAAACTCGACACTTTTCGAACAATCGTGACGCTTCTGAAACCAAATTGAACACCTGACAGATCTAGTTAAGCGACCATAAACATGTTTCGCTCTAAACTACCGCTTTTTTTAAAAGATAAAATCAAATACTTTTTAAGGTTAAAATCATTTTTGCACTGGAGAAATTAAGCGTGATTTCCTTTAAAAAATTTCTAATGCATCGTCATCTAAAAAGGGAATACAGCGTTCGAAATTTGGTAAGATTTTTGTTTTTAAAGCAAAGTAACGGATTAGAGCTTAATTTATACTGCAGGAAAGTGGTGAGTTTTGAGCGTATTAAGAAAAGATCACGCCATGCAATCATTTAGCTCGTTGCGATTTCCATTTAATTGGTAATCTAAATGCTGCATGAGACAGCAAAATTCTTGCCAAATATCAGAGGAAAAGCACGACGTTCTGCAACAGTGCATGGCGCAATCCCGTGCGTTATCACTGAAAAACTGCCGCTTTCCTGTACCTTAAAACGACTTCGAAATATCCCTTCAAAAATAAGATTTTTATAGAATTTTACACAGGTGTTCAATTATTGAGAGAGGCGAAATAAAAATTTCAAAGAAAATACCAAATCTTCCTTGAAGAAAACAAAAATTATTTTAATCTTCTTAATAAGTGTTTAGATTAGTCTAGAAGGCGCTGATTTTGATTTTGGAAGATGCTCGCGGTCAGCTTGATTCGAAAAGGGACGAGGTTGCGTGGAAAACTGACCAATTTGATGTGAAAATGGTTAAATAAATAAAAAGATAAATACCGCACAGCAATCGTCATCTGGGTACCAAGGATCGACAGCGTGGTTGCCGGTGTACTACGGATAAGTTTAGATGAGAACTGCTGAGCGCGTTAGAACTAATCGGTAGATGTTAAAAAAACAAGGTTGGCTCTACAAAAATCCCATCACCATTCAAAATTATTTACATGCACCTGCATTTTTGAAGCATTTTTGACGCAAAAAGCACCAATCAACAACGATTTCAAACAAGAGTTGCAAACTGGCACTAGAAGTGGAGGGAAAAATCGGAAATGCAGTGCGCACTAGCACAGCCATTTTTAGGAACCTTAAGAAGGAGCTTTCGCACCTGACATCTCATGGAGAAAATCAGAGTCCTTATCTATAGAGGAGTCGTAAATGGCTGTCAGACATCGAGATCGTCGTGGGAGGAGTCAAGTTGAAGGTTAGATGAGAAATAGAGAAAGAGACGCGCTTTCAGACTTACGTAAACTCAACCCATCAAATTAGACTATAGAAGAAAAAGGCCTAATAATTGTTGCCTTCATTGATCTCCCAACGAGCAAGCGAGCACCCACTAGGAGAAAAATGTCGACTTCGCTTTGTTCACTTGCATTTCTCAGCTGTATTGTCGTCCTTTCTAGGAATTGAACCGTTTACAATAGCAGGAACACTTCCATGAAAGAAATGAACTTGCAGGCTACATCATGAGTGCTTCTCAACGACAGAAAAAAATATTGGTTGCCACTATTTGAGCGTAATTCCCATCAGAATATCCCGAAGAACCTTGAAGCAATTGCTGCAGTGTACGTCACTCTTTGGCCTGTAGAAACTTGCTAGCAGCCGCAAATTCAATGAGAAATTGGAGGAGGAGACAAAAAAAAATGCACAGCAATACGGTGAGGTCGGCCGCACGATTGGAACTCAACTCTCCAGAAGCTGGACGAAATAACGGAGAAAGGATAGCGTTAGTCGATTCAACAGTGGGATGCGTCACGCATTCTACTTCTACGGGATGAAATCGTACTGTTTGCCCTAAACAGCTATTTGCGGCGACCATCTTATGGACAAGGCAGTGCTTATCCTACCCAGACAAGTATAGAACCAACTCGTTGAGCTTGGACGGATAGAACGTGTGGATGGAATGGAGTGGACTCGAACCAAGTACTACGACTCGAGGTGCACATGACAGCCTCGCTCCCTCCGACTGTGCTACCACGCGCACTCTAGGGGAAAAATTCATAGAAACTCTTGGAGCCCTTTCACACAGCAGAAATTTTTCCAAAACTAAACACCATTTGACTAAGCCTCCCTAATTTTTTTATAGCGATACCTTGCGAATAATTCGTCTCTAAGTTTTCTGTTTTTAGAACGTAAGCGTTTATTCTAAGCATCGCATTTTCAAAACCATTCAAATTCATACAGTTTTTAGTTTAGTTGGTAATCCTGCTTTCGAGAGCTGATATTAAGTTTCAACCTAAATGTGGGATTTTAATTCTCTTGTTCATTGTTTACCAACCTACATAACTCTGTAAAACGCAAATTTTGCCTCAACGTTTCCCGTACATTTCCTAAAAAATAAAAATTACCGTCCAAAACTAAGGTTAATCCAAAGCAAATCCAAGCGTAAAAATGCCACATCATTCTATGTTAAGACTCTTTAAAAACTCACTAACAATAAGTTAAACATCGCGACAAGCAGGAACGTCAGTGGCGTGGCGCAGTACCTGCATCTAACACAGTCATACAAGCTTTTTTTTACTTTTCTGCTCTTAAACGTAAGCTCTAAGATTTTAGGATCTAGGGTGGTAATTCATATAAGCTGAAGTTTTTTATTCAGCGAGATAGATAGAAATAGCACAGTAACGAAACATTCAGCAGAAACTACGGGACATCCAATGATTGCCTTGTGAATGATAGAGAAAACGTTAAGCTTCAGCCCATCCTTTTTGTATGATGACACCCTTCGACCCTGAAGAAGGCATTCGACTCCGTCGAGACTGAAGCGGTCCTCGAAGCCCTGCTCACTCAGACTAGGATGAATCCGAACTCCGCTATAGCAAAACGACAGCACGCTATTAATCAGCTCCTTTGTAGGATGTTATGAATTCTACTTCTACCATGGAGGTAAATTGGCTTAACGCGACGGCAAACCGATGGACAAGTCTGTGTTTTATCCTTGCCAGAGTAATCTAATACTATAATTCACTAATAGTCGAGCTATGCAAAGCTCGGTCGGCCTTGGAGGCACTCAAACCAGGAATTTCGATTTTGTTCGTTAATTTCGAGTTCGTTATCACGTGTCAAATGTAAATGATGGAGACATATCAAGTGTGGAGCGAAAGCCTAGAAAAAATATGTATCACAAGTATTAAAGAGCAACTGACTGTCATAACTTAATATTAATATTAATGATTCTGCCATACTTAAATTTCAAACAGTTCTTTCTCTCTGGAATAAATCATATTTCCCTCAAGTGTTTCCATTCATAAATTGCTTATTGCTCTATTCTCTAAAGAGCCTAGGAACTTGAACCTTATCCGACTATAAATAGCGATATCCTGGTCGGCCTCCAATGAGCAATTTATAGTGGAACGGCATGGCACTTGTCAAGCCGAGGGAAATCAAAGACTTGATTTTCGGGCAAAGCCAGTAGAATGTACATAAGACAGATTCATGGGACCAAAGAACCTACAGCAGCGACTTCCGTGACTAGTCGCCAAAGAGCGAAATGCCATCCATCTCTGGGAATTCTCCATTGAGGAAACATGTCTCCAGCACATGAGAAAGATGAAGGCAGATGATGTCAGCGATCGTTGAGGGAAACTGGCAACTTCCGGATGGATTAGTGTAGCATTAGGGAAAAGCTATGCGTAGAGGATCTGAACAGAAGGAGAATTATATGAGTAGACGTCGGTGTGAGGATGCGCCACACATTTTGCCTTGGGCAGAATGCTTTTATCTTGACCAGAGTTCTCTTCTAATGCGTCTTTAACTCAGTCATAGGATCGCGCAGATATTTAAAATGATCAGCGTTTTGCTAATCGGAGAAAGATATGCTACCAAGTCAGCGACCCCGGAGCGGTAATTAGGCGTAGATGGCCTGCACGCAATGAGAACGCAAGATCCGATCATAGTGCGAAAAGAACTAAAGCCTTCTGATGAGCATGACCACCCGCTCCATTCTTGGAGACAAAAGAAGTGAACGGCTAAGCTATGCATGAACCAGTTGATGAAAAACAGCGCTGAAGGTGCTTAGTGGTAAGCGGTTTAAGCGCCACAAGCAAACTCGACTTTTGATGGCAAGCAGGGATGGGCGGAATTTCTGTTTTCTGTTTTCTGATTTTCTGGCCATTTTGGGCAAATTTTTTCTGTTTTCTGTTTTCTGGGAAAATGGCCAAAAATTGGCCAGAAAACAGAAAATGGAGTTGCGAACAAAATTTTATTACAGAAATCCAATAAAAAGAATCCAAAATGTATCGTAGAATAATGAGCTTTATTCCAAAATAGTGTTTCTACAGTATCTTACATGGTAAGCATGTGGCGTGTTTTGGATGTGCTCATCTAGTAATTGCGCCATATGCTCATGAACTATGCCTCTTTGTTTGCTTGATTGATTGTGTAAGTGCTGCTGGCAAGGAGTATAGGAGTATATCATAGGGCATTTTAAGACTTTCATAATTTGGCTTCGTATTCTTTTCGATTTTAGCAGTAGTTTGGACCGTCTACGATCACTAAAAATTTTATTTTAAAACTATAAAATTAGTACTCTGAGGGGCATTTAATTATGTATTAACTAACCACTTGTCCTAGAGTTACTGAGGGTAGGTGGGCACCAGCAGCGTCTCCATACGTTCATGCCGCGTGCCAGGGTGCTCCAGGGTGTTCCATGGATCCTTTTCGCTCGTGGTACACGAATAGCGTCATATTGTTTGTTCAGGGCTTTGGCGAAGAAGTCCGACCAACGCGTTATTGGGCATCCTGGTGTTCGCTTGACATCCCACGGAATCTAGTCGGTGTCTGCGAAGCGCATTACGTGGCCCACCTAATTTTCGACCTTGGTCATGCGGCAGAATCTCTGATCTTCGAACGTCGGCGAAGCTCGGAAGTCTCGAGGCCTTCTCTCACTTGAGTGGGTCGTGTCACTCCGAGCATTGCCCTCTCGATTCCGCGATACTGATCGCTTGTTCATCCTGCTTTTGTAGAGCCCAGGTCTCTGATCCGTATGTTAGGGCAGGAAAAACAGTGAAGTCGAAAAGGTAGGTACGGAGCCCCGACGTTCTTCGTCTTCTCCACTGCTCTTTCGACACTCTTGACAGCTCCTCAAGCCGCTCGTTTCCTCCTGCTCAACTCCGGCGCTAGTTAGTTGGTGATGTTGACTTCGCGACCCAGATACACGTATCTGTAGCATTCGAAGATGTTCGTTCCGTTGAGCGAGGATGAGGCATCCGAAACTTGTCCGTTCCCCATGAACATCGTCTTCGTAAGAATCAGCTGCAGTCCAACATTCCCACATATGTACACGATCAAAGTCGGCCAGCATTCGCTCCGCCTGGCTAGCGCTCGGTGTTAGGTGGTGTAGCTGCCATCCGTCGTCTTTCACTTCCGTGTCTTCCCATTCTAGTTCGCGAATGATGTTTTTGAGGGTGGCGCTGAAGAGAACCGGGGATACCCTCTCATCGAACCTCTCTGTTCACGTTGGCAACGACTTGTTGTAGAATGGCGAAACCTTTGTCGTGAATCCACTGTACAGCTCTCGAAGGATTCTGACGTACAGAGTAGGAACGCCCTGAGTGAGCAGGGCTTCGAGGACCGCTTCAGTCTCGACAGAGTCGAATGCCTTCTTCAGATCGACGAACGTAAGGCACAGCGGCAGCTTGTACTCTCGCGACACTTCGATGAGCTTCGTAATGGTGTGTGTGGAGGATCGTGCGGAATCCTCTCTGAAATCCTGCCTGTTCGCATGACTGTCCCTATTCAGGATGACTCGAGTGAACAGCTTGTAGACTACGAGCATCAGGCAGATCGCGCGATTGTTGCTAATGCCGTGCACTCCTCTGTACACCAAGGCGGTTCTCCTGGTCTTCCGCTGAGATGTAATATGGTGTGTAGATATGAGGATAATAATAACAATAATAATAATAATGTGATGGAGAGGGTATATGCTCGGTCTTCATTGTATGGTGTCTACGCATTCAAGAAAGCACCTCCGCCCAAGACCTATTGTGCTGACAGCCTCCTCAGACACAATCTCGTGTTGTTCTGTGAAATTCACATCTTTAGTCGGCTAAGTAGTAAGGTGCTGTAAAGAGCATTTATGTTGGCCTGAAAATTTTCAGCTAGGCCACTTACAAGGAAAGGTATTCCCGAGGAACGCAACGAACTAGGAATACAGATTCTGGCGGAGCCAGTAATACCAACAAATCTCTGCACAGCTTTTGAGCATGTTGCGAGAGTGTGTCTACAAACTCTAGCAATTGAGTTGATGCAAACAGTGATCACTGAGCCTTCATCGTGTTCGGTACTCTAAAAGGCCAGTTTCTTACTAGTGGGACCATTATTTAATTGAGGTGTTAGAGGTGAAACAGAGCTTATGAGTAATGTTGTATACTTCAAGGGTCGAGATTCCTAGGTTCTATCAGTCCACGTTTAAACTTGCTGATTGCAGTGCACTGGAGTGTAATAGAAATTTTTATAAACGCGCGCAAATTAAAACGCTGGTCTACGACTACATTTCTAGTCATACAAAAGCATTTGCTACTGGAAATATGGATCTTTGGGTAAAATAATTAGGTCATGTGATAATTTCGAAATTTTCTGTTTTCTGTTTTCTGATTTTCTGGCGTTTTTGGCCTTTCTGTTTTCTGATTTCTGTTTTCTGACGAAAGCGATTTTCTGTTTTCTGTTTTCTGGGAAAATTTTCAAAATTTCCGCCCATCCCTGATGGCAAGGCTGACACAGCCGCAGTCATGGTACTTGCACTTTGTGTAAATTCAGTCGGAATAAGAGCCAAACCAACCCATGAAAGGCGAGAAACCGGTTCTCTTATTCGAAACTTTGGTTTTTATTACAAGCCCCTTGCCAGCGAGGTTCTCGAAGGTAGGCACGCCCAGATACACCCTTCGAAGTTCATATTCTGATCTACGGAATAAAACAGTCTGGAGTAAAGAATTAAATGGGAAATAGATAGTGCATGAAGTAAACCTGGAGCAAAGAGGGGACGAGGAAATCTACCCAAGGGCCTCGGATTGATCGAGATGACGCCATAGATGAACTTCGTAGTGAGACTGAAAGCCGAGAATGAGAAGAAAGATGAGCTGCACAGGAGACGAGGAGCCGCACGAACTGTCTTAGAAGCTCTAGGGCTACATACCTTCAGTAGCCGCATTTCAGAGATGAACTTTTCGACTCTACGGTTCTTTCCGCAAAGCCAAATCAAAGGTACTGAGCAGTATTCAAACCTGGAATGGGGTCTTCTGGCGAACAACAAGCAGGTCTCCGCGATCTCAAGATGAGAGAAAGCTTCTTCCCCTGACCCTACGTAGGGACTGAACTCTTGCGAATCCGTCAAATTATCAAGAGCCAAAACAACTTATTGAAGAAACGAATATGGATGCGGATAACAAACAATGCAAGTTATTGTGGAGAGAGGCCTCCAACAAGGTAGAACGGCCTGGCCGTTCCAAGAAAGAATTAAGTGGCCCTTCAGTAGATGCAAAAACGGTAATGGTGAACGAAACGAACAAGCACTACGCTGGTGGTCCTACAACGAACGAAGACGGACTACCTAACCATAGGTGTACATGAAAAAGAATGGAAAAAGAGGCACTGCTGTCGAATTACCTTAAGAAGAACGATCCTAAAAATATGTATGGACGCGGGTTACTGGCATTGAGTTTCCACATCCCTAGAGGACACCTAGCAGATTGCACAAAATGTGGGAGCATTACACAGTTCTGCAACAAGAGGAATAAAAGCAACTTTATTCGAGTTCCAGCACTGGCTGGGGAACTCAGCTGCCGTAATGATTGAGGAGATCAACCCGTCATTCTGATAAATGACGGAGTCCCGTCCTTTCTAACGTAAAAAACAGAAGACTGTCCATTACAAGTGCATCCAGTAGGTTGTAAGCTAAGTTCTGATAAATTTTGTGCACTCATGATACTGTAAAGGCATACTATGTAAGCCTTAATCCCTAATTACCTCTCAACTCTTTGTACTTGTTAGAAAGCAGAAGATAGTAGAGGACTTGCTGTAGCAGATGAAAAAAAGAAAGCTGAGAAGCAAAATTCCTTGCCGCTAGATTCTACCGATCCTTGGAGGATTAGGATGACTAGAAAACAAATAAACGTCTCAAAGACACATATTAGTTGAGCATAACTGTTGAACCAAAGCAGACGTGAGCAGCGAGCAACAGTCGGTCAATTAGATGAGTAAACACGTATTCCTTTAACACAACGGTATTGCTAACCGCCTCATGGAACCTGAAGCTGAACAAAGCGCACAGCTTGGTGCCACATCGCCTCACCCACGCACGGGAGTCGAACGCGAAAGACACGCGAGCGGGGGTGGCTCATCACCCAGAATGAATCGAGCCGTAGTGCCCACTCTTTGAATTGCAGTTTTTGGCGGAGAGAGGACAGCTTAGATTAAGTGCAACTGATCTGATTGGTGCCTACCTATCTGTGATCCTCTAGGGATTTTTTGAAGCGTTTTCCACAGCTGGAAGTCTATGAATGCCAATGATTCAACACTTCCTACATCTGCACACGTTTTACATGGAAATTAAACGAATCAGGGATCTTCGTCGTGGAGTATACATATTTACCACATCTAGCCATAAGTAAATGCTTTTCATTGAACATCCGGCTGCCTTCATTACGAAAGCAATATTGTGAAACAAATGACACTGAATTCGCTTCCAGTGATTTAAACACCATAATTTGCAACTTTTTAAAAGAAATAATTTTGCTCTGCTCCTAATGTTTTTCTCATTTGCAGATGTCTGCGAAAGGCATAACGTGGCCGTTTACCTAATGGCCCATGCGACAGCGTCTCTGATCTTTGAACGTCGACGAAGCTCGGAACTCCCTAAGGCTTCTCTCACTTGCACGAATCGTGTAATTCCGAGTGTCATTCCTCGATTCTCCACTGTGAGATGCTGACGGCGTGTTCATCCTAACATCCTATCATCACTGTCTGTTGTGTGAGGTGGCTTTGAGTATATGCCTTGAAAACGAGTAATTTTCCTCACAACCTAGCAGATACTCCTGATGAACGCCGACAGCGAGATTCTATAGAACGGAAGTAGTAGTGGTTGGATAATAATTGGTAGATTCTGGTTAGTGGACGAAATATCCACAACACAAGCTTGTCTTAATCTCTGGCCATAGCCTGAGAGCAGCAGCAGCTTATTATTGAAACTTAAAAGTGGAGGAGAGATAACCGATCTCATCACTTAATCCTTAGACAAACATTGGCAGGGCTCTCTCTCATGCTCTCCGGGGCATTATGCTACACGACTACTAAAGCACAACGAGGACAAATTCTCTAGCTACACAATTGGTAGCTCCAACTCAATGGGGATTTGCAAAAACAAGTGAAGAAGTAGCTTTCAAGGAAAATGTAGCCCCAATTAGTCGACTTCAGAGGAATTTATATAAGGGTTTCAAGTGTTTGACGAACTGCGTAACTGCGGTGCATTAACTCGTGCAAAGTTAGTCTAATACGTCCGCGAGAAGTTGCTCTTATATACTTGTTAATAGATCCACAGATCAGAATATATGGCGAGGTCGGACTGCGACACAGTGAAGCTGATAAACGGGAGAGTTGAGGGCGAGAGGAGAGGGGTTGACCTCGTGTGTAGCAGCTTATCGGGGAAGTGTGGTAGAATTACACTAGGCAGTGCCCTACGCTGTCTTGCTCCGGACGCTACAACATCGGCGTTCACCCGCTGTCAAGTCGACTTCCGAAGCATATTGGCAGAAGAGCTAACGATAAGCTCTAGAGCAAGAGTTTGTCCGTTTGTTATCGCTCGCTCAAAGAACCTTAAACACTTCTGGAAGTTAATGTCACCAAGAGCCGACCCTAGGAACCCATTAAAAAATGGCACCTTTATGGAATCAATCAAGACCCGTTGCGAAAAGTTTCTGAGCAAATAGACGGCTTCCCCTTTCATATTTTGATGACCCCGCACCTTAACTGACTTGAGACAACAAGATTGGATAATCGAGCACAAGACAGAGGCAAGGAATTGACACTATTTTGCCGCACAAGCTTGCTATAGTTAGCGGGTTAGCACCCCGAGATTCGACAGGTAAGGATTGTTTGTTCATAATCGCCTCTAATGGTTGGCTTCTAAACACTACAACAAAGCCTCGGTCATATATAAACGGTACGAATTGATCAAGTTAGGTGCAGTTTAAAGCACATTTGCTCATGCATTATAGATCACGATGGAACAGCATTAGCCACAATGACCACTCCTAGTAGAGCTTTCAGGTGGTGTATGTAGCTTTGCAAGCTGTGCCGCAGCATCTCTTATGGAATTTTATTCCTCACTTGTTTCAAAGACGGGATGTGACTCTACTTTTTCTACGCCGCGTAAATCAGAAATTTTTGACTGAGAAAAGGGTGATTAAATAAGCATCAATCAGTTACGACGAAGGAATTAATCTCTACTCTTTTGAAAGTACAAAGTTGGACAAATAAACGGGATACCGCTTCCACGTTTTTCTCTTCTCATCACTCTGTCGCAGTTCACGCTTTGGTCGTGAATAGTGCAGTTGGCTGCAGAAGATATGCTGTTATATTGCTGTGTCTACCGGAGAAGGGTTTTAGTGATTTCACACATTAGCACGAAAATCTGGGCTGTCTGGGAATACATGATTAAGCGCTGCCAATCTTACCATCTTTTACCGATTAGTAAACCATCGTTATCCTCACGACAGAATGTAATTTTTTTTTTGCGAGGGGGAATAAAAATAGTTGAAATCTTTGGAGTTATAAGCATACGGTGTTCATTTAATAGCAGGGTATTGTCAAACGGTAGGCTTAATAACACTGGTACATTCCTCCCCCCCCCCTCCTGTCCTCAAGTGAAGGTACAAATGTATGCTGATGATATAAAAGTTTACGGAATCTATAACAGTGGCAATAAAATGAAGGTTTGTCAAGCTTTATCTCAATCCATAAATGTGATGATGGAGTGGTCTGAAGCTTGGGAAATACCAGTGAACCTTTCGAAAACCATGGTCTTTCATCTTGGAAGCCTACCAGCTACAGAATTCAAAATTGACAACAGATTGCTGCCATCTACAACGGAACCCCGTGACCTCGGTGTTTTTCTGGACAAGGAGTTGAAATTCTCGAATCACGTTGATAATATGGTGCGAAAAGCATTTTCTGCCCTATTTTTCATTTTTAGGAACCTGAAATGTAACGATAGCTCTCTTCTGATCACCTTGTATAAGACATATGTTATTCCAATTTTAGAGTATTGCTCTCAGGTTTGGAGCCCCTACACAAAAAAAAGTCAGGAAAAAATTGAAAAGGTTCAAAAGACTTTCACAAAAATTTTGTTCTATAGGTGCTTCCCAAATACTACAAGTTCTAGAAGTATTCCAGGATATGGAGAAAGACTCAAAATTTTTAGCCTCAAGAGTCTTCTATATTGGCGTGCCTTTAACGATTTAATTTTCTGTTTCAAAATCCTGAAGGGTGAATCAAGGCTGAGAGCTAGCAAGTATTGGGTTGTTGTGCCATCGCAAGGTCGTCATAACAAGTACTGCTTTCGCTACCCCAAGGTAAAGAAGAAAAATAAGGAGGAGGTTTTCCATTCACTTTTCTACCGTGGAGCTCGATGGCTGCAGATGCTGCCTCCTACCTTACTTGAAGCGCCTAACCACAACATTTTCCGGAGTCAGCTGAAAAAAATTGACTTGCTTTCTACGCTCCAGATCCCTGACTTTAGCTGAGTGGGATTTTTTACATTTTCATATATTTTTATTATCATTATTTTTCAAAATCGTTTTTCGAGTTTTTTTCTTCTCTTTACGTGTTCTTTTTTTTACTAATCAGTATCACTAGCTTTTTTTTCAATATACACAAACATATTTTCTATCAATATCTCTGTTCTTTAGTTGCTATTCTACTAGTTGTTAGTGTTTCCTAGTTGCTGTTGTTTCTAGTTCACTTTTTTTTTAGTTTCCTAATTGCTCTTTTTTCGTTTGCTTGCTGTTTGAGAGTTTCAAATATTTCATATTGCTCTATCACTTGTTACCGATTTTGTATGTTTGGTCAGACAGAGTGTACATTCATGTCTGTCCTCTGTTTCCCCTGCAGTCGAAGGTATGAGATTTGTTGGAGTTGACGGACCTACTATGCTGGTATCCGGAGCCGATTTCACGACTTGCAGTGCTGGCGGCCCACTGCTCTTCTCCTTCAAATTCTCTACCTCCCTCAGTCCCCTCCTATTTAATTCTTTCTAGTAGATTTTTCACAGAATCTGCCGGTTTTTTTCGAATTCGCCGTTCCGCCCTCACTTCTTTGAAGAAGTATATTTCAGTCTGTTAACTAACTTCAATTCGTGTTGCTGATGGCTTTTAAAATCTTGTTTCTCACATTGTAGTTTTTTGCGATTTACCGTGTCCTTTTTGAGTTATTTTTGTGCGCACTGTATTGTGCAAATAAATAAATAAATAAATAAATAAACATTGTAGCAAACCTATGTGACACAGAACTGAAAATGTTCACCAAAATGCCCAAGTTTTTAGCCGTCGAACATGAGATCGACTACACTTTATTTCAAATGTTATATAGCCAGTTTGGGTGAAGTCGATTATTATGAAAAAAGTTCAGAGCCAGAGACAATTATGGCTTGACTTCCTTTGGTTAGGAAAAAAACCTCACGAAAGGCTACGACGAATGACACTTAAATGGATTGCTACGCGCTGATGAAAGAAAGTGAAGGTGCCTGGTAACAGCACATGACTCGTTGTTAGTCCTTTCTAGCTGGACTGATTAAGCGTTACAATAGACATTTGAACAAGCGAAGATGAGGGGAGGCACATGCCATCAACTTGTCATTGCACATGCTATTAGAAGCAAATCAAATAAAAGGATTATTTACCAGCATATTAACCTTACTATTAGATGGCTACTGATGAGCGAGTTGTTTCGAAGCTAAGTCTAACCATGGCTGACGCTTGGAAGCACTAGGTGCTCTGAATGCTCTCCTAATTCCTAGGCCGATGCTTCTTCGACCACAGCGGATCAATGACATCATCAACTGCGGATCAATGACATCATCAACGAAACAGATGGCGTGGAGACAACGGAAACGGAGCTCCAATTATGTTGGCTTTCGAAGCTCTTATAAGGCGAGTATCAGAAGTAAAGAGACGACAAGGATAAAAAGCAAAGCATAATTCTGTTTGGGGGAACAGAAGAGGCTTGTCTCACCACCCACTCCACTGAGTTTCCAATACATACTGATAGCACAGTAGCTAGCTAGTGTGAAGGCTTTGATTCGCGCAACTTCGTGGGGAGTAGCTACGGGAGATGAAGAGAGTGAAACAACTGCACGAACTGGGATGAGCCTCCTCCTACACTAACAGTAAGATTGCACGGAAAACCACAGCGAAATCAGGACCTTGAAACTAAATAAAACTTACAAGCAAGCGGCGACTATGTCATACAGCCGATTATCCATTCAGCTTAACACATTCGCGACGAGAGCGCTCTCGCGCACAATGCGCGCGACGGCCCGCTGCCTTGTTGGCGCGCGCGGGTGTCCACTCATTTGTGTGGACATCCTCCCTCGCGAGAGTTACTTTCTGTAAGTAAATTTTAATCGATCTTTGGAAGAAGATCTGAACATTGGTTTGTTACTAAAATTTGGGAATTTGAAAAGAAAATCGAACAAAAACATCAAAAAAGGAAGTTTTTCCCAAAAATTCCCGTCCACACATATGAGTGGACACCGTCCATCGCACCCTCTCCGCTGTCCACTCATATGTGTGGACACCGTCGCGAATGAGTTAAATATTGTGAAAATGGAAACACCATAACATGCACTATGAATCCTGTGAGAAGCTCCCAACTTCTCTCTTCTGGAAACCTTGGCATTGTAAGTTGTTATTGTTAGTATTTTTGTGCCACACGAGGTTCTTAGGTGGACAACTTTATGTATTTAGCAGGGCCTGACGTTTCGACGTTCCGTCGTCTTCAGAGGCCTAAACAGGGTGTGAAGGTTAGATATGCGCCCTACCCCATCAAGCGCAACGGTAGTTTCGGAGATTGCTCAAAGACAGGAGCAATTTATCAAATCGAGTGTTTAAGCTGTAACGCAACATACATTGGGGAAACGGGAAGGGCTCTGGCGGTTCGCATAAAAGAACATTTAGCCAGCAAAAAGGTGGATTTCAATCCAGCCCACTTGGCAGACATAGAAATGATGCGCATGACGGAAACGAGTACGAGGTGAAATGTACAATGTTGGCCATTGAGAGTGATATCTCAGCACGAAAAGCTTTGAAAGCGTTCTGGATTTTTACGAGGAATCCAGTAACGAACAACCGAAATGAGTGTCTAGCCGTAACAAGTGACTTCTTGCCGTTTGTGACTCATTGTGAACTGTAGAATGATCAGAGAGCGATATCCACAGTGTGGTTCATTCGCCTCTACTGGTCACAGGGCGAGCATATGCCCTCAACGGTGGACATTGGTGAGTTCGTCCTCTCATTTGGTCTCTATGGGTGTTTGTAGAAGTAGGTCGAAAATGCTAGAGTGGATGAGGCGCTTGGTGGGGTAGAGCGCAACTCTAACCTTCACACCATGTGTAGGCCTCTGAAGACGACGGAAAAAATCGAAACGTCAGGCCCTGCTAAATAAAGTTGTCCACCTAAGAATCTCGTGTGGCACAAAAATGCTAACAGTAATCCTGTGAGTCCTCTGCCATAGCCAAACACATAGATGCTTTCTCCATAATGGCGCGAATTGATGCATAATACAAGAGTTTATGGTCGTCGACGGAGCCGGCAGCCGACTGTTGGATAGGAATCATGCCAAGGAAGGCTCGACATTGGAATGGATCACGTACCTCAGGTTTCCCACCAAGCCCGACGCCGGCGAAGACGGCACCACGACGTTGGGTAAAAAACAAAGAATATCATTCCGTGAAGATTGCTCCTCTATTATAAACGGATCTCACTGAAGCCGGCGTCCATGATTTATTCACCCGCGCACACAGCCCCTCCATGTGGAGCTGAACTGCAGACCGTTCAGAAAGAGCTCAGCTTCCTCACGAAGCTGTTTGTTCCAAAATCTCCAACACCTCGTCTGTCCTAGTTTGCACGACACATAGATCACGACACATAGATCATGAAGGCGTGTATGTAAAACGCAAGCAGGCACGATTTCGAAACACTGAGAGGGTATAAATGTCTCTTCGTCAGCTGGAGAGGTTTCGAGCGCCGGACATGAACGAAACTCATAAATCGTCAGTTTCTAATCGCATTTACGCAAATGTGAACCTGAACGTTAGAAGCAGTCAAGTGCTATTACCAGACAAAGTGCTGACATTACCCTAAGCTGACTGAAACGTAGTATTCTAGGCGAAAATGAATTCACTACAATTCTTAGAACTCTGACCTCAATCAGAAAACTCACTGGACCGATGAAGCGCGTTAATAACAAACGCCGCACTTTCACAGACAAAATTTGTCACTCCTAAATGCCACAAAAAGACAAGAAATCATTTGCGTTATATGCCGCTGAAATAAGCAGCGCGAAAGATGAAACGTCAATTTCCGTAATAACTAACTTGCTGTCTTAAAGTAAAGGTTGATATTTATTTCATTTAGATAAACCCTTAATTGATGCCTGCTCCATTTCGTTTTATGAGAAAGCAGTCATAGGAAATGTGGAGTTCGCAGAAACAAAGTAGCAAGGCAACCTAGCCAAGCAGGTCGAACGCTGAAAAATCGCAATAGATGATGCCTATAGTCACTGTCAGAGATAACAATGAAGTTTATGAAATAGAGCCGTGCTTGAGAGCCGTCACGGAAAGGTTCCCAATGAAAGCGAATTCAGGCAGATTTTAATGAAGAAAGAAAGCGTAATCATGCAGATTTTAGTGCCTCGGGAAACGAAGTGTAAAATCCAGAGAAAATTTGGCAGATTCCCAGGCTCTCAATTAAAGGAAATAGGAAACTGGGGATTTCGAGAGACCACTATTCCAAGTGTCAGATATGTATCTCCCGCGGATTCCAGAAACAAGTATCTAACTCCGAACAGCCGATTCATTGGACGAGGCAGGAATTGTCTGTGAATCTATAATAGAGTTATCAGTGGCACCAAACAGACAAGGAGAACAGGGATAATAACAATCGGAAAGAGAGGGCGATGTGAGCACTGCGAGGTGTTGCTTCTGTGGACGAACAGCGGTACGATTAGTGCTACACAAGCCACTCTTGCTTCCTTAAAACTTCCCGCGCTCCTTAGCAACCCGTTTCGAAGAAAACTCTTAAAAGCAGATATCCCATCCCGCGTAAAGATTCCGGTGATTTTAAGGTAGGAATGCATGAAAAATCTAAGCCAGAAATGATGTGGCCGCTGAGGCGCAGTCGGTGAGAAGAGCCGATCTCGTGGGCACGAATCATCACAGGGTGCCATTACACCTCGTCGAGGATGCGCTAGGCGTTAAGCGTTCGGCTCCCAGCAAACAAATGCTCATGAAGCGTTCAGTATGCACGAAGCAGTTTCGTGTTGTCTGTCTTTTTCAGTCTCTTAAAGCGCTTGTGATGGAGGAGCACCGAGTTGATTTCACTCTTGATTCGCACTCAGGCGAAGAGTCCTTTGATGACTCACTAGGTTGGTCAGTTGGTACAGACTGTCAAGACTAAGAGACAAAAACATAAAATAAAGAGCTTCTGCGAGACACTCGTAAAGGCCAGATACACATCCGAATAGTCTTTGCGGCACTACGTTGAAATGAATGCTTGCTGATCCAGGTTATCCTGCACATCAAGCTGTTTGCAGGAGTATCTGCAGGAGAGTGTATGTCCGCACTCACCACATTTTTAAGGAAACGGGTACAAAGAACTTTATGCTTTACTTAAGGTGTACAAAACCAGCATTCGGCGGCTTTCAACATGCGGGACAACATTGTTGTCATTACCTTGCAAGAAAAAGATTGTGGCTATTGAGAAGATTCAGAATACTGTAGTGGATTTGAGGACCGGGTTACTGTAGATCCTAAAGCAAAGACAGGTGCCCTAGGTTAATGGGACTTGATCTAATCAGCTCCTCGAGGCCCTTGACCCCTCCGTAAGGCCTATGGTATACTCCCGCGTCGCTCCAGCGACGGGCGCGGGGCAACTGTCAACGGCGCGCCCTCGCAGCAGTGGCGGACGGCGCAGTGGGGCGCGGTTGCCGGTTGACGCGCCATCGCTCCCGCGATGCATCGCAGAGGGGTGTTATACCTCCGCGTCGCGGGAGTGAAACATACTCCCGTGCGACGGGCGTCGCAGCCCGTCGCTCGTCGCAGTGCACTGCGCTGCGACGAGCAACGGGCAGCGAGGGTCGCGGAGGAGGGAGCGCTGTCGTGCCCTATTCTGTGCACTTCAGTTCACTTATTTCGACACTTCATTGGTTCGTGACCATGACTCACCATGACTCATGACTCATTTTGGGTTTCCTCGACAGCTTAAACGACTTGTTTTTTGAGGAGGTGTTTTTTGAGGCCGATTTTCTCACTTTTGTGCCGATAGTCGCATTTGTTTCGCCTCTGAATTTCCTCGCCGGCACCGAAATCTACATTTCTGTGCCGGACAAGTCACAGGGAGTTTCTTCTGACATGTCCGGCACAGAAATGTGCCAATTGAACGACTCGTTTTTTGAGGAGGTGTTTTTGAGGCCGATTTTTCTCACTTTTGTGCCGAAACCCTCCTGGCTAAACATCAGTTTCCGGAAATTGGGCCACAACTGGGACGTTTCCGTGCTAGGCACGTCACGAGAACCCTCTCGTGTCGTGTTGAGCACAGAAACGTGGGTTTCAGTGCCTGAGGGTGGAATGAAAAACGAAAGAAATGCATGAGTGGCGGAACCCCCCCCCCCCCCTAGCTAAACATGACATCGACGAAATACCGTTGAAAACCACAATCCTACAAGGGTTTACGGATCAGATGGCAATAAAACAGGAAAAACGCGAAATCACGAACGTAACGATCGACAAAACAAAGAATACAAGAGAAAGATGGACTGAATCAGATAATTCGCTAAAATTCTGCAGAAGTCTCCGTCTGCAGAATTGCATGGACTATGTCAGCCTCAGCGATGGCGATGGCTTGCGCATCGCGAGCCGTCGCGTCGCTGTGCACTCCCGCGTCGCAGCAGCCGACGGGTGTATACCATAGGCCTAAGACAGTTGGCCGTTCTTGCTCAAATATCGCCTATTCAAACGGCCAGCGAGATGACGACCTTGGCCTACATCTAGCTGTTAGCTTGGGACACCGCCTTCGGATCGAGAGCGAGGTTAGTAGTGGGTGCTGGTCCGGCGCGCCAGGTTGTTGGATATTGCATTCCTCCTCGTTTTATCTATGTCATGTATATTTAGTAATAAATCTATGTAAGACTTCTCGAGTTCTGTTCTGTAGGCATAAGTTAATCATGTACCTACAGCTAATGTCCTCGAACGTCCCGCTACGCTAAAATAAATCAGTGCGAGTTCGATGATATTGCATGGAGGTCCCAACGAGATCTTTTCGTAGTCCAGCTTATTACATGGAGGTCCCGCTCGAACTTTTTCATAGTCCAGAACGTAATATCAAAGTTTTAACTTGTTTACTTTTGCATTTTTACTACTCTTCTTTAACTTCTCTTTACTTTTGCATGTTAGGTTTGTATGAACTGATCATTTTTGCAGCTTCACATTGCATTAGCTTTCGTAGTAATTATTTATTTGGTAGAAATCGCTTTAAAAAATTGTTTAGTAACTAACTTTTCCTCTTTACAACACTTTTTTACCTTATTACCAGCAGGAGGTTCTTAAATATGGAACTGTGCACATTTTATATTCACGCCTCCGTCTTTCTCTGACGTTCAAATTTCAGGAGGAAATTTTTTTCAGATCCATATCATACTTTTCCTTGACGCTAGTTGTCGTTTAGAAAATTCACCGACTTATTCTGTTTGAATACTCTGAGTCCCTTCTCGGATAAGAAAAGGAAACAACTTAAAATAGAAAATGTGAATCCTTTCTGAGTAAAGAACAGGAACACACTAAAGACAAAAAGAAGTGCGCTAGAATTATGAATCAGAGAAGAAACGTACGTACGTAGTCATTGCGCCACAAATCTGTAAAGTAAGCGCCGGCATACTGCAACAGCGCCTCGAAAAATAAAAGGTAAAAACACTAAAATATGATAATGGAATACATTGATAGAACACTTCCACTCTCGATTGCCCTCATTTCTCCCCCATTCTTCATAGGGATACTAATAACCTTTAGAGCTTTGTACATAAGTACCCTCAACACCATCAACCAAGGACATCAGATTTCAACAACCGAATCTACCAACGACAAAGCAATACCCAAACCAACCGTGACGTTTACCGTTTATTTTCTTGTTTTCATTTGCAACAGGATTTTCACTGTTTTTCATCTTTCAAAAAAAACCCTGCGGCTAATATTGCAACTATGAACTCTCAGCTAGAGAAGGCAGAGCAACAAGCCCTTCTCGACACTTTTGATACACTAACACTTACTGATAAAAGGCCAAGGCCTTGGAAAAAGAAGTAGACCAACTCCGAAAATCCTGTACCAAACTAAGCACCAAAAACACAAGAAAAAAGAAGAGAAGGGAAAACTTTGCACACACAGTTTCCTCAAACGTTCTATTACTGCGCACGGATCATCACCCAGCTGCCACCTTTTGCCACACCTAATTATAAAAGAAAACCCTATTTCACCAAAAACTGCGCACCACCGCCATTCCTTCCCATAAAAAACTTATCATACCCCGGCAAACTATTTCAATAACTTCATGGGACCACCTCATAGATACTTCCTCCCTGCTTTTGCTAACCAATTTCCCCTAAACAATAGCCAGCCGCAGATAAATTTCTTCTCATCAGCGACGCAACCTCATTTTATAACTACTAGCGCCCAATTTCGCACCAAACAAAATACAAGGAGGGTAAGTGGATATGCAATACGGCACGGCGACCATTTATAGATAAGTTGTTATCTGTTTGAAATATTAACACCTTACCAAGCTGGTATCCGATAATTTAGCAAAAAAGTGTCTGTATAGTAGTCTTAATTTTGACCAGCTATTGTAGGAAAATAATTTGACCATGGTGAATGTTTTGTCATCCAACTACCCGCTGCGCAAGTTTGCATTAGAACGCGCATACTACAACGACGCACCAAAACCAACAGCAACAGAATTGACAGCGATCAATACATTTGACTAGTACCACTATGGTACAAATACAACTCTTAAAGTGCGATGTCATTTTTCACATTACGTAACCACCGTTTATGCATTACTTACTAACTACACATCAGGTTATCCATTACATATAGGACTGAGCATGAAACCGAGCCACGATGTCGCTCCCTTACTCATCAAGCAAAGGAAGCTCCTCCTGCTCCCTATTTACATCATATAAGCTTTGAAGCGAGAAATGCGAAACTATCACTCACGAATCAACCGAACAAAAATACAGCCTTTGTACAAACCAGTCTGTTCAAAGTACCAACCTTATACCCCGCCTTGGTTGCTCCTGGATCCCTACACCAAGGGGAAGACAACGACAAAGCACCCATAACTGGTTAGCTGTTTTCTTCGATCCGGACGTTGACTAATGAGAAACAGTGCTGCATTCCTCACCTCAGCCTTATATCAGCTCTTTTCAACAGGAGGAGTCTCTTTTGCACAATCTTCTCATGTTTTCAGTTCAGTCTATGGGTAATTTCGATGACGTGTAACATAAATGAGAATACTCCATTTAACAGCTATTCCGTACATCAATGACAACGCATCATAGAGACGTACTCACTTCTTTAGAATTTAAGCGCAGTCAAATCCACGCATTGCTTTTTGAAAGTTGTCGAATACGTGCTCAAATACCCAAATAATCGGTAGCGTCCCCTATAGCCATTGCCTTGTTTTCACTTTATGCTATGCGCAACCCTCCTGGAAAAATCTAATTTTCAACAACTACTCTGATTCTATACATTTATTTATTTCTTATCTCTCGCTTCTAGTAGTGAAACACGCGCACAACCTTTAAAAACACTCATTTTGTTCCAATCGATCCACCTTTTTCAAGTTCTTTCTTCTTTTCTTTCCCCTTAAAAAATAAAAAAATTTATTTTCACCATTCCATTTCTAAATATTGAAATCAAAAAATCATTTCCAGAAATCCGATACTCGTTCAATCGGCAATAATCGTCTCAGTCGCAATCACTCGTTCACCTATACCTCCGCAGCCGAGACCAACCAGATTGCTGACAACTCAACATCGACACCATCAGATCGCCTCAGCTTTTACCCCGTCCTCCACTTACTCCATTCTGGAGCCCTTGATGTCCCGAGGACCAGGATTTCTAAACGGTCGGGGATGCAGTGATTTGAGGACCGGGTTATGTACTGCAGATTCTAGAGTAAAAAGAGGCGTCGTAGGTTAATGGGACTTGATCTAATCCGCTCCGCGCGGCCCTTGACCCCTCCGTAAGACAGTTGGCCGTTCTTGCTCAAATATCGCCTATTCAAACGGCCAGCGAGATGACGACCTTGGCCTACATCTAGCTGTTAGCTTAGGACCCCTCCTTCAGATCGAGAGGGAGGTTAGTAGTGGGTGCTGGTCCGGCTCGCCAGGTTGTTGGATATTGCATTCCTCCTCGTTTTATCTATGTCATTTAAATTTAGTAATAAATCTATGTAAGGCTTCTCGAGTTCTGTTCTGTAGGTACAAGTTAGTCATGTACTTATAGCTAATGTCCTCGAACGTCCCCACCACTACGCTAAAATAAATCAGTGAGAGTTCGACGATATTACAACACTTTTACTAGAATGTTATCACAGCAGTCAGATATGACGGATTTCAATTATGACGGATGCTCCCCGGTGAGGTATGACTGATTCCTGACGGACCTGCGAGATCGCAACTATTTGGCCTACCCTCACTAATGAGCAGGCAAAAGATAGCAGATCTTATTATGATGTTTAAAGTTCCCGCCAAAAGGCTGAACAACGACATAGAATTCTTGGACGGGAAGCTGAGGAGATCCGTCAGAGGAAAGTTCGGACTACGTGTACCGGTTGCAAAGTCAAGAATTAGAACAGATTTCTTTTGGAACTCTCACGGAACTAAGCTTGCTTCTTGGTAGATACGACAATATTGTGACTACGTCTACATGTATTTGGAGTAGCGCTATTGCTTGTTGATGTTTTGAATGTGATTGCAGTTGAGCAATGTGTGATAGCGATTTTCTTATGTTTTTTGTTTGCGTTGTATTTCTATGCGCGAATCATATTCGCGATTTGAATAAATAAATGAATAAATAAAGTAATCAGAAACAGATTTCTCGGACTTCATTCTTTGAGACACGTAAGAGGTTAAGGGAAGTTTCTGTGGTTTTTAAAATAGAGGCTTGGTAGCGTATTTGCTGATAGGGCAATATTCTATAGCTACGTAGCAACTAAGATGCGAGGTAATAGTTTTAAGTTGACTTATGGAGCACCTAGGACTACTATTTATACGACGCATTCATGCTTATAAGTATACAAGTGCTCCGTCACGCCTATCGGCGTGCCTCGCACTTGCGCGCTTCGCGCGATGTTGCTGTATCTCTATGCTAAGAACAATCACATCAAGCTAGTTGCTCTACTGTACAGTTTTTTCCCTACCTAGGAGTACAAAAGGCTCACAGTACGTACAGTATATAGGGTGCGCCAAAAATATGGCGACAAGTTATTCAAATCGCCGGAAACGAAAATACAGCACTTCCGAGGAACCAATGATACGATAATATTTGTTAGTCTATTGTGACTATACACAACATTGAGATTCAAATATATCTCCATCGGCGGTTTGAGACGGCTTTGAGAAGCATAAGGAAAGCATCGACGGCGGCACGCAAGTATGGCGCGTCGAGCTCATCCGACGCCTTCTGGGGAGCTTCCTTCAAAGAATCCACGGAGGGTGAGGCTTTCTGCAGGCTTTGGCTTCCAGAACTGTCCAGACGGTGTAATCCATCGGATTCAAATCCGGAGAGTTGGATGGCCGTTCGTGGAGACTGATGGACTTATGAAGTTGGGAAGTTGCCTTTGCATCAGTCCTGCATCATTCTCGTTCTATGAGCTGGAGCTCCATCCTGTTGGAAGATTCAGGAGCACTTTCCAAAGTGAGCACTATACCAAGGTAACAGTTTGTCCGTCAGAAGGTTCAAATAGTTCTCCCTGATCTCCTGACCAAGCGCACCGGGCTCCTGCAAATTCGTTCAGATATCTTTATGATGTCTTCCACAGTTTCCACATAAACGTGTCTTCCTCGTCCGCATCTATCATCCTTGGTTCCCATGTCTTCGTAGCGTCTGATGGATCTATATAGAACACTTCGATGAAGTCCAAGACGCTGGTGAACCTCGCGAGCCGAGATGCCTTGACGGTAAGGTTCAATGATTGGAGCGCGGTGGCGAAAACGTTTCACAATCTTGAAAAACAATTTATTTTTACGCTTGATTGAGAAAAGCATAAATAAATTCACGCAATAAAAACAATAAAGGCACAGAAAAAAGCAGATCTCCAAATAGGAGGTCAAATTGTTCGTGCACGTGCTGTCGTCATAATTTTGGCGCACCCTGTATATATATATATATATATATATATATATATATAATAGTATGATAGAGCGATCTATTGTTTCCTCACTGCTGGTCCTCCCCTAGTGAAACGGTCCCCTATTACTAGTACTGGTCCCCTCAATGATCCACACTTAGCGGACGACGTCTTCGGCGCGCCTTCTGAGTCCACAGGCACTTTGCACGACGTCTTCGGCACATGTGCCTGAATCCCCAAACACGTTGAGTCTTTGGCACGTCCTTTGACTCCCAGTCACGTCATGCGACGTAGTCCGCACGTCTTCTAAATCCCCTGGCGCGTAGAGGACGTCTGGGTATTTTCCGCTATTTTCGCGCCCCGTAACTTGATCAGTATCGATTGATGGTAATCGATACTTCAAAAACGAATTTCAGATTCGTGTTCAGCGACCTCGATCGCCCCAGGGCCGAAGTTTCCAGGCAGGGAGAAGATGTCTGGGTATTTTTCGCCATTTTCGTGTCGTAATTTTCCCCCTATTTCCCCCCCCCGGAATTTTCCCCCCTATTTTGTAATTTGTAATTTCTGCGGTGGCGCCGATCGATAATACGACTCATTGCTTACAACGGAACTGTCTGAACGGTACGCCGGAACGGCAAGAGCCAGTACTATAGGGAGAATCCCCGTTCTCCAAATTGTAACAGAACATATTTTGTTTTTGCCGAATCCTTGAGGCAAACGAGTACGAGAGTGTAATGATTAAGGGTCCGCAGAGGTAGCTCTTCACGGCAGCGCAAGATCCAGGTCTCGTGGATTGAGTGGCACAGTGGTAGAGGGCACGGGTCACGTTCGTGAGTTTTAGGGTTCGGTTCCCGCACTTTTACCATAGTATCGGATTTCCATAGAGATTCAGAAAGAAAACAAAACATGTTCTGTTACTATTTGGACGACGGCGATTCTCCCTATAGTTCTCGCTCTTGCCGTTCCGGCGTACCGTTCAGACAGTTCCCTTGTTAGCGCGTTATTATAGAGTATGATGACACGTTGCTTTTTCTTGATGGTTGCGTTACCGTTTGCCGTGCTTTCCAAGGTTTGTCTTGAACAACGACATAAATTGTTGTTATTGACCTCAAATGAATTGATTAACGCTGACGTCTATCGTCTATATTTTGAGGCAAACCAATGCAAACAGAAACTGGATTTTTTAAATGTACAACGAACAAGAGTGACCAACTGGATCACTCTGTCATCGCATAAGGCGAGTGAAAAGATTACAATATTAAGCAAATCTACAATCGCTCATACGAACATACTACCTAAGATAGACGACAGAAGAAAAAGAATGAGAATCAGTCTTTGTTCAGTGAACATTCAGTTTTAACCGTGTCCCAGTGAACCGGAATTGGTGAAATCTTTCTACTATTTCGCCAAAGCGGAACTCGTTGGTGAAACACAAGATAAACGGTTCAAATCACTTTCTTTAAGCCTCAGTTGGCTGGTATCGAGGTTGTAAGCTGTTAAAACGATGTTTTGTTGCGATCAAAACTTCTAGCGCCAGGCGAGACTCGAACCTGCACCTCCCTCTAACCGGGCGGGAATGCTCAACGCCATTACAAGTTTTGATCGCAACAAAACATCGTTGGGACAGCCTACAAGATAAACGATCGTAACGCTTAGAATTTCCGATGCTAGACATTGCTTTCCCAGATCAGAAGTGTTGCGGCTAGGAGTCGGCGGGACATAAATACTCGGAGATACATAGTTCGCGTTGCCTTCCCATGAGAACATGGTTGAGAATATGAAACGAAGATGCCTTTTTAGAGTCCCCGAACGCTTCCCTGTTTGTGTCAGTTGTAGGATGCAGTCCACGGTAATGAGCCTAGGGAGTTGAGTGGATTCATTAGCCATGATGAAGTTCTCTATGACGTCGTGATGATGAGGATAGCACAACGTCTACTTTCGTCTAGTGAAAACAGGATGCCGATTCCCCACTATTAGCCTCGGAAAAGGGAGAGTTACCGTGTCAAAATTACAGAAAATATAATAGGATTCCGGCGACTATTAAGGATAGAACCAATGCTCTGTCAAATTGCTGAAGGTGTCTGCCGCTTCAAGGAAAAGAAGAAGCAACACAAGTCAGGGCTTCCAGCTAATGGACGAGGAATCGCTGAGAGACTTCCGGATGCGTGAAAAAGCCCTCGTCGCTTATCGACATCTTGTGAGAGGATACCAGAAGCGACCTCGCCTGCTGCTTGATGTCAACGGCATGTGAGGTCGTCGGCGACACAAAGGGAGCAAGATCGTGAGTCCAACGGAAGTTCATGAATCAAGCGAAGTTTGGTCGAACCGAACCACCGCCGTTCCCCACTCCCAAATTCAATAACTGCGCTCACAGTTGATCTCTTAATCACGGTAAGCACTGCTACGTTCAGCACACGTGCGAAAGAAAGTAGCTGGAAGGTTTTCCATCTGCAAACGATACTGGATAAAAATGGAATAGTATAGAGAACAGAATATATGATATTAGGATGGCTATTATCATATGCTGTCGTGTAACGTTTCTGACATGATCGAGTACACATCTGGATTCGTGCCTTAAAAGCGTCGACAAAATTCCAACAAAATAACAGTATTTGGACAGCAGTTTTGCAGATTAAGCAGAATGAGATAGAGCTTGAAACTTAACCCTCAAAAGCTAGAGCTTTTTGAACGGCCAATATTGGGTTGTGCTAATTGCGGTTGTCGTCCGAAAAAAACGGCAGAGCAAAATCGGCGTAGATTTCAGCAATTGGCTTGCAGAATTTCACTAGTGGGCTCTGTTTTAATGAAATGTATTGCTTCCTGAGTTTTATGATGGACGCGTTAGCAATAGGCAGTGCAAAACCCACCAAAACCCAGGAACGACTTTTCAAAGTCGACGATGATTTGAAGGCAGATGTCGCGTAGGGGCACAGCAGGGGTTAGGGAACTGCCTAAACATGGACCGTAATGGTGCTCCGCGGGAATCGCAGCGCGAGATCGGTGCCTTGGTTGGCTGCCGCGATCACGTCAGGAGCCAGGACGCGTTCCCGCACCCCCACTGCACGTTCCCGCACTCCTACTGTGCGCCTAAGCGACATATACCAATTCCAATAAACTACAATGGTTATTTTCCAAAATCCTCACCAGTTTTTCCATTTGCTGTGATTTTCGCTTTATAACGAATAAATACTCTCGCTTAAAAACTCTTAAAAATTCGTTTTCCACTTCAATTTCAACTGTTCCTTACCCACGCAAAATGGTGTCGCCACCTGTTGAGACGTACAGAGCACGGGTTAAGTGAAATTCCTTTTTCTTCTAACGCACGAATTCAGATCAGCAGAGTATTTTTAGATACCTTCTTCTAAGCAAATAGGAGATCACATCGCTATTGCTTTCAACTGTTCCTGTCCCTTTTTGTGATCATTGAGCGTGAGCGGGTTGTTCTTCCACTTTCGAGTTCCGTATCAGTAGTACAAAGCGCATTCTGCCACTCCTTCACTATTGCTTTCTTAGACAATGTGGTTCCAGTACAAATTTCGATTTTATTTTCGCACACTGTCACCGAGATTCACCCCGTAAAACTTTGTAACACAAAATCAGGCCCTAGAATCTACTTCCGCGACAACTGGCATAAAACATGTGCATTTGCGACATAATTTAAATATTTTATACGAAGTTAAAACCACGCGTTCGCACCTGCATAGTGGTTTTCTCACCGCATATTGAATCGCGGGGAAAGAACTTTAAAGGAGAACACATTGAATAGACTGACGGTACTGAAACGGCTGAAACTTTCACTCACACCTAATATTCATTCATTTATTAACGTACAATAGAGACGCATGGAAGTCAACAAGGAGAATGAAGAAGGAAGACGTCAGGAAACGATATATCCCCTTAAAAAAACTGTGTGAGGCAACAGGTAATTTCGGATCCTTACCCTGATTGACGACCATCGAGTGCATTCCTACCATTTGCATTTTTATATAAAAAACTTGGCACCGGGACCCTTGTCGAAAGACCAAAGTAGACCACTTCAGTTCCACTTCTGTCTTCAATCTTGCTCGGGAGAATAGTGCAGTGAACTTGAATCTTAGAAAAAAAAGGGAGGCTGTGGATTAGTTCGAAGGGGAACCACCAAAGACATGATGAGCGATGGTGGTTGTTTTGACGTCTTGCATAGATTGAGAACGCCTCGCTGCGTTGCAGGCGCAGGGACATATGACCGAACGTCATCGGCTGTACAGTTTTGTGGCGTTTGTCAGCAGATTCCGTCGTTCAGTGGGTGGGCGAGCTGCTGCACTTGTCGTTATGACCCGCTTGGAACGCGTCTTCGTAACTACGCATGTATATACCATTTTGTGGTGAATTGCAGACTTCTCGAAGCAAATTGGGCAGTTTGGAAATGAATACACTGAACGAACACCTTCCAATTCGGGAAGTACACCTTCCAGATGAAACTTAACAGTCTTTAAGGAGGTTAAAATGGGTTGTTCCAAGAAAGTTAACTATCACTTTGATGCAAAATTTATAATTAATGTGCCTCAAAAAGTGAAAACAGTGGTTGAAGTTTTTTAAATAGAAGTATCATTCTTAAATCTATAACAATAGGTCCAAGTTTGTTTCAAAGGACTAGTAAGCGACAATTTTTTTCAAAATTAGTGGCTAATGAAGTCACCTTCTCCGGAATTCGCCACACCTAGCGGCTCGATGCACGACGACTGGACAGAAATGTGAGACATTTCTTTAGGCTTGACGAGCTGCAATAGGCTGTGAACACAACGCTAGACGAAGAAGGAGTGCTGAGGACATTCTTCTGCGTGCTATACTGAGATGTGAGTGGGAGCAAGCTAGGAATCAATCTGGAGTAGGCGCAAGTTTCAACGTGCTCGACGCTACGGATGCTTCCTCACCCAGCCTTGGTTGCCGGCGAAGCCGGCTAGCCTAGCGTGGCCCGCACATTCCAGCGTCAGCGCCGGCGAAGCCGGCGACCGACGCTGGGTGAGGAAGCATCCGTAGCTAGGTTTGGGCCACATCCCTAGCGTGGCCCGCATACAGCGTTGGCGGAGCCGGCTAGCCCGGCGTGGCCCGCGGATGCGATGCCGGCGAAGCCGGCTAGCCTAGCGTGGCCCGCACATTCCAGCGTCAGCGCCGGCGAAGCCGGCGACCGACGCTGGGTGAGGAAGCATCCGTAGCTAGGTTTGGGCCACATCCCTAGCGTGGCCCGCATACAGCGTTGGCGGAGCCGGCTAGCCCGGCGTGGCCCGCGGATGCGATGCCGGCGAAGCCGGCTAGCCTAGCGTGGCCCGCACATTCCAGCGTCGGCGCCGGCGAAGCCGGCGACCGACGCTGGTTAGTCAAAATAATCGCTGCAAGGTTCCAGCGCGCACAGTGCACGATCAAGCTGAGGGGGCCCTGAAACGAGGCTCGAACGGGGCTTTGAGTGTGTTCTTCTCATGACTGATTGATCGCAGCGTTTACAGCTTTTTACTGGCTAACTGAGGAACGATTCTGAAGCATTGTGTCGCCGTGAGTGCAGCACTTGCCTCCGCTGATTCACATCTACAGCAGTTCTGGCAGAACGGAAACAAGGAACTGCCCGACATACAATGAGTCTCGATACCATGGGTCTATCACAGGTCCAACATTGCGTCTATCACAGGTAAAGAGGTTGTTGAGCAGCAGTTTGTGAGATAAATCGAAGGATTAGAGGAAGTTCAACAAGCTACGCGGCCAATTTAATACATGCGCAGAAAATATCTTGTACTAATTTCCTTTATAACGCGGGGAGAAGTTGACGATTACTGTCTGTGTACAACATCAGGGCGTCTTTAGGCCTGCATGGAACAAAATATAAAACAAAATCTGTTTTTTTTTGTTCTTTAAAGCGACACTCCCGCCTCGAAGAGGATGACCTCCCGAGGCGGGATACGTCCAGGAACCTGCCTGGCCACACTTGGCTTAAAGCCTTTTAAATTGGGGGCACTGACTGCACATCGCTTGTAGTTCACTGGATCGAGATTTTTGATGAAAAATATCCAATTTTGATTTGATGAAGAGAAATGAGAGCCATCTATTGCCGTTTAAAGGACATAGCTCATTTTTGCATAGTATTTTTCGCTTGCGTGCCAAAGTGAGCTGCACTTGCAATGACGTACAATCTAGTGTCACGCAATGGAAATTGAAAAAAGTAGAAACACACGTAGGGCGGATAAAAGGAAGGGGAAGCAAAGGCTAAACAAATTCCCAGCGCATAGTTCCATCAAGACTGGATACACAGCAAAAATAAATGGCTGTTACAACTGCTGAAATTCACCAATTTGCTGTCTGGAAGAGTATCTCGTGTTTTTGTGTAACGGAAATGAGCACTAACCCAGGTTATCAAAATGGTGAGGTGCGCCTCGCATTTTTTCTTAGGAAACACGAGCCTTCTTTGACTGCGCTACCAGGCGTTGCTGGGAGAGCCCATGAAATTGAAGAACACGAAAACGTTTGATTGCACTTTCAAAAAAAAAACTATATGAACATTCGTACGGCCATATAACCATTCTCACAGTGTAATTATTCTTTAGACACCTTGCATGGGATGTTTGAAAAATAAACGTGTTAAGTCAAAAGGCCATCATAAAAAGGAGCTGGAATCCAGTCAACGTTAAGTCTGTTGAGCATTGAATCTGTTGAGCATTCGATTCTAGGTTGTTCTCTATTCCGCATACACAGTGATTTGCAGCATCACCTCTTACTTACATAGATGCTTAGATGTAAGTAATCCAAGAATTTAAGTAAGTGAATAGGTAAGTGATACCGCAGATCTTTACGGGATGCGTATGAGATATATGAATATAATATGCATGTAAGAGAAACTTAGCTTTCGATTTTCCAAATATGGCTAATCTGTACCTCTAGGGGACTTTTCCTGCTAAATTAAGTTAGTCCATATGAGGGTAAGGGGAAGATGATGCTCCAAATGCAAAACGGTATTTTCTCAAATCATGGCGAAATCAAGGTTATAGAGACTTCCTGAAAGGGGAATAATCGGCGATTCCCAAGGCGCTTCAAGCAGAATTACATTACAGACATCATTAGAGTGGTGTTTTGCTTCTACGTGGCCTTGCGTATGCGCATAATAATATTATAATAATGGATCCGCTTGCAAGGACAGCTGACAAACACTGATGGAGCAGAACAAGTGGAACCTCACCATTCATGACGAGAGGCGGAGGTGATATGGTGAATGTGCAAGCGAAATCGGGGCCTTCTGGGGGCTCCACATTTAGTCTACTCTTCGAGAGATGACAACTTAGCAATTCTAGGAATAAATCGTTTGTTGCGGAAGCCTTGCGAATAGAAGACGAGAGTAAGTTGCTATTGATTTACATCTATACGCTCTGCACTTTCCGTCACGCTCGTCGTTGTACTCGGAAAAGCCAATCGCCTAGCGCCGCTATTTAGATTTCTGGTGTGGGAGTGGACTTGTTGATGTCTACACACATGTCGCTGGTGGAATGTCGATCGCTGCCGCTCAGAGGATGTCTCAGGGAGTTTGAGGTTCCACAGGGGTCAGAATACAACTCATGCAGCCACTGCAGTAGTATACAATTCCGCTCTTTTTTCAAATCATCCTCAAACAGTACTAATCGTCGTCCAATATTTACCGTGGAAAGCAGGTAACCAGTCGAGTGCTGTCTAGCCGAATTTAATGGCACAAGTTTAGCACTACCTGGTTGTGTCTGGATAACCGCTATAGTTATTGAAGTACAAGCTCCCATCGCCGATGGACAGGATGTCGGCCACCACGCAGGTTGCGAATGGCGGAAGACGCGGTGAAAAAAGTTAAGAGCTAGACTTGTTCGAAGCCTCAGCCACGACTACAAGAGAAAATGCCCGAAACTAGGGAGAAAATGCCCGCGACCACTGAACGGTTCTCGATAGCGCGATTGAACTCGTTCGACATAACACATGGTAGTCACATGAACAATGATATGGCACTTTCTCATTCCGTTCTGCGGCCTGATTCATCAACGACTTACAGAGATTTGACGGAGAAATTACAGCAGAAAATCCTGATTACGCCAATCTTTCACCGTATTCGCTTTTTGATAAATAGATTTCGCATTTTTTCAAGAGTTTCCGCTGTAATTTCTCTGTCAAATCTCTGTAAGTCGTTGATGAATCCGGCCGCTGGATAGGGCGCGGCAGCTGGAACAATGAGAATATCCCAAACGCATATTCAAAAAGAGCAAAGTGGTCATTTTCTATCACTTGACGTCCACGAAATGTCATACGAACCCACAACCGCAAAGCTAAGCCCTTCTCAAAAAGGGTGGTGTAGATCTACTGCTCCATTTGCACTTGATCGCATGATTGAGGGCAGTGATATGAATACATTTAGAGGAGGAAAAACAACAATGACGTTTCCGTCTATGTATTTAGTGACTGGTGATACATGAAAATGTTTTACCCAGCAAGATATGGAGCCCGTGCCACTGTAAAGATAGAAGCGTTTTTGCGTATGTTTGCAATGTGACTGTGTAGCCATTTTAATGCATTTTAGTTAAGAGATGCTTGCTTCGCGACAGATCCTCTTCTTGTCACTGTACTGTCAGCCCAGGAGCTCTGCTAAGCTTTCTATGAAACACAAGATAGTTAAGAATTGTTCCAACTACGCGATGCACCTAACCATAATGTAAGTCTACATCACTATCTGCTCAAACGCGATTAGTACAAGCCATTGGTGAACCTGAACACATGAGAGGGCGGTGACTGTGTAGTGTATTGTCCATTTGTACGGGATGACAGCTTGACAATTTCCGAAGATGACGCCTTTGGAATGGAACCTGCTCGGAGAGGCTGAACGCTACGGTCTTATGAGATGTTAAATGCATATTTCGATAACTCTTAGCTTTTGAAATATTTCTTCCTCTGGAATATCGCTGGCATTGTAAATGTTTTCTGTGCTTTTTCTATTGGAGTTTGTCCTAGCATAGAATTTCTCTTTTGAGCTAGATTGAAATCTTGTTTTGTTTTTTCTCCTTCAGGGATTTCCACATGACTCCAGAAGGAATTAAATATGAGAATTCACGACTGGTTGCTACCTAAAAGGTTTCACAAAAAAACCTTAAAATGACGCCGTCCTAAGCGTTTCATTTGCCATCAAATGAACAGAGCTTAGTGCACTACTTTAACTTGGTGCACTACTTTAACACAAATCTGTCGAGCTCTCTTGTTTTGAAATGTAGGGCATTTTCTTGTATGAATCTCTTTCCAATCCACTTCTTGTTGAAGCTCAAATTTGATTGAAACGATACGGAAATTAGATGATTAGCGATGTATCGGTTAAGACACTGCAAATAAACGTTTTAGTCAACAGTTTCGAATTTATTTTGAGTTTCCTTAATGGCGCTTACAACTGGTTGTTTTATCACCAAGCTTTTGCTAGTTATCACACGATGTTATTTCTAGTGTAATACACGTTTCCTCCATACTATCCGACTATACTATAAGTTCTGGTGTACTTTACGTTGACCCTGGCAGTTTCTTTCACGGTTGCTGGCATTTTCTCCGCACGCAACGCACACCGTGAGATTCGTGCATATTCTCACTCGTCTCACACGTCTCACTGTCAGAACGCCTATGTACTGCTTACATGCTCTATACTACTAGATGCAGCCAAGGAATAATCCCTTAACGCAAGCATTGAGCAATTAACTTGCAGGAGGAATGTCGTTGGAGTCTTCAGGGTTATCTCTTTCATGTGAAACAAACGTTTATATTTTTATAAGAAACTAAATTCCAGGAAAGTGGAGTGAGGTGGTGAGAGAGCAGATGAAATCTCCCTCATCAAAAGAGCCCTTAGCAGTCAGAAACCGAACGTAGAGTGAGGAGTGGTGAGTAGGAAGGGTGTTTCGAACGCTGCAGCGCCCGCTGAGCAGTGACACATAGTAATTCTCGCATATGATTCGCTGCAATCAACTCCATTGCCTGGGGAAAAACGGCCGCCTGCGTTGCTGATTGAATTGCGCACATTGCTGGAGCAACCAGACAATGGAGTGGGTGCTGTTCTCGGTCCGCCCTGGGTTCAGACAACTCTATCAGACACTTCGGTTCTCTTATTGCGTAATTCCGTCAAGACTAGACTAGTGTCCATATCGGCACCCACAATAAATAAGTGAATAAAGAGACGCCTTGTCTACGACGTGGTTGAGTTTAGGTTTGTTTCCTTTCAGGCTCTGAAGAAGGCGATCTTGCCGAAACAAGCCTAATAAACGTTGTTACCAACCTCGCCTAGAGTTCAAGTAAGAACTTCTTCTACGTAGTGGAGCTTGTTGATCCAGAACGTTCTCTAAATGCAAATTCTAAACAGTAAAGCCTTGTTCCTACAGAAGAAAGCAGTACTTAACAATGAGCAAGTGTTTTTGGATCATTTTCAAAATAAAGTTGAAGCTTTTGAAATCCAGTTTGTGATAAATACCGCGAATAAAGGTGGTATGTATTTAACAATACCGTTAAAGATCTGTCTTTTTTACTCGTTAAAACTCCATTAAAAAGACCAATTACTTGAGTAGTAAAGTGACGCCCTGATGTCAATTTGAAAGCAGCTCCATGTCTCATGATTTTCAGATTGTGATCAGAACTATGGTATCTACAAGGAGCGTAAAAAGTATTGACGCACCTACTTTTTGTTTCAGCTCCAACTTTCCCTTTCTACATTTCGAAGTTTTTGTGTGTTATTTTTGTCGTCTATATTGTGTTCAAAAAATATTCTTGTAAAAACTGAAGAAACATGGTACGGTTGTGGTTACGGTGACCCTTTCCTGCCTGTTACCAAAGGAAATGAATACTTCATTAACAAGAGAATTAGGCGGTGTTCGAAACGGTCGGTGAGGAAGGAGGTCAACAGCCCAAACGTCAGCCACGGCTCTATCATAACAGATGAGGATTACAAGATGTTCAAGCACGGTAACGTTCAAATCCAAAATTATCAATCTCTGTCCGATAACGGCAAAGAGATAACACGCGCAGGTGTGAGCAGGTTCTCAGACGAGCACAGCTTAAACGTGAATCCGCTGGACTCTTACTCATTTAGGCGATTTTGAAGAACGATGTCTGTGCTACTTTCAACAGAAGTGACCACTCGCAGAAGGCTACCCTGTTAAAAGCATGGGACGAAATCCAAGCGAGTACTTGCGGCGTGTGCTCATGAATTTTTCCATCGTTTTCGCTCCTGTATTCACAGTAAAGGAGCCAATGCCGATAACGAGTTATTCTATCGTGTTTTTAATATTATTTTCCACATTTCTCAAGTGAATATTTTAAAACTTACTGCGCCACAACCGTCACTTACTGCGTCAATACTTTTTACGGACCCGGTACAGCTTAGTCCAATAGTAATGCAACCACAATTCAAATCAGTTTCTTTAAGCCTCAGTTGGCTGGTATCGAGGTTGTAAGCTGTGCCAACGATGTTTTGTTGCGATCAAACTTCTAGCGCCAGGCGGGACTCGAACCCGCACCTCCCTCTGACCGGGCGGGAATTCACAGTGTGGATGTTGCGTTCGATCAAACGACGCCGGTGGTGTAATGGCGTAGAGCATTCCCGCCCGGTCAGAGGGAGGTGCGGGTTCGAGTCCCGCCTGGCGCTAGAAGTTTTTATCGCAACAAAACATCGTTGTGACAGCTTAATGCACCACAATTTAGCGACGTGGTTAGGAGGCGCTTGTCATTTGTCTTGAGTCCTACAACCACTATTATATAGTACGTCTTTAGTATTATACTATGCTCCTCATAGATATCATGGTTCCATCACCTCAAATTTAAGAGAAGTGGGCTTTCATTTGCAACGACCACTGTCCTCTCCTGGTCCGCGTCGGAGTGCCCCCATTACGATGCGGCTAAGTTTCTGAAGATTGATGGGGAACATTCAGTATATTGGTCGCATGTAGAGCTCCATGAATTTCTCCATAGGTGTCATTAAATGAATAAGTCTGAGGTTCAATTAAGGAATGTTACTAGCCTGTTCATAATGCAGCAACGAGCTTGGAACAAATGCAATATTCGGCAGTGTAAGATATTACTATGAGGGGTGTAGTTTTTAAGAAACTGCAAGAAAAACTATGCAGCATAACGTAGAGCATGAACTCAGCTATCAGATGAAGAGAGTAGAAGAGAAACATTCTTCAGCGTAAATAGGGCGCGTCGCAAGAGCTGGGAAATCGGCCACCAGAAAACTGAAGATAACAGTATGCTTAGCACTGCTTTTGAGGAAGCTGATGCGAAATTGGTTGCACGTGAAATTAGCTGATCCTCTATTATGCTCTAAAGGTGTACCCCAGGCGCCCTAGGTTTTGGTGCAAAAGCGTAAAATTAGTGAAAGCACTTGTTCAACAGGGGCACAACAATATAACGCCACTTTTATGAATCCCAATCCGCTGTTTATGAACAAGGTGCACATCTGATAAAACGACGATTCTAACAGCAAAATGGAAACTCCATCCATCCACTCAACTTCGTTTAAAAAATTAGTGATGAATTTTATTCATCATAGAATTATTGATCCTTGTTTATCTACTCCTTCTGAGAAAAATTTCTGCTCTACACAGGAATAAAGAAAGTGATGATCTGATCTTGCCTTTGAAACAAATGGGAATAAAATTTCGTGTTGCTATGCGGCCTGAAAAGCTACCACAAGAACTAAAGGCTTTTATTAAGCCAGAATTGTGCCCTTAAGAATAATTACTGGTCTGTCGTTGTCCGTCAAGCTGCCCGAAGGGACGGGGGAGGCTTTTCAAGCGACATCGGAATCGCCTAACATGTACTCTCGGTCTACCGAGCGCAAGCGTTTGGCCGGCCGACACAGATACAATTCGCGTAAGCGCGAACACATCCACAGACACTGCGTCTGAACATGCCGCGCCCACACACAAGGAACGCGTCGAGCTCACACAGCAGGAGCAAGGAGTCCATCCCCTGCATCCCACCTACGTCAGTACACGGTCGCATAAAGTCTGCGTTTCATTCCCTATCCATTTCCCGGGGACGAGCCATGTGGTCTTGCGACAAGCGGCTCGAGATCCCTCTTAACAAGAGAGCCCGGAGGCTCTCTACCGAGGCAGATCCGTGGAACAAAGTAGGTTTTATTTCAAATTTTAGCTAGGGTGAAATGAATGACAGAAAACGTTCCTAAATTCCACATTTTAGCAGCTTGTACTCTTACGTTCGGAACCTATATTTAGTTAGCAGAAGCAAACCAGTAGCGAGAAAAAACAATGAAGTTGGCGACAAGTATAGGGCCCTACATAAACTTCTTCAACTCCATCCCTCCACTGGCACGCTCCTCAGAAGCGTTAATACGCAGAAGAATGGAATATTGCATTTCACACAAAGAGTAGTCCATGGAGATGACACACGGGGTGATGTGTTGAAGGAAGTAATTGCTCTATGACCAGAGATGCTGCCGAGTGGGCTAAGTCGCCGAAAAATAGATGAAGCGGTTAGCGGTGTAACCCGCTTCGCCGACTTTTAATGGAGGCAACAATGGCCCATACTTTAATAACCTTAATAGATCACAAAGACTCCGTTCAAAGGCTTGGGTGCATTCTTAATTAACGTCCTGAGCGAGCCATATAACGCTTTTCGTGTTGGGATCATACAGCGAAGAAGGCTGGCTGAGCTAATCTGGCATTCGACAGGATGAAGAAGTTGCTACCCACTCGAAGAACAATTTAACGGCCAACAGTACTCAAGCAACAACTGACAAAGTGCTACTTGGGTAGGCGATCCCTATGTGGTTTCCAGTATTTTTCGACCATTGTTTGTTTGGTATTCTAAACACAATTTGATGGGAGATCTGCAATAAAGGGTTTTTTGTCCGTAATATTAGGTTGAGTCATAAATTTTGCAACAAAATTTGTCTTCCAGCAAAAAACAGATTACACCACAAAAGAAAAATGATCGACCTAAACGAAGTAATTGCCGTTATACTCTATGAGATTCTTCCGCTTTTCATGCACTGAATGAATTACATCTCCGTAGAATTTGGTCGGCTTCAACCTGAAGAAGTCGTACACCACCTTCGTCACCTATCGGCTTCGGCGAAGCGCCTACCGTGGAGGAAGTGATCCATCGACCGAAGCAGATGGCGGTCAGACGGAGCAATGTCAGAGGTGTATGGTGTTTGTTGATTTTGGTTCAGCCCAAGTTCTAGATTTTTCCAGCATCTGAAGTGCCGCAAGCGGTCGGCTGTTGCCCTAGTGGAAGAAATAGTGCCTCGTACCGACCTCTTTCTGTACTAATTTTTGCTGGAACTAGTCGAGTTGTTAGCAAGAGCGAGCGCCGAGGATGGTTTGACTACGTGGACCAGCTCCCGGTGCACTGAACCTTCCTTCGGTGGAGCTCCGGTTTCGACGCCAGAACACCCAGCTCGTTGCGTTTCAGCTATTGCTTTCCAGCTTTACAGTTGCAATGAAGCATCCGCTTTTCATTGCTGGTAACGATCCAGGCCACTTGCTTGAGCCGGTGCAGGAGCTCTCGGCTGTCGGAAGTACAGTGACTTACTTGGGGTTCCGTCAACGCATGAGGCACTGGCGAAGACGGTTTTGGCGACCTTCCATTCTTCCGTAGCCAACAAACGGTGGTTCACTGGGAAGAGCGGAGATCAGCGGCCAGTAGTATTTATTTATTTATTTATTTATTTATGCGCCCATGGAGGGCACGCTAAATTAAAGTCATCCATGGCTCAACAACAAGAGAAAGAACGCGATGGGACAAAAAGGGAAACGATTAAACTAGTTAGAACAAACAAAGCGACCAAACAAAATAGTCAACTACAATCGTGGAATGTTAAGATAATGTTATCCATACGCTTAAAACAAGTACTAGTTGGCAGATGAAGGAGATCACTCGCCAAATGGACCGAATCGGTTCAAGTGCCCTAATGCGATCACCTTTAGTTACGATTAATTTTTCGGGGTTTCTCGGGAACGAGGTTAGAATATCCTCATGATTTGACGAAACGTCTCTGTCGTGTAAGCTGAGTCCAGGCAAAAGGTGGTCGAAAAATAAAGAAAAGAAGAAAAATTGTCAGACCGGCAACAACCCGTGATGACCAAAAATTGAACCGTGCATAGCAATAGGTGAAGCCCTCCCCTTGGTAGAGGGCGTAACTGAGCTTAAGCACAGGTGCAGGCAAGGCGTATTCAGGATAACGTCTACTGCTCTTCCAAAGGCTATATGGTCGGCAGAAAACTGAAGAGATAGAAGACGGTTGCCGTACATTTGAAAGCGGTAGGAGAGCCGCCTAGGCCAAAGAAGCATGAATCGTAATAGGTGAAGCCCTCCCCACGGGAACTGTTGTGACACAGCATGAAATCGGTTAATTTTGTGACCCTTGCAGGGACGCAGTCTAGAAAAAAACCTTTTTGAAGGAAACTGGGTTTACTTCACTCAGCATGCCAAGAAAATGGAAAATGGAGTATAAGCATGCCACGCTCACGGAAAAGCTCACGAGTTTAGAGAATAAAAGATAATACGAATCGGATCAGTTGGCCGAGTTATCTGAACAAGTCTACAACAGTACTAGAAGACATCTGAGATCCCAAGATAGCTTAAAATATCAATCTTTTTTATAGCTTGTTTGAGCTGAGAAGATTTTTCGCAAGACAGAACTGACACGGGCAGACTTTTCAAGCAATTTCGTAGTACGAACAAGGAACGAGTTTATACGTAGCCCTTTTTGAAATGGACCCAGCTTGTAGTTGTATACGTTGAAACGACTTCTCCTGCCATTCGATGGACGGAATGTCCAATATTTCGATGGGCTCAGGCAAAGCTCCCCTCTGAAGATCTTGAAAGCAAGAAGTAGGTCTGAAACAGTTCTACGATAGAAAAGACTTTTCATGTTGAGATCTTTAAGCCTTACCGTATACTCAGAAATGCTCAATTCACAAACATCATTGGCAAACGCTCTGTAGTATGTCTAACAGCCTAGTGAAGGTCTTTTGGACTCTTTCTAGTGCTTGAATATCTTTAGTCAAATGGGGACTCCAAACAGGACCACAGTAATAAACTACTGGGAGAACGTAGGTTTTATACAACTTCAACCAAATGCTCACATCAGAACAGTGGATGCTTCGGAATAGTAGATGAACTAGCCTAAGTCCCTTTTTAGCAACTTCCTGAACTTGATTTGACCAACGAAGGCCTTTTGAAAGAAGCTCTCAAGGTCTACCACCTGAACGCAGGGAGAAGAGAAGTGCCATCTGGAAATTTTATTTCCAACGGGGAGGAGTTCAGCGAGAAAATATGACTTTTCTTTGTATTTATAGGCAATGACCATTCCTTGGACCAGGTGCTCATCTTGGACACCGCTTCATTCAACAAGCGCGTAGCCTCCTCTGACTCACTGCTCTCGTATGAAATGTAGACCTTAACGTCATCGGCAAAAGCAGCAACCGAAATTCTGGTATCAGTCTTGAGATAGCTTGGCAAATCATTTGTGTAAACAAGAAACAGGATCGGTGAAAAACTACCGCCTTGGGGGACTCCCGATGAACAGTTTCTGAGCATTGACAAGTGATTTCCTACTCTAACGCTTAATTTCCATCCAGAGAGATAAGACTCAAACCATTGCAGCGTCTGACCACGAACTCCCACGCTGTCTAGCTTAGCAAGAAGGCGATCATGGTCTACTTTGTCAAGTGCCTTGCTAAAGTCAAAGTAGATGATTTGCACTTTCTTGCCATTGTTAATAGACTGAATCCACAAATTAGTACAGTCTACTAGCTGAGTACACGACGCTCTGCGAGGAATCCGTGCTATTCTACGGGTAAGCACTTGATCTTGGTGATCCACTTTAGCAATCTTTCCTTGACGATTTTCTCTAAAAATTTCAACGGGGTAAGGAAGTAGTGTGGTTTGAGAAGAATTCGACTTTATGGGTTTACGCAGGCGCCTTTTGTTTACAGCAGTTGATCCTACTGGGAGTGGTTTGTATTTGTTGTCCTTCTGGGCGGAAAGGAACTTCTGATATCATCTCCAATAATTCATTCGATTAGAAGTAAACTTGCCGGTGACTTCCTGAATGTGCTTGACCTCCATCGCTGGGTTGCTGCAGAGCTTGAAATAATTGAAAATGAAATCACACACTTTTCATTCTAAGTGATCATAGTTCAAGAGAATAAAACTTTTCAACAACGCAAGGAAAATTTACGGTTCATAACTCAAAATGATCGCCAGGAAACAAGCTTTCAAGCAAAGTATAACATTTGAGCGGGTTCAATTTGAGTTCACGAACCTTATGTAGCTTAGCCTTCCGGCTGAGCGAAAAAATGTTATTCAGTTTAACACATATAGAGCTTTGAGGCGAACCTAAAATTGTACGCCTATGTTACAATTCTCTATTAAGCTATGATGCTGAGTCATTGCAGATATCCCTAGTGGAGAAAACCACAAATTTGTATTTGTGATGGCGCAAAGATTTCGAGGTTGTTTAGGCTAAGAAATTTCTTGAAAAAAAATGGCACATCTACTTAATTTCGAAAGAATTGTAAAGATAAAAACAAAAGTTACCTTTTAAAATTGATAAATGTTTGGTAATCGAAACTGCTGATCGAAGTGAAAGATGAGAAAATAACAAAACAAAACAAAACTACACAAAAAATAAAATTATCCGTTTCGCCACTACTTCGGACGAACCAAGTCAGAATAAAATCGTACAAACCTCCATTGCAAAATTTCATCAGAATATCATTCACCTTATTAACCAATAAATGTCGGTTTTCCATTTCTTCATTTCTATGCATCACATAATTGTGTAGTGGCTGAAAAAATAAATAAATAAACCACAAACATCACAGCACTACATGGTGTAAGATCAGAAAACTCGAGGTTTATTGCCTTTGAAATGGACTGATAAATTTAGCCATGGCAAAGTGATAGAAGCTTGGCGAGTGTCAAAAAGGTGCATGGAGTTTGTACTTTTTGAGAAATCTACACAATTCTTCTGTTAGATGCATTCCATGTCTCACCAATCAGAGAAAAAGCGTGGTACGATGCATGGCTCTGCTTAAATTCACAGGGAGAATCCCACCTATTCGGAACGCCGGGATCCGGTAGGCGTTGTAGCTGGAGGATTAACGGGAACATAGACCGTTGCAAATGTGCTTATGCATACGCAGAGAGGGAGAGAGGGATGCAAGAAGCAAGAGCTGCCAGCGGTGCCAGAGCTTCATGCTGCACGCTGGGCCCAAAAACGGTCATAGACATGGAGAAAATGGTCTGAGGACGTGGGAGCTGCGTGCATTCTCAACGACGCAAACGACGTTGTCAATGAAATGGAGTAGAAGAGGTGGCAGCAAGAGAGAGAGCAAGGTGTGGGGAGTATGGCCGATGGTGAACGATCGTCGAGCCGCACTTCGCGAGCTCATCAACCTTGCAGTGTGTGGTCTGGCAATGCGTAGCACACATTGGTCTGCACTTGCAATTTCAATGTGGCCTTCCAATACTCGCAGTTTATTCAGGTAGGCATGTGACATCACTGCTGTACTTTAATCAACAGCTCAATATAAAATATACTTTCATATGATATTAGTTGTAAGAAAAGTATCCCGCAATTCTCTACTTCTCTCGTTCTATACATACAACAACTAACGAACGTATGCAGCATTATTTTCTAACATAACGCCATTGGTCAGGTAATTTGTATTTCCCGCCTCTGTAGAAATCCTGGGATTTCGTCGAAAAAGCGGGACACTTTTCAAGTTGCTTCCTCTTGTCAAAATGTGTCGCCTGCAAACGGTTCCACATCGAAAGAAACGGGAGACCGTTGGAGCAGTGTCCGTTGAATACAGTGGGTGGGCCAGAACATGCGTTCCGAAACACTGGAATTTTCCTATGTCCCCCTTGTATCTTGTGTACGGCGCACATGAAGGAAGAAGACCTTGTCTTGTTTCCCACGATAGGCCGCTTCAACGATCCAACTGCTTGTAATAGACATCACTAGTGAGAATAGTGTTTGCAGGTAGCAGCTCCCAGTGAAAGACTTCTACGATACCACCAGACACTGAGCATTGCCATTTTTGGAAGAAGTTCTGATCTTGGCGTGGGATTGCTGCTCGCCAAGACTGAGCTACTAACGCTTCTCGCGTGGTTAAGGTAGACTACCCGCCTTTGTTCACCAGTGACCAGTTTATCGAGCCAAGAAAAATTCCGCCGTGAAGTGAAGAAAGTCATGCTGGCATGCTGGCGCACCTGTAGCTGGCGGCTGCTAAGCTCATGCGGGATCTATGCACCATATCTATACGTTTTCCCAAGGTCACGCAGGTTTTGAGCTATGACTACAGTCGAGTCCCTCTGCCAGTTCACAGTGTATGCCGGTGGCCCTACTGAACCAGCTCCAGAAGGCACTCCTCATTCACTGTAACTGGCCTTCCAGACCGTGGTTGGTCCTCCAGAAGTCTCCGTTCTTGAACTTGCGGAACCATACTTTCGCTGTGTCGTAGGGGAGAAGGTGGCAGGACCCATCGTTCCATAAATGTTATCCAGCGCGACTCTTGCACTCCCTTGCTTTCTGAACTTGTAAACCAGAAGCATCGCACTTGCTGGCAGTCGAGAACGATTTTCTCTGCCGTAGTCGTAACGGAATATGACGACAATATCGGTAAATTTAGGTCGTAGGCCACCCTATATAAATTGTTCCAATACACTTTTAAAAATTTGGAAAATTTCGGCGGAACGTCAAAGTGAGTGGTGGGAAGCTTTCCTTACAACCGGCCGCACTAATAAAGAGCTGAAGCTCCTGAGGTGGATCACACGCCTCTGAGGAAGACGGAAGCGTCGAAACGTTAGGCCTGGCAATGAAGAACCACCATAAAAACCTCGAACGGCGCAAAACATAAATACTAACAACGATTCTCTACAATGTCAAGGAATCATGACGAGAGAAGCTAGAGAATTCCTTACAACGTAATATATGACCGCCAAAAACAGAACGTTTTCCACCAGTGGGTCGCGTTCCAGGACCTATTCTCTCTCGTTTTTTTGTTGGATTCAATAAGTACGACGATATATGCTAGAACACAGCACCTACTTCATATCACCGGTGACTATTTAAATTAGCGAATCAACGCTGACTCTTTATTTAATTATTTATTGACATCAAAACGAGTAATAAAATGTATAGGATAAAAGAATGTGGACGTGCGTTAATCTTTCCTCTTTGTTTGTATATGTGTTCAATATATGGCCTACACAATGAATTGCGGTGGCCAGCCCATACAAAAACAATCCGTGATTTATCCTTCTTAGGCAAGTCTGGGACCAATTCACCGAAGTCCGGAAGGATAAAAGGCTTGGTTGGCCTGAAAAGGATATCAGAACTATGATCATGGCATCGGGTGCACCTGATAGCCGGCACCTCCTCCAACCCCGCTGCCACACACTCAAAAAATATATGAATATAAATATTTATTTATTTGTTTATTTATTTATTACACAACTATTAGGTTGTCCCATAAGTCCAGCCGTTTTTTTCAACGGTTCACTGCTGATTTCGTCGGCGGTCTCTTGCATAGCGCTGCATAGCTTTCGAAAGAGAATGATTTGCTCTATCAGAGAATGTATTGCATTTCCTTTTTACATCATGAATTCTGTCAATTTTTAGGACGTTGAAGTGAAAAGTGAAAAAAGTGAAAAAGTAGCCATTTGCGCACTTGTTCTCTCCGCTTAGGTTTGTAATCTTTTGCGCGGTTTTTTATAGCATTTGGAAGACAATGTTCTGTACTACAAGACTATGTGTTAGTGCTATTTGCTCATTTGTCCTTTATTGATTTTTAGGTCACCAAAGGATTACAAACTGGGGTACCGTATTCAAGAATTGGTCTGATAAATGTTTTATTTACTCGGAGAAATAAGTTACTATCATTAGATGATATAGCTCCGAACACGTTGTACATTGCTCTCATGGCTCTGTTGGAAACCAGTGTGCAGTGCTTGTCAAAATTTAGAATACTCGTGATTAGGAACCCCTAGTCTTTAACCTCGTCTGCACAAATGAGTGGTCAGTTATTGATAGGGTATTGGTGTAATGGACCTCCAGCCCCTAGATGAAGCACTTAACTTTTCCGAAACTCTTCCAAATATAAATTTATAGTATTTTCATGTTGAATTGGACACTTTTCACATCAAATTCGGCACTTTTAAAACCAAATTGGACACTTTTCGAGTCAAGTTGGACTCTTTTCACGACAAATTGGACGCTCTTCTATGCTAGCCTAAGACCTTTGAAATCAAAGCGAACTCTCCCAAATCGGAAGGAAGGTAAGTTAAACTACAGACTCACTAAGATGGTTTAAATAATTTTTTGTTTAAGAAAAATTTGGTAGAATTTTCTTCGAAATAGTTTAGCCTACCTGCCCGAAGATGAGCAATAATTTCATGCATCAAGAAAGTTTGGATATGTGTGTTTTTTAATTGTTCACGTGCACCGTTTGCAGGCGTGAAACTGCATGCAAACCGAAATGTTGTTATCAATCGAATAAAAATCGCGTAGTTTCGGTCGAATGCACGGCGCATCCTCTGCTTTGCCAGCAGAAAATAGTCGCCTTCTTGTTCGTCAAAACAAGCTTTAAATCATTTCTTTTTCAGAATCTCAAGAATCTCATTTTGATTTGAAAGACTTTGGTTTGATTTCAAAAGTTTTATGCTAGCTTAGAAGAGTGTCTAATTTGACGTGAAAAGTGTCCAATTCGAGGTGAAAATGGTATATATATATACAATTTTCTGTCGAGTTGAACACTTCATCTTTGTTCTGGAACGCAAACCCGCTCATAGGTACAACATTGGAGGATGTTCTTTACGCGAAGTAGACTCTGTCAAGGATTTGGGTTTTTCTTATAGCAACAACTTAGATTTTGGAAGGAATATACGTTGCATATGTAATAGGCTATGTTAGTTGCATATAACATCTTTAAGGCATTAGTCACTAGGAATAAATCTGCTCTCCTTAGGGTGTACAAGACTTATACACGTCCCCTTGTTGAATCAAGTGTGTCCGTATTTGCTCCGTATGACAAAAAGGGCATCTATATATGCTATAGAGAAAGTACAGAACAACTTTACCAGGGAGCTTCTTCTTAGAATAGGGAGTTCCGTATATTCACGTGTACCGAAGGCATCGATCAGAAATAAATATCTCGGATTACAATCCCTAGATTCTCGCCGCAGGGTTTTTGACATTTGTCTTGTACACAAGCTGTTATACTTTACCACCGATTGTGGGCCTTGTATGTAGATTTTTTAAGATGAAGACTTCGCACACAATGGTTGGCTCCGTTATGCTGCAGCTACCTCGGCCAAGAACCAATTTGCGAGCAATGTCTTTCACTAACAGGGCAGGTAGACTGTACCCGAAGTTCTCTAAGCACCTTCAGTTTCCCCTAACACCGAGACAATTCAGAAGCCGAGTTGAAAGTTTGTTGCTCAGACCTGAAATTGGTTGAATAGTATGACTGTTTGTAAGTGCTATCTCATCGTTCGAAATTTTTCGTCCCTGTGCTCTTTTTTGTGAGTATTTTTGTATTTGTTTTCTAACGTATTGCCTTACGCAATCGTAATAAAACAAAAGCAATAACAACAATTAAAATTAATCGTCAACATGTCGACACTGTCCACTATCCGATGGCAATAATACACCTCTGAATCCTATAGTCACTCTCTCTACCTCTTCCCCTCCCCCCCCCCCCTCCTCCCCAATCCTTACCTATGTGTTGGCAAAGAAACGGGAGAGCCAAGCACGTACACGTGACAATGCGGCCGTCCCGGCTCACGTTGTCGCGACATCTATGACACTCCTTCTGCACTCCGACACACGTGCCACGACTTCTGGGACCCGTCTTCAGAAACCCAACGCTCATTGGACGATATTGAGGGAACATGCTGATCCCTCTTATTCCTCCCCTTTAGTGGTCCCCTTTGCTAATCCCCTCTTCACTGGTCTCCCTCCTACCGCTGCCCCTACTCGATATCCCTAGCCAAATTGAACGTCTGCGGCACGTCTTCTGAATCCCTTCGCTCAGTACTTGGTCCCCCATCATATCCTGACGCGTTGCCTGCTGAATATATCTTAAACTTGGACGATCCGCCGCCAAGGATATAGTTCCTCAGCGATCGCCCGTGGTTAAGCTCAAAGAAAGGCCGGCTGATATACGCCGCCCTGTCCTAGGAATCTCTTGGCTTCAATCCCCCTACCTCCCGGTGATTGACACATAAAATTACCTGACTATATATAGTAGGATACCTACCATATGTTTCAATGTGAGGTGCTATGTCGGCACAAGCGACTCAAGTCAAGGTGGGTCAGTACGTGGGGTGATGACTTTTTCAAGCAATCCACCGATTTTTGTAAACCTTGTCTGTAGATTTCATGCCACAAATGCTTGGGCGGCACCAACAGTGATTCACAATTTGAGACAATCGTGGTGTGAATCCGCTCTAGTTTGTTTCGCAGCATGTCAAAAACCAATTCTGGAAGTGCTCTTGTTCTCGGTCAAAGCACAAGGGGTCGACTATAGTCAATAACGAAAGCGTTTTTCTCCAAGGACCTTACACCTCGAACACAATTCTTAATTTGTTCACGAATGTTCACGTTCACGAAGGTGTATTCACCGAGCAGTATGTAGCTACATACAAGGAGGTGTTTTTTGAGTCGCCATAACTAGCGACTGCCTCAGGAACCAGCTTATGAGGAGTAGACTATGATCGACAGTGTCTATTGAAGAGGTGCATAGTTTGTTCCAAGGGTTGAGGTTCATGGCGGTAACAATTACGATATTGAGTGCAAGAATTTCTGGAGCAATTTTTAGGTCTCTGAAGACGACAGCAGGGTAGAAAAGTCAGGCCATAAATTAATATTCCATCTAAAAACCTCGATGGCAAAGAACAAACAAGATGTATACAGTGACAATGCTAAACCTCTAATATGAGAGAACTTGGAATTTATTAAACATTTCATTAGGCTTGAGAAAGCCTAGGAACAGAAATAGCACGTCCCAGCGGATCTGGTATTCTGCAGGTGCGAATGACGAAACCAGCTAGGAATTAGATGAACCTAAATGTTGGGGAGGGCTTTGTAGGGCTTCCTTTCCTACTTCGAGGTTCTCCTTCAACATTTGGGCCTCACCGTGACGATCTGAAATTTGAATTGAAGACAATCAAAAATAGTCGAGAACTTGTCAGTCAGCGTTTTGTCTTTCGCATCCAGGAGACGTAGGGCCAGCACACTTCAAGGTGCGGAGTTTCGCGAACCTGTATTGCTTTAGTAGACAACCTTGTCGCATCTTTTAATCCGCTAGAACTGGTCGCTTACTGCGTTACCTTTCTATTTTATTTATTTTATTGCAACATGTGAGTACGCATGTGATAAGGGGAAAATACAAAACAAGAACATGGTAATACTCAAAATAAATGGATAAAACAGTAATAAAGTAAGGCAAATAGAACGAGAGATGCATAGAACAGCAATAGTGAAGCAAGTGTAAAACATGGGAAATTGAGTAATGAGCAGCCGTAGTGGGAGTTGGGCAAACAGCGTCAACAAGAGTGTAGAAACTTTTCAAGGCTCTCTAAAAGGAGGAGAGTCTAGGAGCTGGAGGAAAACGCTTGGCCATTTTTGCATATTCTGTGCCCGCACGATGTATGAAGAAGTTGGCCCGCACCGAAGCAGTGGCATGAGGTAGATATAGGTCATTTTCCTCTAGTGATGGAATTCCGCATAGGAAAGAAATTATTTGGTTCAAGATGAACGAGCCCGTGAATGATTTTATATACCATTATCAAGTCCAGCTTCTTCCTGCGCAGCATGAGCGACTGCAGACCGAGGACAGTATTATGCGAGCGTCCTTCAGGGATGGTTGCATGGTTAAAACTGCCAGTGCGAAGCAAAAGCTTCCTAGAGAAACTGTTTTGAACCCTTTCTATTGCAAAAGAACTTTTAACGCTTGTTGGACAGAAGACAGTGGTGCCATATTTTAATATATGACGGATATATGTTTTGTAGGCCTTTAGCAGCAGTTGAGGATAGCTAGACGACGCAGATCTGAATAGTCTGGACACATTGCCATCCTTTTTCTTGAAATTTCGTCGCGATACTTACTGAAATCTAGGCGTTCGTTAATCCAGAATCCGAGATCAGACACTTCTTCAAATGGTTCAAGCTGAACGTCGTCAGTGATGTAGCTGGGCTTAAGGTTGTTCTTGCCAAAGTGGAGAACCTTTGTTTTCTCCTTCGCTAATAGAAGCTCCCATGACTGGGACCAGAGAGATAGCTTCTTTCATCCCACCATGTTACACAAGCTGGTGCTTCCTAACTTGATCAACATGGTGAGTGCAACTAAGGTTACCATCAAAGGAAAGGCGTCGAAGGACAAAAATAGCATGTGCTGGTTTCTCATTTACTTCCAAGGACAGTGAAAGTCAATTATATGGGTAAATTAGTTCTCTCGAAACATTAATATACAGCGCAGCTGGAAAGTGCATGGGTCCCTTGGGTAGCGCAATGTCGGCAAGCCCTAGGACGAAGCCACTATGTGGTCAGGATATTTTAAACAACTATATTGCATAGTTAATGTCCGTCTGTGTTGCTTGAAATCACTGCTATAGGTGAAAGGCCTTAGATCTTTGAAAGAGGCACTTAAATTGCCGGACGTGACAGGGTTTTTTTCCAAGCAGCGAATAGGGTGAATTGATTACGGCGGATCACCCAAATATAATTGCTGCGATACAGCAGCTATTAGGTGCACTCTGCTGAAGATCTCCATATTTAAGTGACCTCGTGCCAGAGTGTCAGTGTTGCAGGAGTGTTGTTAGCCTTCACTGAATTATGTATTTGACTGCGAAAAACAGCACAAACATAAAAACCTTTCGTTTTTCAACAAAGTTTTTTGAAGAGCAAAACCAGTTTACAAGAGTTTTCCGCTTGTTTTCGCCGCCTACTGCTACGTTAGCGAAAAGCATAAACTTCATACGTAAAAGGCAATAATGATAAAAGGGTACAATTCAGTGTCAATAAATCACTTCGTAGAATGCGCCATGCATTCTGCCTTTGTGAAATACAATTTGAATGTGTGTTTTGCCCGTATAGCGATATGCTATGCCCAACGAATAGACGGCAATGTTCTGTAGACACAGCAATGTTCTCACCTTCGTAAAAAAAAGTTAGTTCTTTACCAAATCACGGACCCTGAAGCGATTTAGCCGGCGAGTTTTCCAGGTTTCAAGCATTAAAGTGATCCAGGGTCGAGCGAAAACGGTTGCCTAGCGTTTCAGTGGAATTGAGTTGCAAATAAACGACCAGCTCCGCGACTCTCATCATCACTAAAGCGTAAATATGGGGTTCCGATGATGGTACTCGACTTCTGTCAGCGCCGACAATTCTGACTCCTTTGCAGCGCCCCGAAGCGAGAAGGTCGGGACGACGCCCGTTTGACTTAGTGTGTGACCTGTTACCGAAAAAAAAGACAAAGACGTTGCTTCTGTTCCGTTTTCACCGCCCAGAAATCATACACCACATCACGATATATCCAACTAGAAATCTATGCAGAGCAAGGCCGAGTGTAGTTTCTCAGCGAGCATAGGAAATGTAGCCAGTAATTCGAGACAATCAGAAAGCACTTGAAAAAGAGGAGGGACAGGGTCAAGCTTAAGATACGATTTTTGCCGATAATTTCTGCCAGTCTCTACCACTGTTTTATTCCTTGTATGTCTTGATTTTCCAACGCTCTATGTATGTGATTTTTCTACCCCTCAATGGGTTCTTCCTTCGACGTTGTAGAGATTCGCGCGCAGCTTCGTTCACTGAAGAAGACAGGTTACGAATATGGTATTGAATGCTTTGAAGTTTTGAATACTGATTGCTCTACAGTTCAAAATAAAGATTTTCTATGGGCAGATTTCGAATCAATAACGAGGAGTTCTTCAATTTCTGCAAATTTTTCCAGGATATCATGGACACGATACATTTTTCTACCAGAAGGAGCAAGATCTGCACCCGGAATTGCGCTCTTTGAAATTTCGAGGTTTAGTTGCAAATCGTGACTTAAGTGCCCTACAATTTTTTTTGCAGCGTTTTTCGAACCGATGAGCGAATCCTAGCCGAAGGATGGACCTGTCATGCAACTAATGTTCTCCCACCTGAAGGAAACAATATCAGAAAACGAAATTGTATCCTGTAACATTTTGTGCCCTACTCATTACACAGTAAAAATAATTCCTTCGCCAACCAAGTCGAATATCTGTATGAGCACGATGGATTGACTTCCGGTCGGTCTTGCACCGACGTCAGAGAACGATCATAGCTCTAGTAGATTTAAGTAGTTTTTCTTGAATTTACAACTAGTGTCCTTATACAAAGTGGCCTTTTAAGAACAGAAGAAAGTTGATTTCTTACGCAATATCATTTCTTTCCATAAAAAAGCAATTTTCAAAAGAGAGGTCCGTTTAAGCTAGCGGCCGTTGGCAGGATACTTAGCTGAATCCGGTGTGACAGTGTTGTGCGAGAGTTTCTTGGCAGCAGTGTATGCTACTCTCTTCGTGGTCAATTCAGTCCATCTCGTCGCTGGCGTAAGGTACGACTACTAGGAAGAATTGTCAGGATTTCGATTGGGGCATACATGAAGCAGAGAATTCGCTCGGTTGGATAAAGCCTGCGACGGAGCGGGCCGCTAGAATTGTTTACCTGCGGCTGTGCGGGGAGGCTTCGTCTGCTAGGTGCGACGTTCGGTTGTGAATTATATTAAGCTAGGCACGAATCCATCAACTCCCCGGTGAATCCGTCCACCTCGCTCGATGAAGAAGTGTCCCCAACCAGGTTTTTTCCCTGACGAGTACTAAAACTGGCAACTGATGTCGGTTTCGTCATAATGGGGCATGACTGGCCACCTTTAATGAATTGACTAGCCGATAAGAACAAGTTACTCAAACCGTCTCCCAAGATGGGAAATAAAGGTACAAAACAATCTGCGTTTGGAGTGAGCGTCTATCCACGTTGTCCATCTTCAATTGTACCAACAAACGGTCTTCAAATTTCTATGTCTCAAATTCAATGAACTGCACTAATTGCCCTAAAGCAGCGATGTACAGAACAATGTACTTGCCCAAAACTGTTATTCTTCCGAAGGAATGAAAATTCAGATGAGGTACACATGGGCGGCTGCGAGATAGAATCCTACCCCTCTAGACAGTACAATACCGCTCAAATTCTTTGCAAAAAAGACGCTTTGCGACGGATTAATCCGTCACAAAGTGTCGCATTGCCATAACTCTTTTCAAAGTTATTTGTTTAAAATCTAATTAACACCATTAGAAGAGTCGTCTCATTTTCTATCCAGCGACCTAAACATCATCTAAAACGATTGCGCAGTGACCTAGTTATGAAACTGTTGTTTCCTCGGCTCCGTTAATTGATTTACGACCCCTCCGAGATCCCCAGTGGCATGTCCTTAAGGCTTTTCGTTGACGAGGTTCATCGAAACTCAGAAATCCTCTATTGTTTTAGCAGATCTGTATTTGTTACAGACCAGGTGTCACTGTGGTACTAAATAGTGCCAAGTTTGAATAACATAGGCCCGATTTCGAATAAGGCAAACGCGCGGAAACAGATTCAGTTAAGAATTACCCAACTAGAAGCCTACTACAGAAGACAGTATTCTACTATTCCATTGTGAGAACGATGATATTTATAAAACGTGTAAAATGGCTTAGAGAAATGGGCAGAAATGACAAGATTTTCTTTTTTTTTCAACAAGGGACTGCTCCAATCTCAATATGCGTAGGATTTCTCCTATCTTTAAACTTCGGTCGCTCCTGTACAGGATAAGTACGAAAGCCGTGTTTCTTGTGATCCACAGACCACAGACCACAACCACATTCGAATCTAAAAAAAAAACGAAAAGATTTTGGCTGTTCAAAGTAAATTTCTGTGCGGCCAAAGTTTGACGAAAACAACAAAAAAATCGTTTTAGTCGCTTACCTCTTTATGAATGAGTTTATTCGAAAAATCAACTGGACAGCATTTCTCAGCTCGTTGCGAGCTTTCCACAGATGTAGTATTATCCGTATTCAAACTGAAAACCATTTTCACCTCTTCGGCCGCCGAAACAAGTTTGGGGCTGCGCTTCGGCCCGAGTGCGGACACGGCGGCGGGCCGCTCGCTGCCCTAGCGACCTCCCGTGGCACTCGTATCCGGGGTGATCACTGATAGACCGCGGCGCAGGAGGTGTGAATACTGTACATAGGCGATATACGACATGTGGACTGCCGCGCGAGGTCGCAAGTTCAGCGAGCGGCCCGCCGCCGTGCCGAAGCGCAGCCCCAACCTGGTTTCGGCGGCCGAAGAGGTGAAAACGGTTTTCAGTTTGAATACGGACAATATTACATCATTGGAAAGCTCGAAACGAGGCGAGAAATGCTGTCCAGTTGATTGTTTCGAATAAACTCATCCATAAAGAGCTAAGCGACTGAAACAAAATTTTCCGTTGTTTTCGTCAAATTTTGGCCGCATAGAAATCTATTAGGTTGGCAACTAATTTCGTGGACTCTCAAGCGCCTTCAACAAAATTGTTCATAAACAAATAACAAATAACAGTTTTCAACCAACCAACCCTATTGGAACGCGGGACTGCTTCCCATTTATCAGCTACCTGGCCCATCCCACAGCTGTAGAATTCTTGTGCTTTTGCAGCCAGGAATCCTTGGAGGTGCATTTTGACATGGTCCAAATAAATCGTCCTCCAACCGAGAAGTGCTGCAGCGAGCTATGAAGGTGCTAGTCATTTGGCGCACAGCCTGTGCTGTAAGGTGGGTGAGTTAGACGCTCCTAGCTAAGGCATTCGATTTTTTGAAGCTCCCGATTCGTGACGTGTGATCTGGCGTTATCTTGCTGATAAATAATTCCGCTCCTGAAAATCTGTCTGAACCGATTCCAGCAGAGTTCAGCCTGCGCGCGGTCAGGTTGAGAAGAGTAGATTATAGCATTAATGCTGGAACCGTTCTTGATGAGCTCCCAGAAGTCAATACCTTCTTGACACCACCAAACGGAGAGAACGTAGCTAATCGGACGCCTCAAAAAAATAGAAGACCATCACTGGGAACGTCAAACTCATCCACCTTACAGCCCAGACCTTGCGCCGAGTGACTACCACGTTTTTAGATCGGTGCAGTACTTCTTGGTTGGAAGACCATTTAATAATGTGGACCGGGTCAAAATGCACCTACAAAGATTCTTGGCCTTAAAAGTACAATAATTCTATGGCCGTGGGATAGACCAGCTACCTGATATATGGGAAGCACTTTTGCGTTCTGAGGGATCTTATTTTAATTAAAGAATGTCATTAGTTATTTGTTAATAAAGAGTTTTGCTGCAGATTCTTGAAAGTCCACGAAATTAGTTGCCAACCTAATACTTTGAACGGCCAAAATCTTTTCATTTTTTAGATTCGAATGTGCTTGTGGTCTACTGTAGATCACAAAAAGCACGGCTTTCGTACTTATCCTGTACAGGAGCGACCGAAGTTTAAAGATAGGGGAAATCCTACGCCGCATATTGAGATTGGAGCAGTCCCTTGTTGGAAAAAAGAAAATTAGTCATTTCTGTTTATTTCTCAAAGCCATTCTACATGTTTTTTAAAGGCCATCGTTCTCACAATAGAATAGTAAAATACTGTCATCTGTAGCAGGCGTCTAGTTGGGTAATTCTTAACTGAATCTCAGGTTTCCTCGCGTTTGCCTTATCCGAAATCGGGCCTATGTTATTCAAACTTGGCACTATTTAGTACCACAACATTTAGTACCAGTGACACCTGGTCTGTAACAAATACAGATCTGCTAAAACAATAGAGGATTTCTGAGTTTCGATGAACCTCGTCAACGGAAAGACTTAAGGACATGCCACTGGGGATCTCGGAGGGGCCGTAAATCAATTAACGGAGCCGAGGAAGCAAAAGCTTCATAACTAGGTCACTGCGCAATCGTTTTAGATGATGTTTAGATCGCTGGATAGAAAATGAGACGGGGTTTTTAATGGTGTCAATTAGATTTTAAACAAATAACTTTGAAAAGAGTTATGGCAATGCGACACTTTGTGACGGATTAAACCGTCGCAAAGCGTCTTTTTGCAAAGAATTTGAGCGGTATTGTAGGACTGTAGTTTAAGTAGAACAAGTCGAAGAAGAATTCAATTACGAAACCCAAACCTATAACATCCACCGATGATGTGGCGGTGGACACGATGTTGCTTCAGAAATCAGGGAGTCCTGGTTCTATTCTCGTTTGTGTTTTGATTACAGTTTGTATTCCATACCTCTACCTGCATTTGGAAGTACTGAGTCTCTCATATACATTCCTGGAAAGCAAGTTGATGTTGACTTCTTATTGATCATCCACAAATAAAGGTACCACAGAATCGTCTGCAAGGAAACCGGTGTGAGTTCAATAAAGCGGCAGTTGAGGCATCGCAAGAAATCCGGGTTGTTTCTTGAACTTTCTCAGTTATCTCTGAATTCTTAAAGATGTTCTTTTTTCTATGGGTTAAGAACTAGTTAGAAATGCCTCTGATAGAGGGGAGTCCTACTAAATTTAAGCAAATATGAGACAAAAAGGATTGGACGGAGAGGAAGCTGAGGGAGGGAGAAGGTCCCATCGGCAATCAAGAAGCGCCCTGCGAGCGATCACTAACACGCGGTGGTTGTTCGGCGTTGTCATGATGACACAAATTGCAGCAGAAGAGAGTGAGCGCCGCTTCTGCTTCGGCGGTTGCATTCAGATCGGCCGGCCTTGTCGAAGGGAACGCTCCTCGCAAGTGCGGTCTTGAATCGAACACAATCAAACGCATCACGCGCCGTTTTCAGCCGGTGCTGGCCCTTCATACTACGCTCAAAATGCCACTTCGTAAACATTTCCTGCTGCAGCAGGGCACAGTCGTGGGAGACTCGGTTTGTGACCTGCTCTCGAACTCGGTTACTCGCCCTGGTGCAGGGCTAGACTAGCATGTATATCTTCTACAAGCGATAGCTTTACCCCAGCCAGCAAATGTAGGTCTCCTTCTACAGCTGTAACATATACGGAGCCGTGCTTAAGGCTTCGACTTTAAAAGGTTTAGTAGAAATTCTATGAATGTTATGGAGGAGAGAGAGCACGATCCGCTCTAGACTCCTGCACGCTTTCCCACAGAATAGTCCTTCATTCCTTCTGAAGTTAATGTTTCACACAATAACCTCCTACGAAGAATAAGTCATCCACTTCACGTGCAAGTGGTAACGCATCTGTTTTGCCTCCCGCAGTCGGCGATCTTACTACATATGTTGAAGTAAAGTAATAATCATAAAAAAGTAATCGGAGGTCCATGGCTGGGAATCGAAGAAAGCTAGGCGCCGTTTCTTCAATGTTTCTTAAAAGGATGACGTTAATGTCGCACTTTTTATAGTACATAATCTTCGAACCGGGGCTTGGACCTTTGGATTCAGATCAGAACTGCTTTAGAGGCTCACTGGTTGGGAACATTTCGTTCTTTTTTCTATTTTTCCTTCTTTCTCCTACTCACAGTCGTGCCAACAATTTAGGACAGGATAATGTGTAGTGCTTAGAAAAAAAATAACTTACGACAATCTTCTTCTTCTTTCTTAATGATCGTAGTCGTTGCTGTCAAGATGTGACGGATAAAAGTCGACATAGCTTGTATTACTCTCTCCCAATGTGGGATGCGCTATGCATTCTACTTCCACGCGATATCGTGGTGAGCAGCTCGAATACATATTTGGCCACTCCTCCGACTGCGTTGTGATCCCTGGGATAAGCCATATATTTTACATCTGCGTGTTAAAGGTGGGAACTTTGATGGATCACGTTATCATCAAACACGACTAAAGCATGCCTCGGTACCTCATGAAAATCGGGGACACATGGTGTGTTCCAAACAAATTTCGACGTGTTTTTTTTTTTAACAAACCAAAGAGAATGTGAGCAATTGCACAACGCAGACGTACCATGCATTATTGATAACCTCTTGTCGTTCGCTTCTTCGATTAATAAAATTGTCAATTCTGTTATTGCTTATTATGAAAACCCATTTTTAAGTTTTCGACCGTCATGAAGCCTACGACCGGAGAGTTCAACCCCCCACCATTCCATTTGGCGTCTTTGTTGCGATCGGTGGCCCCGCAGGCTGAGGTATTCCTCTTGTTGCCTTTGCGGCTCCGTGTCGCTCCAAGGGCACCGGAGGGTTCCCAGATCTTACCTAACCCCACGGGACTCCCCACGTACTGCCACAATCGCACGTATTGCCTAAACGTATTGATGGACCTCCAGCAGTCCGGACTGGCCTCTTCCCTTGGCCTCGAGCCACCCGGCTCCTCGGCTCCCACTCCGCCGCAGGGGGGCAACCCGGACCCAAGGGGACCCATAAGACCATGGCAATGCACCTACACACAATACCCTATATGAAGGGACTCACCCGGTTTCTCCACACGGCACACCGTATCGTCCGTAAGGTTTATTGCCTTCGCAGCCAGTAGACATCGAACAGTATGACGAAAGGAATAACAAATAGTCAGGCGTCCTCCATGGCCGTCGTAGTGAATTTTCCAGGAGCCGCGGGGGTGAGCGTGAGGCTCACCAGACCCCGCGGCCCTCTCCTGGCGCCTCCGTCCGCAGTGTCAGCAGCAAGAATTGCAGGGACGAGGCCCCGCGGTAGCCATCCGGAATAGGAGCAGGCGAGAGGTCGGCAGACCTCGTCGCGGGAGCGCAGGGACGTCGAATGGCCGCGCGCCGGGCAAGAGGAGGCGGCGCGCGCCGATCGATGGTGCCACGTCACCAACTTTCCCATGCTCCCAGGCCGATCGAAGTTGCCTCATCGGCAAGCTACCGTGGGAAACGGCGCGCCCGGGCCGGCCACGGACCGAGGAGCGATCGCGCTCGCGACACTCCCGGCCCACGAAGAGTGACCGGCTGGACTTCATCCCCATGGGGGAGTAGCGCCGTCGGCTGCCTCCTACTGCTGGGCCTATTGCCCCTTTAGATGAGGAGGCGGAGGCGTCCTGAGAGGGACCCACGAGGGTAGTGAGGCGATCACAGCCCAACGCCACAACCCCAGTTGCGAAAGACAGGGAGTGGCTGACGGGAGGACGCCTTCACACGTACTGACACAAGAAAAGGAAAAGTGGTCGTCACACACTCCTACCTCTACCTGGAAGGCCTCTGGCGAAATGCCCAGAAGCGAGGCCGCTTACCTATTTACAGAATGTGGACGACGCCGACCGTAATGAGAAGAGAGGGAGAAAATGGAGCCACGAAGGACGGACTGACTGAAGGATAAGCGTTACCTACTGGCCGGCGAAGGTTAGCTAAACTACGGGATGGATATATAGGATTACTAAACTACTGCGGTAAACCGATCGAGCTACTATACTACTATGAGAAGGAAGCTAACACGGAATATAAGAACCTACAGATGATAACAACTATGAGATGAACAGAATAGAAAACATACTACGATAGGATAACGAAATGAATAGGAAACTAATATAAAAAGTACACATCGGCATAATCGCCGTGGCTCTCAGACGAGCCTTCAACAGTAGAAAACAAAATAACAACAAACAGTAGAAAAAACATCAACAAAACACTACTACAGTGCTACGAGAGGAAACTACTGCACAAAAGACTACGAACTGACTAAAGGGGAACAACAGCGCTCATGCGCGATTCAGGGGGCGACGAGGGGAGTCAGGGCTGCTGCGGGAGCGTTCCGTCACGAGGACGTACTTGCTCAACCGCGCCCCGACGAGCGGCCATACTCCTCGACCATAACCATCCATACACATCACACCATCACGCTCATCGAAGCGCAGCCCGACCGGATCGACCCTTCGCATCGCCATCGCCATCGGCTAGAATCAGCACATCACATGTGTTCCCGGAGAAGGGGGTTGGAAATCTACCGACTTAATAGAGGAGAAGCTATTTGACTATTCATGCAGCTGACAGTAAGGAAAGCTACTACAACTACGTATGCAACTAACTAAGGAGGAGGTCTACTATATAACTACGCGTGCAGCTACATAGAAGGGAAAGGAACTACGCATGCAGCTAAGTTAGAGAAGAAAAAACTAAGAGTGCGCTAGATAGGAAAGAGGAAAGGAAGAAGAGAACTAAAACTAAGGAAACCATTACGGCGTCTCGTGGCCTGATGCCATGCGCCGGTTTCCTACGCGGAAATACCGCATGCCGTGATGACGAAAATCTGCAAATAAATAAAAGACCGTATTGACTAAGGGAAGGAAACGTTCCTACTAGAGTTGGCTGGCGCCTGCAGGTGGTGTGCACGGCTTGACGGCTTCTGGTCGATGTTGTTGACCGGCTTGGTTGACGAGCGCGGGGCGTAATCTGCAATACTGCAGTATCCTTACCTTCCAACTTACCTTGGCGCCACTCCTGTCGCTCGTGATCGTCTGCCGTCCGCTTGCTCTGCAACTCTAGCTTCTACCACCTCAACTTCCCTGTAATGTCTCAAGGTTACAACATTATCGTATTGACTATATACCTCTCGTTGGAAACCGTATTGAGTGAGTGAAACGTATTGACTGCTCAAACGGCTTTTTGCCCCGGCCTACCACGAGCCGCCTCCGCTACTAAGCTCGTCCTCGTCCTTGGGCGAGGCCTCCCGGCGAGGAGGAGAAGGAGCTCTTGGGGGAGATCTACAGAAATTGCGGAAGGACGGCCGATGTTGGCGTGGTGCCTGAGGGCTGGCTCTGCTTCCCTGGGGAGGAGAGAATCCTCCTGAGCGGAGCCGTGGACGTGAGTCACGGCGGACGGGTGTCGGAGGCTCTTGTTGACGGCGTTGTGTCGGTGCCCTAGACGCCGGCCGACGCGCGTAACCGGAAGTAGATGGCTCCTGGTGTTGAGCTGGAGTCGGTGGCCTGTGTGATCTTCTCGTCCGCTCGGTCTCCTGACGGGCTCGCTCCGCTAGCCTCCTGGGCAGCGGGTGCTTCTGCGGTGGTGTTACGTCCCGCGGATAAGGCCTATAGGTGTAGTCCGCCATCTGCTCGTAGATGTGGTCTTTCGTCCCACGAACGTCGATTACGACCGTGGGGTTGTCGATGCAGACAGCTCTATGATGGCCTTCTCTGTTGCACCGGCTGCAGGGATCCCGGCGGACGCATTCCCCTCGATGTTGACGGAGGCAGTTGCAGCATAGCATGTGGTCCTTGAGGATTTCCACTCGCTCCGAAAGGCTGGTATGCTTCGGGCAATCTCCCGAGAAGTGATCGAGGTGGTTGCAGAAGACACATGCAACGCCCTTCGGCGGCTGCGGGAGCGGTGGGTATATGTGGGCTGCCGGCGATTCCTCCCATTGGTACGTATTGGGGGTCGGCCATACGTCTTCCGGTGCTGGCGTCGGTGTTGGTGATCGTCTCCGGCTTGGTCCTGGGCGATCTTCTTGCGGTGAAGGGGCAGGCCGTCTATGCTGAGTCCTCATGGTGGAGTCCTGTTGCCGCTGCCTGGATGTTCTTCGTTGTGTATCCTCATGGGATTTCTTTGCAGGGCAGGCTTCTTGACTCCGCTGATCCGGCGACGTGGGTCTTGTGCGTCGCTGTCCGCGATGTTCTTGTCGTGCTTCCGAGCGTCCATCGGTCCGAGTCATGGGCGTCTGCTGCGGTCGTACAAACTGCGGGATGACTACTGGCAGCTGAGCAGACGTTGCAGATTCTGCCGAGCCGAATGGAGCGGAGGACCTTGAAATGGATGTTGCTGGCCCCGTATGAGCTGGGGCCTGGATCGTAGTCTGACGTATTGGCTGTGGGGGTTGCGTAGTGTGTGCGGTCATGGTAGACTGCTGGCCCTGCTGCTCCTGAAGCATGCGGTCTACCTCGTGTGTCCTGAGGTAGCCGCGCGTATTGTGGATCATGAGGGCGTCCGAGTAATTCTCGCGCCACCAACGTAGTGTCTCTATGTAGGAGCTAGGGTCCAGCGTCTCCGGCATATTCGCCTGCATGAGGTGGGTGTACTCTGCATCCTCCTCGTCGTGAGGAGTCACCCTATGGTGAAGGACCTGAAGCATTTGGTAAGCTTCAAGGACCCTAATCATGCGCGTGGCGTGAGCCGTGACCGCGGACGCGTATTGAAGGGATTCTCTAAATAGGTCCTCTGTAATATTAAAAAGTTGGAGCGTATTGCGGAAGTAGTCTTGATGCGTCGATGGAGTTAAAAGACGCGGTAATACCAGTTCTGTGAGCTGGTCTCGCTGGACGTTGATGGACGTGATTTGATACGTCAGTTCGTGGATCCAGCCCATCAGAACAGTGTAAGAGTAACGTAGTGGGCTGCCACGGCCGAGAAGAACAGCCAGATTATGAAAGGAATGCGTGGCTTCCGTGGCAGCATTGAGAGTGAGCCGTAATGAGTGAATAATTTGCGCGGCCGCTTCATGATCCTCCGTCCTCACTAGGGTTGTTTCCCTATGAGGGATCTTGAGGTACTTGACGAGGTCGCGCAAAATATTGTTTGACACTATGTAGTCGTACACGGTACGGAACTGGGAAGCTGTGAGCTCCTCGACCGTTCCCGTGTCTCTAGACTGTGCCTGTGGGGCAAGCGAAGGGGTCTGGTAGGGTGAAAGGGCTACCCCTACTGAAATGTTGGGTTGAAGGGGGGTGTTGGGGGACCCGGTACCCTGGAACTGGCCGCGAATGGCGTCCAGCAAAATGCGATAACGAATTTGATCCTGTTCCCTTTCCAGCTGCTCCTGCGGAGTCGTCTGCTCATACCCTTGATCAGTCCGCATTGACCTCCCTTGCGGGAGTGCGGATGTCGGCTGGTGAGCGGATTCCTGCGCTGGGGCTACAGGACAGGGCCTCGGATCAGTGGTGAGCTGCGGAGCCTGGGGACGTGCGGAGTTGTGCTGGGTCCCTTTTGATAAGCCTTCCGAAGAAGGCGCCCCTGAAACTGCAGAAAGACTTTTGACCCCGGGGTTGGGTTGGGAATTGCCCTTAGGGAGGGGTTGGCTCCGCAGTGTGGGGGCTTCGCTTGCCTTCGTATTGACCGCCGTATTGGTTGCAGCCTCGGACTGCATGTGCTCTGCCCAGGAGCCTTGGATCTGCGGTGGAATGAAGATGGAGGTGCTCAACTGGGCTGTAGGAGCCGCGGCAGAAACCGAGGACATCGTAGTGGCTGAGGACGTTGCGGCGACGCTGTGCGTCGTCGTCGTAGTGACCGTAGTGACAGATACATCAGAAACAACAACTGAGGATAATCTCGCGGAAAGTCCGCCATCAATCGTAGGATCAAACCTACCTGTGAATCCTCGTCCTCGCCCGCTGCGGCTTCGGCTGCTGCGTCGATTGTCGCCTCGTCCGCGTCGGTTGCCTTGATCGAACTCCTGACCACGTGAGGATCCTTCGGTTGAACGTCCAGCCATGTTAAAATAAACGCGCTGTGAAAGTGGTTCTGGAAGAGAAGGGTTAACTGATATGAAGCTAAGATAGTGCACTACGAGGGTGTTGAAAGGAAACTAGGAGCAGAAGAGTGATGTGGGGTTGAGAAGCTGTTGAGATGACTAAGGAGAATAGGAAAGAATGATGAGATTATGGTTAATACTACAGGAGTGCTAAATGGGAGGGAGATAAGGAAGGATAGGAGAGGAATGGTAAGCAGAGATGAACTGAAGACGTGAGAAGGAAAGGGAGAAGTAGCGAAGGAATGTACGACTACTATTTCGCAATGCGCGCGCTATGGCTGGCGCCAAGAGCCCTTTCGTGGTGGGACCTGACGCTTGGACTTGAGCAAGGCTTTATGAACCGCATTGACGGCATAGCACGAAATGAGCGGTGCAAGCGACGATGTTGAAGGAGCGGCGACGCTTAGGGGGGATGAATGAGAAGATGAATGATCTACGAAGAAGATCTGCTATTAAAAGGGATGTGTATGCAAGAAAATAGAAGAGGCTAGGGTGACAATAGGGAATGATGAGATGGCGAGAAGATGAAAGCATGAGATAGGATAAATGAGCATACTATGAGGATGAAACTAACTGTGAGAGTAGCGAAGAAGCGCGTGAAGCGAACTAATATACCGCAAAAGAGGAGAGATAAGGTGTGAGAAAATACAATCGGAGGAGAAGAGCAGAAAGGGAGGCACTACGAAGGGTTGGTTATAGGAGGTAGTGACAAAGAGGCGGAAAGAAGGACATAATTAATAGAAGGAAAGGAGGAGGAGATAAAATAGAAAGACAAGTTAGAAAAGTGTAGCCGAGAGGATAAGGAGAGTGAAAACGAAGAAGGAAGAGAAAGGAGTAAACAGGGAATGATGATGAAATGCCGCTATTTCGAAATGTGCTTGCTGGGGGTGCACTGGTCTGATGGTTTCCTTGCAGGACCCCTACGCTCGGGCTGACAACAGCCTTTGCCTGTGACTTGCCTGCAGCGGGACGGCGTAATGAGCGAAACTTAGGAATGAGAAATTCGCTTCGTGTGAAGCGCAAATGAACGTAGACTTAGCTACGCGGAACGTATTGAGATGAGAGGATAAATGCGTATTGAGTCACGCCGTGGTGGTATCGAGTAAGAGTGAAGCGTGTAGATTGGAGAGCTGGCTGAGCGTCAATGCGGTGGAGGTATGAGCCTGTGTCGCTAGATGGGCGCGACTGACCGAACGCGAGCCTTTGTGACCGGAGGTGATGTAACGGTTGGCACGGTCACTCAGTGACGCCTCTGAACCTTTTATGGCTGGCCGGAGTGGGGAGAGTCGAGGCGATGGATACATGTGGATATGAGATGAGACGAGTAGGGGCTAGATAAGAAAATGAGGATGAAGAGAACGAGGATTAGATGAAGACTACGATGAGAAGAGGTGTATTGGCTAGAAATGTATGAAGGGAACTACCCACTACGGGACTGTGGAGGAGGAGGAGACATACGACTACGAAATGGATGGAGGAGAAGAAGGAAGACTGTTAAAGACTACCTAGCTATGAGACTGCAAGGGGTGTAATAGGAGCGACTGCACTACGAACTAAATAAAGGAAAGAGGAGGGGGTGCTACTGAATTAGAGCGACTGAAGTGAACACGAAAGGAGCTTGACAGTGACAGAAATGTGCAACTACATGGAATTAAAGGAGACTGTTAAAACTACTAGCAAGGAGAGGTTAGACAGGTGAAATGGGAGAACTACAAGAGAGAGATGAAGAGATGAAGAGCGAATCGAGGCTTGAAAGGGAAACTTAACGACTCATCCCACTTCGTCCCTGGAAGGACGTTCTCGCTGCCCATGGCTCGTGGCTCGATGTTACTATCCAGGTCGACGGCGTGGGCTTCGGCTTCTCGTGAGAGAGCCTTCTCGTGAAGCTATCTAGGAACTGCGCCGCCAGTGTTACCCTTGACCAGTTCCGATCACCTCACGTGCCTGCGTAACGACCTGAACGATACTGCCAAGGGCGAGCTTCTGTCCAAAGAGGCACTGCCTGTCACTTCTCGTTGTATGGCTCCCGGCTCAACCTCTATGATGTTTCTAATGACGCTTCTGGAGCCTGCGGAGCAGAGTAACGTATTGAACGGAGTATTTCACGCATACCGTAATGGCTGCGAGTCGGTTACACACGACCGCAGAATAGAGTATGCCATTTCGGCCGTATTGCATATCGACAGCAATCGGTTAGCTTAAAGCCACCGAAAGATTCCCGACGCTTCCGCTGTGGTCCTTTTACGGACGATGTTGACTGCGGAATGTCGTATCGATCATCCAAGAAACATATATTTAAGGACTCACCGTTGGCCTGATGGTAGGCCTTCCTATCCTCGGTCGGAGTGTTGGTGTCGTCGATCGAGTCCAATGGAGTCCATTGAGGGCATGATCGGACGGGGTTCGCTGGTCTCGCGAATCGGGTTCTTACTTCTCCGACGTCCTGATTGACGCAACTGGAACGACAGTACGGGGCGAAGCGCTGAACTACATATGGCTCTATAAAGGGTACAACTACGATTATGAGAGAAACCTAAGGCTACTAGGTGAAACTACGCAGACTACGGACTGAAATGATATATATATGTATTATGCTAACTATGCTACTATACTACAAACGTTGCTGAGTTACCGCTATGTGCAGGAAAAAACGAAGTTAGGGTAGAAGGTTGAAAAATAGGACCTACGATACCGTTGTCGTCTACCTGCGCGTCGTCGCCCTGCATCCTTACGTGGGTGTCTTCGCCTGGGGCTGTCTTGCTAAGGTCCGTGACTCCGTCATTGTATGGCTCCATCGCAGGTGATGTGATAACTCTACAGCTTCCGTAGTGATGTCATGAGACGCACCGTATTGACTAGACTCAGCTCGTCGATTTGACGGTTTGCTGTGTGCGTAAAGTCGGAAACCTTGTTTTCGATTGCACATACCGTCACACGAGCGAAACAATGTTGCGTCTCGTTATCCTAGTGAATCCGTGTTGGATAATATGCGTAATGACTTCCGAACTTTAAGACGATACAGTTGGAACTCTTCACGGTAGGTGGATGTTAGGATGTCGGAGCATTTTGCCGTAGCACGCCGGTATAGACCCTTGCGGCTAACTTGACGGCTCCAGGATTCCGTGAAGGGAGTTTCGCTATGTGTTCGGAAATGTGTGGACTGCCACACCTTACCAAGCGGTCCGGGGCACAGGTCAGCAGCAGCCACGCCGCTACTGACTCCGCTAGCCGGACGAAGCAGGCTACTTCGAGTGGGGATCTCTCCGCTTGGGGGTGTCTGGCAGCCTATGGCTGGCCTGTGCAAGTCCCTCGAGTCGGTTCCTTCCCCATAGGGTTGGATCGCTTCTCGACGGGCTTGGACACGTCAGCCCGTATTGATTGGGTCGTGCCTGGCACGGAACGGTCCCGCGCCCCGATGCTGCCCTTTCCGAGCCGTTCCCGCTCCACGATTCAAATCGCGGTTGAGGAAGGCTCCTCGGATGGACTTCGATTTTCGCGCCGACTTCGATGTTAATGCGGGAGTAGTCGTCGGACTCTATCGAACGTATCGATCCTTCAAGGCGCCAATCATACTCAATACGCCGACGAGCGACCGAACGACTGGCACCGGCGGAGAGACAAAGATGGAACGTATTGGAGCCACCCGAGGCCACGGAGGAAGGATAGAAGGAAAAGGAGAGGGAACTACGACTAAGAGAAAAGACAGAGGACTACTAAGATAACTACGTGGGGGAACAAGAACAGCTAAAGTAAGAGGAACTAGAAGAGTACGAAAAGATGAGGAAGAACTAAACAGGGGGGGAACGTATGCCCACTAAGCGTAATGAATAAGCCCCACGAACTAAATACCCCGCGTGTGCGGATGAGAAACCGTGAGAGACACCTATATTTACGAAGGGAGGGGGAACCCGAACATAAACCCAAGAAAATAGAAGGGGGAATGGGGGAAAAAAAAGGGGGGGGGGTAGTTACTAAAAAACCTGAAAACCTAAAAAACCCAAGGCCTGGGCGGAGAGTTGCCGCGGAGTGAGCGGCTGAGGCTAGGGAGAGGCCATACTGGGAATACGAGTGAGCGTATTGAAATGTTAGCAGTACGACAGGGCTGTTGAGTAACGTATTGACAAGAAGGGGAAGTGCGAGCACTGTGCGCACAAGTAGAGGGACCGTGCGCGTACCTCGCAGAAGAGTACCACCAGAGTGGCAGCGGGGCCCAAGCAAGGACAGACCCAACCATAACACCGATCCACACTACCTCAGCGGATGATCAGTCCGCATGGTATAGGATATGGGAGCTCCCCCTAGGTGCGGCCGGAGAAAAACCGTTCCGGCACTTACAGAATTTAGCGGTCTAGACCTCACTGTCCTTTTGCCCTCTCGGAGCAGCTCTAGCCCCGTCTGCCATCCGAATGTTCCCCAACGCTGGTGTCCTAGGCGCCCCGCTACCCAAAGGGACCCCCGGCGCTTCAGATGGCTGGTTGCCACAGTCCAGCCGGACTTCTGCACCGGGGCCAGTGGGCGCGGACTAACCTAGTGCGCTTTTGGCCCCAACCCGCACAAAAAGCCCCGACCATCACGTTACCTACTTCCCAGGGGAGTGCGGGGGAGGAACACCTCGCACAGGGGCGTGGTAGCGCCGTTTTTACGGTCAGGGTAACGACCACTGACCAACGGGATCGCTTACCAACGGCCGGATGCACCATGTTGCGATCGGTGGCCCCGCAGGCTGAGGTATTCCTCTTGTTGCCTTTGCGGCTCCGTGTCGCTCCAAGGGCACCGGAGGGTTCCCAGATCTTACCTAACCCCACGGGACTCCCCACGTACTGCCACAATCGCACGTATTGCCTAAACGTATTGATGGACCTCCAGCAGTCCGGACTGGCCTCTTCCCTTGGCCTCGAGCCACCCGGCTCCTCGGCTCCCACTCCGCCGCAGGGGGGCAACCCGGACCCAAGGGGACCCATAAGACCATGGCAATGCACCTACACACAATACCCTATATGAAGGGACTCACCCGGTTTCTCCACACGGCACACCGTATCGTCCGTAAGGTTTATTGCCTTCGCAGCCAGTAGACATCGAACAGTATGACGAAAGGAATAACAAATAGTCAGGCGTCCTCCATGGCCGTCGTAGTGAATTTTCCAGGAGCCGCGGGGGTGAGCGTGAGGCTCACCAGACCCCGCGGCCCTCTCCTGGCGCCTCCGTCCGCAGTGTCAGCAGCAAGAATTGCAGGGACGAGGCCCCGCGGTAGCCATCCGGAATAGGAGCAGGCGAGAGGTCGGCAGACCTCGTCGCGGGAGCGCAGGGACGTCGAATGGCCGCGCGCCGGGCAAGAGGAGGCGGCGCGCGCCGATCGATGGTGCCACGTCACCAACTTTCCCATGCTCCCAGGCCGATCGAAGTTGCCTCATCGGCAAGCTACCGTGGGAAACGGCGCGCCCGGGCCGGCCACGGACCGAGGAGCGATCGCGCTCGCGACAGTCTTAAAGAGAACATTTTCTAGCTTACTAAGCTCCCAAAATCTTCGAATTTGAATTAATGATCTCTTAATTAGCCTTCTTTTAAGCATGGGCATTGTTGGACAGGACGGTTTGCAGTCACTATGGGTCTATTTTGTTCTAAGTTCTCATCGAATAATTATAATAATAATTCGTCAATTTTTCGCTGTTTGAGGCAAGCGCTAGAAAGCGGGATAAACGGCAATGCTATCATTAAGATGATGCAACCTACTAATAAAAACATTAGAGCTAGACAGACCATTGAGGTAGTGTTTATAAAATATAAAAATATATAAAACTTGGTCATGAGCGAACGTTTGAAAACTAAAAATCTAACTGCATAGTTTTATATCTCCTGTTTATATGTTGTTAGCAAGCTCTAGTCACCCAAAAGTCCACTCAAATCATTGCAAAAAATAACAAAAATGTACTACTTTAATTGAGATGCGGTGAAAATCTCGCATAGATCGCTCTACTCCTTTGGGTGGCATTATTTGGAAGAGTTGATTCAAAGTAGATTTCTCGAAGAAATGAAGGAAAAAGAGGGAGCGAAACAAATTTGCAGCTCATACACCGATGCAGTAGTAGTAAGAACAATGCTTGTCATTGCCAATACCACTGACACTACATGTATACTGTAGCTTATAGCAAGGCAATTAATGAAAGATGGCGGACGCCGAGAAGCAGAAAGTGGGTGGCAGAGCCCCACCTTTTCTCATTCATAGCCGAAGTTGGTTTTCCATTAAAATAATTGGCTGTAATCAGACACCGCGTTGAACAGGTTGCACTTCTAGGAATTGCTCTTGCAGTCCTCCCTTCTCATGCTCTTGCAGGCCTCTCTTCTCACGTCAGTCTACTAGCACGCTCTATCTATGCTTGCATATTGTCAGAAACTTGTATACGCGACACTTAAGATAAAACCAAACGCGGAGTTTGATGAGCTTCACGATGGTAAGTACCTATGGTAGGAAATGGTTAGGCGAAAACAACAGCGCAAAACGAAGAATGAAAGAGAACACAGGAAGTGGAAGGATGTAAGACGGAAGAAAACTGCCAGTAACGGTGGTGCAGTCGGCAAACCCGCAAATAAATATCATCTGGAACAGATTCACCTTGGGGCATAGACGAATCCGGGTAAAGCAAGCCTCTAATCCCACGGCACCATCTAAAAAACATATCCTATGCAGGGGGAGCAAATGTTGTTCAGTTGGTTTGCCTCCTCCGCACATCACTTTTAACGAGTACGGGATGTGGTAGCCAATCGGCATAGAACTCCATTTCAATTCTTCTGTTTAGCCTAATATGAGAGATTCACTCTAGAGGGAGGGGGGCGGGGTGGTGCCGCTGTCGCGTGCGCCTCATAACAGGCCCTTGGTTCCGATTTCCCCGCCCAGGTCAACCAAGCCTTCCATTCCTCCAAGGTCGGTGACTTGGTATCAGATCTACCTGGTGGGGATAAAGCACTGGCTTGCTCATTGGCTGGTCACCGCAAGTCATTATATGGGCTAAATAAGCACTCAAAGCACCTCTACGACATCCCGTAGAAGTAGAATGCACGACTGTTTCCAAAAGGGTTGACTACTGATGTCCTTTTTCGTTTTTATTTACGGGCTTAAAAGATGCATGTCTACTTTCAATATTTACGCATTTTACTTATGAAGGTATTCATAACACATTAGCAGTGGTGAAATATTGTAAAAAAAGAGGTGTGCGAAGAAACCTGAAGTTCATACGCCTTGCACTGAATACAGGCAGCAGCACCATCACTCAAAATTGCAAAGCTGCCTACCACCCCAAAGATAAAAAGGTACTCTTTGGTGACCCCTTGCGTACCCTGCTTTGTACCAGGATTACTTAAGGAAATCAATAAGTCTTCTACCTCAAAACATTCCACAGATCCGAGAAAGTGATTTCTCGATGTCTTTTCTGCGTGCAAAATTAAGAACAATTTCGTTATTTGACTATGATATCTAGTCATGAGGGCGCGTGTAGCGCAGTCGGAGGAGGCGACGACTGTCGCGTGCACCCGATACCAGGTTCCTTGCTCGGATTTCCCGCTCAAGCTGACCAATCCTTCCATCCCTCCGGGGTCGGTGAATTGGTACCAGACTTGTTTGGGAAGGATACTGACTTGTTCATCGGCTGGCCACCGCATGTCATTGTATGGCCAAATACGCATTCAAATCGCCTCCACGATATCCTGTAGAAATAGAATGCGTGGCGCATCCCAAAAGAAATTGAATAACGCCGTCCTTTATCCTTTATCCTTATCTGGTCATGCGTCGCGCTAATGGCGAGCATTAGATGTAAAACTTGACAAAAAAGAAACGCAGTGGAAAACGACCTGTTTCCGGGCTTCAAAGTAAAAACGGATTGAAAAGTGCAAAACAAAAAATGCAAAAATGTGGTACACCTTAACAATCAAACCTCCATCTCGCAATTCCAACTGCATCGGTAAAGTGTCAGCTCACTTTACCTATGACTATAAATACTGATTTGTAGTAAATTACGACTCCACATTTTCAGCGCCCTGGGGTACCAAACAAGATATGTCCACTGAAAGACCCGGGAATAAGGTTCATCTGCGGTCTCCAGCAGATAGCAGAAGTGTTTATATCTCGCAGTAAAGTATGTACGGTACCACCTCAAGAACCGCGGAGGGGGTGGGAAGGTCTTGAAGGTCAGGGCGAAACTCGGACCAGGAACCTCGACTGGAGTTGCGCATGACAACTGACAGCTCCCCCGACCACGTTACCATGTGTCCACTTGTCTTGATTAAGTAAAGTAAAAATCCATCTCTATAAAAAATCGCTTCAATTTTCTCCTTGAAAGAGTTGATAAGTTTGAAGATAACGAGTGGCCTCAAGGATATGAGCCTCTGAGCCTTACGTGCTCACGACGAAGTTTTCTATAGGCATTTGTATCTAAATAGAAAGAATTCTGACATTTGCCAAAATGCAAACTCGGAGAATAATAGAAGAAACTGGTTAGTGGCGGCTCAAATGCGAACCACGCCCAGCTAGTGCTTCAATCAAAAAAGATGTTTTCCGAAGAAACAGAGATGAATAGTAGGCAACTAGTGGCTCTGGGAGCGTTGCCACGAAAACAAGGCGGATGAGCAAGTGCTGACGAATGGGGATGTCATGCAGTAACCGAGCCGAACCGAAATCTGTTGGCAATTGTTTTCTTGATTCATCTACACATTCTCTATTGGTTATTTTGTGCCCGAATTTTTGCCTTGAGAACCTGACATTCATTGGATGTTTCCTATTCCTTCACAAATTTTCAGGGCCAAAGAGCTATAGAGATAAGGACAACGTTGATGGCCGGCGACGGGAACTTTTTTGTCTCATGAACGTGAAAATGTCCAAAGAAAGCTGCTCAATGAAAGCGGCTGCTATATATCTCTTAGACTGTAACTAAATGAGGAGTTCTATTGTTTACTTTTGTTGTTCTATACACGGTGAATATATACAGTACCGGACATGCCGCAGCGTCCAACAAGCACAAGCGGCGAAAAAGATGAGAAGCGGCGCAAAAGGGCGCCGGAGTGCGCCGTTTTCCGCTCGCCACGCGCCGCGTCTGAGGCAAGTCGCGTTAGTGCGCGGCGTCCTCGACTTCTGGACGTTAGACTGAATGAAGGAGCTTATCCATGCGTTCGGACGAGCATGGCCTACTGTTTGGAACTAACTTCCGGCATAGCGCGCGCTCTGAACAATGCATGTAGGCCGGCAGAATCAATCGAGTGGGAGCGACAACCTGTAGAGCGAGCGACAGCTTGAACAGTGAACGCATGGGAAGTTTTAACGAAAATGCCTAGCCTTCCTACTCAGACATTGCTCTAGGACTGTCCAGCTTACATCTGGAGTGCGCCGTGAACAATGCATATAGAGCCGAACCTATCAATCGAGTGGGCGCGGAAGCTTGTAGAGTGCGCGTTTAGGGAGTTTTATCAGAAATCCTTAGCCGCCCTACTCAGGAGCTGCTCTAGTACTGTCCAGCTTGCATCTGGAGTGCGCCGTGAACAATGCATATAGAATCGAACCTATCCGTCGAGTGGGGGCGGAAGCTTGTAGAGTGAGAGTTTGAGGAGTTTTATCAGAAATCCCTAGCCGCCCTACTCAGGAGCTGCTCTAGGACTGTCCAGCTTGCATCTGGAGTGCGCCGTGAACAATGCATATAGAATCGAACCTATCAATCGAGTGGGCCGACCGCTCGCAAATTGCACGCGCGGGCGTGTTTGGAGCGCGATAACTCTGTCAAGTGTGAACCCTTCCGGCTGCAGCTTGTGGGTTTTGTAGTCAGTAAAAAGCTCTAGCAGCCCGCCGAAGCACAGCGAAGTAGCCTAAGAACTGACAAAGTTACGGTGTTGCAAAAATGCAGGTCAAGCTTGTGTGACACGATTTTTTCCAAATTCAGTCGACCCCTGCGGAAAGACGCGGAGAGCTAGCATCTTACAAATATGCAGGCGAGCAGAACGCTTAAGGTTCTTTAAGAAAACGTGCTTACAACTCCCTAGCTTATTAAATTGCCTTAGTACCAGCTGCCGCTTTAGAGCGGCGGACGGCAACAGTAAAGATTCTTCCGCCCCTATTCCTTCCATTTTTGAGTTTTCGGCACTAGCAATGACACTGTTCTGTTCAGGTCGATGAGCTCTATCGAACGGTGTCAATCTCGACCAATTTTGGAGATATCGATTTTTTGACATTCGCGGCGAAGAAGAGGGTGCCGCTCTAGATCGCGGCAGAGGGTGATGATGTCATCGAAAACCGATATTTCCGAACCGGGCCAAGTTGGTTAAGATTCGATAGAACTTTTCGTGCTGAATTGAACAGTGCTGCTACGATTAGCGAATACCGTAATCTGAGCGAGTAAGAGCAGGGAGAACATCGACCGTTATTGTGCTAAATTGCACATGCGGGCGTGTTCAGAGCGCAGTAGCTCGGTCAGGTTCGAGTCATTTCGGCTGCAACTCGTGGATCTTATAGGCAGTAAAATGTTCTAGTAGTACGCCAAAGTAGAAGTGGCGTAGCTTAAGAAGAGGCAATGTTACAGAGATACGAAGATGCAGATGCGGGTTGTGTGACGCATTTTTTCCGCTTTCGGTGAACCACTGCGGGATAACGCAGCTAGCTAACGCGCTTAAAATGCGTGGGCTAACAGGACGCCTAAGATGCCTTACGATGACGTGCTCAGAACGCCTCAGCTGCCTAAACTGTTTTAGGCACAGCTGCCAGTTTAAAGCGTCGAAAGATAGCGGTTAGAATTTCTTGCGCTCTTACTCGCCAAGATTTGAGTTTTCAACACTCGCAGTGGTACTTTTCTGTTCAGCATGAAAAGCACTATCGAATGGTATCAATTACGACCGATTTTGGAAACATCGATTTTTTGGCGGTTTCGCACCGAAGACAAGGCCACTCAAGGCCGCGGCAGAGGGACGATGACGTCATCGAAAATCGATTTTTCCGAATGGGGCCAAGTTGGTTACCATTCGATAGAGCTTTTCGCGGTGAAGCTAATTGTGTTATTGTGGGTATCGAAAACCCAAATATGGGTGAGTAAGAGAGCAGGAAACTTCAACCGCTAAGTCCGCCGCTCTAAAACGGCAGCTGGTACTAAGGCAATTTAATAAGCTAGGGAGCTGTTAGCACGTTTTCGTGAAGAACCTTAAGCGTTCTGCTCGCCTGCGTATTTGTAAGATGCTAGCTCTCCGCGTCTTTCCGCAGGGGTCGACTGAATTTGGAAAAAGAAATCGTGTCACACAAGGCTAACCTGCATTTACGCAGCGCTGTAATTTTGTACTATCGTAAGCTACATTACTGTCTTTTGACAAACTACTAGAACATTTTACTGCCTATAAGACCCACGAGTTGCAGCCGAAACGACTCGAACCTGACGGAGCTACTGCGCTCTGAACACGCCCGCATGTGCAATTTAGCACAATAACGGTCGATGTTCCCCCTGCTTTTACTCGCCCAGATTACGGTATTCGCTACTCGTAGCAGCACTGTTCAATTCAGCATGAAAAGCTCTATCGAATCTTAACCAACTTGGCCCGGTTCGGAAATATCGGTTTTCGATGACATCATCACCCTCTGCCGCGGGTTGCGGGGTTAAGCCCCTTTCATACTCGTGGCGGCGGCGGCGGCGGCGGCGGCCCAATGGTTTAGCATAGGAAGGCGGCGGCGATGACGTGCCCGAGCGGCGGCCACGGCGGTGGAGGGGTTTTCATACTGGCAGCGGCGACGTCGCCGCGGCCACGCCCCGCCACGCCCCTGGCGGCGCCGCCGCCGGGGCCGCTGCCCGAGATGGCTGGGGCCATTTCGGGCGGCGGCCACGAGGGGCAGCGAGAGCGGCGGCACATCGAGACGTGGAGTGTGCTGCCCTGTGTGCGCGCTGCGGACAACGCTCAACCTCCACGTCAGGCAAGGGAATTGTCATCAAAAGTCATCTTCCTCTCCTCACCGAGGACGACAAGGCCGAATGTGCCAAACAAGGGCCACGACTGTCAGGTAGGTGGAGTTTTAAGGTTCATTTTTAAATGAAATGTGTTGTGTTCGTTAAGTTCCTACGTTGTTTCTTGTGTTAATGTGTATATTGACTTTTTATTCTTCCACTTTGCATTGCCTATTTTGTTGTTACGAGTATTATCTTATTTTCCAGCTCCCCTCGTCACCCGTAAAGGACGACAAGGCCGAATGTGCCAAACAAGGGCCACGACTGTCAGGTAGATGGAGTTTTAAGGTCTTCAAGGGTCTCATTAGCTCTTTTAAACTATTTTTACTTGAAACTGAACACCTCTCAAGCCAAAATGGACACTTCTCGCAAAAAATTGTTCGAAAAACGTCCAATTGGGTCTTAAAAGCGTCCAATTGTCTGAGAAGTGTCCAACTAGATCCAAAACTATTCTTTTGGTCGACGTAAGAAAGCGTACGTTTTATTGATGTATTTTTTGTGTCCCGAACAATGTCGCATCATTTGTGAAACCTTCAGAGCCGTTGGGAGTGACTGCCTTCAGGTCGATGGAATTCGATGCACCGCTGATGTATCAGTCGCAGACACCTCAGTCCATTGTGCGACCTCCCTGTGAGTTTAGGCCTCAGCTGCCTAAACTGTTTTAGGCACAGCTGCCAGTTTAAAGCGTCGAAAGATAGCGGTTAGAGTTTCTTGCGCTCTTACTCGCCAAGATTTGAGTTTTCAACACTCGCAGTGGTACTTTTCTGTTCAGCATGAAAAGCACTATCGAATGGTATCAATTACGACCGATTTTGGAAACATCGATTTTTTGGCGGTTTCGCACCGAGGACAAGGCCACTCAAGGCCGCGGCAGAGGGACGATGACGTCATCGAAAATCGATTTTTCCGAATGGGGCCAAGTTGGTTACCATTCGATAGAGCTTTTCGCGGTGAAGCTAATTGTGTTATTGTGGGTATCGAAAACCCAAATATGGGTGAGTAAGAGAGCAGGAAACTTCAACCGCTAAGTCCGCCGCTCTAAAACGGCAGCTGGTACTAAGGCAATTTAATAAGCTAGGGAGCTGTTAGCACGTTTTCGTGAAGAACCTTAAGCGTTCTGCTCGCCTGCGTATTTGTAAGATGCTAGCTCTCCGCGTCTTTCCGCAGGGGTCGACTGAATTTGGAAAAAAAAATCGTGTCACACAAGGCTAACCTGCATTTACGCAGCGCTGTAATTTTGTACTATCGTAAGCTACATTACTGTCTTTTGACAAACTACTAGAACATTTTACTGCCTATAAGACCCACGAGTTGCAGCCGAAACGACTCGAACCTGACGGAGCTACTGCGCTCTGAACACGCCCGCATGTGCAATTTAGCACAATAACGGTCGATGTTCCCCCTGCTTTTACTCGCCCAGATTACGGTATTCGCTACTCGTAGCAGCACTGTTCAATTCAGCATGAAAAGCTCTATCGAATCTTAACCAACTTGGCCCGGTTCGGAAATATCGGTTTTCGATGACATCATCACCCTCTGCCGCGGGTTGCGGGGTTAAGCCCCTTTCATACTCGTGGCGGCGGCGGCGGCGGCGGCGGCCCAATGGTTTAGCATAGGAAGGCGGCGGCGATGACGTGCCCGAGCGGCGGCCACGGCGGTGGAGGGGTTTTCATACTGGCAGCGGCGACGTCGCCGCGGCCACGCCCCGCCACGCCCCTGGCGGCGCCGCCGCCGGGGCCGCTGCCCGAGATGGCTGGGGCCATTTCGGGCGGCGGCCACGAGGGGCAGCGAGAGCGGCGGCACATCGAGACGTGGAGTGTGCTGCCCTGTGTGCGCGCTGCGGACAACGCTCAACCTCCACGTCAGGCAAGGGAATTGTCATCAAAAGTCATCTTCCTCTCCTCACCGAGGACGACAAGGCCGAATGTGCCAAACAAGGGCCACGACTGTCAGGTAGGTGGAGTTTTAAGGTTCATTTTTAAATGAAATGTGTTGTGTTCGTTAAGTTCCTACGTTGTTTCTTGTGTTAATGTGTATATTGACTTTTTATTCTTCCACTTTGCATTGCCTATTTTGTTGTTACGAGTATTATCTTATTTTCCAGCTCCCCTCGTCACCCGTAAAGGACGACAAGGCCGAATGTGCCAAACAAGGGCCACGACTGTCAGGTAGGTGGAGTTTTAAGGTCTTCAAGGGTCTCATTAGCTCTTTTAAACTATTTTTACTTGAAACTGAACACCTCTCAAGCCAAAATGGACACTTCTCGCAAAAAATTGTTCGAAAAACGTCCAATTGGGTCTTAAAAGCGTCCAATTGTCTGAGAAGTGTCCAACTAGATCCAAAACTATTCTTTTGGTCGACGTAAGAAAGCGTACGTTTTATTGATGTATTTTTTGTGTCCCGAACAATGTCGCATCATTTGTGAAACCTTCAGAGCCGTTGGGAGTGACTGCCTTCAGGTCGATGGAATTCGATGCACCGCTGATGTATCAGTCGCAGACACCTCAGTCCATTGTGCGACCTCCCTGTGAGTTTAGGCCTCAGCTGCCTAAACTGTTTTAGGCACAGCTGCCAGTTTAAAGCGTCGAAAGATAGCGGTTAGAGTTTCTTGCGCTCTTACTCGCCAAGATTTGAGTTTTCAACACTCGCAGTGGTACTTTTCTGTTCAGCATGAAAAGCACTATCGAATGGTATCAATTACGACCGATTTTGGAAACATCGATTTTTTGGCGGTTTCGCACCGAGGACAAGGCCACTCAAGGCCGCGGCAGAGGGACGATGACGTCATCGAAAATCGATTTTTCCGAATGGGGCCAAGTTGGTTACCATTCGATAGAGCTTTTCGCGGTGAAGCTAATTGTGTTATTGTGGGTATCGAAAACCCAAATATGGGTGAGTAAGAGAGCAGGAAACTTCAACCGCTAAGTCCGCCGCTCTAAAACGGCAGCTGGTACTAAGGCAATTTAATAAGCTAGGGAGCTGTTAGCACGTTTTCGTGAAGAACCTTAAGCGTTCTGCTCGCCTGCGTATTTGTAAGATGCTAGCTCTCCGCGTCTTTCCGCAGGGGTCGACTGAATTTGGAAAAAAAAATCGTGTCACACAAGGCTAACCTGCATTTACGTAGCGCTGTAATTTTGTACTATCGTAAGCTACATTACTGTCTTTTGACAAACTACTAGAACATTTTACTGCCTATAAGACCCACGAGTTGCAGCCGAAACGACTCGAACCTGACGGAGCTACTGCGCTCTGAACACGCCCGCATGTGCAATTTAGCACAATAACGGTCGATGTTCCCCCTGCTTTTACTCGCCCAGATTACGGTATTCGCTACTCGTAGCAGCACTGTTCAATTCAGCATGAAAAGCTCTATCGAATCTTAACCAACTTGGCCCGGTTCGGAAATATCGGTTTTCGATGACATCATCACCCTCTGCCGCGGGTTGCGGGGTTACTCGACCCCGCGACCGCGGTTGCGAGCGCGGCAGGGGAGATTCCAGACGGTTAGCGTGCACGCGGGCGCGAATGGTCTCCAGATTTGGTCCACGTGTCAATCACGTGCTCGCGGCCGTGAGGAGGGAGTCTCCGAGCGCGATGACGGCTTGCGAAACCTACAGTGGCTGAGAGCGACTAGCGCACTAGGGCTGGTGGCATGCAAAAGTTTGGGAGGCTACATTGAAGCCTTCAGGGTGCACTTTAGGAAGGTAAGGGGTTTTTTTGGGAGTGAGAGAGGTAATCTTGAGTCACATGCTTCAAGCAGACAACACATCGCTTCTCAAACGACACTCCAAGCTGCTAAGGATGAACGGAAGCTGTCTCTCTGTCCACCTGCGGACCTTCGAGGCCTGACTCGTCCATATTAGAGGTCTTCCAACACTCCTGATATCTTCCCGACCGAGTTACGACAGTTGAGTACGACAGTACACAATATTTGAAGACGAAATCGCATCCTTTTTGGACCAGAATGCCGAGCACGTCCTCACATTATGGCTGCAAACGGTTGAATAGTACAATGAAACCACATTTCTAATTGTGTTGTGTTTTTTATCCGAAAGCATCCAAGGGTTCTGGATACAAGATGGGTAGTATAGCACTCGGCAGTTTCAGAGGACCTTGATTTCACCATGTGTGAGGGACTTGGTTCACTGGTGTGCGCCTCATGAAGACACAGGGTAGGAGGCGAAGCGGCTCAGTGAGGCTAACTTGTATTCAGTTATTAGTCACATTTGACATAAAGCAAGTGAATACTCACCTAAATCAGAATTATTTAACATCACCGATAAAATGTTTGCGGTCCAGGAGATCTCTAATTATAAGAGATTACTAGTTATCACCCATTTATTATAGGTCGACGGAATATAGTTCAATAAATTATCAGAAACATCTGCAATACCATAGGCCATAAAGATCCCTCGAATCCTAAACCGTTAACCTCAAGCGAAAAGCACAAGGATTATAATCATTATCGATCATTGATCGATATTGAACGCATTTTCGATTTTAACGATAGTAGGCAAATTCGGCATTTTCTCAGACTTACCGACACCCTTCTGTGCGTCAGCCCAGAATTGGATACCACTGCGAGGTCGTCAAAAATATAAATAGAATCAAGCAACTGATCGATATTCTAAGCTTTGTGCTGTGATGTGCTTTTACGTTGTATGTATGGACAATGTAAATGTACGTCTCCATTTTTGTTTTTTGCAGGACTGTTCGATATTTGTTGATCCTTGTTGTTTGATATTGACCCCTTTTTGTTGTTAATTTGCTATCGATAAAAATTCTTTTATCCGATCCTACCATTCCCTTAACTTACACTTTATCTCCAACCCCACTTCAACTTCAACTAGATGGTTTACTACCACTGAGTGAAACGAATTCCAATGGAGACACGAGCACCACACTCCGTGCTGTAAAAGCGCGCTCCGTTGAAGAGCGGTGAGAGCCCATCACGTGCAGAGGAGCATGGCGGAACGGACGCTGCGGCTGCGAGTGACAGATCCGGTTGGCAGTGAGAGATGCCAGACGTCGTGCGAAACTCCGTTCGCGCGCCCAGGCTGACGTCACGAGGCGAGTAGTCCGGAGACCTCTGCCGCGCCCTAGAGCGGCGCCCTCTTCTTCGCCGCGAATGTCAAAAAATCGATTTTTCCAAAACTGGCCGAGATTGACACCGTTCGATAGAGCTCATCGAGTTGAAGATAACGGTGTCATTGCGAGTGCCGAAAACTCAAAACCGGAAGGATTAAGTGGGGAAGAAGCTTCACTGTTGCCTCCGCCGCTCTAAAACGGCAGCTGGTACTAAGGCAATTTAATAAGCTAGGGAGTTGTAAACACGTTTTCGTAAAGAACCTTAAGCGTTCTGCTCGCCTGCATATTTGTAAGATGCTAGCTCTCGGCGTCTTTCCGCAGGGGTCGACTGAATTTGGAAAAAATCGTGTCACACAAGCTTGACCTGCATTTTTGCAACACCCTAACTTTGTCAGTTCTTAGGCTACTTCGCTGTGTTTCGGCGGGCTGCTAGAGCTTTTTACTGACTACAAATCCACAAGCTGCAGCCGGAAGGGTTCACATTGACAGAGTTATCGCGCTCCAAACACGCCCGCGCGTGCAATTTGCGAGCGGTCGGCCCACTCGATTGATAGGTTCGATTCTATATGCATTGTTCACGGCGCACTCCAGATGCAAGCTGGACAGTACTAGAGCAGCTCCTGAGTAGGGCGGCTAGGGATTTCTGATAAAACTCCTCAAACTCTCACTCTACAAGCTTCCGCCCCCACTCGATGGATAGTTTCGATTCTATATGCATTGTTCACGGCGCACTCCAGATGCAAGCCGGACAGTCCTAGAGCAGCTCCTGAGTGGGGCGGCTAGGGATTTCTGATAAAACTCCTTAAACTCTCACTCTACAAGCTTCCGCGCCCACTCGATTGATAGGTTCGATTCTATATGCATTGTTTACGGCGCACTCCAGATGCAAGCTGGACAGTCCTAGAGCAGCTGCTGAGTAAGGCGGCTAGGGATTTCTGATAAAACTCCTTAAACTCTCACTCTACAAGCTTCCGCGCCCACTCGATTGATAGGTTCGATTCTATATGCATTGTTCACGGCGCACTCCAGATGCAAGCCGGACAGTCCTAGAGCAGCTCCTGAGTGGAGCGGCTAGGGATTTCTGATAAAACTCCTCAAACTCTCACTCTACAAGCTTCCGCGCCCACTCGATGGATAGGTTCAATTCTATATGCACTGTTCACGGCGCACTCCAGATGCAAGCTGGACAGTCCTAGAGCAGCTGCTGAGTAGGGCGGCTAGGGATTTCTGATAAAACTCCTCAAACTCTCACTCTACAAGCTGTCGCGCCCACTCGATTGATAGGTTCGATTCTATATGCATTGTTCACGGCGCACTCCAGATGCGAGCTGGACAGTTCTAGAGCAATGCCTGAGTGGGAAGGCAGGCTAGGAATTCTCGTTAAAACTCCCCATGCGCTCACTGTTCAAGCTGTCGCTTGCTGTACAGGTTGTCGCTCCCACTTGATTGATTCTGCCGGGCCTATATGCATTGTTCAGAGCGCGCGCCATGCCGGCATTTAGTTCCAAACAGTAGTCCATGCTCGTCCGAACGCATGGATAAGCTCCTTCATTCAGTCTAACGTCCAGAAGTTGAGGACGCCGCGCACTAACGCGACTTGCCTCAGACGCGGCGCGTGGCGAGCGGAAAACGGCGCTCTCCGGCGCCCTTTTGCGCCGCTTCTCATCTTTTGCGCCGCTTGTGCTTGTTGGACGCAGCGGCATGTCCGGTACTGTAGCTGAATAGAAGGGTAAAGGATAAATAGCTGAATAGGGTGAATATATAGCTGAATAGAAGGGTATGAGGAGGCGGCCCTGCACGTAAAAGAAGAAGACCGTAGGGTCTTCTTCTTTTACGTGCAGGGCCGCCTCCTCATACCTAGCTCTAAAACACAATTTTGAAGGAACTGAGAAGTTCTATGGCTCCTTCAAACGATTTATGAAGAAGAAATGGTTATGTTGTTAGTCTTTTATGGTGAGCATATTCCTAATGGTGTTTGGGTGTTTCTTCTATGTTTGTTGTGTTTGTTCGTTTTATGACGTGTGTCTTACACACCGTAATAAATAATAATAATAATAATAATAATAATAATAATAATAAAAGGATAACGAATAAAGGACGGCGTTATTGGGACGCAGCTTTTGGGATACTCCTACGGAATGTAGCGGAGGCGATTTGAATGCGTTGCGAGGGAGTGCTAGCGACAGCAGGCACCTCCTGGGCTACGCACCACCCCTCCCCCCCCCCCAAAAAAAAAGTCTAGCGCCATGAGGGACGAGGGATGCTCACTAGATGCTCTTAGGCGGTGCCTCACCTGTGTAGGCTCCTAGAGTTGTGCTGAGTGCCTATTCTGGATCATTTTATGAACATTGAACACTCCTTTCTACCAAAGCACTTTCATAGAGTTCCAAATACTCGCCAAACCTTGTTACCCGTGATCAGCTCCACCAGTCGAACAGCTCTTCCAAAAAAAGGTTAAAGAGACCGAAAAGCAGCAGCTGTAAGCTGCACCTGCGAACATCAGCTTAAATCTCCCTCTAGAAATGGCTGAAGAGCTGTAGAACTTCACAAACCAATACGCGAGAAGTTGTGAGGAGGATAAATCTAGTTGACAGGAATGACTCGGTCCGACGCGTGCTCGAAACAAGGTTCAGTCGGGTACGAGTTTTCGCTCAGTTTAACCGATCAGTCCACTGCCGAGATAGAATCGAACGGCAACAGAGAGCGGCTGATCCGACAGCACCCTGGTGGATAAATCTACAAGTTCAGTTCGGCGAACTCCGTTTCACGAGCCTGCTAGGCCGCAAATTTACATTCATCGGACATACCGCGCATAGGAAGCTTCAACAATATCAGCGGCAGTTTTTAAGACTCACTAATTTAGATCTAGCGACTCGAAAGCTTTTTTGATCCCGAACAGCCATGGCACATAACTTCAACCCGTGATACTCTAAAATTGTTAATCTGATTTTATTCAGCATAGCACCACTCTATGTAAGAATTCCAAAATCTGGAGAAAGCAAAAGTTTTAAGAGTTAAGAGTCTTTCTACTTCTTGTGAGTTGTGTAAAGCTTGCAAAATGCATTAAGTCTTAAAACAGCAACCTTGTAATCGCTATCCAGGTCTATAACATTGTCCTTCCGTGGGAAGGGTGTTGTTATTCCGCCGTGTTCAATGGTAACGCGTTTGCTAAATAGAATTAGTTACAAATCGATATGCAAAATTATTCAAAATCTCACAGTTTTTTAACAGTTTGAAATTCAAAGCCACAACAATCAAATAGAATTAGATAGAATAAGTTGCATAACTGTATCTAAATTTCCTCAACAACATAAACTAAATATCACAACGATCACAAGCGAAAGACAACAACGAGAAAAACGACAACCACAACCTTAAACATGCTTTGTTTCGCCTCTACCTTCATACAAAACATGTTTAAAATTAGTTACCCCGAGGCTCTTCAGTGAAGAAGGTAACTAATTAACTTGGTTGTTAGTACATTACAAAGTAATACATTAGTGTGCTTTATGTACCAACAACCAAGTTTTACAAATGAAAAGACACACAAAACACAAAAAAACTTTTATTTTAATTTCACTGTTTGTTTACTTTACTTCTTAAATTTTGTTTTTATATTTATATATTTCAAATATTTTTGTTTACTTTTTATTTATCTATTATATAGATTGTTTTCTATTTCTTAATATTTTTTTTTATTTTTTTATTTTAAAAATTTTATATTTATATTTATTTATATACACATTTCTATTTTTTTTATTAAAGTTTAATCTTTGTATTTATATATAAAACGATATTCTTTAATTGTAAACTCACCACTTCCCGCGAAAGATAGCAATAAAATGAGAATAACGTTTGAGTTAAAGCATATCACTACCATTATCATTGCCAGTCACAATATAATGTTTCACATTCCATTCCTTTCTCATTCTGAGTTATTTCCGTATGTAGTCTATAGACTATTCTATAGACTGTTATTATTTCTGTGTTTTATACCTTATATTATAATTAAGCAAATTAGGAATGAAATGTGGAACATCGTAGTGATCGTATTTATATAATAAATACTTATTTCTATTCAAACATTTCGTTATATTTTTTATAATTATATCTACTGGATAGTCAACTTTAACAAGTCTAGTTATCAACTTAACAAGGTTTTCAACAAAATCGCTAAAAGCTGTGCAACATCTAATTAATCTTAGTGTTTCGGTAAATATGATTGATTTTTTAATTTTTATAGATATATTTGAGTTGAAATGTGGGAATCTAATAACATAAAATTTAAAACTGTCTGTTTTATTGTATAATTTTGTTACTAACTTATTGTTAATAATTTTGATGTTGAGATCAAGATAATTGCAGTCGTAGTCTGACTCATGTGTTGTTTCAAGCTGAAGAGAATTTTCGTATGTTTCGCTAAGTAGATTTTGTATATATTCATTATTTTTATTATGAATTATAAGAATATCATCCATATATCTAAATGGGTGTATGTTTACGTATCGTTTTTGTGTTACTAATTTTTTGCAAAATTTGTATTCAAATACTGATAACGTAAGATCAGCAAGTAAAGGACTACAATTACTTCCCTGTGGTACCCCTTCAATTTGTTTATAAATTATGCCTGCAAAAATTGTAAAGCTATTTTTAAGTAAATATTCAGTGAAAAACATTAAATCTTCCTCTGTATAATATCTGTATTTATTTATAGTATTATTATTGGTATAATATATATTATTGTGTCCATTATATGCAAGATATTTTTTACCTGCATTGCGAAAACATATTTTGATTAATTCTTTTATATTTCTCAAGATTATATTGTGAGGAAGACTAGTAAACATATTAGTAAAGTCTGCTGAAAACAGTTTACAATTTTCGATGTTGATTTTACTTATTTTATCAGATATATTTATGTTATTAATAGACCAATAACCGATGAAATTTTTATTTCTAGACGTTATTATATTAATATATTTAATAAAATGTTGCTTTAAGAAAGTAAAAATTATAGTCATTTCTTTCGAAAGAGGTTTTACGGAGCTATTATAAGCTCCAGTTATAAACCTAAACTTGACTGGATTTTTGTGTAATTTTGGTAAACTATATATCAACGGAACTATTTCTGTTCCTTCAACTTTAATTTTATTATTTAAACATAATATTTTATGTCTGTTGATAATTTCAAGTTCATTTTCAGAGTTATATATTTCATATGTTTGATTAAATCTTGAAATTTTCAACTCACCATTTTCTGAAACAATCCCCATCTCTTTGGCTAAAGTGATTAAATAGAATTTCTTACAAATGAAACTGTAATTATTATTTGCTTTATCAAGAGGGCAGATAACAAAATTTTTTTTCAAAAAGTTCAAGTATTCTATATTATGTGTATTTAAATTTCTAAAAGATCTATTGTTTTCTATATTAATTTGATATAGTAAAGAGTTCCAGATTTTTTTCTTCAAGATATTTAGTTTCTCTTTTATCAAATTAAGGTGGAAGTCTTTTAACTTATATTTATTTTTAATTTTGTCAAGGAATAACGAAAAAACTTCTTCAAACCAGTGTTGAATGTTTTCCTTTGAAACATTATGTTTTGGAACAAATTTTGTGCCTTTTTTAATTAAATTTTTAATAATTTTATCTAAAATTATTTCTAGGTTACCTGTGATAATATGTTTATGTGTCATATCAATAAATTCTTTATACCTTTCTTCAATACATAAGCATTTACTATTAAAGATAGAATTTAGTTCTGACAAGTTTGTGTTTCTTATTATTGTATTATAATTAAACATTTTCTTGGAAAAAGAAGGTTGTGATTTAAATACACATCTAAAAGGCAACATTCTTTTATTGGAATTATTTTCTATAATTACACGTATATAACTATTATTAAACATTTTATTTAAGTTAACTCTATCTAGAACACTATCTATATATGTGACTCCAACATTAACATAGTTAGTATGTTTATGCTCTGATTTTAAACATTTACTTTTATTTTCGTTAAAACAGAATTTACACAACATGCTAACAAGAATTCTATATTTATTTTCATCTATATTATTAAAGTGTTCTTTATTACATGTTATTTTTATAACTTTTTTAAGATATTTTTTCTTGAAGGTATTAATGTATCAATACATTTCCACTATCGAATTCATTTGATTAAATCTATTAAAAAATTCATCAGGACTGAATGTATCGCATGTGTTATTATTTTCTCGTTTTTTATTCCTTTTGCCGTTTCTTTTCCTAATTTTTCTAATTTTTATATTATAGAACGGGTGATTTTCTTTATACATTAAGGGATTATCAATATCAGATATATTTCCATAGCCTTTAATATGATCATTAAAACCAAAAGGATGAGCTGTATTAATTAATTTAATCCAGAAAAGTTCTTTTTGTAAAAGAATATCTTTGTCTACATTATCCTCTAAGGAATCTAAAATAGTTATATTGATTGAAAGGTTATTGCAATTATTTCCAAAATGCGTATATAAACATTTATTAATTTTTGGGTTTTTAATTTGGGACAGGTGTTCTCTAATTCTGTATTTTAATTTTCTAGTTGTAATTCCAATATATTGTTTTTGACAATCGTTACATGTTATACAATATACAACATTACTTATGTTGCAATTATCATTGTTTTTATTATAGGTGTTAATCCTTAAATTTGTGACTGAAGAATGAACATATTCAGTTTTATTGATCATTGTACAAATATTACAATTTTCAGATCAATTATTACATTTGTTGTCATTTCCAAAATTATCTAAAATATTAATACCATTAACCTTACTCTTAGCAAAACTATTATTTTTATAGTAATGGTTTTGGTTGTGGGGGTTACAAGTGTGTGTTCTTTGAGCAGGCCAAAATAATAAAGTGTAGAACAGGCCCAAGCTCTACACTGTTTTGAACTTTGGGGAGGTATTTAGTGGGGCTGCCACTGGGTTACCGCAGGTATGTGGTCCATACCACCCTATTGTGTTCCTTCAAATGTAAATAATTATATTAAAGTAATTAGTAATGTTTGTATATATTTTTTGAAGGAACGGTTCTTTTGGAAGCACAGGAGTTTTCCCCAGCAAACTCCTGCTTTTATCACTCCATCAAAAGAACCCCTTTTTTTATTAGGTAAGAGGTGTGGTCCTCTTATTCCTTGATTTCAACTGAACGTATGAATTAGAACACACATCAGAATCAAGTTTTTTAATTGAAATAATCGTGAAAGTGAATTTTAATATTATTATAACTGATGTTATTTTTCTAAAACGATTATTCACTTTAAAAAAAATAATTGTTTGCTTAATTTTCAACAAATACGAATATTGAAAAAAATATTAAAAATTAATGCTATTAATGATTCTGTTTTGATAACGTTAAATCAATGATTGTATGATTTTTAATATACATAACGAGAGGAGGGTAGGGCAGGGTTGTAACTTTATATGATTGAATTAATTGAATAAAACTGTCTTTTATTATATTATAATAAGTAAATGTTAGTAAGGTTAAAAGCAAAGTCTAAAAGGAATGACAACCAATATGAAATGAAATGAAAAAAGTATGATTATAAATGTTAATACTATCCAAATTAACTGTATCAAAAACAAAGTATTAGGGCTAACTATTACAATAAACTGTATAAATGTATCATAATTTTGAAGCAGAATTTTTAAAAATTGTCCGACGCGACGAGGCCACTGGCCGAGACAAGGTTTTGAAGTGCCTTGTCATAGTAAGAAAATAATTTTTTTTTTAAATTCGTCTAACGCGACGAGGCCACTGGCCGAGTTAAAGTTGTTCATATAGTCATATGCGGTGTCTTTGGCATGGTATTCGTCTCTTCTTTTTCTGATTGAGAGGTTCGTAATCAAATCTTTTTCTGATTAAGAGGTTCTTCATTTTAAAAAACTACTTCAAGTTACAGCAGCTTTAAAAAAGCAATGATAGTACGGAACGGATGAGTAAACTCAATTAACTTTTTGGAAGCTATCGGAAGACCGGCAAGCCACTCTGCAATGAAAGCAGACGGGTTTTAATCCGTTTTTAAATTCATTATCATTCTTCTACATTTTAATCCTAATTCTAGATGTCGATTTCGTGTCGGTCTCTGATCAACGCTCAACTCGAGGAGTAGTACAATGGTTTTTCGGACTGAAGCTCTTGATAGAAATGATTCAATCCATTTTCTTTAAGCAACAAGTGACTACCACTGGGATGTCAGCCTTCACAGCGATGCTTTCTTGCGACCAAAACTCATGTGTGAATTATAAACATCGTAGGAGATGCTGCAGCGTTCTACGCATTCCTGCTCGGTTAACAGATTTGAGGTTCGAATCCGTCTAGCGCTAGAGATTTGATCGAAACATCGTTCAGAGGGTTTTCAAGTCTTCTAAAAACGCCCGATACAGCAAATGTCGAGGTACCGATGTTCCACTGAGAAACTGTGGTAGGTACACCGCTAATATAATTGAAGTAGTACATGCTGACACGTGCTGATCCATCATGCAAAAAATAGAAATAAATAGGCTCCTCGGGAGACATAAAAACGCTACAGGGCGCAGCAGACAAAGTGGTGCGCTTCAGACTTAAAGACACCGAAAGTAAACAGCACTATAAACAACCTAAGAACACACATACAGAGCGGGCCGGATTCATCAACAATTAAACCCGTGGGTATGCGGGGTACAGGGAGTAGAGATAAGAGCCAGGTAGAGATAAGGCAAGAGTCAGAGACGCCGGTTTCATCGTGGTAATCTCTACCCCTTATACCCGCGGGCAAGTCGTTGATGAATCCGGCCTCAGGACGGTTGCAGCAGGTTTCCTTTTTGGTAAGTGCTCGTGTAAATTGGAAGTGGAGCGTCACGTCTGATTAATTTCCTTTGTCGAAAAGTAGTTGTGAAAATGACAGCGAGTAGAATCAGGGCTGACGACGCCGGAGCGACGTGTCGGCTGACAAAGAGGTGCACTCTTACGGACAGCCTTTACTCAGATTAGGCCCATGCTCGACTCCGTCATTTGTGAAGAAGAAGGAGAATGGATAACGGATAAAGGACGGCGTTATTCAACACCTTTTGGGATACTCCTACGGAATGTCGCGATGGCAATTTGAATGCGTATTTGACTTACACGATGACTAGCCGTGGCCAGCCGATGAATCCCAGGCAGACAAGTTTGGTACTAATTCGCTAACTTCTGATAAATGGAAGGCTTGGTGAGCCTGGACGAGATATTTGAACCAGGAACCCGCTGTCGGGTGCGCGCGACAGCCGGCACCTCTCCGGCTGCGCACCACCCTTCCCAAGTTCTAGTGCCATGGGGGACGGGGGATGCTCATTAAAAGCTCCTAGACGGTGTTTCGACCTATGTAAGCTCTCAGAACTGCCCTCGAAGCCTTAGCCGAAGCGCCCTTTCTGAATCATTTTATGGAGATTGAACACTCCTTTTTACCAAATCACTTTCACTTTCAACACTTCAGCTCTGCCAACAGTTGCATACCTAATACTCACCAAACCTCGTTACCCGTGATCAGGTCCACAAGTCGAACAGCTCTTTCGAGAAGAATGATAAAGTTATCGAAAAGCAGCAGCTGTAGGTTGCATCTTCGACAGAAATGGCTGAAGAGCTGTAGAGCTTAATGAACGCAATACCCGAGAGGTTGTAAGGAGGAGACATCTATACTTGGCAGGAATAACTTGGTCTCACTTCCCAAAATTCTCACTCGGAGTGTACACACTTCTCCAGAAGCATCTTTCTAGAACAAGGAGAGGTACGTCTCGGTTGAGTGTACGGGTTGCTCTCGCGCCATGCGGGACTCGAACCCGCACTCTCTGCCTTCCGGGCAGGAGTTAGCCCTCTACACTATCAGAGTTGCAGATGGTTTATCAGCACCATCCCACGACTTGGAAATGTTGAGTGCGATCAAACAGCGATCTTGCTGTAATCCTTTTAAAAATCAAAGGATGCAGACGCATATCCCTCACGGCGCGGGAGTTTTCATCGCAACAAATCATCTTGCTGCATCAGACTACATATTTTTGCTGTTGAGCACGTCTAACCTACGTCTGAACTCGCTATTCCTCTCACGTATTTTTTAGAACCTCTTAGAAGAACCTTTTACAAACCTGATTTCTCAGAACCTTTTACAACCTCCTCCAACAGTACCTAAGCTCTACACCACTGCTCTCAGCTCAAAACGAATGTGTAGGGTGTTGTTTGTTCGTTCTGTTTGCCCTTCTTATTGTTCTGAGTAATCTGAGTGTCACCTCTCATCCTCTCTCGTTCCTGATCGAGAAAATTTCCCAATATACCGCACTTCTAACACGACTACCGGGAGTCTTCCACTGTGCTCAACATATTGTTGACTATGAACACCTCTGAGGGCCGTGAACGTGCGAGAAACGTTGATCTTGCATCAATACATTGTGACACGGGTACCCCTGGAGACTACTAACAAGGCAGCATAATGGTAGGTCAAAAAACGCAGTCAGCACCTTGCTCGCCCTCAATTTCCGTGTGGGACCGGAAAAGCGTCCTGGGCCGGATTCATCAACGACTAACCAACGGGTATAGGGGTAGAGATACCTACGATGAACTCCGCGTCTCTGAGTTTTACCTTATCTCTATCTGACTCTTATCTTATCTCAGCCCCTTATACTCCCCGTATACCCATGGGTAGGGCGCGTGTAGCGCAGTCGGAGGAGGCGCGACTGTCGCGTGCATCCGATACCAGGTTCCTGGTTCGGTTTTCTCGCCCAGGCCAACCAAGCCTTCCTTCCCTCCGGGGTCGGTGAATTGGTACCAGACTTGTCTGGGAATGATAAAGCGCTGACTTTTTTATCGGCTGGCCACCGCAAGTCATTGTATGGCCAAATACGCATTCATGTCGCCTCCACGACATCCCATAGAAGTAGAATGCGCTGGCGCACCCCAGAAGGGATTGAGTAACGCCGTTCTTTATCCTTTATACCCATGGGTTTAATTGTTGATGAATCCAGTCCCTGGTCGTGTTAGAATGGGAGGAGGGTCAAGCGTGGGGTTCGATTTTTGCAGAAAATTGACGACCGCCTCCCCTCACAGGGCGTATCTGATGCGACCCTTTCCCTTGTCTAGATCACCGTTTTATTTATCGTCCGTGTTGAATTTTTCAAATTTTTATGCGATTTCTGTACCCTTTAATAGGTTCTTCTTTCCAGGTGTAGCGTCGACAGTGTCAGATTGGTTCAAAGAAGACATTCTATTGACTAATTATTTGATCAAACGAATTGTTAGAAAAAAACGTTAGTAAACGTTTTGAGTAGGTAATAATTTGATTATGATATTTTGATAATGTGTTGATTATTTTATAGTTAAAAATAAAGAACTTTTATCAGTGTTTGCAGTTGTCGAAACAATCACAGCGAGTTCAATTTTCAGATTTTCCGACGATCTTATGAATACGACAACCTGAAGAAGCAGCATCTGCATTCGAAATTGTACTCTAAAAGATTTCGAGTTTTCATTGCTAAAGCTGACTTAAGTACTCTCTCAACAAAATTTTTTGGGGCACTCTTCAAATCGATGACGGAGATGCTGCTGAAGGATGGACTGCTGGGAAAAAAATTCCATCTTCTAAGCCAAAGAACAGAGAGTGAAAATATAAAAGTCTAAGATGTGAATATTATGCATAAAAAACTAAACATCTTCGAGATGATTACGGTGGATAATATTCCAATCTCTCGTTTTTCATGAAAAATTATTTTCTATCCGAAGTAGACTATCTATGCATACAGTTGAAATCCTGCCACAAAAAGTTGCACGTCTTGACCTATGCTAAGTGTAAAAACAATGGTTTTTTGAAGCGAATAGAATGGATCAACCTGTGGTCGATATGCCACCGACGTCATTGGAGCGACAAGAGCACTCTCTGATGTTTTTCGCTTCAGAAGGTAGAAAATTTCTATCCGTGAGAAGTCCATCCTTCACTTGCGATAGATGATATTGAAGAACGCAATGGCCGCACGTAAACTGTCATATCTCGGAGATTTTCGGGGCCTCTGAAAAAATCCCAAAGCCTTAAAAACTATAAGAAATGTGGATTCTATGCTTTAAAAGCAGGTTGTAGAAATAGCAGCTTTCAAGTGATTAGCGGGTCGATATTTTTCGGCAAAGGATACAAATCGGAAAGCCTAGTCGCACAGAAGATCGCTTCAGAAAAACATGGTTTTATCACTGTGTGTCAAGCATGGCTTACAATTTTATAGGCTACGATTTCACTTTCTGATACTGTTTCCTGCAGAAGAGAGAACATTAATTCCGTGACAACCCCATGCCATTCCGTTATCTAATCCAAGACCGTCTCAAAAGACCTTGTAGGAAAAGTATTCTCTTTAGTAATTAACACTTGAAATTTTTTAGAGTGCAATTTCGGACGTAGATGTCGCTCCTTCAGCTAGAAAACTGTCGTGCCCATGCGAAAAAAATTTGAAAAAATAGAAAACCCCTCATGGACTCCAAATCTGCCGGCAGAAAATCTTTATTTTTAACACGTGAAACAATCATCATTTGAAACTTTTCTTAAATATCCATAATTTCAGGGAACGAAGGCTAGCCTATACATTGTCATAGGCACACCTGGAAAAACAACTTATAAGGAAATACAAACATCGCCTGAAAACTTGAAAAATATGAGAGAATTCTCTGCAAAACCGAAAGCTGGCCGGTTCCCAAAAAATCCACTCTATGTGTATCAAGAGCCGTGTCTTATCCGGAAGCGTCATATCGGGAGGATTTCTGACATCCTCTTATATTAAGGCGCCATCTACTCTTTTCAGTTATAAAAAAGACGATTCCCCGCATGGATATGCGCCTAATCGCGGAATCCAACTGAAGAAACTTCTTTCTTCTTAGTAGTGGAAGATAGTTCAATGGCTCTGAAAGGCCTGCGGGTAAACTAATATCGGGGAATGGCATATCAAACAACCGGATTGATGCTGATTACCGCCAGCCTTCACCCTTCACATTTTTCATACTGAGCAGAGGACCGCAGGAACATCGAAACATCTGCCCCTGGCGCCACCCTAATTCCATGGAATCGCGCTCTCGGCGCCTTTCAGGAATGCGTTGACGGCCCCATTCCTACTCACTATGCCACTGCTTGTTTGAAATGACGTCCACTGAATGAACGTCCGCCCAAACAGCGTCAACTTCCGCCCCTGAGTACCTGCTTAGTCCGGCTGCGGGACATTATTTCATTCCATTTCATTTATTACCCTGTTTAAGACAGACGTTATACAGAACCCAAACCACATCAACACAACCAGAACAACAATAGGATAATGGAGCGTCTGTAGACATGGATTATGTACGAATGGCCGCCGCTACCGCGGCAGAAGACGTCGCAATTGGGTGGCTTCAGCGGCCAGTGATATCTAGACAAGGGGTGCACATTTAACGGTTAACGATTTAACGAATTTAACGAATTAACGGCATTTTTCGTTAAAATCTGGTTTAACGACTTAACGGAAATTTTTAGAAATTTAATGGAATTTTTAACGGTCTCTTTTCTCAGTGAGCTTATCACATTTGCCCTTAGTCTTCACTAATATTGTAGGTCTCATCCTCCCTTTTAAGGTTCCTAAAAAAACTATTGAAATCAGCAAGAATATTTTATTGTTTTCATGAATATGTGTTGAATTTTTGATTTTTTTAAAAGCATTTCGGGTGCGCGTGTAGCGCAATCGGAGGAGATGCCGGCTGCCGCGTGCCCCGATACCAGGTTTCTGGTTCGGATATCCCGCCCAGGCCAACCAAGCCTTCCATCCCTCCGCGTTGAATTGGTACCAGACTTGCCTATTGTTCATCGGCTGGCCACCGCAAGTCATTATGCCCAAATACTCATTCAAATCGCCTCAAATCGCCTCCACAACATCCCGTAGGAGAAAAATGTGTGGCGGGATAGTGACTGAGTAATGTCGCCCTTTATCCTTCTATCCTTTGACGCATTTTGGACGTAGAAGTTTCTTCGCCGAGCCCCCATGCACTCCAACGAATCCATAAAGATACTGGTCAGACCTCCTCGTAAGTTATGCCTATCCTCTGGCGTTGCTTATCACAGAATAGTTTTGCCCGCCACCTGGAATAGTCTTGACGGAAAAAATGTTTTCGCTCGCTGGACATATTTTAAACGATTTAAGAAAACGCTAATAACAAGAATTAGGAAAGCTACTTTTTCTGAACTTTAACACGTTGACGACGCAGCACACCTTTTCGGCAGTGTAGGGCCGCGTGACACGATGTCGTGTCACAGTCTCGAGGTTGCAAAAGAATGGATTGGTCCCACACACCGGGCACTCGAAAATCGTGCGTTCGACAACGTGTTCGCATCCCACTGATAGTTTTTTAATTGTATCTTTTTAAAATCTTTCTGTAATTAATGGGATGATGCCCGCATCGAGATTGTATATGCTCGTAGAATAGTCACTCAAAAAAGCCTCGCAAAAAGCTAAGAAGGGGAACTCCGGGTTCTGCCTGATCCACATTTTAAGATGCCTTGTCGGTGATCATCTTGCATGACAGTTCCATACCTCTCTTATTCCACACCCTGTAGATAAATTGTTGCTGAAGGCTTATTTATTTTTCTGTGCTTGATGATGGTGAGTTGTTTATTTTTCATTACAAAGTTACACTCCATTCCTTGAACTTCAGCTGTTGACCTCTTGACGTTGGAACGTATAAGGTTTTCCTTGATTTTTTCACTTAAAAGAATGTTTTGCACCTATTTGTAATTCTTAACGAAATTTAACGATTTACCGGAAGTTTAACGAAAATTTTCCGTTAAAAATTTTCGTTAAAAAAAATTTAACGCACAAAATTTTGTGTGCACCCCTGATCTAGACCTCCATCAAAACTTGCACATCAAGTGTTAGAAAGTGTATACAAAGTCAGTTTCACTGCGATAGTGTGTCATATTTTCAGCTTTTCCTGAAGAAGCATCATATAAAATTGAGCATTAGAACGTTGCTTAGTTTTATAACTCGAACTCAATTTCTGAACCAGAGCAGGTTTTCCCCCAGCTCCTGCAACAGCAGAAAGGGATATCGACAACTCAAACCTAGTGTCTGCAGCAGGTCATGAGGCACAGCTCACACGACCGCAGCGAAGCGGGTGCGCACGAATGCTCACGATTTTGGGGGCGGGGTCTCCAGCGCTGAAGTTTCGCGCGGGCGAGCTGTCGCGGCAGCTGTTCACGTGATTCCAGCGTGCTGGGTGATTGAGTCAAGAGGATCGAGGCCTGTCTCACGCATAAGGGTGGCTCCCAAGGTGGAAGTAGGTGCGCTAGGGTTTTCGGGAGCGCTGGTTACGGTTACGGTGTTGTTTTCATTGCAGTTTTCGTAGCTTGATGACTTGATGTGAGTCGTGGGCTAGGTTTCAAGACAATGATAGTAGGTTTACGTTCCCAATATGCTGGTATTTGTTACCGTACGCATAATTTTGTTGTCTACTATTGCCAGCCGATGTAACTGGAAATGTTTCTGATCGTTACAAGGCGCAATCACTGCCTAATTTCACCCGAAGGCGTTTTGCTGGAATAGAACATAGAGCTTACTAACACGAAAAGGTTTGAATGAAAGTTTTGAAAGGTGTTGATTATTATGATTGTGGGACGCATTGGGTTGGATCTTTGTTTCTTTTGCATGTTTTTTGGAGAAATTATTCCTATGTAAACCATTTAGGTTTAGATTACTTTCAATCTGACTCCTTAGCCGAAAAGACCGATGCGTCATATTGGCCTCGTCGTTCTGACAGATGTGCATACATAGGCAATAATAAAACAAGTCCTAATCCCAGCATATTCGAACACTCATGCCTCGTGTGGTGTCGCGTAGACAAAGTAATTAATTATTAGTAAAGGATTGGAGTATGTACCACAGTGTTTGATCTGATACGTGTATAAGAACGACATTCATTCTTCCTGACCACATTTCATCACGTGCAGTTATATACCAATGGGGAAATTTTAAAGAAAGCAGAGTGAACACATGGGCTTCCATAATTCTAAGGCGCTATCGGTTCTATTATGAAGGGGTCAGAACTGGGAACCTATATTCTGTTCAGCAGTTACACATCATTGTAAAAGTGTCTATGTGCCAGAACTGTTCTCCAGCACACAAACTCAAAAGAACTGTGCTGAACCAATACACTTGCTAGAATCATTGAAACAATGTTTATCAGATTTAGTTTTCACTGGAAAGCATGTCCAAAGCCACCAAAGTGCTGGCGCAATTCTTTAAAACAAAAAACTGAGGTTCAATCTTTTTTTGTCTACTGTGGGTGAAGTTCAAGGCTCATAATCGAATACGGCATGTTTTAGTAATAGGTTTCTCGGGAATCGGTTGAACTCCTCAGTTTTTCAGTCATTTGGTATCATTCATTTGCCGTCTTGAGAGAGCACATATCTGAAAGAGGGGCCTGTCGATTAGAGTGGCGTGGTGCTGTACGTTGGCGGTGAGTGTGCCAGACAGCGAGCTGCGTGCAGAGAGTATGGTCGCGTGGAGGGCGCGAGACACCGCGACGAATAACAGCCTCCCGCGTTCTCCCGCAATGGCTGGCAACTCGCCCGAAACGGCAGCCGCAGCCGTTGTCCCCGCCCCCAAAATCGTGAGCATTTGCATCCACCCCAGCGAAGCTCATCGCGCACGCGGCAGTCGCCGTCGCGGGCGCGGTGACCATTCGTACATAAAAACCGCCCTCGGCTTAGTCCATCTCTTTTCCGCCTACTGTATTCCGGGGATTCTGTACTCGCAACCAATAACACTTACTTCACGGTATCGACTAAAATTGGAAACCAAGCACACTGTGGTCTTCCTTTCCGTAAGCGGCGTTAGAGAGTTGTGATGTTAAGTGTTATGGATCTCAAGAGGAGCTTAATGGAGAGGCGTAGAGCACCAGTCTAACCCTCTTCATCTGCTGTAGGTGCTCTTTTATAGCGGGCGTGTTGGTGCAAAAAAAAAATTGGGTCTGAAAGCTACGCCTAGATTGCGGTTCTCCTTCCAGTTCTACATTTTCGTATTTGATAGAGAGCAGACCATCTCACTCCGCACCTCTCTGTTGATCTACGTTTAGTCCTTCAATTGATTTAGACCTGCTTCTGAAGTATGTAGCGGTGGTTCTAAATAGGCTTATTGGGTCTATTGTTAGCAATTGCTGCCTTCTCTTTTAATGCTCATCATTTTCTTTATAGAATTCGGTTTGGATTAGTGCAGGAAAAAGATCTCAGCCAACCACAATGACACGGACGTGTCCACACTGTGGCAGTTCCGACATCGACGAGGATGCGGCAAGAGGTTTGTGCCATGTTGTAGACTCACTTGTTCTGGTTTATGCCACCTTGAAGCTATTTCTGCAGTCAGCAGATTTGACTCGTGACTAGAACCAATAGTTTTTATACCGTTCTGGCCTTCCATGTAATTTGCACATAAACAATTCTGTAAAGGTGTGGCTGGCCTAAAAGAAGAGGTTATGTCGGTATATGTCGCGTATGTGAGCAGCATTGGTGGGTGGGAACGCCTAAACCAATCAAACCGCATTGAATGGGCATGCCATTCAGAGAGGGGATGTAAAGTTGGTACCCTGATGGACTGGAATGTGTTCGTCTTATGCTCTGCTTGGTTGTTATTGGCTGGCACCCTCCCACCTACCAGTGCTGCTCACCTACGCGACATATACCGTTATGTCACTCACAACAGTTCTCCTTCCACCAGTTCAATGTAGAGAACAGGCCCTGCAGGCCCTCCTAAACTAGGTGGTCCTCTCGCTCCGTCACTCCTGCCAAGAAAGAGGCTTTGCCCCACCACGTTCCTGTTTTTGGCTCGGAGACCCCGTGGCTGTCACCTGGTATTTTGGCATTTTTTCGTCTAATGTCTCTTAATTAGGGGAAGGAGTTCATGACAAGCGGTGGTCATCGTCTACCGCTGTTTTCTTAAGATTAATGAAGGATATTGGTCTAAAATAGGTGACGATTCTAACCATTTTGAAGCAAAACATAAATTTTAACTTTCCATTACCACTTAGAGGAGTACAAAAATATTTGTTATAGTATTTCAGTCATCGGAAGAGTAACCAAAAAACCCACTTCTATCACTCTACGGCCTTTTTCTTTTGTGTTAAAGGAGCGGCGAAGATGTAAGAGGGCTTGTGGACTCAATGCTTTCGAATGGAAAGTTGAAGTGGCGCTCTTCCCGAAACATTCTAAAGAGATTATTCATACTGATAACCATCTGCCATAGATTAAAGCTAAACAAGTGCAAGTAGCAGCGCAGCAACGGTGCAACGGTACGATTCTGTGTGAAAATTTTGGGGCAGTTGATGCCTCTATGACATTATGTATATTTTGTTTGAGTTTAGGCAAAGGTTAACACCGCCATTTCTGTTTGTATGGGTGGATGATAGCAGAAATATTCGAGACAGACTCAGCCTTTGGTTGATGACGGCAATTCTTTTGTAGGCATAATAAGTCCGCAAATTCTGTGAATAAAGAAACATGTACATAAACGTAGGCTCTCCCTAGATGCGATTCGCATTCACCTCCCACGCAGTGTGTTTAGGAACCTAGAATACCTGTTTAACGTAGCAGTGGGGTGCAGTGGCCGCCTTCATGCAGCACAGATTAACTTACACGGCGTTTTATGTGCCTATTTTTATGCAGTTTAAGATAGGGCATGCGCGAAAAAATACTAACAACACAGCTATCGAAAAGAAAAGGAATAATATTCCGTCTTGGACAAGTCTGTTTCCAATCAACTAGACCCAGGAGGAAGATATGACGCCTTGTTTCCTCTTTTATTTTGTCATAATGTCACTGTGGCAGCGCCAGCCATAATAACACGGTTTAATGCAGATTGAACGCTGTCTTATTGATTGTTCCGTATTTTAGGTGATGCCACCTGTATGTCATGCGGAACCGTCCTCGAGGAGTCGATTGTCGTGTCGGAGAATCAGTTTCAAGAACGCTCCGGTGGCTCTGGACACACACTTGTTGGTATGCGGATTCATTTTGCGAGACTTTTCACTTCAGAGCACTTCGAAATGCAGTTTGAATGCTTTATTCCGAGCCGCTGGAAAATGTATTTCATCTGTTCATTCAGGAACCTAGGTATCTTTGTCCTCCATAGCTTTCAATGCGGACGCCCAGTAAGGTGTTTTGTACTTTCTGCTGCAAACTGGTAGGATGTGACTTGGGTTTGGCAGGCAGCAGGTCTCGTGGTTCAGGCTAACTTGCATAGTATTCGGGAACTAGATCATATAGAGCTATGGGAGAGTCAATACACACGACTTGGTTATTTGTATTAGCACTCAACGAACCAAGGCCTTAATGTCTTGCATTCGCATTATACAGCGAGTTTTTTATGTTTATTTTGTTCGGTTCTAGCGCAGTTTTGGTGCGCATTAAATAAATAAATATACGCACCGTATCCGATTTTAGGTCAGTTCGTGTCTATTGAGCGTGGACAAGCACAGGCACGAGCGGGTGCTCATGGTCTCGTCTCGCAGGAATCTCGGGAGGTTACCTTTGCAAAAGGCAGAAAACTCATTGAAGAAGTGGGTGTTTTCTTTATGTGTCTACTGTTTGTTTTCAGTCTTCGAGCTATGTTGTTTTTTGCTCAGATATCCCTTGCGAGACTTATGGTTAGTGCACAAGTCATGGGGTGTAGTACGCATGTATTTTTTATGTTTCATATCATATTTAGGCTTATATTTTATAAGAATCCGACTTTACGACGGGTACACCACAATGCTTAGGTGGTTACAGCTCTTCTTAAGGCCAGTTCACATTCTCTGAAAAGATCTAAGCAGTTGGAACCATTGTTGGATGTCGAACAGGAAGATGAAGGATCCTACATAGCGCATTCTTTTAGTGGGAGAGCGAAATTCTGATCCGAAGAGACTTTCACAGCTCTTAAATGGCTTGCATAGCGCTTGTTCGGAGCCCATCTTCGGTGTTTTTCACTCTCCTGTTTATTTCAAAAGACTGCATTATATGTCATTAAGGTATCGCATGTCTTACATTCCGTAACACGTTATTCATTCAATTGGCGCTACCCTATGCACCCGGCTTTCCTATAATTGGTACCCAATTCTTTTTAAAACAGACTTCTCTTAGGTGCCTCTCAGTCGTTTTATAAACCAGCGCGGGTAGTGGTCAGGTGAGTTTCAGGCGCATGTCTGAACGGCGGAAGTGAATATTACAGCGAGAACCTTCACCTCGCCACTACGTTCAGGGTATGATTTATTTCTGCAGAATACTTGAACTAAAGGAGTAACGGACCTTCGAAGTTTACTAACGACAGCACCCTTAACACGTGCATACATGCCCAAGTAGGGGTAATGCACCCGATGAAGTCCCGCTGCACGGAGCATGGGAGAGTGACGCTGCATGGGAGGAGTAAGGGCGGATGTTCAACTTCCGCACGTCTGCGATCTCCTTACGTTGATTTGCGGTCGATAAATAATGGCCTCCAATCGTTTGTTAGGATTGCAGTGCGCTCTAGGCTGCCAAGTTCTAGTTCACTATGAGCTCCTCATCAGCTAGCTTCCGCGACACTTTATGAGCGGAATGCACAAAGTTGCAGCTCCTCTTACAAGGGGCGTATGAAACTATGGTAGGTTTTGGCTCTCAAATAGGTCAGTGATCTATAAATGAATGCCATCTCCTTGCTTGTAGAAGGCCTTAAACCTCTCGAATGACTCGATTTTGGAATGCCTGCTTAAAGCCTTCTTAGACAAAAAATGTAATAATTAACTGTGGGTGACTATAACCTTGTCACCATCACTTGACCGGCCCTCCCTTCTGTCTCCTAAATTATCCAAGAATCCAAGAGTTCAGTAGCCAGGAGATCGGATGCTGAGCCGTTGCCGACGTGGTTGAATGGCAGTACCTCCCGCGTCACGTCACATGTTACGCTGTGCAGTTGTTTATTTTTCGACGAAGCATGAGTATTCTCTTCGACTTATCCAATAATCATCAATCTCACGCTTATCCTCACGTTGTGGACGCGTCCCTTGTGCCGCTCAATTCCGCTTTAGCGTTATGCGTTCTCCTTGCGTATTTCGTTGTGTTGAAGGCTCGTACACGCCTTATTAACAGGCACTGTCAAACATTTGTAGTGAAATACAAAGGGTCGCATAAAGAGGATGGAAACTGACAAACAGTTGCAGTGAACTTGTACATTGACAGCCTGTAATATGCGAGATGCCCTAGAAACTGCCTGAATTCGTGAACTACCAACCGTAAATTATCGGAAAAGAATGCAAAAATGCTGCACCGAAGTGGAGCGCCCAACGTTACACCCCTGAAGCAGCATCACTTACTTCTTACCATTTGTCCCGCTTGCACTTACAGCTTTAGCCAGCTGTCGCGTCACTACGTGGGACACGTGGGGATGTGAGTGCGTACTGACGGTGTCATCGTAGTAAACTCTAGGACCCGTCTAGTTCAAGGAGTCCGCAAAAACAAGCATACTTTGGTTCTATTTGAGGAGAGATGATAATCAGTACTCGCACTCATTTCCGTCGGTTAGACGTAAGCCTGCGCTCCTGCAATAGAATATGTCCGTAGTCAGCCCATAGGTAATGGAATAGCTTCAAGTCTAGGCATGTTTCCAGATTGCTAGTCAGCTACGCATTAATCAGCACTGCATCGATACATCATACAACTTTTTCAAAATGTCCGTCAGTCGCAACCTGACGAGGGGACGTGTAAGGTACGCTTCCATTAGGAATTTGCATGCATTCACGTTTCTCATTGGTTTCCTTATTTTGATTACAGATCTCATGTCGTAGCGGCGTGTTTGTATATGACGTGTCGTTTAGAAAACACTGCGCATTTACTGCTCGACTTTAGCGACGTTACGCAGGTATTTGCCTATGCTTCTTTCATCTCAGATCAATAATTCATGGACGGTTTTTCAGGTGAACATGTTTGATCTCGGACGGACGTTAAATTTTCTCTCTCGATCTCTGAGGATCAATCTACCTTCGACAGATCCCTGCCTGTACATCATGCGATTCGCTTGTCTTATGGAGTTTGGGGAAAAGCAGAAGGAGGTGGTGGATTTTTCGCCGTTCTCATTGGTTCTAGTCTCACTTTGCATGTTTGTTTCTTTGCTGGTCATGCTTGACCTCATTAGATCTGAAGGTCTTTTGCGACTGTACGGATATAAGGTAGTATGTTGAGGAAAAATGTTGGGCGCGTGTAGCGCAGTCGGAGGAGGCGCGACTGTCGCGTGCACCCGATACCAGGTTCCTGGTTCGGATTTCCCGCCCAGGCCAACCAAGCCTTCCATCCCTCCGGGGTCGGTGAATTGGTACCAGACTTGTCTGGGAAGGATAAAGCGCTGACTTGTTCATCGGCTGGCCACCGCAAGTCATTGTATGGCCAAATACGCATTCATGTCGCCTCAACGACATCCCGTAGAAGTAGAATGCGCTGGCGCATCCCAGAAAGGATTGAGTAACGCCGTCCTTTATCCTTTATTATCCTTTATGTTGAGGAAAGAACAGAGTAGTAGAAGGTTGCTTTCCACTCAGTATAGCTATTAGATGGAGGGGACGGAAGGGATCACTCTTTATCCCTTCTGTAACGAAATAGCTGCTGCTTTCCAACTTGTGAAATTTTTATGGCACTTGACGAAAACGACTGTAGGCAAGAATGGAAAACTTCTAGTTTCTTTGAACGTCTTACGCTTTTATTTAGATCGTTGTGACTGCTGTTACCAGGAGGTTTAACAGCCTAAAGAAACGAGAATTCTATGACGAAGGTTTTTATACTCTCCTTGTGGAGGCCTAAACGTCTCATCAAATTTTGCCATAATGCTCCTCTTGTTGCATAAAGTGTAATGCTGAATGCTTCCGTTCATCTTCTCCATGACAATTTGCTTCATTGGCAAGATGTAAAGATAGATTTGGAAGCCGATCATTCATTTGTTCATTTGTCATGTTCCTGTCAGCTCCTTGCTTGCTCTTTCTCTTCAGTCCAGATGATCTAGTACAGTAAATCTAGGAAGCGCGGCACTGCTAGAAATGTGTCAAACGAAAATATTGTAATATTTGGATGTGGCGGCTAACGCATTGCGGATCTGGATTACTGTTGTGGGTGATTAAAGAGGTGTTCAGTTGGGTTGATTAGAAGTGAAGTGCAGAGTGCTCTTGGGTGATGGCAATATGTAGAACTGTCAATGTCTCCGCTTTCCTTTGCTTTATTTCCATGGTTGTAGTTCCACTGGTGCGTAACAGTTCTTCGCACGTGTAATCTATGACCAAATACGCTTAGATTTGAAAAGGCTTTAGTCCTTATATATTAATGAAAATCCACGGAGATTAATGCGCGTAAGGACGAAGGACGGTCAGTATATCAAGGATTGTGTCTGGTGTGTATACGTAGATTGCTTTTGGCGTCACGATCTTCGCATAGGCTTTGTTACAGGAGAAGAGACATACAAACAAAACAACATGCATACAACTAACTTGCAGTTCGTTTTTTTTTGTTATATGGACATCTTAAGGAAGGATCGTCGCAGTTGTCAGTAGTAAATATGATGGGAAGCGTTTTCTCAATTTTAATTTTTTAACTAACTTGAAGAAGGTTATTATATCCAATGTTCCCGTTTTCTACTGTTTCACTCCTTAAGAGCTGTTACTCGCGGTTTTATCTCAGTTGTTTTCAGGTTGTGAATCTCGCAACACGGCTTGTTCAACGGATGAAACGAGACTGGATGTCCATGGGTCGGCGGCCGACCGGATTATGTGGTGCAGCACTTCTTCTGGCTGCAAGGTAGCACTTTATGATCATCTCCATCTATCGCACTTTGGTTCGGTTTTTTTTCCGTTCCACCGTTATACCGCTCTCATATTTTAGTCTTACACTTCTAAATTATGGTAAACAAATAAAGTTGAAAAGAGTTTAGGGCAAGGGGAAAAGGTTCGTTTTATTCAAATCTTGTGGTGCGCCTTGCATTCCACCTTTGCGGGATGTTGTCGAGGTATTTTAAATGTGTGTGTTTTTTGGTACAATTACTTGTGGGGAGCAGCTGATATAGGAGTCAGGGTTCTATCGTTCCCAGACGCCGGCCCGCCCAAGCAAAGGCAAGGCTGTTCAGCGACCACTGAGGGAGAAAACGCTTTCTTGGCTTGGGCGGGCCCGTGCCAAGAACCTCGATTAGGGATGCTCATAAAGAGCGAAACGTCCACATGTCATCTGTGCTGGTCAATGATATAAGTTTGTGTTTTATTGAAATAAAATGTAACAAAAAATTGAAACTGATACTGACTATGGAAATTACGTAACGATCTTCTATTCACCCTAGATTATTGTCCGTATATTGCAGATCGTACAACTTCAATCGGACGATTAGTGATGTTGTGAAGGTTGTGCACATCAGTGAATCAGTAGTGAGGAAGCGACTCGACGAATTCAGCAAGACGCCATCGTCTGCGCTTACGATCGATGAGTTTTCGACAATAGATTTGGTACGTTCTGAACCTACTTCCTACGAAGACCTGGGTACGCGGTGGTTCCATTCATCCGACTTTGGCGAATTCAAGGACGTGTATTGTGTAACATTTCTGTGTAGAAAACCGTGGAGTTATAGGGGCGTAGTAGTCGTATTCTGCAAATTTGTGTGGCTTTTCAGGAACATGAGGAAGACCCACCGGCGTTTCGTGAAAGTCGACGAAAAGCTCGTGAAGAGCAGCTGGCGAGAGAAGCAGAGATGACCGCACAAATGGAGAAGGACGTAGGGCTCCTTTCATGCAATTCTTATTGAGTATTGCCGTTTTTATAATTGTCTTGTAGATCTTAGGTTTAATAACGACGACTTACCAATTTTAATTCGCTTTCCTCTGTGCCATGTCTTTCTTTATAGGTAGTCCCCATCGAAAAGGAATTGGAGCGTGCACTTGAGAAGAAACGAAGAGAGAAGTTCAGACACACTCGATACGCCAAGATTGTAGCTGGTGAAATAGGTGGGTTGTACGTGGCTACTGGGATGGTTTCGGTTTTGGGGTCGTTTATGGAGTGATATAGGTAAGGGCTGAAGGGTAAGAGTTTGAAATCTACTGAGCTACTGTTCATACAGTGCCTGGACCTGTCCTTATTATACGTAACTGATAATAGAAAAAACTTTCGTGTGTCTCTTGCTAATGATTACATTTGTAAGGTGTTAAATGACCTCGTATTGTGCAGGGATCTCAAGTCTTCACTGCTCAGTGCCTATTCGAATCCCAAAATATTATAGATGATCCAGAAGTCGGGAGAGCTGAAGAAACGCTTGTGCGCAATGAGATTATGGACTCTGTTTACCGCGTAGCGGACGAAGGAGAAGAACGGTAAGGGTTATTCTGAAGATCTTTGTTCCAAGGGGTGTTCAAGCTTTGCGTGACAGTTAAGAATTCATGTCTGAACCAAATACTGCTGATATATTAGTGACAACAAAGCTCACCCGTTAATCGTATCCCACGATAAAATTTGGTCTGATATAATACCAATCCTAACCTGGCTTACTCATTGTTTTTGATGTATGCCTTGCTTCGCTTTGAAATTATTACGTACCGTATCCTATGTGTACACCTTATGTACGCAACAACTATGGAATGAAACGAGTTTTGCATTTGGGATAAACCCTGTATTCTGTATCCATTTGTTCTGAGAACGCGGGAAGTTACATTGTTCAGCAGTAACTGTCCTTAGCAGTTATCTGAAGAATCTCTCAGCTAACCATGTCAACGGCTCAACCCATTTCGCGAATTAGCGGCGAAATTTTGTCCCACTCGCGCGACACTATCACACAATTGTCTCCATTAGCCCAATGAAACTTAAAGCACCACAGTCATTCAGAAAAGGAACTTGGAATCATTCTGCATCCCAAGTCATAGTGCTGTCTGGCGTGTGTACAGGTTCACTTGTTCTGTATCCTTCCCTTCAAGAGCACATGGATGGCGACGTAAAACAACGTTCGTCTATGTATGTTAATGATTCAACCCTAACGGTAAGCATAGGCCTAACTGGTGCGGTAGTGATGTAAAAGTGGGTGAGGGGAGGCCATAAGGGCACTGGAAAGGAACTTAAGAACGTTGTCTCTGCTTTCAGCAGAGTTCGGATGTTGTCAATATCTTTCATTCTTACGGAGTCTTTTTCTTCTCTGATTCGAGAACTAGTTCTGAGTGCTGAGCTTCTCAAATACGCTCCTTGTGAGTGGCTAAGTAGCTGTGATGTTTCTTTTATGGGAAGTTCAGGTAAAGTACCTGCTCAAAACGTTACAGTAATGCTGCTGTATATGATGTCTGCGAGAGGTTCATCACAATTGATTAACAAAATGGCTAAATTCGCTCAATAATGTTTATTGATGTTGAAAAATGTTTCAGCACCACATCGCCAGACTTCAGCAAATATGCACCATCCCTGCAATCGCTGGGCATCTCTAAGCAAAACAGTAGTATATGCGAGTCGCCAGTGGTCGATTCTCCTCTGCCACCTCAGGATAGGCCAGATGGCTCTCTGGACCTGACCGGTAAATCATTTCTTTCGTACTCGCTCGTAGTCCGTAAGCAAGCTTGTGTTGTTAAGGTATCGATGATGACGAGATCGATACCTACATTCTCACCGAAACGGAGTCCGCTATGAAGGAGCGCTTTTGGATGAAGCTGAATGGAGAGCATCTGAAGGAGATGGAACGAAAGTTCGTTTGCGTTGAGATTCCCAGCTTTTACCTGTATGATACACGCGGCAGCTCGGTTGGTTTCAGACGGAAGGAGCGAGAGGAGGAGGACGAAAAGGAGAAGGACAACCCGTCGAAGAAGAAAAGAAAACGCGTGCAGCCCCATAGGCAAAACTTGGCGTCTAACACTGCCATTGAAGCCATGGAGAAGATTATTCATGTAAGCATAGAAATCTTGTTTGATTGTTTACCAAACAACAACAACAACATTAACAGAGATGTAGAAAATTTATCTACATCATGTTTATTTATTTAATTTCTTAAAACCTCGTCACGTAGTCAACAAATAAGAATACACAATAGAGTGTCTTTAGCAGATAAAAGGAATCTAACCGCCGATCCGGGTGTGTTACAAGATTTGTTTCATGCAGTGGTTGGGAGGAGAGCTTTTCTCGTTTATGTTCCTGCACTTGTATTATGGATCGGAAAATAGCGGTCCAGGGCAGTTATTCAAAGCTACAGTTTACATAGTTAAAATAGCTCGAACGTCAATGAAAATGTTCACAATCTCTCCACATTTTTGCGGTCTTCCATTGTTACGGCTTTTGCTTAGTTGCAGCAGTAAACATACGACAGGATCTAGCTGATTCACAAAAGTCGAGTGAATAGGGTATAGTTGTGTCGGATCCAACGAATCCATAGAGTTTTCAGCAGGTCTTGTTCCAAAAAGGGGAACTTGTCAAAGCCATCTGCAGGAAATCGGCTAGTTCCACTTATCTGCTGCTCCTATTCAGCAGAACCTCTAATTATGGAAGACCACATGCAAAAATATGCGGAAATTGTGAATATTAATATTATGACTGATTTCATGTACCTAATTCAACGGTTTCAAGTGAACCACTCCCTGGTATCAACGTTGATTCTAAAACTAAAAAAAAATTGAAAATTCAGTTGCAGCGATCTCTAAATTCTATCGTATGCATGTAGCGCCCAATGATAAACAGTTGAGTCAGTTGTTCGCGATTTCCTCATTCGGGAAGAAGAAAAGATGTGGGGTGACACACATGTTATTCAAAACAATCCCTACATATTTGTTTCGAGCTTAGAGCAGCTGGTATAGGGGTTATATACTGTTGGAGGAGGTTTTGTTGAGGTCAGAGCTCTCGTGCCATGCAGGCCTTCTACCTGCATCCTCTGCTTTTCGGAAAGGATTACAGCAGCAGCGCTGTTCAATCGCAGGAAATATTACCAAATCATGGGAGAGTGCTGATAAGCCATTTACAAAGAGGATGTCGCTGATGTGGTGCGCAGTTTACCAGCGCTGATTTTATATTGGACTAGCACTCCCTCCAGAAAACAGGGAGTGCTGGTTCGAGTGCTTGGTGCGAGAATTCCGATCACAACCAAATGATCTTGCAGCCTCAGTTTGTTTAGTTTTTTAAATTTATTTTGTTGTTGTTGACCATGCCAACCTAGGTCTGGTACTTGTAATTCCTCACATGTCTGTTGTACTAATGCATATAACAGAAAGTACCTCTAAGGACAGGGTTTCCTTCTCCTAAAGTTGTTTTCGCCTTCACACTTTTTTCATGGCCACACAGTTCATTACTATAGCTGTATTTATTTATTATATATGTGATTTGAGATAAATCTGTGCGTGAAATGGTGTAAAAAAGGTCAGCTCCGGTCAGAATGAGACTATCGCTATAACACGGATTTTCTCCGGGCCCTTCAAACGCGTTATAACGAGAGGGACTGTAGCTGTACTTGAGGTCCTGCGCTAACGTAATCGAATTTCAGGAGAAGAAGCTCTCCAACAAAGTAAACTACGAGATTCTCAAAGAAATCGAACATACCGCTAGTGCCGTAGGGCCACTGGAACGGGATCCACTCGCTTCTAAAGTAATTGAGGTAAGAATTGTTATCCGCCACCAATGTTTTCGTACCACGTGCAAGAACTGGCCTCTTAATAAACATTATTCCTCACCTTTGTCGCGTCATATTTAGAATGTGAACAACCTCGTTGCTACCCTCGGAATGGCCGATGTTGGAATCCCGGTGAGTCTGCCTACAATCCACCTAGCTCGTTGCCGTTAAATGACTGTTTCCATCACTAGGAAGAGAGTCCTATCTGCCGAGCGACTCCCGTCACACCGCAGAACATGACGAAATCGGAGAGAGACAGCGCCAGACGGAACAAGCCGCTGAGGGATGCTACAGCGTTGAGGGCCGCGTTCAAAATGGAGCCTACTACTTCGGTGGGTTCGGTGGTTTAATCTGCTTCTACACTACTCGTCTGTAAGTGTCGCGTGGTGATTCAATGTGCCAGTGGTTTAGAACTGGAATGAAGAAACGCCAGCAGAATCTTCTCGACCGATCTCTCTTCATCGGTAAGTTTTGTTGTAGTGTTTTCTTGAACTTTACATGAATTGTCATTTCAAAGCGCTCAAGTATTTGAAGTATTTTCTCTGTGACAATTAAACAGTTGCTTTAATTAAGCAGTCGCTATGGTCGAGTGCGGCCCAATTTGCTAAACGCCTCGAGGTTAGCAGGCAAATCCACCACTACACCCGGAGTTCCCATCTCGACGCAATCGAGTGAAAGGGTATGTCTCTACTTACGTCGCAATACTTTTTAATTGGGCTGAAAGCAACTCTGAGGCACATCCGCATTATGAGCAAAGCGCGAATGTAGTGGAACATTCCACTGGCTATCTATTCAATAAAAGCTCAAAGCCATGAAAGCGTATGACGAAAATTCATAAGTTTTCGGCGTCTTCTAGGCCTAGTTATGCTATCTTGGCCGAGTTTTCGAGGGAATATTCCATTGCTTCAGCGTAAAGACATAGTAGGCCGGCAAAGTCGTACAGAGCAGAAACCGAACCCATGACTTTCCATTTGTGACACGCATGTCCTACCCAATACGCCAACAGAGCCTGCCGTCGACAGTTGTTTGAGGCTTCCATCGCGGCAACCCATACAGTGCAGGGCCCTACAGCTCTTCTCAAAGTCGCATTTGGCAGCAGGATTTTGGGGTGCCACAATTTTAACGGCGGGAATTCCATGCTGCTGCTTTCCTAGGTCCGATTAACGAATTTGACCATTTCATTGTGATATGGATGCTTAGCTCTATGCGATACGAGGATTCGCTTTCTACTCCCTGTAGTGTGTTGTGTGATCTTCGCGGGCATGCGTTCGAGATGAGACCATTTTAACTATGTGGAACCAACAGTTTTTGCCAGAGCTCTACTTGTGCATTCCAGCTGCGGATAGTTGCCTAGGAACCATTACATAACCGAACTGTTGCAGATTTTATTCTGTTCTTCAGCGAAAATCTCTTTCTGATCGTACATCTCGCGTTATCGCTTCACTAACACAATTTAAGCTTTATGGCAAGTGTTCTGCATAGGGCTTAGGTCAAGTGAGGGCTACACGGTGTAATGTAAGGGAGCGTGTTCTACCTGGGAGAAGTCGCCATTCTGTCGCAGTCATCCCTCTACCCGTCCGTTTCATAAATGCCTTGGATCGGCATAACTTTTCGTTTTCGAGGCAACCTGGTTAGCTAGGCAATATACTTCATTGTCAGTAGCTGTTGGTTATGCGAGCACTCCAGACTCGTGTACTTTGCTCTGGTCGAGAATGCAGCGAGATCATTTTCCGTTCTATTCCTCTGCGCATCGACAGCGAGTCTGAATTCTTGGAAATTGCTTATTTAGAGAACAAACTGGCTAAAAATAAAAGTCATGCTCTCTGTTTATTGATTTCTGCTTAAGAACCATATCACGGAAACCCTAGACATTTACCTTTTCGCTATTCCTATGCTGGAGTCTTCATCAACGCAAAGGTTGTAAATATCCACAAAATAGGTGTCACGCGTGCGCCTTAACCGGTTCAGCCCTGAGTTCTATTTAACCAAGCGATCCTATCTTTCGACACCAATGAATTCCTGAAAACATTAGCAGAACAGTGAACCGTAGTTAGCCAACGTAGGGCAGCTGTATGGGTCCTGAGAGCCACCATAAGCTGGACTGCGAGCATAGGGCAACAGGAGCAATAACGAAACGGAACGTTTTATTCGCAGAGCCTTCCGATTAAATCTTCCACAAGAGCACCATTACATCCGTTAGCGTGAACTACTGCGATTATTTAAGAAGGCTGACTACCTGGACCAGCTTGCGGATTTATCTACAGAACAAGACGTGAAGCCACGTTTGCTGAACGTTAAAACCTCGCCTTCTCAGGAATTCTCAAATGGCTGCAATGTAAGCTTTGTATTTCAGTGGTTTTGATATCTTCATCGCTTCATGAAAGTTTAAGATTAAGGTCCTTACGCTTTTATTTCAGAATTCGCTTCAGAGTCGCGAAAATGTAGAAGTGCTCAGCTCCCCAGAAGCTGCTCTTCCGTTATTTCCTCTAAAGGCGGAGATTCCTCAGGTATTTTTGGGACAATGCTTTAACACATTTGCTTAAGCCTGGAGAGGCTGTGTAGAGAGGCTATATGCTGTTACAGGATGTTTTGTTGTGATCAAAACTCTTGCGCCAGGCGGGACTTGAACCCGCATCTTCTGCTTTCCGGGCAGCGATGTTCGCCTTACACCACCAGCGCTGTTTGACCGCACGTAACATCCGCAATATCCTCCAGGTCTGTCAGCATCCACCCAGACCTGGAAGATATCGCGGATGTTACGTGCGGTCAAGCAGCGCTGGTGGTGTAAGGCGAACATCGCTGCCCGGAAAGCAGAAGATGCGGGTTCGAGTCCCGCCTGGCGCAAGAGTTTTGATCGCAACAAAACATCCTGTAACAGCATTTTTGGAACACTCTTCCATAGAAAAACCTGATTGAAAAGGAGTTTCAGCCTAGACCAGAAGAACAGCGCATCGGCGCAGCATCTGAAGACTGCAAACCTTCCATGCCTCTTTTAAGCCGCTCTCGTCGACGGCTGGCTATACCTGTGGTGATCCACAAGGGTAGCGACGAGAAGAAGGTATTATCATTGTTGTTTTTGCATACCGTTGCCATTCTCATGATCAACGTTACGTTCAGCAAGCATCGGAAATTCATAAAATGCCGGTGGCTACTCCAACGAATGAGGCATCAACTTCAGATGTGGCGAAGTCCTCTTCAGTTGAAAAGGAGACCGCAGAGGATCTCCTGGTGAAGGTATGCGCTAGATTTGCAGCGAATCTCTGCCGCAGTTCCCTCCCATTTTGTATGGAGATTGCTGTTCAGGTGCCGGTAAACAGCGGTTTAGCCGAGGCGGATACTAAGGAAACACCAGGCCTATTAAGGCGTGGAAAACGAAGTTTGATAAAGCCATTGGTGCTGCAGTCGCCACAAGAAGCTAGTAAAGACGGTAAAAATAGCCAGTCTAACAAGCAGAGTGTTGGTTCATCTAACGAGGTGGAGGATTCTTCGTTATTTGCTTATGATTGTAGGATTTCAAGGGTTTATTGCTTAGTATCCGCTAACGAATCGTCTTTCAATAGCTAATTGTAGGTTTCGTTATTTACATTAACGCTGAAGCATAACTCTTTAGCTCAGTAATCAGTAGTAATTCAGGCGGGCATGTCCACTTCTGCCACCGCCACTTGCCGACTTTTCAACATGGTGTGAAGTGGATCATCAGTTAAGATTAAAAGGCATCGGAATGAATAGAAATACTTTCATCCGTTTAGGTTTGACAGCAGTCCCTGGTGATTGATTATGTTCTAGAGAAGCGAAATTTGATATTTTTACCTCAGCTCAAGGATCCATGAAGCTCAAAGATGACCTTTAACAGCAGGCCTTCCTGCTCCCATTGCATGCCACAGCATCAATTGCCTCTCCAAACAGAACACTGAGTTCTGCCAGCTCAGTTGCCTAAACTAGGAGACGCGGCCTGGTCCTAGCCATGTCTTCTTCAAGTATTAGAAGATTGATCCTAACTGCAGCCTGAAAGCCATAGGTTAGAATCCATTTCCACAAGGCATAGAGACGATCTACCTAGCCATTTCTGGTTGCTTCTTGTATAGTGCATCATACTGCTACAGCACTTTGTTCCTATGAGATACTCTTGCATCGTAATGTAGATTGTGAAGTGAAAATGACCCAAAATATATTGGGTTTCGGTGTTTGATATGTGAGGACTGGGATCTATCCTACTCAGAAGGGGGCAATCGTAAAGCATCAGCTGAATGAAAGCCCTCGCATCACAGGACAACAGCTGAAGCTCTCCTAGAAATTTAAGCAGGTGATTATAGATCCAAATCACTATATGCCCCCTCTGACTAGAATAGATCCCAGGACTGCAATGGTTCAGATGTGTTTTAGCAGGAGCTTTGGTATGATACCTTGCAGTTCATGACAAACATTTTCGATGTTTTTTCTGGCTCAGTACACTGTGGTGGTCTGATTGCGGCCGTGTTTTCTTTGCTCTAATCTTGCAGTGGGATGATTTCCTTTGGCCACCTTCAGGGCTTGTTTTTCAGGAAACGGCATCGGCCAACGCTCCTGAGCCATCACCACGAGATCGAAGCAGTGCGTCTTCTCCGCCCGCAAAAGTATGTCCTTACAGGCTCCCTTTTCATTGAAGTGCGCGACTCTTAAGATTGGGCTGTTGCCTAATTTGTCGACCTACGGCAGCAGAACGGAACCTCTCATATCCTTCCCCACACTGTTCCATTTCAGGAACCCTGTCTAGAAAGCGACGAGGCTTCGAGCCTGATGCGGCGCAAGTCGAAAACTGTGATCCCTCGGATTGCTGGTCGTGGATCGTCAGGTCGATAACGACCGTTCGTGTTTTTTTCAGTTTCGGTTGATATTAGCCGTGCCAAATAGTTAAAAAATCAGTTACAAAAATTGCTGTATTGCCTGCGTGCAGTCGATTGGCTCTTAATACACTAGGTAGTCTGCCGGATTGCAATATCCTGCGCTTGTAAAATTGTACGTAAAGCGATCTCTTGTGTGCAAATCGTTTAGAATATGAATGACAATTCTGCAGTTACTGTTACAGATTGTTGTTATGTTTTGTAATAGTTTGTTGTCACCGCGCCCGGCTCGGTTTCGGTTCACGAATGTGCTTGTTGTTATCGACATGTTTAGGAAAAGAAATTCTTTATAGTCTCGTGGTATCTATAAACAGCTAACCAATCCCTCGACAACAATACAGCATCACATAAATTTATTAGCTAGGGCGAGAACCTTAGCGAATTGTGCCTTGTGCTTGTTCTCGAGCAGTTTGACCGGTATCGGCACGGTGATCCGGTTTCCGAGTGGGTTTCCTGAAAATGCCGACTTCGACCGTGACGTATAATCCGCGACAACGTCGCAAGGGTTTGGAATTAACTCAAGAAAATTTCTTCCTAGAAAGAAAATCGCTAATTGCTTGATGAACTGTGAAGTATGAAATTTTGATTCTAGTATGTGAATGCCAAAGCTAAACAGTCTTCTACTTCCTCGTTTACAGGACCATTTTGAGTCAAATCAAGTGGAAGAAAATCATTTTACTATGTTATTTGTCGACAATTTTAATTTTAATCGATGCTGAGCAATTAATTGATACAGCTAATACGGAGTGGCTCAACACCAAGGGCCTGATCCATCAACGACTTACAGCAATCTAACGGTGAGAATACTGCCGAAATCCCTGATGATTATCAAGCGATATGGTGAAGTCATATCGCTCGCTGATAAGGTACGGTTTTGCAAAATCAAAAGCCGGATTTATTTTGCTTGGGTGGCAACCTCGATGTGTCAATTACGTTCTTGCTCCAGAGCCACACCACTGCCTCTCATGAATTCCTCAACAGCACACCATGGTCTAGGAGCTGAAGCAGCTGGGCAATTTCAGAGGGGTAGAGAGGCATATCAAGCTATGTCGCTCCCGAATAGGATAGATCCAACTTTCTGTGAAGAACGGATCTTGATCACAAAAAGCACGACTGCCAGGGCGTTCTGCCACAAAAAAAAATGAAAAAAATTGAAGTCAGCGCCAGCCAGCACTTTTATTCGTGCAATCCACCTGCCAGCGAATATTAAATCAAGGTTCTTGGTTCGAGTCGCGCCCACGCCAACCAAGCCTATCTTCCACAGCCTTGGTGAATTGTTAACAGACTTGCTGGCAAGCCCGACTTGTTCATCGGCTGCCCACCTCAAGTATACGTCAGGTATGGATTCAATTTGTCTCTACGATATCGCTATGCGTAGAACGTGTCTGGGTCCCAAACAGAGACCGAGCCTTAACAACTCTTTATCTTATTACGCGAAAATGCGGATCCACATACAACGCTTCACCACAGGGAAACGGGAGACAAATATTTTGCCAAAAATATCGCATGCTCTGAAGTGCTCTTCAACCAAGTAGCACTCTATGAACATTTCGACCACACTGTAAGACTGTTTTCGATCGGATATTTGAAACACCTTCCACGAATTTATCGTTAGCTTACAGAGGACTTCATTATGCTACAAATTTAGTAGTAGTATGATGACTTTCTTTGGCAAAGACGGATCCCAAGGATCTTATTCTACCCGCAGACATGCTTTTAACCAGTTTTTCGTGAAATTCTTAGGGCTCTAACAGAGGTTACTCTTGCTTTCATCTAATTACTTCACCACTGCATTTTTTGCAGCCGGTTTCCGAAATCGATTCATTGTTGTTTAGTGGTCTCGCAATTACGCACTGCCACGGGTTGAGGAGCACCACTTAAATTTACATCACCTGTGGGATACAATCGCCGCTGGTTTGAAAACACATCCGTTCTAACCTTTGATTCAAAATTGGTCTTGATCAGCCATGAAGGAAGTAAGCATAGAAAATTTTCTGATTAGTCAGCTAAGCATACTCACCTTCTTCATCCAACAAAACAATGTTGTTGGTGTCTGTCACAGGAACACCGTGCTTGCGTATGTGCACGTGCGTGTTCGCTCCTACGACGTAGGCCTTCCGCATTTGACCGCGAATAGCCACAAGGATCTTAAGGAAGCAGCTCATAGTCACCTCATCCCACAACAGCGAAGCTTTCAAGTACTCTCACCTTGTCACCGAGGACAGCATGGGGCAAGTGCTTCTGCCGCCGACCTTGCTTGTAGACGTCGATGCAATACGCTCGTTTTCCAGACGTATGGGCTTCTTTGCCAAGTGCCGAATTGTCCACTACGTTGCACCGCGTTCTTCGATGGATGCCCATGCATGGAGGACGAGTTCGATGTTTGGACATCTCGTATCTGAATAAAGCGTTTGGTCGTTGCTGCAATATAAATAAAAGAAACCAAAGAATTTTCGATAGCAGTAATCTCAGTTGTGATCCCATGTAGACGCTAGGGGAACTGTTTCTTGAAGCAAATGTGGTCTGTCTCCCTTCACAAATAATGATATTAGTGCCTTCAGATTTTCGTGCCGACTCTCAAACAACGTGATTCTATGCTGGAGTAGATATCAGAGCCGATGTCATTCTCCTTAGGATGAGCCACTAATCCCATTTCCTTCTCATATCATTGGTCCGCTTAGAATAGGATCTCGGCTACACAGTTTCACACGAGCAAATCGCTTAGTCGGAATGGCTGGCAGCTGCTTATATCTGCAGACTAAGATGTTATGCCAATGAGATTTCTTGCCATTGTATAAAATTTTGATATGTCAATAATCACTGTGTTGCACAAGAATTTTCCTTCAATATTCATCGCTTTGTAGGAACAAATTGTGAACGAAGTATCATGGCTGAAATGGAGAAGCTCCTCCATTTGCTCAAGGCAAGATCAGCGACAAACTGAAATAAGAGATTCACCATACCACCAAAGGAACTTCTAGCCTCGCACAACGTGATCACAGCCTACGTGTGTAAAGGTGCTTTGCATCTCTTTCACTCAACCCAAGACGCTTAGTAAAGGCCCAAGACTGCATCAAAACGCTCTCTAGGTGCCAGAAAAGACATCTGCATCCGAAGTTCAATGTATTACGATATGAGAAGCATCCAGTCAGCGCTGTGTAGACTGCTTCTGTCTCGCTCCGCGTGACCTCTGTTGTACATTTTGGTTGGTAGGGGTAGAAAGCATATTCCAGTATCATTCCCAAGCACAAAAAAAGGCTAGCGATTGATACTGGCTTTCATATCATTCGCTCTGCATAAATAACAGGGTAGCGAATGATAGTCAGCAGAGCCGAAGCTCTGACTTCGGTGTATGTTTAATATCTCCCGCCTCAATAAATATTGAAAGGAAGTCGAGTACATCACCAGGGCGATAACCAAGCCCAACGAGCTGAACCCCACCACAGGTTCAGCTTCTATAATATATCAACTTTGAAGAAGCTGGTCCGTAGCCAGACCAAACTAATGACACTGATAAAGGACGAGATCTAAGCCATCGGACCCTCAGTGACAAATAATGAAGAACTAAAGCCAGTAAGTGCGCATGGGCATAAACATCGAGGTTAACAGGAGCTTCCATGTGTACCAAGCGGATGTTTACGGTCGTCAGGGAGACCAAGCCAACAAAGTCTAGCATCGCTTCGAGGTCAGAGACTTGATCGAAGACTAAAGTAGGAAGAAGTAGATGATTCCTATGGCACGTTTACATTCTCCTTTGAAAGTTACAGCGTAGGCCAAACACGCAATCAAAGCATCTCCACACTACCTTTATTATCAGAATCATTCCTAACGGATTCAAATCACCTAGTGATAAATCAAGGCTGTCCCAGCTTCGACTGGAATCTACAATTGGTCATAGCGTGTTCACTATCCCTATCAAATCCAAAAATTTCCTGCTGGTAATGCGTCTCACAATCCACTTCACTGTGCTGCTGTGTACTCGCGACTGAGTTAAAAGTCTTTATTAGCAAAATCTCTTGTACTATAATCCTATCATCACACGTAAAACGCTCCATTCCACTTTCGCGATTTTTTAACGTTCTCTGGAGCGTTTTCGAGTCCATAAGGGCAATGCCTACAGCCATTACCACAACAATTTCCTCTATGCAAGTGATGAGATACAGTAAATACGACATATCCCGTGAATGGGTCTTTGTAAGTTAATTTGCGCTCCTCTATCGCCTTCAGATGCTTCATATAGATGGCCCGCTCATCCTTTGTCATCCGCTTGTAATCGTTCCAGGGCACCTTAGCCTTTTCCATTGACGCCTCAAAGAGTACGTAGTTCGCAATCATCTCGCCGTTTTTCCACGGCACTAGCTCGAAACCGGATTGGCCTTCCCCTTTCGGCTTGTAGTATACTGGAGCAGCGTCTTCCTTCACCAGACGAACGTCTCCCTTCGACGTCGACACAACAATATCGGAGGTTGTCCTGGACACGTTCGTGCAGAAGTGTGTCCGGGAGCTAAAAATGACGAATGTGCAGAGGTACTTGACACTGCTACTGAGAACTGATTTTACCATCTAACCGTCCTTACTAACTGCAGTTATGTCAAGCGGTACCTTTACCTTCAGTAAAGCTACCGTATACACCTCCAAAGCTCCAAGCTTACACAGAACATTTCCTATGAGAAAGAGCTCAAGGCAAAAATGCTAAGAGTTCTCATTGCAAGGACACCTTGGCCTAGGTAAAGCCAAAAGCTTTGGAAAAATCCGGCTCAATTCCCGAGCATGACATATTTGTTCTGAATTTACGAGGATGTGTGAAAGTGTATCTCATCTCTGCGATAATGTGAGAACATGTGATGAACAATACTCTGACTTTCCATACTTCAGGTAGTACCTATTCATCGATTCCAGAAGATTGGAACGAGAGGACAGACTGACCACGATGCACGAGCCCGTGTGGTCCGTACTTTGGACCTGTTCATACTTCGCCACGGCAGCAATGGGAGCGACAGGAGCGATAGTGGAGCGTAGACTGCGGAACTACAGAACAGAAGCCCAGGGAAAAAGACTGTTAAAATGCGGACTTAAACACCTTCCTGGTGATTATCCCCCTTTTTTATAGACTTCGATTTAAGCAATCATCCTACATGTGTACGGTATATGAGGATCATAATGGTTTAAACAGCAGGAATCCTGTAAGCAGTGCGAACTTTCTGTTTGTATTACGATTTTGAAGAACACACCCCGAATAGTTATACCGGTTAGCGATGGAGCGTGAAAACTGTGCGTGTGGCCCATTGCACGCCCCCAATGGCACTGTCGGCAAGCGTCTCGGGGCGCAGTGGATAAAGGCGTTACTTCATGTGAGGGAGGTCAGGGGTTAGGTTCTTCTGCGTTGCGGCATTTTTGCATTTCATCTAACTGGTTGACATCTGAGCGGTTTTAACGTCTACATAATTTTCAGGCGCTGTATGCGCTTCTGCACTCGAACACCGCAGAACCCAACTGCGGACTCCCCCTGAGCGGCCAGAGCAGTTTTCACACGACCAGCTTGGATGCACCACACTCTGGAGTCCCTTCTCTTAGTTCTGCACTGGAAGAGCCGCAAACAAACCTCTCGTCGCTAGGCATTCGCTGAGCGACGAGAGGTTTGTTTGCGTGTGTAATGCTAGGAGTAAAGAATTTCGCGCTCCATCGCCCACGCGCTCCATCGCCAGTGCATTTTACTCGTTCCGAAAGAGACAATATAATACCCACCTTGGGGCCTGTTCATACTTCGCAACAAGAGCGACTCGTCGCCCTGCAAAACGTGCATATCGATTGAAACCAAGCGCGCGCCGCTGGAATGTGTTCGTACTCGAGCATCGGTGCTGTCGCTCCAGTCGCTCCAGCCGCTGCTATCGCCTGTACATACTTCCGCGCGCTGTGCTGTTGCCACTTCCGTCGCCCGTGCAAAACATGTAAATCGATCGCGCGCCGCCGAAAAGTGTCCACACTCGAGCGCCGGCGCTGTCGCTCCGGTCGCTTTTGTTGCTCTAGTCGGTCCTCTGGCCTGTTCATACTTCCGCGCGCTGCGCTCTCGTCGCTCCTGTCAATTCTGTCGCGAAGTATGAACATGCCCTAAATGATACTGTTGCCATTCGTGGGTGTGTTCGTCAGAATTGTGCTGGTTCTTCTGCTTGTCGAGATGAAAATCTGAGAGAACCTAGGAAATGTCCGTTCTCCAGGCGAACGGTACCACTCTCTACCTATCAAACCAAAACTCATTGAGGATATTCTTTGGATAATGGATTGAATTGAACAACCGCATGAGCAAATTTCGAGATCTACGGACGTTCAACGGTGGTAGATTATAGCGCTCCAACGCTACGCTGTCGCCTCCTTTCCTCTAGCCGCCAGCGGGAAGTATAAATACGCGACGGCAGCGACGGAGCGACAGGGACGGTGCTGGACTATGAACAGATTTCACGACGATCGGCGATCACTTGGATTTGACCTATTTGCATGTTTTGCCTGGCTAACCAGTCGCTCCCGTCGCAAAGTATGAACAAGCTCTTTCGCTGCATCGGTAACTTACAATGCATAAGAAGGTCGACGAGTTGGTGAACGGAGTATGGAGATCAGGGTCGGCCAAACAGACATTCTCTCTACATGATGCGGAAACATCCAGGTGCTTTGCATGCGTATATGGCCTATGCAGTGACTTGTGGAGAAAGTCAACGGACAACAGCAGTTCCTTGCTCTCATACAGGTCTGCCTGTTAATTGCTGAGCGACTCTCTGAACATCAGAGATCTGCATGCTGTGGACTCGGTAAGTACCCAGGAAGGATTCGTGGGTCGCATGATATCAACTACTGTCTATAAAAGCCCTTTTATGACCTATGTCTCTCGTAGAGTCTATCTTCCCAACCATTTGGAATTGAGTTCAATCAAAACACTCTGGGAGGGTAGAAATCTGTCTACCCCTGAAGATCGGCGCCTCCACCTATAATAGTCCAATGCCCAAACGGGTGGCTCAGTTACTCCTAGAAATTCTTCTCTCGCATCTTGACGTGTGCCGAATGTCATAAGCGACAGTAGTAGTTGAAGCGTCGGTAGTATTTAACTATGACAACAATGTTTTGGGCGATTAAAAGCATACAAACCACTCACTCTGGTTGTGGCCACCATCTCCCGGAAGCGAAATGGACAGATGTGGTAGCGGGAGTGTAGATTCTACCGAGGAGACGAGCTGTTGCGCCACCACACCGAACCAATGTGGCCGCGAGGTCCATATCTGGAATTGTAGAGATTACTCACATTTGCACTTCCATAAAAGGAGACGCTAGCCTTATCACGAACGCACACACTCGAAGTACAATCACAGAGGACTGTTTCTGTGCTCCCACGAAACTGGAGGAGTGAACGAATCCCGAGATGTGTCTGATACGCTTACTCGTGTTAAGGTGCTTTGATATTTTCGACATATATCCTGCGGTAGAAAAGAGCGTTTCACTTCCTCGTCGCGGTTCATCCCAGCTCTAGGATTTCTCCACAGTAGTGAAAAACTGATGGAATAAATACGAGCAAGACTCATCGTCATAGCAGCAATCCTCCAACCCCTATGCTAACACGAGTGAGGTATATTGCGCAGGTCCGCCGTCGAACACATTTCCAGCGGCGTCCTGAGGTCTGCAGTAACGAACTGTTGAAATCCTCTTTATATTATCGTCTACCTAAACCTCTGATCACATTTCTTATCGGACTCCCGCTGTAGAGATGCGTTATTTGATCCCGTCGTCATGACTTCATCAATGATAAGCAGCCGTCGCTATGGTCGTGCCATGAGAAAGCATACCGTGATGTTGTGAAAATGTGCGCAACGCTGGGTTGCATCTATTTTCCCAACGGTTGGGGTCAGTTCCTCCAAGGCTTGGGAATTTTCGATATACAGCTTACAGCAGGACAGGATATTTCCTAGTGCAAGTCTAGAGTGCACCATCTTTCTTCGTATTACACTAAGAAATTTGTACCAAAGCTTTGAAGTGAGAACACGTCACCCAGTTACACACACCTTGCAACGATGGAGCGACTCCTATGGCAAGTTGTGCGTCTTGTTTGTTGCGTCATGCACTACTTCGACTGTTCTGTGGTGAATGGTATCGTCGACGACGACGATGCCTCTGACAGAAGAGGCTTCAGTCGTCCATGCGCCAGACTTTCCTATGCGGTTGTGACGAACAGTCGTATCTCCTTTATACATAAATAATTAACCTCTGAACCATCCTGAATTGTGTATAGAAGTAGAATCGCGTTGCTCCTCTAACATTTCGCTATCTCTACCGCTCCCGCTTTCCGTACAACGGGTATAAATGGTCATATTTCTTCTGATGTAGGTTTCGGATCGGATATATCAGATCGTTATTTGAAAATGATTCATTCGGATCCATGTAGGTAGATATTCATCAGCCCTCTCCCATCCTTCACCCTTAGCCCAGTCGATATCTATTCCGACCATGGTGCTGCGCCGCGCAGCGGCTCAAGTGTAAACTAGGGCTTAGCCACATGGCGCCATAAACCGCTGATCCCTAGATTTGAAGCAGGCTAACATCCTAGTGCTGAACAACCAATTATTAGTGAATGGAAGTGAAGAAGTAGAGGCCCCTGCAGCGCAAATAGGGTCCGGGGGGGGGGGGTCACTACAGCATGACGCGGCGGACCAGTGTGGCGAGTAGCTACATACAATGAATGTAAATGCAGTCTTATCTCTTTGTTCCGATTATAGATCCGCATCTTATGTGCTTCCTAATTGGACAAGTGAGGGAACTCCAGGATGTAGGCAATTTTAACACGGATGCGTCACTTGAGCCACACCCTGGAGTCCCTTCACCTGCCTAAATCTGTGCTCTCCTCCACTGACGCGGAGGAGAGCACAGAACACAGATACAGCATTATTTGTTTGTTTTCTTTACTATCAGCGTGCCTTGTCTCGCTTGGTGTTGCTGACACTTTTTATAAGGTGACCCCTCCGGACCCTATTTGCGCCGCCCCCGCGGCGGTGGAAGTTCCTCTGGATTCAAGTGAACGCGAGCGGACTAACGACGGAGTGACTCAGGTCGGAGCACCGGAACATGTCTCGAAGCCGTTAAGCAACGGTTCAAAGGCGCCGAGCGAAGGCCGAACAGTGCGAAGCCTCACCGCGACCGCGCCAGCACGTGCAAAGCGCCAGCGCCATGCACGCTGGCGCCAACGATGTCTGCCACCACTTCCTGTGGAAGCTCCATCGGTTCGTTCCATTCGGACTGCATTGTTCTGTGTTCATTTGAGTGAAACTTCGGTGAACTGGAATGTGGAGGCCGAATCGACGATGAGACCATGCGAATTAGGCAGATAGGTCCAGTTTTAAGTGACATTTTTTGAGGAGCCAGTTTAGTTTTTCTCGATGCCTCAGTGGTAGCAGTGGAAACTGATGGCGTTCGGTTCGTTTGGGTGAATTCTATGATGATCTATGCCTCTCCTACCCTTGTTTTTCCGAAGAGGACTGTAATCATTTCTGTAAAATCTCAGTTCTGAAAGTGCTCGCCTGCACTGTTATCTGTTGTCATCTGTTGTCATTGGTCCTTCACGAATTAGACCGCGAAATCAAAGTAAGCTGAGGACCATCCCTTAGCGAACAGTTTTGTATTTTTAATGGTTTATAATTTATGGTTAGTTTCTCAGCTCTTGAATAAAGCTCAGTCACCGTTTATTGAAATTTCTGGAACAACAACAATCAAGCTACTACGGACCTGCAATAAGAAACGGTCTGTAGCCCTTCATTTCCGGCTGATTCGTGCAGTACTCATCCTTGGCCCTCACCACACCTATTGATTGCAGATCCGTTGTAGGAAATCACGCTTTTCTAAAAAATTTCCTCTTGGACAATACTTACAGCTCTGAGACACCTAGGCTGAACCTTCATTCTGCATTTCTGTTTGTTTATCTGCCATTACTTATGTAATGCATGACTATATTCACGTCTGATAAATAAATAAATGGAAATAATAATTTCCAGATTTACGTCTGATTCACTTTTAGAACTTCATTCCTGTGAGATACGTCGCTTAGAAAGATACCAGCAGTAGTTCGACGTATTTCAATTACTAAGCAGCTCTGCAGGGATACGTGATGCGTACATCTTGTGGTGCTGATCTGTTCTTTATTCTTATCGTATTCATGCGAAAGTTTAGGAGTTGGTAGAAAATTCAAATTGAGGCTCAATAGAATGTGTTTGGTCAGGTTTAAACGGCGTTGTTTCGCGCTGGGACATGAATCCTCCTTTGATCTGTAGATTGCGGAGCAGATGATGCTCTGTTCAATGTTCCTGACCAAACACATTCTATTGCAATGGCAGCAGTCGACACCGGTGACCTTTCCCAACTATGCAGGACAGGGCTTGAAATATTGACGACGATTCAGATCAGTCCTAGTCGTAGGGGCTCCGCCATGAAAGTGAGACAAACACGGACAGAGTGGCTTTTCCCGGTTAGGAAATTGTTAGGAAGGTACCCCCGTAGTTTAAATCAGTTTGGGCGCAATGTGGCTCAGGGGGGGGGGGTCACCCCCCTACTCAGTTGTTGTCCGCCTTAGTAAATGATACGTGTGTGTGTGAAATTACATCGGAAATGGCCTACCTCAGTTCACTGTAGGGGTAGAACATACCAGTGCTGCAAAAAAATTCCGGTTTCAAAATGCACAAACCGTTGTGTAGGGGGGTGACCCCCCCTGAGCCACATTGCGCCTCAGTTTGTTGTATTTGTAGGGTCGTTCACTTTCAATGTTACCGTCGTTGTCAAAAAAAAAACTTGAGCACCTCTCCCCACTAGCATGCATCAGACGGTTCTGCTAGATTGAGTTCCGGCGGCCGGTATGGCGAGGGCGACGTCTCGGCGACGAGAGGATTCGGTCTACTGACTAACCGAGGCGGCTCACTGGGGCGACTATTTTAAACGGCTCGAAAGAAATGCTCTAACGCTAGGGTGACATTCTAGAGGTGTGAATGCGGTCCCTAAAGCTAGGTGCGTCTCGGTCGCGATATCGAAGCTGAGTGCGTCGTTGTGATGCTCATGACAAATGGTAGTTGTGCAGACAAACTGCTGCTCATTTGCTGGCTACATTTTCCCATTCTTGGGTGTTTTAATGATCTTTATCGATAGTTTATGGTTTCTCAAGGTGCAGCTTCCGTTCATCGACGTTATTATTGCAGTTTGTTTTGAAACAATGCAGTCTTTTTCTTCTCTGTCACCCTTTTCTCTCTTTATTTATAGACTCCATGGCCTAAGCAATAAGTCGAGTGAAGCACCTATTTTTTGCGTCTTCAACGCGATTTGATGTTTATTTCTTTACAAATATTTATTACCTCATGATTGCCACATTAGGTAGTACTCCTACTAGGATGACGTTGCTCAGTAAGATGGTTCCGGCGGCATCTCGTGGGCTTCTGATGCCCACCTCGTTCCTGATGCCGGCCGTACGGGAATCGCATGCTGCACTGTTCCGAAAGAGACCTGGACAGCTGATCGTAAATAGAATTAAGGTGAGATTTTCAGTCATGTTTTAGTGTAAAAGGTGAAAAGCTTATGCTGCGCCTCTGTAGCGACGGGTTAGCCGCCAATGAGTTGAAGAAGCATGTCCAGGTTAATCTATGTCGGCAACAACAGCGTCGCCGATGTATAACATAGGTCTAAATGTGGTCTAACAAGGCTATTACAACGGTAGGTTTGAATGGTGGAATTGGAAGTCTGTATATGGATAGAGGCACCTTTGTCTCATAATATATGAAACTCATAATATATGAATATATGAATGAAGTATCGGCATGCGTCCTGCATTGAGCAGAGTTATGGCGAACTAAAGATAGAGTGCAGTAAGCTCTCGCAGTTAGAGTTCTTGGGTACGGTGGTGGATTGATAGCAACAAGGTGAAGGGCTTTCAAATCCGTTTGTCGTTGTTTTCTCTTGCCTAGATAGTTCGACTCTTAGCAAAATAATTGGATTCTATCGCCTCATTTCCGCTTGTAAAGTCTAAAGTGGTAATCGACCAAACCTATGCTTTCTCCGCGCCTGTTGTCTCGCACAGGTGAAAATCATTGAGCATAAGGACTGCCATTTTAGCACCCAAACAGCAGAATTTCATGAAATAGCAGAAAAAATCGTAACGTAGATCAACAACTGAAGACAACTGGTTAGTACAGTGTTTTTCTAAACTTACAACCGAAAAAAACCGTCTGAGTTATCCACCGTAGTTCCGAGTAAAATTCAGGGAAATCGTTATAGGACCGAGTTGCCAATCCTTTGCTAATCAGTCATTGCGGCTAGTGATATTTGATTGCATGCTTCGGCGCAAATAGGGTTGGGGGGGGGGGCTTCTGATGGGCAGAAAATCCCATAGAGCGTCGTAGCGTCGTTAATGTCCCTCATCCCTGGCTCCAACGTATAGAGCCTGTAGTAAGTAAGGGCGTTCCACGGCTAATAAAAACCAGGTTTGAGTCGCGCGGCTGCGGAAGTTGGGCATCGGACAACTCGGACGGGTTTTTTCTGATTGTAGGTGTATCGGCGATTGTCCAGTACCTCGTTCCGTAGGCGATATCCAAGAGCGAGCGCCTGTGGTCAGGTCATACAAGAGCGTCGTCAGCCAACAGTTTGCGTTGAGTATTTACCCAACACCCTCGCATTTTTTAGGTGCTCGACTTTGCTTGTGGCTCCGAGCGCATTAACCTCCGTAGAGAATTCTTCCCGCCATTATTGACGGGTATAGGGAGCAGGCAGGGGTGAAGGCATCTCTTTCATGCGATGCTTACATCGCAGTAATTTACATAGCTCCTTATAATATGTGCTGTAGTAGAAAGCGAAAGCATATGGTAGCTATAGAGCATAATTAAAAACGTCTAAAAGCCGGAAGATGTTTTTGGGAGGCTAGTCAACTTTAACTGTTCGTGGTATTCCTAAGGCCGCTGCAGTTATTCGCATCTCGATTTCAATTTCCCTTTCGAAGATATCGCGCGAACTGGACGTGTATTTTGCTGTCACAGAACCTCGTAGTCCTATGCTTCAGGATTTTTTAGTCTCTCAATACGATTTTTCAAAGAAGGTCTAGGAAGGCTCCTTCCTCCAGCCCCCCCCCCCCCCTCCCCCCTCCCATTCATAGACAGGGCAAGCAACAGCCACTCAACGAGTATGTTGTTCTAACCAAAAATTAATTTTTAGTGAATCCAAGTAAAATCTTAACTTGTGTTGGGACCTAAAACAGAATGATAACGAACGGATTGAAACTCCTGACCTTTTGTTTATGAGTCCAGCACCCTACCCAAGCTCACGTAGGCACCAGTTCCCGGCATGGAGAGCAAGGTCAACTTCTAACCGCGAGAGACTATTTATGTATATGCCCACCTTAAATCAGCCATAAACCTACTCAGTGCAAAGCGCGGGTCGATGTGTTTGGCATTTTCGTATTTCTGAGGGAGGAGAAAACATTTCTTTCGGATTTTTTCATAGTGATTCCCTCCTCCACAAGGGGCGCTAATGTCAGGGTAGAACACGGGCAAGTTTTAATAGAGTTCTTAGGTCTTCCAGCTGGTTGTTAGGTTATGCTTCCTGCAAAAAGAAGGTTGCCAAGTTTTTTTGATTGACCTGCTATGCTTTTACAATTATGTAATGTTGTTTTTACGGTGACCGTTCAATTTACTGCTTTTCTCATTTGTAGAGTATTGTATTGTTGCTTAATTCCTAGCATGGAGTTTAGTTTCTACTCTTGATTTGTCTTGTTTGGTTCTCCTTGAGTTGTTTGTTTTTAGTGTCGAGTTCGGCACTCACCATAAATAAAATAAATCTTCCGTCCTCGCACACCACATCAGCATTCCAAACCTGTCGTTGGGTAATGCCCTGATAAGGTTGCGACCAGGGCGTTACCCAACGACATGGATGCGCTTCTTTATGTCGGGCAGGGGAATGAATTGCGAGCCAAAATCAACAGTTTGCTACTGCGGGTGGGGTGCGGGCGGTGCACTGCTCGATCCTGCTATGTCTGACTGATAATCCTTCTGTGTGGGCGTTTCTGATCTCTTTAGACTGCAAGCCCATCTGGCTGCCGTGTTCTGTATCAGTTATAGGAAGCAGGACTACATACTTAGATCCGTCCCCTAATCCAAAACAGTCAAATTTCTGGAGCATACACGTGCAAGAGAAGTTGCTAAATGCACAGGAGGGGGTTATTCGGGGTGCTGATCACGAATCTCACATTTGTTTTTGAAATTTCGGCAGATTACGGTAGGTATTGGTCACTAAGGTTGTACAAGTCACCATGACCTTAGTCACCCTCACCTATCGTAACCTATCGTATTCCAACATAATGCGCAGAACGGATGTAAGATTCGCGATCAGCACTCCAAATAACCCCTTGGGTGAAGTTTAGGCAAAATCGGTTAATGTGACCAGACAGCCTTAGTCATCCCTACCTACCGTAACCTACCGTAGTGGACCAAAATTTCAAAAATGGATGTCAAGTTCGTGATCAGCACCGCAAATTACCCTCTGGGTGAAGTTTGGGCGAAAATCTTTTTCGACATTCCTTAATCTCTGGAGCCGTGAAAGTACAATAGTGCCGAGAAGTGTTCGTCGAGGAATTGGTACTTCAAGCCAGCACAAAAAAAATTAAGTGGAAATTTTTGCTATGAAAATTTTCTCCTTAATGTCCAAGTTCGACTGTCGTGAGACCTGGGCAGGTTCTATTTCTAACTACTATTTCTTCTGAATGTGAGGAAAATTAAAATCTCGGTATATAATTGTTGCTTATTTTGCGCAGTACCTGGATGTGACAGTACCATTTCTGAGTATTTTTTATTTTTTTATTTCAGTTTTATAATTTCTTAGTGCTAGTTGTAACTGAAGCCTTTACCATGTATTGAAACTGTGGAGCTGCCGCTTTTAGTGGAAAATTCGTACACAGAGCGGTTTGGAGATGTTCTATACAGGGACTCGTAGTCTCGACGATTTCTTTTTAGGATGTCTGCCACTTCTATTTCATCGGGATTGGAATTCTGCCAGTGGTTCTTTGTCTAGCGTACAATCACATTGTTTATGGAACGTGTGAACTCAAGGATTATCCCGAGGTTGGTTAGCGTTATCTCTCTTCGTTTAATGGGCTTTCATGGTCAGTCTGAACGAATGGCTTAGCATACATAGTAATCTTCCTTCCCTCTTTTTCTGTCTTTCCTTTCACTTTTATGATTTATTGTCAACTTCTAGTAATTTAGTATTTTTCTGAGCTTAATGTTCTTCACTGGCACATTTCCACTTTAAAAATGACGAGACAAAGAAGGTGTTTCTTGAATGAGCCCTTTTCTTTAGTCTAGTCCTTTTATTTTAGTCTTTTCTCTGAGTAGATTTTCAGAAGAAGGCGCTTTTGGCTCTACTGCAGAATTTACGCTATTTTACGTCACATTCGAAGTAGTGAATCAAGGCCAACAGACCTATCCTTTTCGGTGTCTCTTCCAGAGGTGTCCCGTATTTTACCTTACTTTTTTCGGTACTAAACGGGCTGATGCCCGCTGTACACCGGAAAGGTTTCTTGAAACGGGTAAGTTAGACCAGCCACACCCCGGAGTTCCTTCCCTTGCCTAGTTCTGTGCTCTCCTCCGCGCCAGCGGAGGAGAGCACAGAACTAGGCAGAAACCTTGTTTATTTGAGTGTTCCAAGACCATGATCTCGTAATGGAGCGGGCACCAGCCCGCTTAGTACCCTTTGTTCTAGTTTTATCACATCCTTAATTTCGGCGCATAGGGTAGGTTGCGTATCACATTTTTTACCGATTCGGTTTCAGATTCAGTTGGTGTGCAAGCCAGCTAAGCTTTCCATCCATATGGTGTCATTAAACTGCTGCTAGACTTATTTAATGGAGAAAAAGTACTTTCTTGTGCTCATCCGGCAATCTCAAGCCATTTCATTGACCAAATACGCGTTCAGATAGCCTTTGCAAAATCCCTGGCTAATTTACAAAAGAGGGTTCATGAACGCTGCTCATGGCCAATTATCGTTTATGGCATCCTTGACTGTTTCTCATTGATATTACGTTTATAACATCCAGTGCGTTTCTCTATTTGAGCTGTTTAATATTCTGGTCCCAGACGGGCTCTCAAGTCTTCCAGGTTTTAATCATTGTAGAATCACACTTTCCTACATATCTGTCGTGAGCGATTTTATGGAGATATCAGAGCTATCGTAAACGTAGCCGTTGGAGCGGAACGCGTGGGCTTTACCCTACACAAGATGTTTTGGTTTTTATCATTTTTCAATGCGCCCTACATTCTGCGAGGTATCGCGGAGGCATTCTGAGTGCGTGTTTTTTGGTACGCAGTGACGAGTGGTACCCAGCTGATGAACAAATCTCCAGATTATCTTTCTCAGGAAGACGTGTACTAACTCACCGACCTAGGAGGGGTGCAAGGCCTGGATAACGTGGGCTGAAACCGAATTTGAATTGTGATGAACACGACTTTGGGGGTGCTCGCGACAGCCGACAGCTCCCCTGTCTGCGCTCCACGCGCCCGAGAAGGATAGGATGCGCAGTTGATTGTCGACTACTGAAAGTGATTCTGTACATCACGTCCGCAATGTCATCTAACTAGGAAAGGGTCTCGACTTTTCATGGTGGGGACCAGGGTTATTAGAAGGGCTCGCGATGCTGATTATGAATGTCAGTGTCAAAATTGCAAAATGAAACTGTTGAGCGAGTTGTGACCTGTCGAAGTTCAGGGGTTGGCTGTGGCTGGCCACGCGAAAGAGCTGGCGTGAGAGCAGTGGGGGATGGAGGCTCCGTAAGAACGGTCCGCCTGTTGCGGTGGTGACGCAGGGTGGTGCTTCGGTTCGTCAGGTGTGAGATCGTCGGTTTGGTTCCCACGGCTGTCGTCTTTTTTGCACATCATGAATTATCTTCGAAATGACATTTTATGCTGAATTATGACACTATATTTGCTACTCCAGGAAATACAAGAAGCACTTCCGCAGCATGTTCATCTTGAAGCTCCAAACCTTGTGATAAAAGCATGGCCCAGAATAACAACTGGCACTATTGTATTACACCTGCATATCACCGGCAGAAGTCGCAGTTGCCGCAAAGATTTTCCACCTCGCGCAATAGGGTTATTTGGGTACTGATCACGAATCTTCTTACGGTGGAGTACGGTAGGACGAGGTGCGGTTGAGTAAGACCGCTGCTACCGTAACCTACCGTAATCGTCCGAAATTTTAAAAACTGATGTCAGTTCCGTCAGCACATCAAGTAACCCTTGGGTGAAATTTGAGTTCATAAATTTTTTCGGCCACTATTCGGCCTGTGGAGTTGTGAAGGGGCAGTAGTGTCAATCAACCAATTGAAGACTCCTTCGCCGATTTACCGGAATGTTAGTTTCGTTTTTTTTAGACTTTTTGAACTACTTGAGGTACAAAGTACAAAGCAGATTACATTGATGAGCATCCAGCGGCTAGATTCAGCAACAGCTTACTGGCCCTAACGGTAAAGTACATTAAACCCCCTAATGCCTAGATTCATCAGCATTAGGCTTGGCGACACTTTTCACCGTTGCCGGCAGGTAAGCAGTTGATGAACTGTTGATGAATCTGGCCCAGGTGTGCTTGTCACTCCTGGTGGGTATTTGTTTGATTTTGGTACAATTGACTGTTTTGTTGGTGGTTGTAGAGAAGCAGCATGTATGAGATGTGTAGTGTGTGAAAAACATGTTTCCATCACACATTTTTGGCTTTGTTTCATGAATGTTAAAGTTGTTAGAAACATCATCATCGTTGTTCAGTATAAATTTTTTCCATCTGCGCAAATTAGTAAATAAAAATCAGTGAAAGTAAACTAAAGTAAAAGTAGAATAAAATGTCATTTCGAAGATAAAACGTGATGTGCAAGGAAGGGAGCAGTCACGGGAACTGAACGAACTACCTGACGCCTGACGAGCAGGAGCACTACCCGAGCGCCACCGCCCAGCTGGCACGGCAGTCTTAGGAGCTCCCACCCCTCGCCGCTCTCGCAACAGCTCTTTCGTGCCGCCAGTCAACCTCTGTACCTCGCCAGTTCACAACTCGCTCATGAGTTTCATTTTGTAGTTTTAACTCCAATATTCGTAATCAGCAATCTGAGCTCTTTCTAATGACCCTGGCCTCAACTGAATTTCTCTGGGAGGTCGAAACCCTATCCTGGTAAGTAGAATACAGGGGTGCACTCCGCGAGAGAACCGAGTAATGCATACCCTTATTTTGCTCTTTATTGACAAGCATCGTCGAATAGTACGGCAAACAGCTGCTATGATTAGTGTTCGGTATTGTTCATCATATTTAAGACATCTGCGCAGCCCTCTAACGCTGGGGCCGCATTATTTTACTGATTAACCCTTAGCGTTTAAATCCGTTAAATTAAGGGATATATACGTTATATTTTCGTCATCCATTGTAGGGTTTATTTTACAGGGCGAGCCTCCACATTACTGGCAGTTCGAAAGGACGCCCGTACGTCAGTGGTGGGCGAAGCACTTCGGCGTGTCCGATATTGAGCACCACGAGAGAAATCTGGCGTATATGGAAAAGCTAGGAATTCAAGCGAGATGGAGGTCGAGTGTAGATCTTTAATAGTAGTTTTAAAAGCGTAATAGTTTTTCAACTGTTGGTGGGGCCCTATGTGTGGTACTGTTTTTGTTGCTGGTGATAAGAGGCATAGGAATTTTAATCGCTATCTAATCATTCGCTTTCGTCGTTAGCGCATGGTTTGTTTCAGTGTATGTGAATCTTCAATTTCAGGCAGATTGAGCAGCGCGTGAAGCATCTAGAGGGAGAGCGTTGGGACTACAAGGGCTGGAGCTACCAGCCGGTCTCGTCCACCTGGGTGGACTACGCCAGGTGGCATGCGCTGCAACTCCGAGATCAGTACGAGCAGCACGGACACTATCCGCAATAATTCGTCCGGTGAGAGCGAATATCACAAGCAGATGCGGCGAGCCGGATCTCGCGACGCGTCATATCTGCCGGTCTGATCGAGATGTTCCGATTTTCAGACTCGGTGACCGCCGTATCGATGGATAGTTGCGTTCAGCGGACCATGTTCGAAGTAGATGACGTATCTTCTATAGTTTGTTGTAAATATCCAGATAAAGTTAGTGCGTGTGTGATTCGCGGTGTTTGTGTTGATCTGTCGTTAACTTCGCTCTGACGAGTTATCTGCACCCTTTCCTGATAGCACTGCTATGTTTACGCTTCAGGGCAACAGCAGAAGATTTTGACACCACATTTGAAGATTTTTTCGATTGTCATGCGATATCTAGCACGATTCGTGTGCTCATAAGTGGGTTTTCTTCAGTTTTACCGCGATTTGCATTTCTTATAACTTCACGTTCTCTTCACGTTTTGGTCGCATTTGGTAGTAATATCCCCACTGTTTCTATTAAGCAGATCATAACTCGAGGTGACTCGAGGTAACGAGCAAAACAGTTTGGGTAGAGATTATTGGGAGTATTAGACATCGGTCCACTAATAATACTTCGCCATTGCATATGGCTGTAAAGCGTGTGACGCATTTCACAACGACATGTAGGTATTTTGAAGTCCTAATTAGAGCAGACGGCTAGGGTTAAGCATCATCAAATTCGAGTTGCTTTAATCCCCACAATGTGGTCTAAAAGACACGTAGATATTTCGAAGTCTTATTACATTCTTTGGGCACTGTTCTGGGTGATTGTATGAGTCTTACATCTCTGTTCGCAGGGAAAGTCATCAAGCTTATATCACAGGAAAGCGAAAATCGTCCGATGTGTTAATTGTTGATGTCGTGTCGTGCACCTGTTGCGCTCTATCTGTGGTGTTGACTTGGTTGGTGCTATTTACAAGCAGTGTAACAGAATACTGCGCTGTCTTTCACTACTCCTTGCTAGATGTTCGGTTTGCGCAGATGTTTTAGCTGCGTAGGATCTGTTATAGAACGGAGCCAATCTTCATGGTGCTTAGTTTTTCAAATGTCAGTCTATCCTGAGTGCATAATCCTCCCTACATGTCTTTGTTTTCTTCCCGGGATCGAGGATACGATGGCGATATGTGAGGTGAAGGCTGAACCGTCATCTCTCGGTATCAAACAATAGTCCTCAACTAGCCGGTGTTGCCGTTTAAGCAAACATTTTTCATATTAAAGTAATGTGGGTGTCTTGTTTCTCGGTGTAGCCTGAAATATTGACTCTGGCACTATGTTCGATGATTAACCTTTAGTCGAGATAATTTCTTAACTGAAAGTGCGGCAAAGGTTGGGTCAAAGAAAGCAAGCAATACTCCACGGCATAGCACTATCTTAATTGAATTTGCAACATCAGGCATGCAAGTCGCGTAACTGGAATAGTGCTGGAATAGTGTGCAACCTTTTAGGCATAACGCTCACGTATTCTTTGCGTCTTTGCGTTTTAAGTTAAGTCGAACGAGTGTATTGCTGAAAAATATTCAAGCAGTGCACGCCTTTCTAGGACGCTATGTAGTGAAATTATGAAGGCGTACATTCACATTTGTTGGATGACCGATTGAACTTAAACGGCTATAAGATCTGGTACTGACATGATCTTTGAAATGCAACCAGTTCAGTATGAGACGTATTGAGACACGATTTGAGATACCTTGACGTGTGACTGAGGTTTCTGACTAATGGGAGTATGACTGTTGTTCTAACTTGTGACATAAGCTTAAGTGGATCCGCTGCAAAAATAAGTTGGTCAAAAGCGCGTTGAAGGTTTCTGTTTTATTCCCTTTTCCAACATCTTCAGCAATGGTCTAACATTGTGAAGCGTGGCGCTCTCCTCTGTGTTGCTTCTGCTTCATGTTGGTTTTTTCTACCACAAATGCCCAGTAGGATTACTATTCCATAGCTCTATAGGTCAACTGTACATCTCCTCTATATCTGGGCGAAAAGCGGAAGATATCCCCGAGGCAGCTGACTAGTTCCTGAGCCTTTGTGTTTGCAAAAGAAAAGGCTACGATGCGAACATCGAGTTGCGTGACGCACAGCATTCCAACGATATTGCCGTATGACTCATCCATTGCGTAGAAAAAGCCGTTGGGAGTGCTAGCAAGCGGTCGGGATAGATTTAAATGTAGTGGCGAGCTTTGAGTGTCGCTGGAGCTTTAAATTTGCACGGTCTGTGTGTCAATATCATTACTATTAGCAAGTGTTTCTACAGTCAGCATCGATACATAAAATGAATTAATGAAACATCTTCAGCGTTAAACTCGAAATGCTCGAAAATATTGTTGCATGGGTGCTTAACAACTACATCGGTGAGTACCTGGAGAATCTCAACACCGATCAACTCTCCGTCGCACTCCTGTCAGGTGCATAATTTCTTTCTTGGGTGCCCTTTGATGTTGTTCTGTTTTCCTGGTACTCTATAATGTACTTGTAGGACAGGTTGAGCTCGAAAATGTTCCATTGAAGAAGACTGCTCTAAGGAAACTTGATCTCCCTATCGAAGTGAAATCTGGTTTGCTGGGCAAGCTCACGCTGTCGGTGCCAATCACTCATCTGAGGAGTGAACCTTGGGTTCTGAAGGTGTGACGTCTGAGGTCCCTAGCTACTTTCTTATTTCCCTCGCAAAAACAATTCATTTTTAGCTTAGTGATGTACTTGTCATCATTGGCCCACCGGCTCCCGATCGGCGTTACGACGTCGAAGCTGTGGAGCGAGTCGAACAGCAAAAGAAGGAGCAAATGCTGGATGAGTTAGAACAACGGCACAAGGTGCGCGACAACAGTCTTCCGCCGTACATCCTCACACTTCTGTGTTCTCTTAGGCAGAGCTGCTTTCGTTTCTTGGCTTAACAGTTCCTGCATCGCAGGACACTTGGTGGGGTGCATCCTTGATTTCAACGGTGCTCAACAACATGCAGGTGTGTGATTGCCTTTTCAAACTCATAAAATATGTTTTGTGTTGATTACAACTTTGACGCGCATAGGTTATATCATCAACAGTCATAATTAAACTGCACTGATAAAGAACAAAGGCGCTTCACTTCGAGAAGGCTTCCATTATACACTTGCGCTGCCTGATGCTTATGTCTGAGTTATCTTACCAAGTTTTTTTTTTATGTTTACTCGTTTTTAGCGTGTCTTTCTTCGGACATGTATGTTTTGCGTCATATTCGTAGTCTAGTTGCTATTTTCAAGATGTACATCTACAGTGTGACAGGGGTCAAAGAGGTGGTCCCTGTCCACTGAAGGCACTCTTTCGAGGAGCTTGCTTTGTCATTCTAAACGCCTGCTTTAAGAATGCCACTATCGTATCAGAGTTTTATGTAACCGCAGTTTGCGATCTCTGAGACATGATCTACACACGGTTCGTAGCGCGGAGCCGCGCCACGCAATTCACCAATATCGAATACACGTGGATTGCGGTGATATTCTTGTCGTTCCAATCGAGATCGGGGAAGTTTTGTTACTCTGGAAAGGGGAGTGCGGTTAAAGAATTTTACTCTGTTCAAGCTTTTAAGACCTTACTATCTCGTAGCTACATAGGAAGTTAGATGTATTAATGCAATATTTTATCTGTGTTTTGTACACAGTTTTATTTGTTGTTCCATAACACTGTTCTACTCTTTTGTTTTTTATTGGATGTTTTACGCGTGTGACAGTAACTCGCACCCTAAAAAAGCATATTGCAGCGCTCAAGAAAATTATATTTGATGCAAATTCGATTTAACTTCGTTCTTTAAATTCAGTACTGTTTCGAATTTTGCTACTTTCTTCAGAATAGCTCTGACTGTTGATGTACAATTGCCGCAGATTCAATGCTGTGTTTCAGTTGATTCTTAATAATGTTCACATCCGCTATGAGGATGACTTGTCGTTGCCTAATGGTTTGGTTTTTAACTGCGGAGTCCGGATACAAAAGATGACTGTACAGACGACGAATGCAGCTGGGGTAAAGTTTCTTTCCTTATGATGCATGCAAATCACTTCGTCTAAAGTGCTCATAGATCTTATAGTGTGATTGCTTTGAAATAGTGATGACGGGTATTGGTAAAATTGCTGAAATTTCTTGCGAATGTGGAACAACTGGGTTCATACTTACTATTCAAAATCTGCATCAGCAGTAGCATTCTTTGTTTTGAAGTAACATCATTGGTTTGCTTCTCTAGCGACCTCTTAGGTCTTCCGAGGGAATACACTTTTACAAAACTACTGGACTATTTTTACGTTGTTCCTCAAAAATGCTGATTTAGTCGAGAATTCTTTCAGAAGCCTGGCTTCGTCGAACCTCAGGAAGGTGTAAAAATTTTCAAAAAGCTCGAATTGAAAGGCTTTTGTTTATACTGGAACTCGGATGTGAAATTGTCGACGGATATTGATACACCAAAGCATTTACGGGTAATTTTTTTTATTCAGCAATTATTCTAACTGTAACTCTATTTCTGTAAAACTGTATATCTATTTCCTTCCTTTAATCTCAAATTTGTAGGATATTCTAGCGCCGGAGAATCCGGATAGTGCCTTCATTATTCACCCATGTTGTACAGAGCTTCGAATGGAGCGCAACTCAAGCAAATTCCCTTTGAAAGGGCCCACGCCTCGGTTCAAGGTTGGTTAACTGCGGATTTCTGGACGGTCTCGTTGTAGTCACGGGTCGCATGTTTCAGTTCTTTCTCCGACCAGACAAGATCACGGTAGAGATGACTCGTCGACAAATGGCAGAGCTGCGCGCGCTGAACAGGGAATGGGCGCGTTTTGAACGAGCTCGTCAGCACAGGAAGTGGCGGCCGCTTACACACGTTGGAGAGAAGTAAGGAGTTGCTCTGCTCATGGATTGTCGTGACCCAATCAAGGATGTGAAAGGGTCTTTTTCTAGTGCCTCCGCATGGTGGAAGTTCGCCTATAATCGGATAAGCGATGACACGCGAAAGGTTCATTCACGCCGCTCATGGCACTTCGCCCTGACACGAGCTCGTCACCTCAATGCCTACTGTAGAGCGTATCGAAGACGACTTTTAGCCGCAATCGACGATCCAACTACAGGGTGAGTCTACCGCCGACAGAAATATGCGGACGAAATGTTTCCTCACGATATTCAAGAAGGTGTTAATCGAGGTACACCAGCTCCTCTATCTACGCTTTTAAAAGGAATTCGTGAAGGTATTGCTGGGTATGAGAGCTAGGGCGTTCCAACGCTAATAGTCCTGTCCGTCTTCAATGATAGGGAAAGACAAGGGTGACATGGAACAGCGTTCATTCCCGGAGCATAGCATCTGGACGACATTACGAGATAAAGATGATTCAAGTCCGCATTATTCATAATATTGTACGATCACGTACTGGGGAAGCTGTTCTGATTAGTACTTACATAGCTTTTGATTATCATTGCTTCCGCTCCTTTCAAGATCTGCGGGTATGACGCACAGGACCAAACCTTTGTGTGGGAGCTTCGGAAGTTCTTGGCATGTGATGGCTTGGCTACGCTGTTTGTTGCCAAATACTATGTATGTTTACAGAGGTTATGTCCACTGAGTAGTCCATTACCTGCAGTAGGTGAAAAGGAGAACAGAGCTAGAATATGTGGTGTAAAAAAGGTATTCACCAGTTCTAAAAAAAAGGTATTCACCAGTAATGTTCACCAGTTCTGTTGGTGTTAGGTTGTATGTTTTAGTTTGTTTCGCTTTTTTTGTACCATGAAACCTTATCAACACAGTGTTTAAAGGCGAAGCAGTGCGGATACTTCGGTCACCGCCAACTCAACACCAAGCAAGAGCTCCACGCCAGTTCCAGGATCTCATGAAGATGTGACTATTATGAAACAGATAGAGAGAGACTCTCAGTATACATATCATGTGAGTATAATCTTGTAGTCCTTCACTTTCTTATCGTCATACGCTGCGCTACCGTCATATATCCTTCTTTATCGAAAAAATTAATTTTTTCCCATCTGAAAGCTTCGACACCATTAAGGATGTTGTATTCAAGCAATAAAGTCAATTGTGGTGCCTGTTTAGGAGCTGCAGCTGTTTCGCGAAACCGTTTTCCGTCGCTTAATGCGTGAGAAGAGCAAGGAGAAAGGAGTGGACAGTTCTCACATGAGTGACGATGCGTTCGAGACGATAGACAGTCCGGTAGAGGAGATACCATCGTCTACGATTTTAAATGCCGCTCATAAGGAGGAAACTCGTGGTCTCTATGGATGGATTACGAGCTTCTTCACACAGGAGGAGCAGAGTAAGTTGATAAATATAACAGCACCTTGCAGTGGGCGAGTTCTTGTTACGTATGTGACCATTAAGTCACAGAAAGGGCATTTGAAGAAGTACAAGAAAGTCTTTATGAAGTCAACTAAACCTGTTCCATTGCGGTCCTCTCTAGATTTCGACACAGATTTTCTTTTCTTGATTGTATTGCACGACCATCCAGTGATTTTCATAATTTTCGCAGCTCGTTTTGCTCCCGTATGGGAATCGCGGACGTCGTCAACGGGGAATTGTTAGACTAATACGACCTGAAATTATTATAGTAGATCATTAACGATAAATTGCTTGTTTTGTAATATGACAGATGGGTGGTACGCAGATACTACTTACGTTCACAGGAACGTAAAGGATATGGATTGGTGTTAGTCGTTCCTTAGTAGGATGCGGCTGGCATTCTTCTTCTATGATATACCATGGAGCAATTTGATGGCGTATTTGGTCTGTGGAATGATTTGAGCTGGCCCGCCAATGGGCACATATCAGTGTTTTGTTCTTCCCAGACAGGTCTAGTATAAATTCTCCTACCTCTGAGATATGGCTGCTTGGCGGCTTAGTGCTTTTCCGGCACATCACACATTCCTCGTCACACAAGTACGGTCCCAACACGTGCTATTGTTGCTTGTTGCATTATTTTGCACTCCACCTCAGAATCAGTGGGTCGTTCAGTGAAAGAGGTGACGATCGAAGTTGAACAAGAGCCTGGTTCTTCTCTGCATGGAAAGCTATAACAGTGGAAAACTTGGAATGGAAGCAAATCTGCGTCACGTTTTAGATATCGAAAAGGATGAAGCCTTCGATTTCGGCAAGTTAGATATAAAGGAATTCAAAGATCTTCCGAAGTCGTTTAACGTCAAGGTGAATTTCAGTTTTTCTGTTGTTGCGTTCTGTGTCTTAAAATTAGCAAGCCTCTAAATTCTTAGGAAATGGAGGAAGAGATCCTGGATGTGCTCCACGAGTCCTGGGATGATTCTACCCTGCTTCGGCGTGACGTCCTCTTGGCGGAGATTGCAATGCGTCTTGAGCACATCACCTTGCGCTTCATCGACACTGTGGTAAGCTGTCGGTATTGTAACCTCTAGGAATACTATGGAGATTGCCTTAGAAACATATAATCTATGAGTACTGTTACCCCCTACATCCATTATGTTCACAGTCACAAATTGGGGCCCTCCTGGGGTCGCTATTCGTCATACTGAAGAAAGTATGTTACAGACGTTAGGCGGAATAGAACAAAGGCGAGTGCTAGCAATGGATTTGACCGGGGTGACGTCACGAGTGGAGCTTAGTCCTCGCCAGCATTCCCTGATGGTATCGCTAGCTGTTCACGACATGAGTGTGCAGCGACTGCGAACCGGACACGCACCACCAAAGGTTAGCTAGTTTTGGATTTTTTTGAAATCTGTCCGCTAAAATTTTTTCGATTGAATTCATGCTTGATGTACGACCGGTTGTGTGTAGTCTGCAAGTGTCACACAGATAATTTAAGCTGTTCAACGGAGGTTTCATTGCGATCAAAGCTCTTGCGCTAGACAGAATTCGAACCGCACCATCTGCTTTCTGGGCAGATGCCATCCCGTTATGCTTGCAGCACATTTTGACTGAACCCATCGCGTACGAAATAGCAAACATTCGTCTGACAGTTTATACCCTCTGCGACTGCCGCTCTGCTTCAACCAACATGTACGACATTGTTCTAGCTAATTTAGTTTAGCTGGTATTGGAAACGACATGGTTTAGATAAGAGGGTGATATCTCTGCAAGCGCATAAAGACACATTTGGTGTGTTCATCATAAAGTTTGTCAAAACAGGAGATTGTTTAGGATGGCCAGTCAGATGATGAACTCGATCAGTCCTTCATGTTTTCTTTGGCGGAATCAACTAAGATTCTTCTTGCGGTTGGTAGAAAAGAGAGTGTCGAGGATAACTCCGAACCCTTGTTCAGGTGCGTGAAAATGATATGTTATGCTGGGTAAGGTGTCTCAGAAACGATCCTTTCCTGCTACAGTGCAGCAGCAAATTTCCAATTTTCATGTTGTCTAACTTGAATAACGCTGTTTATTTTCGCATCGTCACGCCAAACTAATTTAGAATGTTATATCGACGTCGATCGCCAAGGCTCATCGTGCGACATAGTGTTGAAGGCAGCTTCCGCCCGGTGTCAGTAATGTACGAGGAGAACGCATTAGATGGCCTTTCTACATTGTTTGCCGACGACCCTAATGTTTTCACCTCAGTAAGTTTTTCTCAAATTTTGGCATTTTGTTTTACGGGAAGTGAGCATACTTTCTATCGTTTTTGTATTATAGAGAGAAAATCTGAACGCAAGCAACGACCTTTCCAACGCTGAACAGATTGCTTCTATCGAGTCGCATGTGTTCGTGAATTTGCATATTCCGAACGTGAGTTCAGAGTTTTTATTCAGAGAACTGACGTATTTCTTTTAATGTCTTTTTTCTAGGTGACGATGGAGCTACGACGTCGAGGGTGGGTTGAAAGAGTTCGTACGTCTCCGGAATGGGAAGCTGGTGATCCGTTTGCCTGCCTTACACTTCAGAATGTGTCAATGGGTTTCGTCGCTAGAGAAGCACATGTGTCGAAGGTACATTATCACTCTTTCGTAACTTCTTGGATGGTCGCTCTTCATCTTTCTTACTTTATTTTCAGGTAAAACTCGGTATAGGCCATCTCGAGTTAGTCGATCTAATGGAGCACACAACGTATCCCCTACTGTCGACTAGGGGGAAATTTTGTGTATCGGTAAGCAGGCCCTTAGCGTGTGGTTCGTTTTGATTCCTCCAAGTGCTATTCTTAGAAACCCCTCTCGGCGTCGTGCCCAGATCTGGCTGCACCACCTGTGCCAGAAACTACGGTTTCGTCGTCTCTACCATCGAGAAGCTATTTGGAAGGTAATTTTCATCTAATTTGGTTTCTTTGCAGGTTCTTGTTTTTTTATGTGAAAACTTTGTGCTTAGAATTCGCTTCTATCCATGCTCCGCGTAAGATCAGTACGGCAGTTGACGGGAAGCGTTTAACGGATGAGAGGGAAGCGACCATACTCATTACGCTCGTTGATTCCAAACATCCGAATTTCGAGACGAAATACATGAAGGTGAGAGCCTTATCCACTATGGAATGGCAGACTACAATGGGACACTTTTTGACTGGTTCCTTTATTGTCAGACATTTTATCGCCATTAATATCTTCCTTCACGTTTCTTGTTTTTGATTCATGTTGCCGGCTTGCCTCCTACACTGAACTTGGTGTTATACGTACATTAGGGTAATTGGATGGTTCGGATAACGGCGATCTTGCGGACCCGGATTTTTGGATGATGTGGATAACGGCGTTTTTGCGGATCGCAGATTTTTGTATGATTCGGATGAGGGCGATTTTGCAGGTCTTTGATTTTTGGACGATTCGGATTCGGATATCCGAATCGAAAATGATATACTAGTGCTCAGCTATGTCATGTACGCAGATGACATCGATTTGTACATTTCGACAGTTACAGTGGTAATAGTTCAAGAAGCCATTATTGTTGTTGTCGATTGGTCTGCAAAGTGGGGATTGACGATTGCAGTGGAGAAAAGGACAGTCTCACATATTGGAAACAAGGAATCTGTTCAGAATTGTAATTATATTTACATTATATTATATATTTACAAATACGCTCTCCTTGGAACCACACCTCAAATTCATTTTTGACAGGGCTGTTCATAGAATATATAACTTGTGCAAAGCAGACGTAATAAGCACTTTCCTGTTCTAAAGGCATAGAATATAACAAACCCTTGGTAGAGTTGGGAACAACTGTTTTCCCACTGTACAAAACGAAGTTTATTGCTTTACTGGGGATTATTCAAAATAACTTTGCCCGAAAGCTTGTTATGCACAGGTCTACCTTATCGTTTCCTGACCAGTGGGAGCAGCGCCGCATGAAAATAATTACCAATACAACGCAGTTGGATCGGGCGGAATTCTTTACATGGCGCAATTGTAGAACTAGGGGTTCCAGTCACAAAATTAGAAAACCGTTTGCTGGAACTCAATTACGGAACGACTTCTTCAGTATTAGAGTTATACCAACGTTAAATAGGAACTGGAGCGGAAACTGGGTGAGTGTGAGCGTTGGGGCTCTCCGCTCACTACTTGGAAGAAGCCTGGCGACATAGATTGGGGATTCTTCGTATTTTTGACTTGGAGTTCTGTTCTGTGAGTACTGTTATGTACTTTACTCTTAGCGTTCTCGTTGTTCTTTTGTGTTCTCCTTCTTTCGCTGATTCGTATCAGGTTACATTTCCTATTAGTAGTACACGCCTGGTCCAGCGTTCTTCCATTCTTTATCGACCACTTCTGACAGTTTTCATGAACTGCATGGGAAAGAATTCCAGAAAAAAAAACTGAACAAAAAGAACACTAAATACAAGAAGCATGGTTGAGCTAAGACAACTGTATACATATGGATATGCATGTGCAGGTCTATTTCAATCAATTGAAATTTTGATCAGCAATGTGATTAGAACGGAAGATGGGTGCGGATGGCATCGTAGACGCTAATTTCTGTTGTCCGTTGTGCACGGTGACCGCCGACATCGCTGTTACCTCTATTGTACTTCATTATCATCGATTGGAATTATTTGAAAGCGGCTAAGAGGATCTTGCCGTTTGCCGAACCTGAAATTGCACTGGTTTTAATCACGATAGAAACCAGCTCAGGAAGATGGTTTGCTACTTTTTACGAGGATTTGTAGTAATTCTTTATTTGGTCGGCTTCTCTAGGGAAGTGACTTGAGAACGATGTCGATCGAGCAATTACTTCGCGCACCTGAGGAAATGAGCCTGTTTACAGTGAGGTGTAAGCGCCCACTTAGAATTGGAAGTCTACGCTAGTGGATCCGAAGTGTCAAAAGAAAACTCTTCATCTAATGCACGCAGCAGCAGTGTTGTTCCCATTCTCTAAGATTTCGATGAAAACCATGTAGCCCGAATCGAGTAAATTAAGCGGTTTGTGTATTCAACGAGCTGAGCAACAATAATCGTCACCCTGCATCTAAATCTAAATGTTCATATGACAACAAACCGCACCAACTTGATTGAGTTGCTGTGTAATCTCGTTCGTGCGGGATGAGAATGCTATTTTAATTCATATAAAATCGTCTTCACTTTTTTTCGCGGTGGTGCAGCGGATATGCAAGATTGATAATTATTTTCATTTTGGTAATGAATAGTCGACATTTTATTCTTGTTTCATCCGTTTTACCCAATAAAAGCTGCCATGAGGAGCATTGTGTCACTCTCACGCCAACGTCTGTTGTCCCTGGTTTATAGTTGCACCATAGTCGGAATAGATATCGACCGGGCGGCGCGAAAAATCGATATCTGTGATGGCCACCACGCCGCGCCGCGTGGCGGCGCAAGTATAAACCAAGCCTTATCCCGACTGACCAATTTTCCAGATATGTAGAACACCTCCGTGATTGACAAGTCAGAGCCTTTTTACGAGTGCGGTTGTTGCCGTCTTTCAAAATTGACGTAGCTGTAGGTGACCGAAGGTTAATTAAAAAATTCATTGAGAGGGTTGAAATGAGTGACGAGCGAGACAGTGCACGATCATTTTGGAATGCGTCCTTCACACTTTGAGATGTAGATAGGCACATAGAATGCGAGTTCGGCATAAAGTTACCAGCCTATGCACATGCCATTGTTGTCCTGTTTCCAGGCAAAGCAGCTGGGATGGAAGATTTCGTAAGCCCGATCAGGAAACTGGCCTCGATTTGTAATGCGTGCGATATCTGCTTCTGTCAACTCCACAAGTTAAGCCTAGAGCAGCTGTAATAGACACTGTAAGATGTTATAACATTGTTTTGGTGTGTCAGCTCGCTTGAGCCAGCCCGGACTCGAGCCTACTTGGAACAAGAGTTCTGGTGACATCAGAGCATGCAGGAGTCAACCACTTCACATATTAGAACTTGCGTCACGCTCACCCCTGACCATCGATCGTGATTTGAGCAGGCGCCAGTGGTACATCTTCATTCATACCTGTTGCGTGCCAGAGTGAACTAGTCCTCCTCGATCGAGGGAACGAAGAGCATCAAAACCTTGGATAGACGTCTGGTCCTGGTGTTTTTAACATCCAAGGAATGCAGTCGGTGACGGCTCTATGTAGTCCAGCGGGTGCCTACGATGCGCATTACCCGACCAGCCCACATATTTTTCGAACGACATCGCGAGGCTCGGATCCAAAGGCCTCTCAAGTGCAAGAATCATATTATTCTAAGCATCGTCCTCGCAGTTCCTTGTTTTACGACACGTATATTGGCTCAGAAAAGTAGTGGAGTCGAGTGGGCGTAATGCCGGACACCATTCTTCTTCTTCACTACTTCACTACGCCATTGAAGGCTCCCCCAAACCGCTAGCTTCATCTTGCCAATCTCCAGCGTTACCTGCCTTATGGTTAGACTTGTGACATTTTATTCCGGCTTATCGTCGCACACAATGTACAATGGCAACACTGGTGAGACTTACTGCCGAGCCTTCTTCAGGTTTAAGTTGTAGGCAGGTTAACCAAGCCTTCCATCACCTTGCGCCTTCCCGAAGAGTATGAAGCATTTATTCGTTCATTGGTTGGCTAATGCCACTTATTGTTGAGGCGCAGCTACACATGTATAAAGGTAGCAGAGCATCTGGTGGAAATACGATGTGTAACGCATCTCGATAAGTGCTGGCTACCTTACCAGTCCGTTACCTTATTTTATCCCTGTCGTCGAACATGGTTTCTGTCTACTCTGGAACATAGATTTTGGGCTTACTTGTAGGAAAACGAGCCCGACGAGAAAAATGGGCGCAAAAGCGATGCTTTTGGCTGGGGAGTGTGCTTCTTCCTTCCCACTGCTGGAACAGAAGAGAGCATAGACTGAACAGGGAAAGCAACTCGATGGTGTGGCCAATTTTGGTACAGATACGGTAAAAGGACAAATGCTGGAGTTCTATGTATGCGCACGCGCCTTTCTATAAGAACTGATTTTGCATAGATATTGATAGCTTAGGAGAGTTCAAGTACATTAGGGCGATATCAAAAGTTTCGGTTCTCGTTGCGAGGCCAAAGTTCGTTGGTAGACCATCTTCTACGACGAGGCGGATCGAAATTGCGGTCAGTAATGGAAGAGACAATTTAGAGAGTGTCGTGATGATTTTAGGTGTTAGAGAGCAATGAGCGATGATTCTTGTTTAACGTCAAAAGCCTTCACATACAGAGAGTGTTTGGAGTATGTCACCCACCGCATCCGCGCATCCATAATTCCTCCTTTGATCTCAGAATTGTCGGATTTTGGAAGCCATTGTCTCGCGAATATTGGTCGATACAACTGCGCCCGTAATGAGGGATACTCCTTGCAGATAGGGAGATCTTTGTTGAAATGACATCTCAGGAGTGCCTTGTTCTTTGTGCAAAGAATAACAAGCTAACCTCAACTGATTGGTTCAGTAGAATGGTCAGAACGGTGATTGCGGTGAATAGAATGGCTTGTAAAAAGCAACCCATTGCAGAACGGTTGGATGGAAAGGCTAAGGTGGCGGTGGGCTTGGCGGGAGAGGCAAACGTAAAAACAATGGCGATACCTCTCTGGGAAAGCAGAATTACTTTCCTCCCAGGAAACATCACGATTTAATTAGCCACAGCTCTGGAAAGAATACTAAATGGCTCGAGAAAACAGCGAGGAAGTGATCATTGAGCAACATCTTCTAAACTGACTGGGAAGCAGACCGTAAGCTGCCGTATGGTATTCGCCGTTATGCGATTCAGGGGTGTGCGTTAATTTTTTCGGTAAATTTTTATCAATTATTTTAACAAAAAAAGCGTCAAATTAGGTAATTCGTCGAATAAAATTTCATTTAGCCTAACAAATCTACGTCACTTGGGTGGCAGTATTTGGTATGTAAGAGGTCAGATCTGTTTCTTTAGCTTGTGGAGAGTCGTCGGGCTTCTGGGAAGATCTGAATGTGCCATCGCACGACTGAACGTTTCTAAGCATTTTCATTTCCTGACAAAACTTTTTACAGAATTTGAGCACGCTAAGCAAACTTTTACAGCCCAACATTCTTTTATGCTTCCATAACTGTCTCGCGAAAGTACGGAATGTTTTAATGAAGAGTTGAAGTCAACCAGTGACCACAGCGAATTCCTTAGTACAGTTTGTATGAGGAAGGTATTTACGAAGTTCATAGATCTGCCTGTTTCACCGAATGGAATGTTCCACAAGGAACAAAAGGAACCATTCGGTGAAACAGACGGATCTATGAACACTGTTCTCCCACTGCACTGTTCTCACTGCCCTGCAGAATATGAATAAACAGTCACGGACCGCTGACAGGATTTTAATCGAATCGAATTTCAATGGCTTGAATATCTTTGTCTTTGCCATCCAAGTGACGTAGATTTGTTAGGCTGTTCTCTTCTGTATTGCAAAGGAAATGCCTACGGAACACGTATGTTCAAAAGGGTGTTTCTCATCTTATATTAATGGTGGTTCTTTTTCTTTATACCTCCTAGTCCCCCCATTCCTCCAAATCGAATTCGCCGCAGTCTATTACTCTTGTACGACTTCTCAACAACTGATCACTCTGATCTTCTACTTGCAGCACCTGATACCAAACTGTACAGCACAATTACTTGAAGTTGGAATGTGTTTCGTGTTTCTCAATTTCTTTCCATTTTTGAAGAGCACATTTTGGATTAATTGGAGAATCCCCTTCCTCCGGGCGCGTGTAACGCAGTCGGAGGAGGCGCGACTGTCGCGTGCACCCGATACCAGGTTCCTGGTTCGGATTTCCCGCCCAGGCCAACCAAGCCTTCCATCCCTCCGGGGTCGGTGAATTGGTACCAGACTTGTCTGGGAAGGATAAAGCGCTGACTTGTTCATCGGCTGGCCACCGCAAGTCATTGTATGGCCAAATACGCATTCATGTCGCCTCCACGACATCCCTAGAAGTAGAAAGCGCTGGCGCATCCCAGAAGGGATTGAGTAACGCCGTCCTTTATCCTTTATCCTTTATCCCCTTCCTCCAAATAGTAACAGAACATGTTTTCTTTTTGCCGAATCCTTGAGGCAAACGAGTACGAGGGTGTAATGGTTAAGGGTCCGCAGAGCGAGCTCTTCACGGCAACGCAAGATCCCGGTGTCGTGGACTGGGTGGCGCAGTGCTAGAGGGCACGCCTCATGTTCGTGAGATCTAGGGTTGGTTCCCATGCTACGTCGCGTAAGTATTATAACAAGTCCGGGGATTCGACGAAAAAATCTATACGCATGAAGTGAATTTCTTGTTAGAACTAGAACTGCACCTTCAAAGATGCAACATTTTCGTAGAACTTTTTAAAAAATCTACGTGCAATACACTGCATGTAAAGTATCATTTTTTGGAGGTACCTCATATATATCCTCTATCATACTATACAATAACGCGCTAAGCGCTGAGTCATACTATCGATCGGCGCCGCCGCAGAAATTAGTTATAAAATAGGGGAAAATAGGGTGGAAAACTCGGGGGGGGGGGGGGGGGGGAATGAGGGGAAAATTGGGGGATATTACGGTACGAAAATAGCGGAAAACACCCAGACTCTTCTACCTGCCTGGAAACTTCAGCCTTGGGGTAATGGCGATCCCTTAACACGAATCTGAGGTTCGTTTTTGAAGTATCGATCGCCGTCAATCGATATTGATCAAACTATCCAAACTATCGATTTTTGTGGATGTCGTTCAGGCGGTCCGAAACTTTAGCCCTGGGGGTAGTAGGGAGTATGAAGTTCGTTTTTGTAGTATTGATCACCGTCAATCGATACTGGTCAAATTACGGGGCGCGAAAATAGCGGAGGATATCCAGACGTCTACGTGCCAGGAGATTCAGAAGGCGTGCGGAATACGTGGCATGACGTGCCTGGGACTCAGAAGCCGTGCCAAAGACGTCGCTCAACGTGTTTTGGGGATTCAGGTAGACGTGTAGAAGACGTCGTCCAATGTGCTTGGGGATTCAGAAGACGTGCCGAAGACGTCGTCCGCTAAGGGGGATCATTGAGGGGACCAGTACCAGTTATGGGGGACCGTTTCATTAATGCAGGATCAGTAGTGGGGAACCAATAGATCGCCCTATCACACCGTATACTATATGTACTGCGAGCCTTTTGTACTCCTAGATAAGGAAAAAGCTGTACAAGTAGAGCAGCTAGCTTGATGTGATTGTCCTTAGCTTAGTGATACTGCAATATCGCGCGAAGCGCGCAAGAGCGAGACACGCCGATGGGCGTGACGGGGCCCTTGTATATAATAACTGACGAATAGTGATCATCGTCACCTTCTCTTTTTTATTTAATTTTATTGCTTTTATGTACATATGTTCGCTGTTTCACGCGTATATTTACTGTGCTTCTTCCAAAAATTGCCAGAAGAACCCTCGGACAATATGAAAATCTTGAACAAAATCGTTGACATGCACAGCACGAAATTCAGTAAGAGCGAAGCATTGACATGACAGCAATTACAAAAAAAATCATTGCCTGACTCTGCGCGATGAACCCACCCAATTTCCGGAAAACTTGCTGGCAAGAGGGGAAGAGCCTTTTCTCCCTTGTATCGTTTCTTGCACTTACTTTTTTTTAGCATTGTAGAGTGTTTCGTAGCTTTTTCTTTGCGGCTTTTATACCTCTTCAACCCCACTTATGAAATAGATATCGCAAAAAGCGTGAAAAAACGTAAGGAAGGGGTCGTTTAGTGTGGGCGCGACGCGATGCATTTGTAGTGGCCCAATTGATCGAGCGACGCGATTGATCAATTCGGCCACTACACATGGCATCGCGTCGCGCGTCGCGCGCACACTATTCGACCCCTAATGTTTGGGCAGTATGAAAGATTATTGTGCCGCAATCAAGCGCGAAAAACCGCCTAAAAAGTCTAAAAATATGAAACAACTGCATAGAAATGTGGGGGCGCACACAGGTAATTCGGTCAAAGGGCAAGAAAAATGCCAACAATACTCGAAATATGGGGACGATTCGACTGTTTATATCCACTGATTCAAGCAAGCAGAGAGATCTCTCGTTATCGCGACGATACTGCGAAGGCTCATCCAAGAAATTCGGCCGAAATGCATTCACATGAAGAAAAAGTAAAATTTCAAAAATGGTGGGTAGAATATGGCTAAGGCAATTTAAAGATAATTGTTGTCGTTAAATTTCGTTAAGAAATTTTAACGAAAAATGCCGGTAAATATGGTAGATCGGTAAATCGTTAATCGCTAAACGCAAACCCCTGGTGCGATTTCACAGGAGCGTGAAGAATGGCATGATTTCTGGTTTCGCTCCACGATTTTTCCAGGATCACTCTGCTCCGCTATCTCGTTGTGCATTATTTTTTTAGATTATCTGCAGATCAAAGAACTGTAAAGGGTTAAAGTTGCAGTCAATTGTCATCTTTGGACCTTTGGCATTTCGCCCCTAATTGATGAACTGGGGCAACCCTGACGGTTTGATTGGCCTCACCCTGATATTGGGTGATCAGCCGATGGCTAAGGTTTCGGCGTTGCAGGATGGGCTGCTAATGATTCGTCAACCACAAAGAGATGCAGATCGCCTTCTACTCGGTTTGAGACAAGGACGTCGAAGATAAAGAATATTGAGATGGACGATGATTATTTCCTATGGGAGGCGCCGCGCATTCTGCTTCCAGATGCTGTGGTGAAGACACTTTGAAGCAGGCATTGGATTTTCGTTAGGAGAATTGTGCGACGGAAAGTCGGTGTTTTATCTTTTCTACACCGAGCTTGTGCCGGATCCGCAAGCCCGTAAGGATGGAGATTTCGTCTGGTGTGACCGTAAGCTGATCTTCAAAATTTCCAGGGGTCACAGAATGGCTGTTCCCAGGTGACTGTGACCTTAAACAGTTTAGAGCCTAAAAGGCTATTTCGTAGTATAACAACTGTAATCTATGGCAGGCTTTGGAAAGGTCTCTAATACGCATATCACGCAGAGTGCTAATTCGTCAGCGCGGCTTGGGCTGAGATCATGTCTTCGTTCTACAGCAGTGAAGTCTTTTCTTGTTAGTAGAGAACGTTTTGCGTCCACAAATAAGGAAATAAATAATTAAAATTAAATAATAGAAAATAAAAAATAATAAGAGACTATAAAAAAGAAGAAGAAAAAAATAAAAAGGGCCGTGTCCAACTGTTGAGAGCGTTGAAGTGTCGAAAAATATCAATGTTATTTTCTCATATTGCAATTCTATTCTTATCGTTGTTTTTTGTGCCTGCTCTTTTCTTCTGAATAAATAAGTAAATAAATTCTCGTTTTCAAATGTCTGCATCCTTCGTGATTTTCAGAAGAACTGCGACGTTGATGTTGAACTGAATGAGTTGGATATGGGGATGAGTAGAAGAACGTGGACTGCACTCATCGACCTCGCTGGTCTTCTCGGCACCGAGGAAGCGGAAGCCCATGAAGAGGACGTCAACCAGAAGGGTGAGTGATCGCGTGTGCTTAGGTTTTTTTCTGCTTTACTGTAATGTTGTGTTTCTGACCAGCGTTGGATGTTAAAAGGCAGGTTGACACGATTGCAATTGAATCTGACATTTCTTCAGCTAGGGTATTCATTAGACATGGAATCCGAATCATGCGGATATCCGGCTGGATTTATCCGGTTTCGGATTATCCGAAATCCGGCTCGGTCGAAAATTGCCCTCATCTGAATCATCCGAAGATCCGGAGTTTGAAAAAATGGCCTATCCGAACCATCCGATTATCCGGAAAATCAGTGTCGGATCCAATGTCTAGTATTCATTCAGGCTACACTCGTTAATAACCGGAGCTGTTTTTGTAGCCCAGCGCATCTTTCGCGGTTAGGCTGGAGTGACAATCGCGTTACTTCTCGCTGTCTTTCTTGGCCATTGCCGAAAATGAAAGATATCCGAAGCTTCTGAGCAACGCATTTGGATCGCTCTGAAAACATCGTGTTACATGCGTCCATCTTGCTTCAAGTCAAATTGAACACTTCTCAAATCAAACCGGGCACTCTTCTAAGCCTGAAGCTTTTGAAGTCAAACTGAACACCTTCCACATTAAAGCGAGCATTTTCCACATTCGAATAATAGGGACTCTCCGAGATGGATAGAATATTTTTAAAGGAGAACTTAGTTTTGAAATTAATTAATCTTTTTCATTAGGTGAACACGCACTGTTTGAAGTGTTACACAAATTCCTTTCCTTTAGGAAACAATGGATCAGATGTTCTGCGCGGGAAGGCAGCAATGGTTCAGTATATCAAAAGAAGGCGTAGCGCCATGCGCTAGGCTAGATCGTTGCGATTTTTTTTTTGATTGATGGTAAAAATTCCGCTTGCCTAAAGTAACACAATTATAAACGGTACACCAAAAATGGTTATAAAAACACACGGCCTCAGATCGCTGTTTCACGTAAGCAACATTTGCACTGTCAATCAAGTGAAATCGTGATGATCTATGGCGTGGCGCGATCCCTATTTTAACACACTAAATCATCGTTGCCTTCATGCGCTTCACAACAAATTTTAGCGAATCATCTGCCCTTGAAAAAATTGATGAAATTTCAAACAGTGGGTTCTCTTGTTGTGGCATGTGAATTTTTGAATTTCAAGAACGTCAAACTTGCTTAGAAGAGTGTTCAATTTGATTTGAAATATGACCAATTTGATTTAAGAGGTGTCCAGTTTGATTTTAAGAGTGTTTAGTTTGACATGAAAATAGAATGGTTCGTCAGTACATTGACTGTAGAAGCAGTTTGGTGACTACTCACTGTACCCAGCAACTGAGTGCTAAAAGGAAAGTACTCACCGACTACTGCTTATTTGATGTTTACAATGACTTGCGGAGGCAAGCTGATGAGGAAGTCAGTGGTTTTCCCTTCCTAACAAAGTGTGGCATAGATTTTCAGATCTTGGTGGGAAGGAAGGGTTGGTTGGTATAGACCTTTAATTGACTCGCTCGAGATGCACAGGACAGCCGGTTTCCTCCAACTATGCTGTGCGCACCATTAGATACTCATTAACGGTCGAAAGTGTTGAAGAAGCTTTCAAGTTTTTATTTGACATTTTGCATATATTCGTCCTTGACAGAAAGCTTTGTTTGTATGCGTTCGAGCAAATTCGGTTCTATGTTTGTTCAAAATAAAACAACAATTTACATCTCAAATCTGTGCGACCATTCTATGAACCCCGCATGCCTGCTATGCTGGCCTGGCAAGAATAGTACACTGGTTTCTGTACTGAGTTTCCCCAATAAGTCATTTTACTGGTGAAATTCGCATCCATAGGTACCATGTAGAAGTATAGAGGACGGCCCTTGGCAATGGCTAGTTAACACACACTATTACCTTGTTGGGTTACGTCAGCGCAGTCGGATGAGGAAGCTGCTATCAAGTGGACCTTTAAACAAGGTTCTTGGTCCGGACGCAGCCCATGCTTACGTAGCATACCGCGAAAGGGCCGATGAGTTGCTACCAAACTTCTCTCGGAAGGATAAACACTGACTTATTCATCGGCTGGAAAATGGTCGCATAACGAAAATACACATACAGATTGCTTTCACTATATTCCCTGGAAGTAGGCTGCATTGGCATCTTGAAAAGGAGCTGATTCCTGCCGTAGTTTATCCTTTATTACGCGGTTATTCCCTGATTGCTTGTTCATTGATGATTTCCACAGCTTTCTGATATCTGTAGACTCACTTTCAAAGTTCTAGCTGAAATTGCAGTTTCTTTTTCTGAAATTACCCACGCGGCTTTCAGATCTTGCTATAGCGACGAAACCGACTCCATTCAGTGTCGGATGCGCGGTGAGGGTGCGGTCATGGAGGATAGATATGTGCTATCCAGCCAACTCCACAAGGCTTGGAGCGATCCGGATCGAGAATGCCGTTATGAGCAGCCGGGTGAGTTATTACGATTAAACATGAGCGATGTTTATCCTGCATTCTACAAAGAGGCTAATGCCTCCGCCGATCACCAGGTCCCTATATCAGCGCATGTTTAGTAGTACCCACACGACAACTCTACGTCTTGATCGTTTTGATCGAATTCGCTTTTATGTTATAGGTAAGAACCTTGGCGAACATCAATGGTGAAGGACGGGTAGGCCCACATCAATTAAAAGGTATCCTTCGGCTGAGGTCGATGCCAATTAACATTATCAACTTCTGTTGCTTAACACCACCCAGTTGTCAAGCCGGCTGCTAGACCAACGAACTGCTGGTTTCCTGTACTTAATAGGATATGAAACATAAGAAAGATTCTAGTTAGTTTCGAGTGGTTCAATCTTTTCATTCTATATCTTCATGCATGTGCACTTGGTTTTGAAAGTCGTAAGAGTCGTATTTGGGAATGAATAATCTAAAGGTAATCTTTCTATAATTAGAGGGGTACCATGTTGGGATTTCTCACTCATGAGGTTTTATTCCAGCTCAACCTCCATCAAGCCGTTGAAATGTTGTCAATTACTGTGCTACTGGAAGGGCTTCGGATTGACGATCGCACGCCATACTACTCGGAGATGTATCCTGAGCGAATGGTACTTTGTAGTGGGCCGGGAGTGCTTCCTAGTCAGGCGGAGATAAAAATCGTGAAGTAAGCATTGTTAGTTTAGCTAAAATGCTGGAACATTAGAGTTCTTCTCAGAGAACTCTGTTTTCAGATTTTTGGGAGAAAGCACTGGCCGAGAATGCGATCTCAAATTAGGGATAATCGTTCCGGATACAATGCAGCTCTATTACGTACATACTCACAGGTACCTTTTCATTTTTTCGTAGTTCAAGTTGTCCTTAGGAACTGGGTTGCTCACAAACCTTTCCAAGACGCAACCTAAACCAGCCGATGGAGTGGTAGGTCTCTGTAGGGTTAGCTAGTGTCAATCCTTAAGGACCCCACAGAGTTCTGCGGCAGCGCCGCGGCCCTATGCTTAACCATAGGGCAGAGACGCAGAGCTCGCCGCCGGCGGCGTCCCTGCCCTATCCTTAACCATAGCGGCGAGCGGCGTTGCCGCAGAACTCTGTGGGGGCCTTTAGTCTCACTGCAAAGTCCCCAAATATTTCATGCATGAGCTTCCCGGTGCGTTGTCGACTTGATCCGATAGAAGGGGGCTGTTTGTGTGCCTACAACTCAGCTGGAGGTCGTTTGGGTGGTAGGCAAGTGATAAACGGAGTTTGGGAGATTGACTACTGCCTACCAACTAGATGTCACTGGGTAACATAGCAATCCCTCGCATCTGCTACAAAGGTCTTCTCCTGTTTCCTTTTTCTGTATCACTAGCGCCGGCTTTTAAACTTCTTCTTTTCAAGGTATTGCTGTGGACTGATGGATTTCTGGCTGCAGTTCAATGAATTACAAGACCAAATCTCTAAAAGCAAGAGAAGGAATGTAAGTATTTATGACAACTCAGAAAAATAAGCCGAAGTTTCAGGTGGAACTTGTACGAAAGGCGCATGCTGCATAGGTTTTTTAAAATGCAGTGCAGCATATTTGTCTGAGTTGCTATCCAATAGCAGTGGAAGTATTCTTTTCGCTGCCTTTTCAGCACATTTCCCGTCGTCGCAGCTTATGAAAGTCAGAAACGTTGCCAATGTGCCTCTGGTTCCAATTACTTACAATCTGTTTAGTAATTTAGAATGTGATCCTTTATTGAAGGCTTCCATGAAATCAAAATAGATCATGTGTACGTCTTTCTTGTGATCAAATGCAAGAGTCCAGTCATTAACTGGTTCGAGCGTCTGAGTCTCAGTGGATTTGAGTTTCGTATAACTACTATATTGGTTCGAACTCATTTTCCGGTGCTCATACATGTGTGCCACAATCCTTTTTAATGATTTTTTTTTTCAATAAGCGTAGCGAAGATTGACATAATGCTGATCGGCCTGTAGTTGCTCGGTGACTTCTTGGGGATAGGTGCTATGAAGAAGTGCTTCCATTGTCTAGGAATTTCAGCTCGAATTAAAGAAAAGAGAAAATGAGAGAAAAATTCATAATATATAATGCATATAGCGCGAGAATAAACGGTGAAATCTTTTTTAATAAAGTATAATTGAATTCCATCAGGTGTGTAGGAAAGCGATAGAGGTCAAAGCTAAATAATCTCGTAAATTTCACGGAAGTATACAGTATTGTTCGTGAAGGAAAAGTGATTGGAAACATCTCGAGGTTGTGAATGAGAAGGATATTCCTCAGAAACAAACCGATCTGAACTAATCGGCCATGACCTCAGCTTTGGCATCGTTGGTAACCGCTAAAACTTTATTGGATCTCTTCAATGTGGAATCTAGCGCGGGCCTCTAATTTGTTAGGGTGTCCAGGAAGTATCTGCAGAAATACGACAATTTTTTTTCAAAATAACACAATTTTTATCAACATTTTATAAAACAACCAAATAATTTCAGTCAACATCGGCTACTCTCCTCCAATGTTCCACAAGACTTTGAATTTTTCTGGCCTATAAACTCGGCGACTTCGAGGCGAAAAAAGCTCGGAGGTCATCTTCGAGGTGGTTACGATCTTCATAACGCTTCCCTTCCAGATGATGCTGAAGTGATCGAAAAAGGTGGTAGTCACTTGGGGCTAGATCTGGGCTGTACGGTGGATACGGCAGAACTTGCCATCTGAGTTCCAGAATTTTCTGAGAAGTCATCTTCGCGATGTGTGGGCGCGTTATCGTGGAGCAAGCGAACTTTGTCGAGCCTGGGCTGTTCCTTGCGCATCTTGTCGTCCAATCTCTGCAGTTGGGTAGCGTAGACCTCTGCAGTGACAGTCGTGCTGTCAGGCAGCAGCTCGAAATGGTAGATCCCATAAACTCCCCACCAGACGCCCAGCATGACTTTCCTCGCATGAATTTCACCTTTTACGAAAGATTTCGGCACTTCATCGCGTTGGCACCACGCACGTTTACGAGCGTGGTTGTCGTAGAGTACCAATTTTTCGTCTCCTGTGACGACGGTATTCAGCCAATTGAAGGTGCGACTTCGGGAAAGTAGCTGAGTGCATATGTCCAGACCGGTTGTCGTCGGTCAGTTTGTGTGGGAGCCACTGACCGAGCTTCTTAACCATTCCAAGAGATCACAGTCCATTGTCCATGGTGGATCGGGAACAGCCAAGAGCAGCAGCAAAATAACGCACACCTTCACATGGATGCTGCTTCACCAATATCCTCAGTTCGTCCTAAGATATCGTTGTTGGTCGACGAGAGCGAGGCTCATTTTCGAGACTCCTGTTCCCGCTTCTGAAGGTTCGAACCAGCTGTACACAGACCTTACAGAAAGACCTTCAGAGCCGAATACACGACACAAGTTTCGATAGGCTTCTGCAGCGGGTGCCCAGATTTAAACTCGTAAAGGAGTACGTGTCTAATATAGGTAGACAGTTCGGCCATCGAACAGTGAAATAGGCAAGGAAGACGGAGCTGGATATGTGACGCAGATACATCAGGGTAGTATCTTTATATAGCAATTATGATGAAATCTTCAGAACATTCTAGAAAAAATCTGGAACATTGCGAGGTTTTCTGCAGATACTTTCTGGACACCCTAATAGTAGAAACCATTGAGAAAAACTAAGCCTTGTTGTGGGAGAGAGTAATATTTTTTTCATCATATGATTAGTTCGTAAATGACATCAACGCTTGTAGAGCAATTGAATGAGGCGAGCCAGTCAACGTGCGATAAATATGAGTTGATCTCTCTATAGTTGGCCCTAACAAACCTTCGTCGATTGAAAGGTCTTCGGGCAGTTGCCGAGAATTCAATACTAAACCGGATTGATGCATGACCAGAAGAACCCACTGCTGCCCGTACAGAAAGAAAAATCGCATATGTCTTCAGTGTTTTGGTGTTGTTTCTCGAAGGTCTGCTCTTGCTTTCTTTGTAGTTTCGAGAAATCTATGAAACCTATTGTCTTCTCGAAAATAAGACGATGAACTCCTGTAACCAAGAGAAAGCCCTATTCATGCGGTCATGGTCCGTCCCGACTTTAGTTTCATGCCGTAGTTTTCGTCTGCATGATATTCCTCAGGAAACGATGAGACGCTGAGTTCGTCATTTAATGGAAGTTCAGAGTTGGATCACAGTTGAAAGTGCTGTCGCGATACCATGTAGGGAAGGCACGATGCACTCTAAAGAGATTGGTATCTGTGAAGTTACCATTCGTGTTTTAGAGAGCAATTATCACATTCCAGGTTGTCGACGGAGTTGCTTCGAAGGTCTCGCTAGACGTCAATGTGAAGTGTCCCACGAGTGTAGTGTTCCCACTGAATCAGTGCAGTGATCAGCTGGTTGTTCTGGAGGCAGACGGCCTTCGAATATCGAACTCGTTCAAGAGAATGAGTGCTATGGAGAGCGTGTTTGAGAAGAACTGCATCGAAAACAATTACGGATATGGTTAGTTAGCTGGTTTCCTTACTTCTAGCCGAGCTAGCCGAGTACAAGGGCCGAATTCATCAACAACTAAACCCATGGGTGTGCGGGGTGTAAGGGGGAGAGATAAGATAAGAGTCAGGTAGAGATAAGGCAAGAGTCAAGATAAGAGTCAGAGACGCAGGCTTCATCGTGGGTATCTCTACCCCAATACCCGCGGGTTAGCCGTTGATGAATCCGCCCATACACCTTTGCGCAGGAATGGTTGGGCTGTCCCTTTTTTGGGTTATTGGCTGCAGTCTCACAGTTTTTACAAATGTTAAGGTCATCTTAAATAAGGGAACCTTCTGCTAATCTCCATGTCAACACTTTAATCCGTGGTTGCAGGACTACAATGCTTGTTCAGTGTGTGTGAAACTCTTTCTTGCGTCGTCTAACTTTGAGTCTAGTATATAGGTTTTCTGGACTGATAGTGGGACTGGAATTTGACTTGTGTTGGACCATTCTAGCGTATTAGAAACTTTTTTCTGAAGACTGGACTTGAAATTATGAAAGTCTTGCAGTGTTGCTGTGCTTCTTCACCATAAACTGGATTTCAGATCCGTCTGTTGATTGCTTACTGGACTGCCTGAACGTGGTGCTACCAGAGATACGCATGTACGAAGGAAGAAGGCTCATGACGGTTAGAAAGAAGGATGACAAGGTTGCTGATGGTTTCTTTACAATTTTTAATGTTCATGCTTACTGTCTTCATGATATTATCTTCAAAGCGTTACTTGCTTCGCGCAGCTTTTTTCATGCACTTCTGCTATATTTTTCGTTTTTCATGAAAGCCCTTGTTTTGTCAGTTTCTATCCGATCCCTGCGTTATCTGTGTGCAGGTTGATTTTTCATGAGCAAAAATTTTGATAGAATGAAAGTCGAAGAAGTCAAAACGACATAATTGGTACGCGCAGTTCTGATCAGTTTTTCTAACGCATCGGTATTTCACGCTTTATGTGCAGTAAAGTGAAGCATTTAGACGGCACGATCACTCGGTGGCAACGTTTTCGAATCGTTCGAAGTGGCAGTGTCACTGGAATCCGTGTTCAGTCGTCGATTTGAGCTTTCTGTCGATGTACTGAGGAATCTCGATGGCATCCGATCACACAATGGTGAGCGAAACCCGAATCTAAGCTGCAAAGCGTGTTGACAAGTGCTAATAGGCTTATGTCAGATGGTCACCAACCTTATCATTGAGATGTATGCGAGGGTTTCCATCCTATGATTGCACAGGTTTGATGGGGGTGTAGCGCCTGTCGATTCTATTAGTTCTCGGAGCTCGAAGGGCTCGAACCGACAGCAGGAACTCACTGACCAAGTTGCCAGTGCCACACTTTGCTAAGGCCAACTCAATTCGGGCTGTATCTTGAGCCATCTTGGTGGGTTTTTACCTACATCGGGGACAACATAGTGTGGGGTTAGAACAATGGATAGACGTGTGGGTGTTTTCCCTTCCAGGCAGCTCTGGTGCAATACAAATTATATTTATACTTCCTCTTCTCGAAGCGGAGATCATCTCGAATTGATCGAATATTTTTCAGCACCCGACCTCTCCGTGATTGCCAGAATTAACAATTTGACGTGGAGCATGACATCAGACTTCTATGTGCTACTGCGCGGCGTGCTCGAAAGGAATTTCGGCGACCCATTGATTCCTATACCGGAGACGATCCCGATAGAGATACTTCAGAAGCCCATTACTGGATGCGTAAGCTTTACGTGGTTGTGTATCATAGTGGTAGAGAGACGGAGAATATTCACGAGTTTCTTGAGGGGAATGCCTTAGTTTAGGAAGTTGGTTCCGATTTTAAATACGCCACGCTTTCGTTCCGGCTGTTGTTCAACGACGTAGAGTTGGACTGCCAGGTAAATTTCACGTTGATCCTTGTGCGGTTTACTTGTAAGAGAGCATCATTTTTATAACGTTTTTTTTTTGTTTTAAGGTCCCGCGGATCAAATCTGAAGCGGCTGCCTCGACCATGTTTGGAAAAGCGTTTACGCCGTTCGCGAAAATGCAGCTGCATAGTGCTCGCGTCAGCTTTGACGTCTTCATCGATGGCCAGAGCGAGCTCGATCTGGTGTGTGACAGCGCCAACCTTATCGACACTAGAGAAGGTATTCGTCACGTATCCTAGTGCAGTTATTGTTGTGGGGTAGGGGAGAGACGTACTGGATTAAGAAGGGTAAATTGTGCTGTAAAAACTGGTTTCGCTGTAGTCTTCAAGAAAGGCGCTGGTTTAGTGCAAATCGGCAGCGGAACAAAGAATCTGTTCAGCACCATCCTTCGACCACGGGAATCGTCAAACAAAAGGTAATCCTTTTTTGTCTACGTTCTCCTTAAGACCTCATCTTAAACTGAGCGGGTTGCAGATACCAACTGATGTCGGAAGCACATATAATGATGCGAAAAGACGAGGTGCCGGTAGTAACGTTGGTGTTGATGCATTCCCGCGTTCTTCTACTCTACGACTGGCTGAACGATGCGAAAAGTTTCGTCATGTTATGTACGGATTTTATACCGAAATGTGAGTTTTTGGTTTCGCTGTTTTTTGTCAAGCATTGTGGAAGACAAAGCTTCTAGCGGTTTTCAATGTGTTCTGGGGCAGGGAATGGATTCAATTTAAGAGTGGTCGACATTGGTACGTATGTTGACTGTGCTGCTGCTTTTTTGTAGCGTGCGGCAACAATAAGGTGCAAATATACCTAATACGTTAGGTCACGAGGCAATTTTATCACGATCAGATCACGGTCACGTAAGAGGGAAGCCGTTACCAAACAGATGTCGCTGAAGCCGCTGCTACGGTTAGAACTCGCTATACTAGGTGACATGGCGACGGATTATAAAAGCAGTGTACACTGCTACAGCGCCAAGCTAACTCTCTGAAAGTGAAAAAGAAGGTGGTGAGCAACCTGTATTGATCCAGTGTTGTTGAGATTTTAAAAAATGCATTTACGGTATGTATAGGGAGAACCGTATACAATTCGGTAAAGGAGGTGACGCTAAGACAAGAGTGGTGCTGCTTAACAGAGCTAAATCCATCTAATGAGACCTAAACTCATTGGAAGAAATGATGTTCAGGCCCCCCCCCCTTATCGTCACCTAGTATGGTCTGTTCATACTTCGCTATGAGAGCGACGAATGCGATTGATCGACTGGGGAAAATCATTTGCATTTTGCCGAACGATCGCCCTGCAAACATCGATACGTATGATTCGCCCGGCCGACCAATCGCTCCGGTCGCGAAGTATGAACAAGATCTTACCTCTGCTGTCACCTCATTGGCACTGTTTTGAGGAGTTTTCTCATCTTCTGCCTTGAATTAACTGCTAGATCTACGTAGTCCTCCACAACTGTTTCACAGAATGCACTCCTTGAGTTGTACAACATATAGCTGCCTCCTTGTGTTTCAGATAGTGATGATGTCGGACAGAGCGTCGCTAACGGAGGAGTCGTAGGGCGTACGGGAAGCATTCCAGTCGAACAACAGCAAACGATAGCGCTGAAGATCACGCTCAGGTTGTGCCTAAGTGATCTGGACCTGTTCAGGATTGTAATTACAGCCCTGTTTCAGAGACTCAGACTTGTACCTGCTGGAAAATCCGAGTGTGAGTAACAGCTTTGCCATCGTGGTGAACACGAGTGCTGTGCTGAATGTGAGCGACCCTGGAGGGGTGATGACGACAAATCTGGAGATTCAGGTGAGCGGCTCGGCTCGTTTTCAGTTCCGTGGTTAACCGGCGCTATTTGGAGAACATGAATATCGGATGGTGCTGCATGCAAAACGAGGAGGCCACCCTTAACCAGTGCTCGAACGAGTTCTCCATAGGAGTGAGCATGGCCATGGACAGCACACCGGTGCATGAGTCGCATAAGAAGAAAGGACTGCCCACGCTTGCACAGAAGAGGCACACGGTTGAGGTTGGTGATTGGAAGCAGAGCATGCTTATGGTCGCAGATTTCCTTGTCCGTCCTCAACTCGTGCTAGTTTTGTGCGAAGGGTTCACTGTACCTCAGTGCTGCAATTTTAAGATCCACTTCTCCGGCATGATAGGGAGGCTGTCCTACAAGGACGTGCGGGTACTGCGTGAGGCGGCGAACGGCTACATTCAAAACTTCACACAGAACAGTGGCCACTCCATGATACCAGTGATTGGAACGCCTCCGCCGTCAAAAAGTAGGTTTTCGAACATTTTCACAGTGCTCTGCGTAGCGGAGTTGCGTTCTGTTGTTGCTGCAAACGCTGCTGTAGAAGTGGAGAATACGCGGAGTCATGCTCAGGGAACTTCTTTTTTCGCATCAGGAAAGAAGTTAGCTTGCAGTAGGAAGATAAAGGCCTGTTTTACCATACTTATTCACAGCGTGGTGATAGCCACGCTGAGAATAAAAAACATAGTAGCAACACATACATTAAAGTTTAGTACCTAGGTAGGCACCAGTAATTGAGAACAGAAACAGTTTTAGCAACGCAACATTAGACAGCAGTCAAGCGAGCGAAAGCTCAGACAATCCTAAGATGTTCTCTCCTCAAGAAGTAAGTTGAACTCCCGAAAGCTCCTGTAGGTCAAGAATGTTTATCTTACTGTTGTTCTTCGTTGTTTTTCGTTTGTTTGATGCGCCATTCCACTCCGCATTCTACTGAATGCGTACTTGGCCTACACAATGACTTGACTATGAGGGAGTCGGTGTTTCATCCTTCCTAGGCAAGTCAGGTAACAATACACCCACCCTGTGTGTATGGAAGACTTGGTTGACCTGGATGGGATCCGTACCAATGATTCCGATTTGTGTTCGTGTGACAGCCGGCGCCCATCCAGCGAAGGTCAAAGCAGAGGTTAGCGAGCTCCGCCTGGCTGGATCGAAGGTCGGCTTAGATACGATTATGAAAAATTCATGCAACCAGTGGTTTGCGACAGTTTTAAAGATTATAGTGTAATAGCTACTCTCATAGATGGATTTCCACGTTTGCCAGCTTTCAACTGGTATCGACGGGGCCAGAAATTTAAGAATCCTGTCCAAAGTGGGTAGGACCCCATCTTCAACTTTTAATGACAATTAGCCAGGCATCTGAAATCATTTATCTGAATCGAGTTACGGAGCGGATGCTGCCTGCACAGGTTCATATATAAAAGTGTAAGCGTCGAGGGGTTTGAGTTAGCAAATTTTCTCGCTTCCATCTTACTCGTTAGCGCGTATATTATCCTACTATACATTAGCGAGAACGGTCGTCTGTCTCTGTGTGTGTTTGGTTGTTTGCACAGAAGTGCTGGAGGAGTGTGTTGGGAGGAAGTGTGGGGATCGGGGGGGGGGGGGGGGGGGGGGATTGTAGTTGTGTGGTGTCACCTCGTCTTGTTAAGAGTGGTCAGAAGACGTGTCGCCAATGTCAAGCAAAAGGCGTCCGAGTTCCGAAGATGTGTCATCGACGTCGTGAAAGCGAGCGTCCGAGTTCAGAAGAGGTGTCACCGACGTCGTTCAACAGGCGTCTGAGTTTAGAAGACATGTCACCAATGTCGCGCAAAGGACGTCCAGGTTGAGAAGAGGTGTCACCGATGTCGCGCAAGCTGTGTTCGGATTCAAACGACGTGTCACCGATGTCGTGCCAGGGGTTCCAAATTCACACGACGTGTCAACGATGTCGCTAAAAGAACGTCTGGCTTGAGAAGACGTGTCACCGACGTCGTTCATCAGGTGCCTGTGTTCAGAAGAGGTGTCACTGATGTCGCGTAATGGGTGTCTGGGTTAAGAAGACCTGTGACTGATGTCACGCAAAGAACGTCCGGCAGGTGCCTGTGTTCAGAAGAGGTGTCACTGATGTCGCGTAATGGGTGTCTGGGTTAAGAAGACCTGTGACTGATGTCACGCAAAGAACGTCCGGCTTGAGAAGACATGTCACCCACGTCATTCATCAGGTGCCTGCGTTAAGAAAAGGTGTCACTGATGTCGCGAAAGGCCTATCAGGAGTCAGACGACGCGTCACCGATGTCGTGCCAGACGTGTCAACGATGTCGCTCAAAAAACGTCCAGCTTGAGAAGACATGTCACCGACGTCGTTCATCAGGTGCCTGGGTTTAGAAGAGATGTCGCGAAAGGATTGTCAGGACGACGTGTTACCAGTCAAGGTGGGGGAACGGTGAAGGATGGTGGTCCAGTAAGGAGGGACCGGAAAAAGGTTGACCAATAAAGGGGGACCAGTGAAGAGGGGACTAGTAAAGGGGTACCAGTGAAGGTGGGACCAGCAATGGGGACCGGTGAAAAGAGGAGGGGGGAGGGGTCCAGTGCCCTACCGTGTTCTGCTATACCATTCTATACAGCAAAACCAGTTTTTTTTACTGTAATGAATGAGAGAAGGCCTAAAACGGACAAGAAGACATTCGGGGTGTTCTATTCTCCTGGTTTGGGGCGAAGCCCCCAACCAGACGTTTGGCGGCCGGCAGGCCGTCGAACGTCTAGTATGTTATAGCACGTAACCTTGCAAGGCATTACTTAAATTTATGACAATGATTAGCTTCTATTTAAGGCATCGACATTGGTCGTGTAGTTCTGAAGTCGGAGAGGATGGATCTGTGGCTACTGGACGATTTTCAAGGCAGTTCGATTCCATTGCTGAGGATGTCGTTGTTAAGTGAGTTTCTCGGTTTCTGTTCTTGTTGGTTTCTCGTTCCTACCGGATGGTACTTTTCTTGATACGCAGCAGTTGTTTTTCTTTGTCCTCCCTGTTCTCTGCTATGAACACTAGGTTTAGCCTTGTGCTTGTTGTTTCCGATTTTCCTTGGAAATCGAAAGACCACATACTGGTTAGGTTGCTACTGTCCTTTCTTAGCTTCTCGATCTTTCGTTTTACTACTCATTTCGTTTAGCTCGAATTTCTCGCTAACGCTAGTCGTTTCAGACCTATCCATTGACCGACAGTCCGAGGACAGGCTGGTGTCGAATTTCTCAATTTCGGCCGACTACTTCAACCAACGAGTTTTCGGATGGGAGCCCGTAGTTGAGAAATGGTCTGTTCTACGCTTTCTGATGACGAAAAAGGACAACACAAGGAACATGGATCTCATTGCTGGTACGTTCTGCAGGATAATTCATTGGGGAAGCGAAAGCGATAGTGAAAGAAAGCGAGGAGGGGTACCTTTAAGCTGTCTGGATGTTGTGCGGAGTATGGAAATGTAAGCCAACAACATGACTGTGCTGTGAGGATGTAATCAGACTAGTGTTGCTTCTTAAAGGTTTCAGCATTCCGCATAGTTATTTAGTTTGAAGGGAACCGTCCTTGAGAATATTACTAGTTTTCAGAGTCACGATCCACACTGGACATTAACATCACCGAACAACTGATGCAGCAAGCCGTCCAAATCGCGTCTCGCTGGCCTTTGGTTCATGCTTCGTTTGAGAGGGACGATTTCAGGTGCGTGCCGTTTCCTTGTTAGCCAGTGAACATTACATCGTGCAACCTAATCGGTTCAAAAGAGACCTTCAGGAAAGAATGGCTACCGCGGAGAGTGTCATCTAAAGCCTTTTGTTGTGATCGAGTTTTCGCTTTACTTGATGTACAGATTATCTATAACAGTACAAAAACGGATTCCTACTAAACCGGGAGACTAATGTTCGAAGAGGTGGCAATTTTAAATCTGAAGGAACTCAGAGAATGGCGTCACGAAAGTCTACGCAAGTATGACAGATTTTCGAGATTGCAGTGGCAATAACCACAGATTGCGCCCTGGCCAATGCAGCAACAGCTGCTGGTTCCTACAATTCCAGTAGCTTTTGTGCTGAATGTTTTATCCCATAGTAATAAATGTGACAGATTGAGAGACAAGTTATTGAAATAATATCGATGTTTGAAGTTTGAATAGTTTTAGAAACTCTTGTGCTCGGTCCAGGACTGATCATTTGCCGTATCTCTTTAAAAATCAGACGGGATGTGATGTGGTTTTCAGTACTGGTATGTTATTATAAATTTTTTTGCTGTTTTACCTTCCTTTACCCGAAATCTATAAAAACTATGCTTAAGAGGATAAGCCATTAGGGCGAAAACCACATGCTTGGTATTTCAGCTGTTGAAGATATTCAAATGGCGAGGACGTCACAACGAAAAACGAATGCTCGTTGGATTACCGTGCCCAAGGACAAGGATCACACGTTCGAGTTTCCACCTCGACTGTTGTTGTACTCGGTAAGGTTTTAAGTGAAGAGGAGTGGGCTTGCATCAAAGTTGAAGTATGAGGTAATTTGGTATGACGCATCTGTTCGCCATACCTGAACATATGTCGAGAAAAATATAGGAGGAGCTTTTGGCACAGATGCAGTCTATATCAAAATGTATAGGGGCGGTGCAAAACGTAGGCGTTACTGTGGTGGAGAAAGCATTGGTCATTTCGTCTGATTTTGTTTGGTGCCCCATGCACTATTATTCTCTTTCTATGACTAATAGGGGCGGGCGAAGGGAAAAGTTGGTGCTTTGTCGACTGCCGACATTGTTTGGCAGCAATTTGTTGGTCTGCGAGCGATGAAAGGCTCAAGGTTTTAGACGGGCATCGTGCTTCAGATAGGTTCGCAATCAATTAGCGTAGCTCCTAACGGTCACATCTCCTTCAAAGAAAGTATTACATCTAGATTGTGATACAATTGGATTTCCCATGCGGCGACTGAAGTATAAAAAACTTCATTAATTCTCAAACTATTCCGGCACATTCTCAGAGCGGTAACAAAGTTACCTTTCAGCATTCTGAGCGTGAACCACCTCGCCAGCTGATTGTGCGCGTTGCTGGTTGGGATGAGATCTCACCAGTGAATGTGGATGCGTGCGGAACGTACTTCCGGCTAGTAAAAGGCGTGAAGGTGACTTTTCGTTCCATCAAAAGTTTTTCTATATTAAGGACTTCTTTTTAGCGGGGGTTTCCAACTGCCCGAATAGTCATCCAGGTGACGATGGAGAAGGATGGGAAGAAAGTGGTAGCTGTGCGGTCTTCGATTGATATTAATAATCAGCTGCCTCATCAGCTGGCGATTTTTAGTGCTGATGACAAGCGAGGTGTGTTGACTAACCGTTGCTGAGTGTTCTCACTCTAAGGAAGAGATTTTCGGGACTCCTTTCAGAACTGATGCTCGTCGAACCGTCGCAATCGAAACCAGTGCCTTTGCCATTTGCTCATTGCCAGTTCATGATATGCCCAGTTGGCTGTCAGGTTCAAGAAAAGGTGCTTCTTTATCCTCAATGTTGCCATCTGCCGGTGTAAAGCAGTATGACTTCACAGGCTGATGTGAAGTGGTCAAATGTACGCGTAGCTGGTGACGTTCTGAATCGTACTCAGCGCTTGGAGAAGTCTGACAAGCGGAGTCACTACTGGTTAGTGGCTTCTGGTATCATTTGTACCATTTATACCATGTTGCCGGAGCTGTTTCTAGAGGATTACAATACCGCGTGCTCTGCGACTTATAGGTTCATCCCCTTCCCTGTCGGCGAAAGATAGCCATATTGAAGTGGGAAGTGAGAAGCATTACATGTCGCCGTAATATCATTATACGTTCCCCAATTACGCATCCAAAGTCAAACCCAGGATGACGGAAATGGATTTAATACCGTGTTCAGTTCGTCAATGTGATATGTACCTGTTAGTTAGACGCTCTTCAGAATATACTACTTTCTTGCCGGTTGCAGGGTATGTACATCTGTTCGCCGCGAACACTATCCAGACCATGAGTCGCTGCCAGGTCACTCGATATTCGTCGTGGCGCCGCTTACGCTCCAAGCAAGTCGTCTTTTCATTTTGGCTCATTTCCTACAGCATCCGCCTATATTTCATATTTCAGAACTTGCTGCCGATTGACGTGGAGATTCATATTCTCGACAATGTCTTTCCACTAGCGGCTGGCAAACAGTCGTTGATCACCACGGTAGTTCTCATTCATGGCCGTACTTATAGGATCGCGTTTCGAAACCAAAAATAAAGCAGCGACCGCTGCTTTTTCAGTGCGATGCAAGTCAAGAGCGGAGGGGCACCGTATTTTTGCTCTACAAAATAGAGAGAGTTTGTCGAAAAGCTTTTAAAATAACAGTGTTAAGCAAAGTCTTATACACATTTTGATTGTACAGTGACTCCTAGGTTCGGCTCGATCATCGTAGAGAACCCAGCTTAGGAAGAAATACTGGCTAGCTCCTTCTCCGCTCTCTATAGTTGCAGCATCAATCGATACTTGGAAAGAAGGGTTCGCTCTCTCAACCATGAAATTTTAGGTCGATATTACAAAGTCGCTTTCAATTCGTGTGGTCACAGATCGAATGAGAACTGTTCAAGAGTGTTTCATCTCAAAATCAAGTATAGGAGAGGGACAGCTGGTCTCGTTAAGGTAATTTTTATTCTAAGCATTAACAAATTCCGCCATTCTACTTATGACGCCGCGAGATTAAAACGATCTGAAGGTACTCCACGGTGAATGACTAACGCTGTATTCGTAGTCGTTACGTTCAGGCTACACGATGGAAATGGACGGCCGCTGGACATGTACGGCAATGTGCAGATCGGAACCGGTGGCTCAATATCATTCTCGCTGTGGGTTCCGTACTGGATAGTGAATAAGTCTGGTGAGCTCTTCGTCGCTCTGTTGTACCACTCAGTAGTCTTCTTCTAAGAGTGAAGCTTAAGGTAGCTAAATATTTTTGACATTTCGGACATTAAGCTATCCTCAGCAGTCACGCCACGTAACCTCAGAGACTGATAAGACTCATTGCATACTTCGGCTAAAATATTTACTGACAAAGTTACGGCTCAAGACCCGAAACGCTTCACTCTTAAGAAGAAGGATATGTTAATGCGGAGCCTAGGGAAACGATATTAAACTCAGATAGTCGTTGACTTATATGGGTCGAATTTGAGGAATTCCGTTGATTCTGAAGCAGGAGGCGGCTAGTAGTGATGCGGCTGGTCAGATGTCTGAGCACGAGCGAGCAAAGGACAGGCATCCGTTGATGTTCAGCTTTGCTGACGATGGCTGTCCGAAGCAGTAAGTTTCTGCTGTCTTTGCTTCCAAGGGTTAGCAGCGTGCAGTTTTAGAGTGAATGTTAGCAGCCGTAAAATTCTGTCGAATTGGTATTAATAGTTAATAGATTCATTTACTTTTTTATTTACTCGCTGATTGAGACGGCGACAGGATTAATTTTGCACCAGATTTATACTTTAAAAATTAATTTAATTAAGTAATTATTGAATTAAATTAAATTACTTGACTTAAATAAAAATTGAAAACGAGAGTATCTCGCTTACACTCTTTATCCATTATTTCAAGATGTGTTGTACGCGTCGGGACCGGCCTTGCGAAGGAGCCGAACTATTTGCCACGTTACAGTCAGAAGTTCGCCCTCACCCCTGGTGTACAGGCACTGAAGCTGAGCGTCGTGCACGAAAGTCTTCCCACACTGTTCGTATCCTGGTATTCGTTTGAATACTTTAGCGACTATGAACGGCTAGTACTCTTAGGTACTACAATATTGGTGTGGAAGTGCGAGCTGGCACTGGACGCTACAAGGACACCCAGGTGGTACTTCTGACACCGCGTTATGTGGTCAGCAATCAGTCGTCGTATGCGATCTCCGTCTGCCATCACGATCTCATTGACGTGAGTTTATTGGAATTGGGCATGACTGACTATGCATAGAGCTTTGAGCTTTTAAGGGACCACTTTCATCTGTAATACCTGTTGACATCTCGCTGGTCAACTTAAAGGTTTATGCCGACGAGTCGTTCCTAATGCAAACTGACTAATTTACATTAGAAATGCATGTATGTACAACGCATCACACGTTCCAAAACACTGGGGAGCCCGTCTCTCCAAAATCAATCCAGCTACCTTCAATGTTATAAGCTTGTCATATGCCACTACATCATGGAGGTCGTAGTTCTATCCTCGTAGATTCCCTGTAGTTACGCCTTTTTTCAGTCAGAAAATGTTAGGTTTGTAAGGAAACGTTGGGTTGTTCGACATTTATATTTCTTTATTTTTTATTCAGCATACAAAGGAATTCACTCAACAGTCTCCATCGTTAGTTACTAGAGTTTGTCATTCCAAAACTGGGGATACTGGGAATCAAAAAATTCGCTTATCGTCCTTTCAACGTCTTCAATTTCGGTGATTTTTCTTTGCTGGGAATGCCTTTAGTGGACGAGATAGGTGGTAGTCAGATAAGGCAATATCTAGGGAATAGGGTGGATGGGGAACCGTGTTCCGGCCCAGCTCCATTTTTTCACCTGTGTCTTTTGCTACGTACGGACTAGCGTTGTCGTGAAAGAGGCCAAAAGCACGTTTCGACCGCTTTTCTCGAACAGCGTGATTAAAGTCATGGAAGGTAATGTGGCTATATATGGCTATCACGGAAAGTTCCGAGAGTGATCTATTAGGGTGTCCCACTGGAATGTCGCTTCCGACCGAAAAGTTAAATTCATACAAAGGAATTGAAACCAAACTTGATTCGGTAATATATTCCCCACAATTAAATTCCTCTCAATCAACAACTAATCTCCAACGTACACGCAAAGATTGCTTCCCGTCCTTAAAGAAATGAGCTGGCCGCGAATCGAGGAAGTTGGACATCCAAATCCGGACTTCGTCGTAGTCGGCGAACTTCCAGGGCTGTACATCGGATGAGGCAAAACGGTCCAACCGATTCCCCAATTTTCTGCTGAACGACTTTTCGATATGAGGCTTCACATAAACCCTTCCCAATTTTTCCGAGGCAAAGTAATTAGGACAAGAAGAGGTGAACTCCGCCTACATGTTACCGTTGCAAGGACCACGACAAGATCTACATTTTTGACATACAGAAGCTTACGCGAGCTCAACTTGCTGCTTGCGGACAATGAGCACCTTCTATCCTTACCTTGGCGTAAATCCCAGAAGTTTCTGTTAACTAAGTTATTGTAGTAGTTGCTTTCACAGGTAGACCTTCTTCTATATCTCATAGTACTTGTTTTATGTTCTGTGTTCTACTGTTTTCCAGTACTGCTTTAATTATTTTCCTTATTCTGTTCCACGCGTGTGTGACATGTACTCGCGCTATGAGTAAATAAATAAATAAATAAATAAATAAATAAATAAATAAATAAATATGAGGCTTCGCGTGAGCATGCAGCAAGTTAGTAGAGGGCCTGTCAACTCGATATGGATTTAAATTTGGAGTAGGATTTGGACCTGGATTTGGAGCAGAAAGCTATACTGCAAGTTCCCGAGTTCATCTTGTCGGATCAGCTTCAACGGGAATCCGTGAAAGGTCGTCATCCAGGATAGGCGCTTGTCTTCCATGCTTTTCGTCTTCAAGACTTTCTTCGTCGGCTGCAAAACGTTGAAACCACCGCTCACATTGTCTTTGGATAACGACATCTTTAGCAAATGCAGCCACCAACGAATGATGCGATTCCGCAGCGGATTTCTTCAATTTGAAGTCGTAGAGCAGCCATGCGCGCACAATCATATTCTGGTCCATTGTAGTCTGAAGGCTATAATTTTAGAAACCGATGAAGAAATGAAGTGGGAAAAACAGGAAATGTAGAAAATGAAACACCGTAAAAAAAAACTAACCCTAAGTGAGCTCACAACCGATGCTAGTAACTATGAAAAGAAGGCCACAATGTATGCGACATTCCGTGTAGAACAACCTAATACAAGTGCCATATATTAAATCATGGGTATCGATCAATAATGGAGAGTTGAGGATTTTTCAAAAAAATCAAATCAAGACTTTATTGCCGCCTTAATGTATATCGTTCTAGAGAAGAAATCGCAGAAATCATGAAACGTGCGGTGTAGTTGTTTCCAGTGCAGGCACTTTTTCAGCGAGTGTCCGAGCATGTGCACATTGCATCACAGTGCAGCCTAGTATGGAATGAGAACTACGAAGATTGTCGACAGATGTGTGTTCGGCGGAGCGACGTGAAACACTGGAGCTGCCCGTTCCGAATAGACCGCATTGGGTCCTTTCACATCACTATGAGGTTCGATTGTTTATCCTACTACTGATATAATTCAGAGGGAAAATGTCTAGTTGGAGTAGTTGAAGTTTTGTTTCCAATTCTGGTGACTGACATCACCATCACTTTTACACAGAATCCGCGTGATTGGCTCTTAATCTGCCCTTATTTATCCGGATTTTTTGTGGATATGAGGGACTGAATGGATGATGTCGTGTTTTTTTTTGGGAATAGGGCATACCATAATATTTAATGGCATTTATTATTTCAGAGATGCCGATGAGACTCCGAGGTTCGTTCGTGTGGAGGTGATTCTAAACAGCGCGGTGTTCTGTGTGACATTCACCGATGCCGACTACTATCCGCCTCCTATTCGGATAGACAACCAGTCTGATGTGGGTGGCTTAAGAGTTATTAGATGGTAACAGGCTCGATGAGTGAATGACGCAGCACTTTTTTCATTGCACTGCACGGCATGCAGTATTTTGCACCCTCTGCTTTTAGCAAACCGTAGAATATGGTCATTTTACCCAGCAGGAGGAGGGCTTTTGTAGATTGTTTTGTAGACAGTGCTTTAAACGTGAGCACTGAGAAATGAGGGGCTATATCGACCTAGTTTTGTTTGTATATAGTAGCGTCTCATATTAATCCTTTTTTCAGGTACCCGTCCTCTACCAGCAGCAGTCTGAAGGACCGATCGGTCAGCATCTAAGGACGATATGCAAGGCTCGGAGTCACATAGACTACGCATGGGATGATCTTTATGGAAGTCGAAGGATTGTACTACAGGTTAGAGTAACTCTTTTTGCAAGATTCACTTCACCTGGACCGAGAAAGGTGCTCAATTGAAGGGAACTCTCAGCTCGCAATTCGACGTGAACGATTCGACCTGTTTGGCTAAGACTGAGTGGTTGCTACTTGGGGCGCTGGGTATTAATTTATCGTCATTGTACCTCTAGGGCCGTTCTTGTGTCCTTGGCATTTTCCCACAAGCTTCTGTTCAACTGCTCCACAGACAGTTTCTATTAGGTCAGATCAATAGTTTCCGCCGCTTTCGTCTTATAATTTCTAATAACCAAAACTTCATTCAGTTCTTAACGACATGCTATTTGGGGTTGCCGCTGGGATGAGTTGGAACCCGTTGTGTGTCAGAGCAGAACCCGTTTTCAACATATTTCCATATTTCGTGCTTAAATTCAAAATTTAAAAATGACATTCCGCCATATTCTACTAGTTCGCTTCCGGATTCAGTTGCGAACTAGACCAGCAATAACTGATCAATAACCGAGATACAGACTTCATACTGCTACTTTATGGGGAAATCATTTTACTTTTGCTTCTACCTGCCTGCTTGAGGTGCTATCTATTCTGAGTTCAGAATAATTCATGTCGGTAGTTCACTGGCTGGTCTTTAGACAATTCCAGCATAACGAGGTTCTTAAACATTGTTTCAGTTCTCAAAGAAGGTTTCCGGGATTCAAGGCATAAAGCCCTTTTCAAGGCAAGACTTTTCTGCTGGAAAAGTCCTATTTGTGTGTTATTGAGCTTTATTAATGAAAAGTGGGTTGCACTCAAATTTTTGCGAGGCATCTTATGTCTTGTACATAGTTGTAAAACTGCATGTATCTACATAGTGGTGCCAAAAGCTCCTATTAGCTCGCGGAATAGAAAGCATGAACAAAGGAACTGAAACGACGGGAACTTTGAGTCCATCCTAATACACAACGAAGCACAAATTGGCAGCAGTCGTACTTCAAAGAATGTTCAAATACGTTACGGTCTCTTCCGATCAAATAAGGTCTGTTTCTGTGCTGTTTGGTAGCGTGAACTAGTGGTTGCTTGAGTTTTCGAAAACGGTGAAACGAGCGCGTATCGTGGACACTTCGAGTATCAGTGTTCGTCGGCTTCGATATCTGCACCTCGTTTAATTACCGCTAGCCAATTTCAATCATGCTTTTCGCACCATGTGGATGAGAAGTAGCTAATGTCTCCTGGTGAATGCCTGGCGTTTTTAGGTGTACGAGAACAAGAGCCACGTGTACGATCCGTCGTTACCCGGGATTGGTCCACAGCTCGTCTACGAGAACAACGTGTACATACAACTGGCCTCATCGTTCAATACGTGAGTTTTTTGAAAAGCGCTTCCCATTCTAGGTCCCTGTAAACACAAAGGTGAAGAGCTGGCGGGTCTGTGGATAAATCCTTAGCTGCAGATTCACACTTACTAGGTCACTGCCCTCAGCCGTCCTTGCTGCCTTCTGCATGGGGCTTCTCCCTAGAGATCGATAGTAACCAATCGATATTGTTTTCTTGCTATGGAGCTTCTCCGTCCAACACATACGATTCTATCTCAAATGAGCAATTCTGTACAAAAAGTCTATTAGGGGGGGGGGGGGGGGCCAAAAGTAATGAGACACCCGTGTCCATACATCTCGTGGCTGGAGTCTGGTTTCGTGCTTATCGTATTTGTATGTTTGTATGCTACTTACTGAAGCCCATCTGAGAAGTTACCACTTTGGCCCTTTCCAGAAGCATGCCAAAAACCCCAGCCTGTCTCATGCCGAAACCCCAGTCTGACGAGTCGACCTGTGTCGCGCAAATCTCCCCCAATTCCCAACCCCGAGCAGCCTGGGCTCAATATTCACGCAAGATGAGAAGTACGTTTTCTACCTTAACCCTGCCAAGCAGCGAGTCTGGGTGAGGCCTGGTGAATTGTTACCGACCTTCGTTCGGCGAGATGTTCACGGCGAGAAGCATCTTTGGAGCCTTTGGGTCTGCGCCCATGGATCGGTTTACCGGAGGCTGTTTCCCAAGAGCACCGCGATGAACTCCAAGGCCATGGTGAACGAAATAGAGGAGATGGGCCGGCGACTCGCTCTCATTCATTCGCAGCGCTTCAAAAAGGTTCTCCTCTTCGACAACGCCGCACCCCATCGGGAACAAGTAAGCACGGATAAGCTTGGCCAGCTGGGCTACGTTCACATGCCTCACCCACCGTATTCGCTGGACATCTCTCCATGCAACTACCACTACTACTTGAACCTACAGAACTTCCTAGTCGGAAGGGACACAAGAACCCAAGCAGTCCTTGACAACCATATCGAGCAGTTGATCAACACCAGGCTCAAGCAGTTCTGGAGGGATGGGATCAGGAAGTTGGCTGAGCGATGGCAGCAAGGTCCTTGCCCTTAATGGCAAATACACTCCTCAGCATCGTTGAGTTGTAATTGAGTTATAAGGAGATAAAAAATTTTTTTCATTTTGTCTCATTACTTTTGGCCCCCCCCCCCTAATAGATTGTTCCGAGAAAAAGTCGATTCGTCGATCGGTAACGACTCGATCGAGATGTGAGAAGGTCGAATAAAGGAAAGGAAGGCATACGGACAGTGGGACAGTGGGACAGACGGGCTGGGTTAGGGGTTTAACGTAAAGTTGGAAGTTTGTTGGGTCTCAGCCGTTTACTTGTGTGTGGAGATCTATCCTAAGGGGCTAAGGTGCTGGTGGTGACGTTAACTCTATAGCCATGCAGCTTGATATCAAGCACTAGGAGCAATAGGGTGGGATGCAAGACTTTAAAAGCAGGAGCAAACCCGAGGGATAATTTTTCTTTCATTTTCCTACTGACCAAAGACATACTGCTCTCTGAGCATTCATTGCATTGATTGTTCGATTCGGTAACTGCTTTTTCCGGAGTTAATTACTGTTCAAGGTATTTGAGGTTTGTTTGCTTTATTGAGAGGACAAAGGTTAAAAATCCTCATGATTCGTGTAGGTCGCTTCATGTTTATCTTCAGCTATAATTTCTCGAGCAATAAGAAGACAGATGAATACGAGCTTGTGCTGGAGACGATGCAGAAAGGGAAGGTGATGCTGAATAAGCAGAACAGAATTGATGCGAAGTGAGTCACTCCCGATATGATACGTCTTCAGTCTGCCTTTTGTCTACCTGCTGTAGTTTTAATTCGAATTTCGTCCTTTGCACATATTTATTCACTATGGTTGGACTCCATGAAAGATCCTTTTTGCATCTAAAATAGGGATGAAATTGATTGAACGTGAAAGGAGTATATCGCGTGTAGACTTATTTTTCTAGAAGGATAAAGTCCTTTCGCGCTATGTGTTGGTTTAGAGCTTTTTGGTGCTGATAGCAACCAGTATAGATGAAGTACTGTCGAGAATAAAGCATGTGGCAGCCTCAGTTTTAAGTTTGATCCTTTCCAGTGGTGGTAACCAGCTGTGGTTGCTGTGCAAGGATGGCTGTCTGGAAAACGTTGGCATGTCGCATCGTTGTAAGACGAGAATCGTCAGTTTTTTGTTAGATGTTCCCTTTAGAGTTTGTGTTGGAGTTGTATAAGCATGTCGCTCAGGTTCTTGACGTTCTGGAGCGATTAGGCTTCCAGCTGATGATGACGCCACGATCGTCGTCTCGAGATCGCTTCCAAAAGTGGACGTTATCACCAGTTCGTTGTTCTCTCACTTCTCTCTTGCTCAGATTCACTAGAGGGAGAGAAGGGTATGGAAGTCTGGGTTACTGTAGGGTTACAGGAGCAAATTAAATCACTCAAGGAGCCGGAATGCATGAAGTTGAACTATAAGAAGTACCGTGAGCTAAATTCAGGACGGTCGGTTATGGTGCCAAGGACTTCCGGACATGTCGGTGACATACCGTGCACCTGATATACTCCTAGCGAAGAACCACCCATCAGATATTGACGTCACGGCGGATTCATCTCAGGTAAGGTTTCCTTTTCTTGTCTTTTTGCTAGTAAGATTTCGGGAAGTATAGCCACTGCCTGCCATGTCCTGGATCGAATTTCCATGGATCTTAAATAAGTTGCTTTTTGATAGTCCTAGATTGTCTGAAGATGTTCATCAGGATCGCTGCAGTAGCGTTATTCAGGCTTGCAGTTCGGATCTACGGATCCTCCGAAAGGCAACGAAACATCAGGAAATTGCTTGCTCAAACGCCATTTTCTTTCACGGGGATGCCTTAAAAGAGAAAAAGGGTGAAATTTGATCTCAAGAGCAAGAGTTACCTTTTTAGTGGAAGGTGGGAACGTCTATTGTTCAACACTAGCTGGTGATAGGTTAATCTGGGGGGATGAACTAGGCCTAATCCCTTAGATTGTCTACTGCAGAAATCAGCGCCAGCTACTGCGTTCCCGCAATGTACTCTTCGGTGAGGTAGATTTTTCGTCTTCTGGTCGCGATCCGAGACGTCCAGTGTTTTGCTCCGAGATGTCGCGTTCACGTGACAGAGGTGCCTCAATATTTACGCCTCCGTAGCTCCAGACATTGCGCTTTCCTAAAGAACTTAGAGTAGGGATCTTTTTGAAAATTGGAGGTACTCTTCAACCTGACGCGGTCAAGAGTGATCTGCGAAGCGCGTTGCAAGGGTCGGGTTACAGTGTCGAGTCTCCGGCTGACTCTTACTATTCCTTTTGTAGGCGAAACACGCATTTTAAGTAAAATTACAATTTCAGCTTGAAGAAATATGCGTGGGATATTCTGTAAAGGCTGTCCTGAATAAATTGAATAAGCTGTTGTTTTTGAAATTCAGTGCTGCTGCTGAAATTCTCTAGCGCTAATATTTTCTAAGGAGACTGTATAGACAACCACTGGAGGGATGCTAACGAGAAAAACAGTCAAGGTGCCTTAGTGGTTTATCAGCTTCGCGGTCTTTAGTAGCTGGAACTGTGTTTTACCGGATTGGGCGGAATATGAAGCTCGTTCAGTGGCCAGGTTTACGTTCGTTGTTTCAGGGCCAACACGTTAACGGTCCGGCTTGTGTATCTCTTTAATTTATTTTCTATTGCTTTCTGGTTCTGGTTTTGGCGGAACGTCCATCTTTTTTCAAGCTTGTGCTCTCCAGGTTTGGCGAATACAAAGACAACGGCCGGGAAGTGGAACGCTGGAGGTGGAGTGCCTGCACAATGGACCAACGCTTGTAGGTTTCTTTGCGATCACGCATGGTTTCGTTTGAAATTTGATGTGCACTAAAAACGAAGAGTATCAGTCTATAGGTAGTGCGAATAACGGACCGAGAAGACAGGATGCGAACGATGTCAATGCCGTCGATTACGAGGCTGAACAAGCCAGGTAAGGGGAAGCACTGAGATATTCAAATCAGATGTAAAAAAATATAAATAAATAAAAATATTCAAATATACTCAAAAGATGTGAACCTTTTCTTAATTCCCGTTATTTCATTTTTCAAATTCACTGAGCTTCATTTTTAGTGCTTGTGTAATTCCAATGCAATGATACGAACCTCGTCCTTATTTATTGCCGGCTATTTTTTGCTTAATTTCGAATGGAAGTACTCCCCGTATGTACAAAAGAATTTCTGTGCATTGTTTAAGCAGCAGTTTCAGTTGGCTTGGAGATCAATGTGACGATGCGGTCAGGAATCGGTATATCATTGGTCAATGGATCTCACGAGGAGCTTCTGTATGCCCGATTCGGCGGCATTGTATTGAGCGCACGTAGGCTGGATGAGACCTATCAGATGACTGGTAGCGTGGACGTGATTCAGGTTAGTGCTGGCTGAAGTTTTTTCTTCAGGGTTTTATGTTTCTGGTGAGAATTAAATGACCAAAAAGTTTTTTTAAAAGAGATTATGCTACAACTCCGTGTTTAGTTTCCACCAAAATTTTCGCGCTGGATGAGATTTAAAGTGGGGCAGTTGCTTTTGAGACATAGTTTCCTTCACCCTTCAGCACTGGGAGGTCTAGCGCCGCTGTTTAGGTCCACTGATGTTGCCCCCTCACCTGTTTGGGCCACCTGGGAGGAGTATTCCCCCTTTCGTGCTCCGTCCAAGGCCATTGAACACCTTAGACATGTTGCGAATATTTTATTCAAATACATGTGAACAGCCGCTAGCCGGTCAACACTATTGATCTTTCTGGGCGATGCGAAGACATTATTCTGTAGTCTCCTCAACGAGTGCACAGCATAGGTCGACCGGTCGACCAACAGAGCTCCATATTATTAATTTTTGATCAGGATTTAGTTTTGAGGTGAAACTTCTAAATTTTTTATTTATTTATGATGCTTGCGGAAGTTGAGATGGGATCGCATGATTAGCTAGTAAGGGAATGCCCTCACCTTCCCATGGACCTTTGACTAGAGATCCTTGACTACTTATGTAGAGATCATGGGTGCTAAATGCATCCTTGAGGCGACTTTGCCTGTTCGAAATTGGCCTTATCGATTGCTGGTCGGATGCTGCTCACGCAGTATTGCGTAGGCAGCACATCCAAGCACGACTCGTAGTCCATCGGTGAAGAGTGGTCCATTCAACTCAGATCTGGTATCCCCATCCTGGAATGGCTCTCTTCCTTCAGCGAGGTGCTGATTCCTAATAAAACGGATAGCTGAGTGGTCGAACAGTGACGTTGTCTGCCCCACATGTTAGAAGACATCTCTGGGTCCCTTCTTTTAATCCCTTTGTCACTTTTCTAATGGGTTGTTTTTAAGATCGACAATCAGTTGCTGAACTCTGATAAATGGCAAGTGCTATACTGCCAGCCGGAACTGCTTGTGTCGGAAGACGATGTCTCATGGGGGAACGGAGAGCTTCCAACCGGCGTGAGTTCTGCTATATTGAATTAGGGTACGACTTTTAGTTATCTTGTTTGACGCTTAACTATCTTTGCTGCGTGGAGAAAGGCATATTGAGGACGTATGCTTCAGTGCTACGAAAATTATGGTGTTGGAATCAGTTTTTATTGCATGAAATTGGGAACCTCGAAATCTTCTAGATGGAACGAGATTTGCATTTCGAATTCATATCGTCGGCTAGAGATAAGGTTTATTGATAGGTGACAAATAAGAGGAAAATAGTAATTTTTATAGTCTTATCGGTAAAAATTGAACCAATTACTTGAGAAGAGCGACTCCGTTTTGTTTACCAGCATACGTGTTTTTTGTCATCAGAGTAAAAGGATCAGTAATTTCGCTGCCGTGTAGCCCTGCGGTAGTCCGGTATTCCGCGACAAGGTGTTCAAATCCACGGACTTCCGATTCAGGTCTCCGGTACAGCAAGGCCTGCATTAAAACTGGAGATGAACTGCACTCCGATGAAGCACTATGATGCCTTCGACGTTAGTTGCTCGAGTTTGGCATTCACTCCTGAATACGTTTTGGGTTAATCCTACTTCTTCCAGTGCTTCCGCGTTAAATTGTGCGATCTCGATGTTCAGCTGGACGAGTTGCTGCTGTGGAAGCTGGTGCAGTTTGCGCAAGCGTCTGACGCTGCGTCAAGCGTTCAGCAGAGGACGCTCAGTCTGCCGCCAAATACAGAGTAGGTCGTTGTATCTTCATGGTTCTGAGGATTACAATGTCCAGGGGAAGGTCAGCAGCGCTAACCTTATGTGGTGATGTGTAAAACATTAACGTTAACTAAGAGAGGCGAGAAGATTCGTTCTGTGCTTGCTTCTTGCTCTCATCATACTTATCTTATTTCTGCTATGCATGTGCGAACTCCCAAACTGCATTGCTAGCCTAGGGGTCATATATAAAATATACGCTGGTGATGTAAAGTCTGCAAAAGAATCCAAGGCATCGAAGATTCAAAGGATCTTTTCGACAGCGATCGATTTTATGAGTTCTTGAGTGGAAAAGGGAATTCTCTATTGCAGCTGAGAAGACTCTGTGATTGAGTATAGAAATCACACTGAACTAGGACATGTAGGATTAACGGTCAAGTCACAGAAAAGCTTGACGAAGCTCGACATTTATGCTTTGCTATAACGAGTGACCTATGTTTTTCAAAACACTGCAGACCCTTGGTGAAAAAAGCTAGTTTCGCATTTGTAACCTCTTCGTAGTTCTAAAATCCAGTCTTCCAAAAGCATACATATATGTAAGGGCTCCTATAACGGCCTTTGGATTCTGTGTACCACCTGTGTGGAAACGGCGACGTCAGTGTTTAACCCAACTACGAACAGGGATATGGATCTCCTGGGAAGCATCCGAAACAGCTTCATCAGAAAGCTTATGATGAGACGTTTTCCAGTGGATTACAGGTCCTGATGGTTCTCAAAGGTCTGCGCTTTTTGGTCTTCCCATCATTAAACAACAGAAGAAAGATGGCTGGTGCCATAAGGATGTGCAAAATGCCGTGAAGCTTGCAATCGGCCCAGAGGATCTCATTAACGAGAAAACGAAATCTGTAAAAGAAAAATTCAAACTTCGGAACTTCTTCGCTAAATTACGAGTTAGATCATACTTCCTAACCTATGGGATTCTGAAGGAATTTAACTTGCTTGGCAAGTACGACGATTTGACGGTGCTCTCTGCGGAAGCGTGTAGAAGGTTTATTATATGTATTCCGGGAATCTCTCCACGGCCGAACACTTCCGATGTTGCACTGCTTGATTTATGGGATGGTTGCATTTTCGTGTCACAGACTGCTGTTTTTTAAAGTCCTTTGCGTTAGACTTTCATCTCTTCAGTGAAATTCACTTCACTTCTTTTTAGCTTAGAGCGTACTGATCCCCTGCGTACACGGAGATGGTACTTTGGAACGCTCGATTTGGAAATGGGACAAATAGCACTGAGCGGTTGGTTGCACTAGTTATTTGTTAAATGCATTGGCGACATTTGGGCAGGTGGAAAAACTAAAATGAATGCATCTCGGTTCGACAGCGTGCTCTCTACAAGCGCAAGTCTGTTATTCCTGGTGGTCAGAGAGTCGATGTGGAATGGCTACGAAAGGTTGAGGTTCTAGCACGGAAAGCGTCTGAATCATATGTATGAACGGAGGCAGCGAGTCCTATAGGAAGAATCTCTACTCTTCAGTTCGTATAGAAAAATGTTTCCTTTTGATAAGTTGCTGAACCAAATGAGTAGATGATGCTATTGTAAGCTCCTGCTAATCACATTGGCAAAGTAGGTTGTCTAATTCTAATTTATCAAAGCTGGCTGTAAATGCTAAAAAAGGGCAATTGGACTGGGCGGAACCTGGACCAAGAATTTCGATTCGTTTCTCGCGAGTCCCGGTGCTTCCTGCCGCTATGCTACCACTCACCTCATGTTGCTTCGGCGACGCTGAATGACACTTCTTCACATGTTCCTGTTGGCATTCAATGCGTCTGTCGATGTGAGTGTTGCAGTTGTGACCGTGTCCAAGTCAAGCCTTCCACCCGAGTGCCGACAACTGAAGCAGCAATTCAACATGAAGTTGGTCTCGTTTGAGAATGCGGCCGTCTACCTGCCGCCGTTTCGACAGTTCCACTATTTCGAGACGAGCTCGTTCCTTCTTGAGAGTCTCCAGAAGTTTTACTTCGGTTGGTTGTCTTAGCGGTGATCGACCTTGGTTATAAGTTGTTCACCTGAGTGACGAGCTGTGTTCAGCTGAGCTCCAAAAGCAGACATTGAATATCGTGGTGACGTTGGATGCGTTCGGAAATCCACAGGGACTGGTGACAGACTTGAAGGATTCGTTCCAGGTGAGGAATTTGCCGCCTCGTGTGGTGCTCATTAAAAGCGGGCGCGGCCAGCCTTCCGGTTAACGCTTTTTTTTTGCGAGAATCCTTGGTGGAAATGTACATTGACCTGTCGTCCTTGTCCTTCTCAAGTGTCTGTTTAAGGGTCTTTTCATCGAAGGTAATTTGCAAAGGTTCGTCGCTGGCCTCGGTTATGGAGTGTCGAATAGTATATCGAAGGTGAGCTGTTATGCTCGACGTTTTTCTCCTTTTCTGGCATTTATCTCAACAATCTGCAGCTGGCGTCATCGGCAGCTTCTGGAGTTGGAGCACTCACATTCGATCAAGAACACGAGGCGAAACGTCGTCATAACATGATTAGATCGCACAGGTTGGTGAAACGCGGATTGACTGGGGATGCAGATGATCTTTTGAGTGCTTGTTATCGCTTGGGGTGCTATTTTGACCCTCTGACTATTATACTTTGGTGTTTCTTTCATTACCCAATTTTCAGCACAACAACAACTCCACTGTCACATCTGTATTCGGGCGTGAAAGGTCTCGGTGTTGGGGTTCTCGGCGGGATGACGGCTATCTTTACGAACACGATAGCGGAGAGTCGGAAGAGTGGAATTATGACGGTGGGTGACGCTTCAACTATGCGTATTGCTGGAAGAAACTAGTTTAGTACGAGGAATGTCTTGCTTTAAAAGAACTATTATAAAATCTTTGTTTTTCAGTAAAGAGTGGAACGTCCCCTATCTCATATGAGTGTTGTAGTCAGGAAAAAGAGGGTTCTTTATAGTTACACCATCTTCGGACCATCAAAAATTTCTGCTTAGATTCACTTTAGTTTCTGGACGGAGATTATATATGCAAATTACGGCGGTCTGGTCCGTTGTTGTAACATATGTTGCACAGTCAGTGGCGGCATTCATAAGGGAAAACATAGCAGTGAGAAAGGGCTTAACTTCGATATTCTAGAAGGAAGCGATTCTTGATGGTTTCAGTTCAGTTGAATTGCGTATCATACATTCAGGGCGCTCTTCGAGGCATCACCACCGGAGCAGTGGACACGGTGACCAAACCGGTGCAAGGTCTGTTTGATCTGGTCGAAGGCACTGCATCGGCTATGAAGGAGCTCGCTGGACCGGCCACTGGAAGTGGGAGAAGATTGGCAGCACCTGGGTAGGTTTTTGCGGAGCGCTGTCTCCGCCGCGTTGTGCTGTTTCGAAAATTCTCGTGAAATGTCCTTTCTGGCTCTCTAGTGGTTGCTCTAGCTAACATTGGTTTGATAGTGTTCAAGATGTTCAGTTGTGGTTAAGGTTGTGATGGCTGCCTATCAAGTGACTAGGGTGCATTGGGCTTCACAAGAATTGTTTTCAGCAGGGTGCGACCACCTCGATTATGTCGAAACCTTTACCATCTGCTGCCGCCGTACTCCCAACAACTGGCGAACGCTCAGATGGAGATGATGCGAATCAACGGTTACTCTACGAAAGAACGGTAATGTCGGCCTTGTGCTTTGCTGACCACGGCAATAGTCTGCCATACAAGTTTCACATTGTGAATTATTTTGTGGACCTAATTCTTCCAGAATAACTGTGCAAACGCTTACTCAAATAGGGCACCAGAACTGCAAGTAGTGTTTCGCCCATAAACAACGAAATAGCGTTTGAGGGGATCTTGTTTGGTATTCTTCCCCTTCAAGTGTTACGTTATATGTTCGACCCAATTTCTCAGCAATATCCAGCTAGAGTTCACCCTGCCTATTATTAAAACTGCTGCGTCGTTGGGGCTCACTTCACTTGACTTTTGATGTCCTTTTTTACTGCTTTCTGGGCGTCAGAGAGCGTACGCCTGCATGGTTGAGGGATGAAAGGATAAAGGACAGCGTTAGTCAATCCCTTTTGGCCTTTTTCCTTTCCGCTACGTATTCAACTTCTACGGGATGTCGTGGAGCCGATATGAATGCGTATTTGGCCATATAATGACTTACGGTGGCGAGCCGATGAACAAATCTGCGCTTTTTCCTTCCCAGGCAGGTCTGACACCGATTCGCCGACTCCGGAGAGATGGAAGGCTTGGTTGGCCTGGGCGGGAAGTCCGAACCAGAAACCTGGTAACGGGTGCACGCGACAGCACGCACCTCCTCCGACTGCGCTGCATGCGGCGTGGAGGTTAGATTGGGAATCCCTAGATGCTCTAGAGAGTACGTATTCCAACGATCAAGGTCGATGGGACTTGCTTCCATTGACGACGACAGGTGAAGGTTGGCGACAGCTAGAACTCCGATCTCGTTTACCCCTTCCCGGCGGTCCTCACCTTGAGCCTTCGTGGAGCGAATCCACCACGCCTATATGGGCTTCCAGCCTGCCTGCAACGGGTATCTCTTTTCTTTATCACCACTCTGTTCCTTCAACCACAGCAGAAACCCCGATCTGCTCTGGGAGACCCCGAAAGTCATTATGCTAGTCATTATGAAAACTCATTTAATGTACCCCCACAATACCTCACAGTACACGAGTTCATTTAGTATCTCATCAAACTGGTTGATTGCTACTATCGTCCTTTTATCTAACGGTAGAGTTGACTGTCGATAATTCCGTATTGGAATTTCAGCGTCGATTTTTCGCGTATGCGTTGATCTTGAGGAACCCATTTGGCCAGCTGAGTGCTCTCTCTACCTTCCTCAACTGAATCTGGTATTCAGTCGCCACAGGACTAGATGGCCAAGCTGATACGAGCACGGTGTGGAAGTTGATGGCGTGTAGTGTAGGCAGCCGGTCTTCTCAGAATTTTGATTACAGGTCCCCAGGTCCAATACATGACGTTCTAATTTTACGCAACTTAGTGAGTGGAGGCTATGCGTTATGTTTTATTCCTGTTATTTCCTTCCTTTGTCATCAGAACAAAAATAAAGTAAAGTGAAAATGTAAAATTGTATTTTTTATTCGGAATGGAATGGCCAGATGAGCTTTTTTTTAACAGTTCGACAATGAAGACATTTCTCTTCAGGCTGCTTGATGTGGAAGTGTGTCTTGAGCAGTTCAAAGGAGATGGTATTATTCGGCAGTATGTGCTGATCTCAACAAGGCAGTGTTATGTATGTCAGCAGGTGAGAGTCAATTGTTTCTATCAGATGGCCTCGTCAGACCGTTTTTTAAACGATTTCTGTTGATTTTTCTTTCCATTCTAGTGCATTTCTGTGCTCACTCATTTTGTGTTAAGAGAGCTGATTTTCTACTTAGGTGAATGCAGAACCGTCAAATGTGATATCTCGGATTCCCTACAAATACCTCAAGACAGTTCAACCTCGACCAGAACTCGAGAATTCTCTGGCTAGTTTGGGTAAGAAACGTTTGTCGTCAAGATTGCTATTCTTCATTCCTATAATGTGCAAGTATACTAGTGTAATGTTTCTAGGTTTCAAGATTTTTATCAATTGAAGTCTTAAAGTATAAAACACCCGGACTAATAGTGCACGTATGGAATTGCATCAGAATGCGTGCAGGAGTTCAGCGGCCGATTTACGTTGTTAGCCACTTCAGAAGAGGAATTATGAATACCGCTCGTTATGGCGACTGCTAGGCTTCAGAAGTCATTAGACATTGTTTAGAAATTCTTAGTTTTCCACTGACTATGGAAGCCAGTCATGGTGATGAATTTAGTAAATTTTCATTTACGTCGAAACTCAACCAGATATGGACGGCTGTCCCACTTCACTTGTCTGTTTGATTCCCGTGTTGACAGTGCAGCTGCTAGAACGTCTTCATTGGTCTATGCCTCATTGCAGCGTGCTTCGGTGGATATTCCTTTTTGCATCTCCTAGAGTTTGGACATTTACCTCCTTCCTCCGGTAGAGGTCCCCTAACCGCACTATGCACTTGGATGTACCTACATAGTTTTTCACAGGCCAGCTTGGGGGACTCGGAACGGGCTGCTTTACCGGCACTGCCAAAGACGACGACGTCCACGATGTTTTTCGGGGCTAACGCTGCCCATAAGTGCTGTCAGTCAATGTCGAATGTCGAGATCACCATTTTCACGTCAAATTGGGCACTCTAAACAAGCATGACGCCTCTGAAATCAGACTTATCACCTTCCAAATAAGAACAAGCATCTTCCAGATTAAAGTAAAACTCTCCGAGACGGTTAAACAAGTTTTTGTTCCAGAAAAATCCCACCATTTAGTATAATTTTCTTTGAATTTTTTTGATTCACATGCCCCAACAAATGAACGCCCACTGTTTGAAATTTCATAAAATGTTTTTAAAGCCAAAATAATGAAAAAATTAAAATTTGTTTTAATGAGCGGGCAATTATGCAGTATATTAAAAGTGACAGCGTAAGGCTGCTTACTTGAAACAGCGATATGAGTGTATATGTGTTTTACATCTGTTCTTGTTATACTGTTTACGCATGTGTTACTACACGCGAACAGAATGTTTTATACAATCGAACACTGAATGATTGCTGCCTGCATTTAAAACAATTTTTAAATCACAATTTTTCAGTGAAAAATCAAATTTATAAAACTTCAAACAGAATATTCGTTTATTGGAGCAAGAAAAGTAAAAAATTTCAAAGAAAGTCATACCGCATTTTTCTTATACACAAATTACGATAATCGTCTCGGGAAGTCTCTATTTTAATTTTTTATTTTATTTTAATGTGGAGGAAGGTCGCTTTGATTTTCAGATTGATTTCAAAAGCGCTAGGTTTGCTTAGTGTCCATTTTGATATGAAAAGTGTCAAAGTTGACATAAAAATGGTATAATCACGCTCTTCCATTCCTACCGTGAGCTGCTGGTTTGGATGGCTTGGAGCTGCTTTGTCCTCTGGTTGAAGTCTCTCTCGAATTGTTTTTTCGATATGTGGTAATTTATCACTGACCGACACTTTTATTGATTTTCTTCTTCAGCAAGCCAACACCAGGCAGCAGTCGAATCTTTTCTTCTAGCGTTTTGGTGACAATTTCGATTCAAGAAGAGCGGAAACTGGTTATCGAAGTTTCCGCTCGACGACGAGGAGGGTTTCCGCTTTTGTAGGAAGCTGCATGTCCTTCAGTCCGTGAAAATTTCTATTCTTGAATATCGCGGATATTTTGTCGTATGCTAAATGTTTCCTCTTCCTGCCTACACTACGCCTTTCTTGCATTTTGAGTATGTGCTCCACCAACGCTCTTCATAGCCTTCAATACAAGTGGCGTCCCACTGCACACTTCAGGAGTTGAGTTCATCTCTCAAGGGGATTTCACAGTTTGTTCGTAAGTAATGGATTCGTGGTGCATCGTTCAATGTTCATGAAATTTGTGGCGCTGGCTGTCGCGTGTACGTCGATCGAGGAATTGTAACCGGCATTGAAAACAGTGTTTGTATGTCAACATGAAGCACTGTCTCTGGCATCCATATCAGCACTATAACTCTGGTTGGAGGCAAAGAGAAGAAAGACTTGTCGACCTGACACTCCATTTTTGATGACCTGAAAACTAGCAAAAATTTAAATGGTCGAAGAGCAATTTATGTATTCTGGTAAACGAAGACCTGCGCCTTCTAGCGTCATATAGAACTGAGCAGGACAAACTGAACAGGGCGAAGGAGTTGTTAATGAAGATGATTTATTTTTCGCCTTTTGCTGATATTCGACAGAAAACACCATATGCCAATAAACGCGACACAAATTCGTGTAGAGCAAGACATTCTCTTTCGAACGACATATAACACCAAGCAAAAAAGTCCTATCACAGGGCGGGAGCTGTCGGTAAAAATAAATCTTCTCCTTCGGACGTCCCAATTTGATGGCCTAAAAATCAATAAAGGAGAAATGAGCAAAACGGACCAACATGTGTTCTTGTAGCACAGAACATTGTCTTCCAAATGCTATGAAAGCTGCGCAAAATTTCCAAACCTAAGCGGAGAGAAGCAATTGCGCAGGTGGCAACTTTTTCACTTTTTCACTTTTCATTTTTCACTTTAACGACCTAAGAATTGGCAAAATTCAGAATGAAAAAAGAAACGCAATACATGCTCTGATAGAGCAAATCATTCTCTTTCGAAAGCTGTATAGCGCTATGCAAAAGACCTCCGGCGAAATCCGCAATGAATCGTTGAAAAAAAAAACGGCGGGACTTATGGGACAACCTAATAGTTGTATAGCCCATTTGGGATTCAATCCTCTACGATATCCCGTAGAAGTAGAAAGTGTGGCGCATCCTATATAGCGACAGTTTAGCGTTGTCCTTTATCATTATACCGGCGCATGTCCCAAAGACGCACGGCGGGAATGGGGGGGGGGGGACGCGTAGTTGCTCCTACCGTAACTGCGGCAGCCAATCATGCACTGGCTCAGCCGCAGAAGTTGGGCACATGACAGGTTGCCGCGATTACGGTAGGAGGAATGGCGCTTTCCACCACCCACCGCAGCAGGTTCCCGCACTTCAGTGGTGCGTCTTCGCGACATGTAAAGTTCTTTACTCCTCCGCATTCAATGGATGATTTCCAGCAGAAATCGATAATGGGCTAGCGACTACCTTGACGCAGTCTTCACCGCAAGGGGATCTTGTTTATCTGCGTGGCGGAATTTCCAAAGCACGAGCTAATTGCTCTCGTTTCAGAAGTGATTCTGGACACGGACGATCGACGAACCCGACCGTCGCATATCTGGTGTGGTCGGTTCGAGGTAGCGCGTCGCCTAGCAGAGAAGGTGATGCGAGCCAAACACGAGTACGACCACAGCAAGCGGACGCTGACGGGCCAGGATGATACTGGATGAGGGGATCTTCGCTTAGTACGTAGATGAGACTTACGAACAGTGAAAACTGGGTCCCGTGGGTCTATATGGATCAGGTCGCCCATGGGTAAAATACTAGGGCCGCCTCTGAAGGACGATCTAAGGGTCTCTGAACTTGCAGCGAATGGCTTTGAGGGGAAGCAGTTAAATAGATTTTATTTGGGCCGTGTGGGCCTAGTGCAGCAGTAAAATCCTGCCGACATTTGGGAAGTCAAGGTATGACCTGCTATGCTGTATTTCGTGCTTCCTATTAGGTTGGAAAAAAAGTCTTTTCATTTTTTTCAAAGATTTATTACTTCACAACTACAAAGTCAAATCAACTGAGATAAACTCCATTTTGTTCCACTACACTTCTCCAAAGACTGGGTAATTTTCCAATTCTTCTCGCTTAGAAGACTGCAGTTCTGGAGTCGAATCGAGAAAAATTGCTGAATCCAATTTTTGAGGTCTTCGTCCGTTTCAAAATATTTCTCTCTAATTTCTCGCTTGAGAGCATGGAAGAAATGGCAATCGGTAAGGGCGAGGTCAGGGCTATACGGTGCATGTGGCACTACCTCCCAGCCCAGCTTCTTTATTGTTTCTCTTGTGAGTCTTGCAACATGTGGTTTTGCATCGTCATGCAGGATCATCACCTTTGATCTCTCCGGCCTGTTTTCTTGGAGAGTTGCGGCGACTTTGTGGAGTTGACCACAGTATGTGGCAGCGGTAAGTGTCTCTCCACTTCTGGGAGTTTTCCAGCAAATCAATTCTCTGACATCCCACAAAACACTCAAGAGAATCTTCCTTTCGTGAACATTGGCTTGAGATCAAGCTTAGGGGTCTCTCCCTTTTGTACCCATTGCCTTTTTCTCCGGAAGTTGGCATACAGAACCCAGGGCTCATCGCCTGTCACAATCCGCGGAAGAAACGATCTTCTTTCTTATCTGGACAGAAGAGAAGCAGCGATGGAGAGCCGTCGACCTTTCTGAGTGTCTGACAGGGCATGTGGAATCCAAGCTCCAAATTTCCGTGCAAAGCCGAGGTTCTTCAGATGGATTCCCACTATCCTATGAGACCTTCGAGCTTCTCTGCCAGTTAGCGTGTCGTCTGCCAACTATCGGTGCGAAGAAGATGGTGTACTTCACTGTCGTTCAATCCAGTTGGCCTTCCTGACCATGCTTTGCCCTCAGTGAATAATCTCCCTTTAAAGACTTTCCGAACCACTCAGAACAGGCGCGATGAGTAGTAGATCCCAAGTCATATATATGGTTAATTTGGTCGGCTGCCTGACATGTTGTAGATCCTTCAATGAATTCATGAAGAATGCCGTGCTGAAAATGGCCATGAGGTGGATCTGGCATTGAGTCTGGAAGATTGGATAGATAACGAAGTACAAGAAGGGTCTTGACCTAGGTCTGAGTGCAAACGGTAGGCAAGTGTGATAGGATTACGAAATCAGCTATCAATATTGACTAGTGCGTTTGCAAGGAGAACGGTAGAAAACTTTTCGAAGTGTGAAGAGACTTTTTTTCCAACCTAATAGATACTCCACTAATCGTTTCTAAAAATGCTGTTTCCAGCAATATTCCGTAGTATTACACTTTGAGGAGCTACAGAGGGACTCAGCTGCATTCAGACAAACCGGTTGGTCTTACTCCTGGAGAGATCCTAGTCTTCAAGAATGGAGACCTGCTAATTGCGCGTTTTTTCGATTCAGAAAGTTCGTGAATAGCGCTTCAAGACGGCGACCTTAGAATCGTCCATACTCGTGCAGTCCCGAGTCTAAACAATGGGCGACCAAGTGTTAACTGCTAGACTGCTAGGCTATATACTGGATGTCCTTCTGCTTTTTCCAACATTCATCCCGATTGTCCTGATTTTTTCCCTTTCGAAAATGGGTTCTTATGTTTTAACAATATAAGCGGGCAATACAACTTTAATTCAGAACGTTTGCCTTTGTAGAGCTCCTCGCTAAGGCCAGTTTGTTCGTCAGTATATCGGTGGTGTATTTATGTCGTGCACTAATAGCGAGTGTACCAGAACCTCTAGTCATACTGATCCACAGTAGGAGTTCGGTGGCAGTTTGCTGTACTGTACAGTGTGCAAGCGTGCTCACTATGTAGTGGTAGTCCTCGCCCCTCCTATGGGTAGGAGAGATGATGATGAATGTACAGAGATCGTTTGTTGTTGTCCGTCGTTGTTATTTCGATTTCAGTTGTCGCGTTCCGCTTTATGCTCAGTGTTACGGTGTAGGCTATATCTAGGCGATAATTGAACCACTGCATTCATGTCGATCGATTGATTGCCCACTATCCTCGGTCGTGTTGACCTGGCGATTTTATCGTTCCCATTACAGACTGTGATGCGATGTTTTCGTGTAATAAAGATTCCTATTACTGGATGTTAGCGCTGATCAAGAGCAGGTCGTCGCGGTCCTCTTCCATACTTTGACAGAGGTTGCCTGGTTATATTGGTTTTTTTTACAAATTTTCCATCAAATTTGCCACTCTTCAAGCTAAATTGGACAGTTTAAAAACCGAATGAGGTATTCCTCTAAGCAACCTTGGCGTTTTTGAAAAATGGAACATCTTACAAACAAAAAATTAACATCTTCCAGGTTAATCTATGAGAGATTTTCCAGCAATGTTGAAAAAATTTTCGTTTAAGAAAAATTTAGTCTAACTTTTTTAACCAACGTCTTTCTCCATCTGATAGTGACTGGTGGGGCTCCTCAGCTCCAGCCACTAAGGCTGCGAAGAAGGCAAACTGCCCAAACGTAAGCCGAGTAAACAACCTCGGTGCACAGCTTCAGGAAACTAATACATCAACTCTGGACATGCCGGGAAAGTCGGACAGGGCAACATTATTGGTCAGATATGCATTCAAAACCACACACGTACGCTTAGCCTGCGGGTCACACCCTACTCTCATCCGCATCTTGTGCCGTCGTCGGGGGAGCGGTATCTGATTACGAGCCCCAAGATCTTTTGCGTTGGTGGAAAAGCTGAATTTTCGCTGCTTCGCATGTCATTACGTAAGTCACTGCAGGTTCATAATTACTTGAGGACAAATTCGCGCCCGTATTGGGCATAGAGCAGTCGGAGGAGGCGGCGGCTGTCGCATGCACCTCAGTTCGTCGTTCAGTACGCGCACAGCCCAACCAAGCTCCCTGCGACTGGTGCATGGGTATAGAACTACATGCAGCGCCCACTTTCCCATCGACTGGCCACAGCATGTCATCGTGTAGGCAAAATACGTACTGAAAATACTCCACAGGATCATGAAGAGCAGCAATGGGTGGCGAAGGCATACGGGATTGATTAACGCTTTCATTCACTTCCCCTCCTACAGACGATTCAGCGCCCTTTCAGCATCGGCCATCTGTGGTCATATCAACGCATCTATTCTTCTTGTGCCGAATATTCACTCTAGTTGTTTAAAAATCCATTTTTGTAAATCTTGAAGTCTTCGATCCGCACACAAATTTCTCTGAAATCAGCTCCGTACTTTTGAGATGATCGAAAGGCAGATTCTTCCACACAGAGGTATGATTCGTACGCAGGAACGCATTCAGAGTAGGCAACGCTGTCTGCGAGCACCCAAAAAACAAGTTTAGGACCCCGGTCCCACCCAAACTAACAAAGGCCTTCATGCCTCCGGTGCTCAGAGAACTGTAGCAGGCTTCCATGTGAATGAGAAGGCACTACTTCTTCATGTGCTAGCAGCAAGTAATTGGGTAAGAGGTGTAGAGCATCCCACAAGAAATTAATTCTTCCCGGGTTTTGTTATATTACTCGTCATATCCACCCTTATTAGACATATCATTGGTCACGGGTGGGTTATGTTCTCTGCTCAACAACTGCGGCGGTTGTTGATTAAGAGGGTCGCCCATTGTTTCCGCAACCTGATTTGCGGGGCAGTTAATGGGTCGGAAGGGTTTAGGAAAGTGGAAGAACCTTGATCAGGCGGAGCAATATTAGGACAAGGGAGGCACGTGGAGCCATTTCCAGTCCATATAAGATGAGCGTAATCCGAGACAGTTCGTAGAATGAGGTCGCACAATGCCATGAAGGATGTGGATTCGGCTCGTTTTGAGTCATGATCCTCAATGAGTTCTATCGTGAAACTGCAGCGACGGCAGCCGATCGAAACACCAACATCGAATAGGGAGAGGACACCACTTCTATTAACGCCGTCAACCGCTGGTTCGTTCGGTTCGCAAAAGAAGACGGCTGCAAGCTGCTCCCGCAAGAGCACACATTGACCGCTGCCGTTTGCGGCACTCAGCTCCAGAAGCTCGCGGAAGGTGTTCGGGAAAAGCGGCCGAAACGGCCTTCTGTGCTCTTTCTTTATGATAACGCCAGACTCCATGTAATAGCTAAAACGGCCCACCAAAAATCGAGGAGCTGGGTCGGGAGGCCGTACCTCATACGCCCTATTCTCCTTGTAGCTGTAGCTCGCTTCCTCAGATTGTCTCTTGTTCTACTCCTTAAAAGGATTTCTTGGCTAAGAAAAGTCTGATCTTGACCCCAGTAAGCTCACTTAGGCACATCTACCGTAATTGGTTCTATAATTTGAGAAAGGGGTTTAGATTTTCTTTTATGCAGAGTTTTGGTCTTCTTTTTCTACTTATACACTCTTAAACATACAGTAGTGCCAGGAGGTCCTATAAGCGCTTAGGAGGAGAGACTGACGGGTTCACGTTTTGTCGTCAGACCAAGCCATTATCAAAAAATGCTTCTTCATATGGGCCTTCGACTCATCTAGAACGTTCTATCTGTTACAGTATACCAGCCTATCTTATACAATAACACCTGCGGCCGGCCGATGGGCGAATCAGGGTTTCAATAGTTCTAAGGCAGTTCAGTAGGAATTTACCGTTCTGGAGAAATGGATGGTATGGATGAGGCACGAGCCCAGTTCAGGATCGATTCCTATTGTGTGCGAAGCCATCGCCTATTTCCGATTGCCTTGTGCACAGTAGATTCTGCCCTTGTTTTCCGAATTGCCCTACCCTCAAGTGAGTGCCGCTTTTCAGTCAGAGGACGGGTGTGTTCGCTCTCCATGTCCTATTCGCCGAAGAAGGGCTATGGATTCCGCGTTTTCGTCTGCTCCTGCATCTTCACTACAGTCACGATAGGTGAGCTTATGTTAATGGTAGATTCAAAATGGCGGCAGGTGGTAGCAGAAAGGTAGCAGAAAGCGGGCTATCAGTACAATAGCGCTGCCATTTTAGTTGGAGTTCATACTCCATTCTTATCTGCAAGGGAGGAGAGTTTCTCACCTGGCTACTTCTCAAGCTGCCTGAACACACCCATTTTAGCGCTGGTGCTGTGGGACGAGAGAAGCCAGCGCGAGCGACGACAGGGAAGTGTGAAGGAGCGCTTAAAGTCTATTCAGCAGCAACAGAACATGCAGGAGTACGAAGAGCAACGCCAGCGATATGAGGAGTACAAGAAGGCGCATTCCGCTTAGATGACATCAATTGTTACGTTGTTTCATAGTTTGTTAGGTTACTACACCATGTGGATGTTCATGTAATTATTTTAGGCGAAGAACATTTTTCCAGTACAAATATTTGCCGAAGTTTCGTTGTGGATTTGTTAGGGTTGAAGCCCCTTGCTATCTCTCTCGTCCGGTCGAAGTTAATCCTACGAGCGCGAGCATCAGTACAGTTGTTGTGGAACAGTCCTATCTTATGGGTTGACGCGTCCAAGATTATGGTTCCTGTTGTAGCACTACTGATCACCGCAACTGTAGAGTCCGAGGTCCAGTTTCTACAGCAGCCGCTATTCTTCCGTCTTGCTTACAGACTAGAATTCGCTCCTTCTCCCACATTCGTAGCTGACGGAGCGGTCAGCTGCTTACTCTGTAGTTTTTGCTGTGCTGTTCCGCTTCCTGGACTTCTCTTTTCTGTCGTATTGAGGTTATGGAAGGTTTCCTTGCATGCCTCTCTGCCCGTCCGTCTGTAGATGTACATCCCCGGCTATCCCTATTCCTATCTCTGTATTACACTAATCATCTACTCGCGTCCCTCCCCACACCTTTCTCATACTTTCTGTCTATATCTATGCTTGTTGTCTCAGTCATCGATTCATCTCACTGTCTATCAGTCCTTTCCCATTCTTCCATTTCTTCTTGTTCTTCATCGTTTGCTCCGCTTCGTCGCAAGGTCAGCTCTTCTGATGTCGTGACGTCATATTTCCCGTCATATTTCTTTCATTTATGTTCTACAGTACCGCGCATTTTGGTCGATTCCCGAAAAAGCGTTTCGCGGAGCGTTCCAAAGCGGCTTTTTTATATAACTTTCTTTAAAGTCAAGCACTTGTGAAAAGAAACATATATTTGAGCTCAGCAGGCTGAGCTCTATCTTTTGACATATAAATCAATAGAGTTGAACGATGCATATAGGCCGGGCATAATCAATCGAGTGGGCGCGAGAACCTATAGAGTGACCGTTTGGGAAGTTTTATCGGAAATTCCCAGCAGCCTTACTCAGAAATTGCTTTAGAACTGTGAAGCTTGCCTTTGGGGTGCGCCGTGAACAATGCATACAGAATCGAACCCATCAATCGAGTAGGCGCGACCACTCGCAAATTGCACGCGCGAGTGTGTTCGGAGCGCAATAACTCTGTTGAGATCGAATCGTTCCGGCTGCGGCTTGAGAATTTTGTAGGTAGTAGAAAGCTTTAGTAGTCCGCGAACGTGCAGCTTCATAGCTTCTAAACAAGCGAAATTATGGCGACGCGAAAATGCAGGTTAGCCGTGTGTGACACGATTTTTTCCGAATTCAGTCGACCCCTGCAGGAAGACCCGGCGTGCTAACGGCATGCAAACGCGTATGCTAGCAGAACACTGAAGGCACTTTACGATGACGTGCTCACCACTCCTCAGCTGCCTGAATGCCTTGGCCTCATCTGCCAGTTTAGAGCGGCGTAAGAAAGCGGTTAGAGTTTCTTGCGCTCTTACTCACCGAGATTTGAGCTTTCGAATCTCACAATGGTACCGTTATCTGCAGCTCGAAGAGCTCTATCGAACGGTGGGACTCTCGACCAATTTCGGAAAAATGGATTTTTCGACGATTTCCCATCGAGGACCTGGGCGCCCGAGCCGAGCCTGCGCGGACGATGACGTCATAGAAAATCGATATCTTACTATTGGGCCATGCTAGTTACCATTCGTTCCAACTTTTCATGCTGAATTGAATGGTGTTATTGTGAGTAGGGAAAGCTGTAATCTGGGCGAGTAAGAGCGAGGAGAACATGGACTGTTGTTCTATTGCATTGCACGCTCGGCCGTGTTCTGAGCGCGATAACTCTGTCATGTGTGAACCTGTCCGGTTGCAGCTTGTGGGTTTTGTAGGCAGTAAAATATTCTAATAGAGCGCTGAAACAGAGCAATGTGGCTTATGATTGGACTAAGTTACGGCGCTGCGAAAATGCAGGCTAGCCTTGTGTGACACGATTTCTTCCAATTTCAGTCGACCCCTGCGGCAAGAAGCGGAGAGATACCGGCCTACAAATGCATGGGCTAGCAGAACGCTTGAGGTACTTTACGACGACATGCTCACAACTCCTCAGCTGCCTAAACCGCCTTAGCCCCAGCTGCCATTTAAGGGCGGTGGACTTAGCGTTGAAGATTCCTGCACCCTTACTCACCCATATTTGAATTTTCGACACTCGCAATAACACCGTTAGCTTCAGCACGGAAAGCTCTATCGAATGGTGTCACTCTCGACCAATTCTGGAGAAAGCGATTTTTTGACAATTTCCCATCGAGGACGTTGGCGGAGCCTGCGCGGACGATGACGTCATAGAAAATCGATATTTTCGAAATTATCCAAATTTTCTCGTTCAAGACCATCTAGTGGTTATTTTGTGCGCTGATTACGAATCCGACGTCCGTTTTTGAAAAATTCGTCGATTTCGGTAGGTAACCTGCCGTATGAGAGTGGTCGGGTCAGGATCACCGATCACCCTCAGTCATCAGTATAGGTGTCTTCTGCCATAATCAGCCAAATGGACTTCTTCATCGTGTTAGATATTCCGAATAACCCTTGCCCTTAGATGAAGTTTGAGCAAAATTGGTGACCCTGACACGACCACCCTCAGTTATCCAGAAGAAAATCCAAAACTTACCGAAATCGGCGAATTTTTCAAAAAAACGGACGTTGGATTTGTAATCAGCGCACAAAATAATCACTAAATGATTTTGAACGAGAAAATTTGGATAATTTCGAAAATATCGATTTTCTATGACGTCATCGTCCGCGCAGGCTCGGCCCACGTCCTCGATGGGAAATTGTCAAAAAATCGCTATCTCCAGAATTTGTCGAGAGTGACACCATTCGATAGAGCTTTCCGTGCTGAAGCTAACGGTGTTATTGCGAGTGTCGAAAACTCAAATATGGGCGAGTAAGGGCGCAGGAAACTTCAACGCTAAGTCCACCGCCCTAAAATGGCTAAGGCAGTTCAGGCAGCTGAGGAGTGGTGAGCACGTCATCGTAAAGTGCCTTCAGTGTTCTGCTAGCATACGCGTTTGCATGCCGTTATCACGCCGGGTCTTCCTGCAGGGGTCTACTGAATTCGGAAAAAAATCGTGTCACACACGGCTAACCTGCATTTTCGCGTCGCCATAATTTCGCTTGTTTAGAAGCTATGAAGCTGCACGTTCGCGGACTACTAAAGCTTTCTACTGCCTACAAAATCCACAAGCCGCAGCCGGAACGATTCGATCTCGACAGAGTTATTGCGCTCCGAACACACTCGCGCGTGCAAGTTGCGAGTAGTCGCGCCTACTCGATTGATAGGTTCTATTCTGTATGCATTGTTCACGGCGCACTCCAAAGGCAAGCTGGACAGTCTTAAGGCAATTTCTGAGTAGGGCGGCTGGGAATTTCCGATAAAACTCCCGAAACGGTCACTTTACAGGCTCTCGCGCCCACTCGATTGATAGGTTCGATTCTGTATGCATTGTTACGGCGCACTCCAAAGGCAAGCTCAGGCTGGAGCATTTCCTAAGTAGAGCAATTGGGGGTTCTATAAAACTCCCCAAACGGTCACTCTACAGGCTCCCGCGCTTACTCAACCTCACTCTGCGAGTGGGCGCGCCCACTCGATTGATAGGTTCGATTCTATATGCATTGTTCACGGCGCACTGCGAAGGCGTGCTGGACAGTCTTTAGGCAATTTCTGAGTAGGGCGGCTGGGAATTTCCGATAAAACTCCCGAAACGGTCACTCTACAGGCTCTCGCGCCCACTCGATTGATTATGCCCGGCCTATATGCATTGTTCAACTCTATTGATTTATATGTCAAAAGATAGAGCTCGGCCTGCTGAGCTCAAATATATGTTTCTTTTCACAAGTCCTTGATTTTAGAGAAAGTTATATACAAAAGCCGCTTTGGAACGCTCCAAAGCGGCTTTTTCGGGAATTGACCAAAAGACATGCGCGGTACTGTATTTTTCTCTCACTCTCTTACGCACACACAACGTATTATATTTCTTTTTCTCTGGCTATGTCTTGCTTTTCTGCATTTGTCTGTGTCTCACTCTCCCTCTTTCTCTTCCGTGCCTATCATTTTATCTCCGCTTTTGCCTTCGTTCTTCCTTTGTGTATGTATTTTAGCAGTCGTTTTCTCTCTTTTTATAAAATTTTCATTCTTCCTTTGCCTCTCTTTATGCCCTGCATCCATTTCCTCACCACCTCATTCAGTCTTAGTTTCTCTTTCGCTTTCTTCGTCATCCTGTCTCTACGCGCCTCCGTCTATCTTCGCTCCTGTTCATCATGTTTTCCTGCTTCCAATTTTTCTGGCTTTCGTTTCTCTTTGCCTTCCTTCACTTCGCAATTTTCCAGCTTTAGTTTCTCTTCCTTTCTCTCTCTCTCCTTTCCTTTCCCTACAGTCTACACTGCACACACTACACTACACTGGACTACACTCTCCCGCCCAGTTATTAGCTCTACATCCTCCTCTTTCTTGCCACCATTGTCTCGTACCTTCCCCTCTATTTTGCTTACTTGCTGGAGTGGACGAAAAGTTTTGCCAATTCTCCATGTTTCCATCGGCGTCTCATATCTCGTTGTCCCTAAATTTTCTTTTCCATCTGCCCCCATCTTTCATGCGCTAAACTCCGGGCGCTATATTTTTAATCAATTTTTCAAGGAAAAATTTTCGTTAATTTCCGGTAAATCGTTAAATTTTATCAAAAATACAGCTAGCTGCGTACTATTGGTTTGTGTGATAAATCAGTGGAACCGTATTGTATGCCATGTACTCATGTCAAATTGGAAATTTTTGAAGGAAGCTGAACACTTTTGAAGTCAAACTGAGCGCCTTTCAAATAAAAACGGTCGCCTTCCCATTTGAACTAGGTCTTCTTTGAAAGGTCGAGATAAATTACCGATTTGAATGGCTAACTACGATTTTCTTGAAAATTTATAATTTGCTTTCCCAAAATGTGGATACAGCAATTGAATTGTTTCAACTTCGGTCTGTAATTGTGAAGCTAGATTAAGTCAACGCTTTATTCACAACGTTTCGGGCTTCCTTCTTCAGGTCTAAAAACATCAGTGTTGGAGATTTTAAGGAACTTCACGACTTTATAGACTTTTTTCACATTACACAAAGGTTCGTCTGAAGGTAGTGGCGAAACGAACCTTTTTAATATTTTTTATGCTAAGTAATATTTATTTTGTAATTAAGGATGGCACTTTACACATTTCTTTACTTCTTCGAACCTCTATTTTTATTTGTTTTGTATTTTATGGAACCAACAGCTTTGTTTTTTGCAATTGAAGATTCACCTCACCAATCGATGGCTAACCTTCCTAGAGAGTGTCTAGTCCAAGCTAGAGGACGCGCTTCTCGATGTGGAAGATGTCCAGTTTGTTTTCAAAATTGTCCAATTTGACATAAAATTAGTAGTTTCGGCTTCGTCTCCATCCTTGTCCTAAATTAAATAAATAAATAAATTTGCCTCATGATATGTGGGGGCCGTCGAGCAAGTTTAGGACAGGGCGGTGGAGCATGAGAGGGGCACAACGCTAAGTGCATTGATTCCCTTCACACTGAGGAGCACCCTATTTCGCCCTGACATCTATTGTTTCAAGCAACGTTTTCTTATATGTTTTATGCTGGTTTTTTCCGATAAACTTCTCTCTATAGATTGCCAGAATGAAAACAGCAAATTTGTGTTGCACCATCGATTCAAAGGAATTTCCAAAAACATCTTTGAAAATTCCGTCAAGTCGCGGATCCAAATTTTCATGGAAAATGCCGAAGATTTTTAAAAAAATAGGTAAAGCGTTAACTACTGAATGTACACTACTGATGCCTGTCTAGTGGATCTGGCTTATTTGCTTGTCGGTCTGCCTTTTGATTGTCTTCTTGCCTCACCAGTATATTTATCTAATCTCTGCAACCTATCGGGGTGGAAGTAGTTTTGCCAGTTTTGCAGTACTTGCGTTTATTTGGAGTGAAGTCTGCTTCAGTATGCATCGTAATTCTGCTTGCCGCGGCAATCTGACTGTCATCGATAGCCTTGCTTTAGCCTTGCTCCTCTTCCAGAATGCGGCTAATGTTGGGACTGGCCACTACTCAAGGTGCACTGCGGCTGGCGTTATCTAAACCAGCGGCAGTGGATGTAATGAGGTCGGAGGAATCCACACACCTTCAGCTGGGTTCCCACCAACCTCTCCCACTTTCAGGTTCTACAGCAGTGCTGCCTTGAGGAAGAGTAATTGGAAGCCAGACACCGTCTATCTCTACCAGTTCCCGCGATCGCCAGTAATGCCGAACTTGTCGCCGTTCTGTCTGAAAGTGGAGACGTTTCTGCGGGTGAACGACATAACATACGAGGTAGCGAAGAATGACAGACTTTTTCACCGTTATGTGGTTTGTGCTATCGCAGCCCGAGGAGGCTCTGCTCGCGATAGCACTCACCAGACAATGGTTTCACTCAATAATTGACCCGACTCCAGGTTCTTGGTTCCGATTTCTCGTCAAGACCAACCAACCCTTCCATCCCTCCGAGGTCGGTGAATTGGTGCCAGACTTCTCTGGGAATGATAATGCACTGACCTGTCCATCGGCTGGCCTCCGCAAGTCACTGTATGGGCCAAATGCACATTCGATTTGCCTGCATGATGTCCCGAAGAAGTGCATGGCGCATCCGCAAGGGCGACTCAGGTTCATTCGACAGCGTTGAAGAGGTGCCGTGGAGGACGAAGAACGTCCAGTGCGCGCCCACTTACTCGACTCCACCGTTCTTTCTGCACTAGTGTACACCTCGGAGAGCTGGTCCCTTCGAATTCAGGTTGAACATAATTTTGCGTCGTACAACGTAGAATCAAGACGACGATGCCCCGGTACGTTTCACGCAAGTGAGAGATGGTCTCGGAGTTCCAAGCTTTGTCGACGTTCGAGGATCAGAGTGGCTGGGTCAAGTCATCGAAAATTAGATGGGTCGGTCACGTTATGTGTTTTGCTGATACCTGCTGAAAGAATGGCAACTAGACTTCGCAGAATGTTAAAAGAGCACTGGGATGCGCACAAACGCGCTCGTCGGATTTCTTTGTGAAACAGCCAAGCGAATGGTGTGACAACCATTCGCTTTCATGTCATGTTCATGTGTTAGGGTTCGTCCAGTGAGGAGGACTCATTGGCTACTCACTGGCTCACTGGCCCTGCTCAAGGGGGTATACAATACCGCTCAAATTCTTTGCAAAAAGACGCTTTGCGACGGATTAATCGGCCACAAAGCGTCGCATTGCCATAACTCTTTTCAAAGTGGTTTGTTTAAAATCTAATTAACACCATTAGAAGCCCAGTCTCATTTTCTATCCAGCGATCTAAAATCATGTAAAACGATTGCACAGTGACCTAGTTATGAAGCTTTTGCTTCCTCGGCTCCGTTAATTGATTTACGACCCCTCAGAGATCCCCACTGGCATGTCCTTAAGGCTTTTCGTTGACGAGGTTCATCGAAATTCAGAAATCGAAGAGAGAAGTGCGCCTGACCGAACGAGTGTTAGGTCGATCAGAAAATCTGGAGCCCATTTTCTGAAGGATTTACGCTGGTGTCCTTCTGTTAGTTTCTTCTTCTTCGCTCAAACAGAATGGAGTTTTTAGAAGACCTGATTGGTGGTGATGGGAGTTGGCTTCTCTGCGATTCTAACACGCATCGTGTGGCTCCCTCGAGGAGAAGAGCCGACGACGCAAGGCAAAACGGGAGTTCATTAAAGAAGTGTTTCCTTTGCTGGTTTCGCGGAGAATGTTGTAAATATTACCAGTCGCTCACTCAAGGGCTCACAGCCACTGGAAAATTTACGCCAGTCGAGTAACGCTGCTCGAGAGAAACCTCTGAGCCGAGCCTCGGTCCACCTATCTACTCCACTTTAACGCTTGGTTCTATATAGCTAAAGAGACCCGTGAAAAATTGGAGGAGTTGGGCTGGGATACGGTTCCCCCTACCTATTTGCCTGACATTTCTCAAAGTTGAAGATGTTGAAAGGGCTGTCTGCGAATTCTTTCACTCCGGTCTCGCCAGTTCTGGGAGAAGGAGATTGCTCACTTGCCAACACGGGGAGGCTGTAGTGACTAACGGTAATGATTATATTGTTGAGTAAGTTTCAATTTGTGCTTAATAAAAAATAAAGAAGGAAAAATGCCAAACGGTTCAACAGTTTCTGACCAACCTAACCAATCGGTGTTCGTCGGGTCGACAAGCGACTGAAGTGATGTACAGGTGTGCAGTGATGTTTCCAGTGAGGCTCACACCTGTTCAGCTTACGTGTGACAAAAGCTGACTGCGAAGCTAAACGGCGTCAGTTCGTTTGTTTTCGAGGTCTAGCTCGTGCTGGCGTTTAATTCCAATTCAAACTCCTGATTGCAAGCATGTGCTGCATAATTCTACCCAATTTGCGTAAGCGTTGGTTGAACTGCGGCTGTTGGGCGGCAACTAACGTGGTTACCTGTCTTCAGCGCTCCAGCAGCCAACCACATTAGATCTAGTTCTAAACTGCAGGAAGGCTCCGGTCACTAAGGGTTTCGGCTGAAGTGGTGCAGTGTGCCATTCTCGTGCGCAGGTAACCAGAGTCTTCCGACCTTGCAAGGTAGAAGCTGAGCAAGGCTTGTCTGCGAAAAATAAGTAAAAACTTCCATTTGAGTGAGCCATAGGAATTCATTGCACAATCGGTATCCGCATTCGTAACATGTGCATCGACGACGTGGCCATCGCTCAACAAATAAATACATCGCTCAACCCAAGCGGTTTGACTGTGTGCAGCCGTTAGCCTGTGTCCTCAGCATAATCGCTGAGATTATCTAAATTTTCTTTTAATTAATACCATTTTCAAAGCAAATTAGACACTCCTCTGCCTAACGCTTTTGGAATCAAACAGGAGATCTTCAAAGGCAAAACGAGCGTCTTCCAGGTTATATGTACCAGAGACCTCAACATGGTTATAATATTTTTTAAAGAAAAATGAAGAATTAAATGTTGTTTTCTAGCAAAGAAAGGCAGCAAATATTTGTTGTATTAAAATAAGAGATAGCGGCATGTACACTACTAGAGTGTCGCGATTTTTATTCGACTGATAGCAAAAACTCTGTTTAGGTGACGATCTATTCGGGTGCATGGCGTGATCACGTCTTCTAATGCACTACCAAGTTCTTACCGTTGTTCGCTTTAAACCAGAATTTAATTCATTATTTTTCTTAAAGCATAAAATTTTTATAAAATTTCAAACAGTGTGTTGACTTATTGGGGTGGGCGAATTAAAAAATGACAAAGTCATACTAAATTTTCCTTGATTAAATAATTATTGCGACGTACCTGGAAATTTACTAGATTAATCTAGAAGACGCTAGTTTTGCTTTGGAAGATGATCAGTTTGATTCCAAACATGATACTTGAAAGAGTGCCCAATTTGAAGTGAAAATTGTATGGATTGAATAAATGGCTAACTCCTCGCATTGTAGAAGTCACTTTACAAATATTTTGAGTTTCTGATCTCGCTTCAGGTTATAGGATCGTTCCGACATCGGTCGTCCCGCAACTTGCTACCGTTTATCGAGTTGAATGGCAGGCAGGTAGAGGACTCTCAAGTGATCGTCTGGGAGTTGCAGAAACACTTTAAGATTGAGGTGCTTTTTTATTTGATACGGATCCAGGTTTTAGTGCGATCGTTAATTTCATTTGTGGTCTTCAACATTAGGGCGCTTATACTGAGCTGAACAATATATTATTTTCGTTGCCAATTTTTACATGGCCTCTCAATCTGCTTAATCCACGCACTCCTTATTTATTATCCAAAACCCGTGCTTTTGTCGCATTCAAGGGTCCACACTTCAGATCATCAGAATACCACTGAAATTACAACTAACCGCACTGCCGTTTGTGGCGCTTTCATACAAATTACACTGCGTTATGTAGCTGTGCTTTAGGATGAACTAACAGGTGTGGATCGAGGAACTGCCCGTGCTTTAGAGCGCATGGTCGAGCTAAGCACGAACTAGTAAGTAATCTTTTTTCATTGCTTCCTGTGCACGTATAAATAAATAAATAAGTAAATAAATAAATAATGGATATCCTAAGGGAAAGCAATCGCATATGTGAGGGCCTAGTGCCGGATTCATCAACGATTTACATAACCTCAACAGAAATTCACAGTGGAAAACTCAGATAACGCACCTTATCAAGCGATATGGTGAGCGATAAGCTGCGTTATCCGAGTTTTCCGCTGTGAATTCTCTGTCAAAGTTATTGAAGTCGTTGATGAATACGGCCCCTAGACATTGGCCACGTATTAGAATCACGCTGTTGAACTTACGAACGAAAATCAACGGTCAGCATTACGAACTGCAGACCAAATCAACCCGCCCTACTATTATATATACCACTTTCACGTCGAATTGGACATTTTTCAAATCAAATTGGACATTTCTAAGCTAGTCTAACAATAGGACTTTTGAAACTAAGCCGAAGTCTTCCAAAGCGGAATGAGCTTCTTCTACATTCTTCTTACATTCTCTTCTACATACATCTTCAAAATCAAAACGAACTCCTTCCACACTAAAGTAGAGTCTCTTCAAAAAGGTTAGAATAAATCTCAAGCTTCTCTTTTCTTAAAACCTCGGCATGGTTAGTTCTTGTTATTGTCAATGCTGTTCCAACGAGGTTTTTAAGGTAGATCTTTATTCCGGCCTTACGTTTCGACTAATTCGTCTGAACGAACTGAATGTGGTGCGAGGTTCTTGATACGTAATCTATATCACCAAGCGCCTTAGCCGCTCTAGCGGTTTTGACATAAATCTGCGACCCAACGTAAAAAGCCTAGGAAGAGAAATAAACGCCACATAGATCCACCAATCTTGTTGAGCGCAATCGCGCTCTGTTAGTAGACCAGCGAAGCACACTGTGCAGTCTACCATATAGATAAAATTCTTAGACATGCACGCCTAATAACTGGTCGTACTACAGTTCGCAGTGTGATACAAAGGGCAAGAGTTCACTTGTTACGGACACTTTCGATTATTCATTACTGATTTTCGAGAAGATCCGGAGCGCCTCTAATGCTTTCCTTGCGGCGATCTCTTCCTCTACGGCAAAATCTTACACTTTATGCCAAAGTCGTTACCATCATGCACATCAACCCTATGCTTACCAAGCGGACTGCTTAACGATACGCGTCTTTTACTAGCAAGGTGCTCCTTCATGCGCACTGCTAGCATCCTTCCCGTCTCACCGATATATTAGGTTGGTGCATAAGTTCTCGGACGTTTGATCCCTCCTGAATTAAAAGCGCACTTTCCCGCCAATTTTCTCACATGTATCAACGCGTAAATAATCGATCGATAGAGAAAGGAAAGGGCTACAAAACTGCTCCTAACATTTACTTCTGCGTTGTTAGCGTCAGCTATTATGGCTAAGCAATTCATCCCAACTGAGACGCATATTCGGCACGTCATGCTATTCCTGCATCAATCTGGCCTCAATGCCAACGAATCGTATCGTCGCCTGAAGGATGTTTATAACAAGAGTGTTCCTGCTCGAACTACTGTGTACCAGTGGTTCTCGAAGTTTGCAGTTGGTGAATTCTCCGTTGAAGATAATGAACGAGAAGGGCGCCCGATGACACTGGATTTGGGTAGCCTCCGATGTAGAGTGGAAGCGAACCCATACCAAACCACTCGCGAACTATCAAGCACTCTTGGTGTTAGTCACTCACCAGTCGTTCGAGGATTGAAGTCGATTGGCAAGGTGAAAAAATTGGGTCGCTGGGTACCTCACGAGTTGACACAACATGACATGGATCGCAGAGCAGATGTCGCTCTGTCTCTCCTTACCCTCAGACGTACCCACGGATGGCTGGACAACCTTGTCACCGGGGATGAGAAGTGGATACTCTACTCTAATCATCACCGGCGTGCACAATGGGTTGACGCAACTGGAGAGGCAGAGGACGTTCCGAAACCTGACCTTCACGTGAAAAAGGTGATGCTATGCATTTGGTGGGGCGTTCTTGGCGTAGAATACTGGGAGCTGCTGGACGAAGCGATAACAGTGACGGCAGAAGTTTACATCAACCAACTGAGGAAGTTGAGGGCCCACCTTCAAACCACACGAGGAGAGCAAGTGAAGGTGCATTTTCAACACGACAACGCTAGACCGCATATTGCTAGAGCGACGGCGGCTGAGTTGGCGGACTACGGATCTACCGTTCTTCCACATCCACCTTACTCACCAGATCTCGCTCCTCCTGATTATCATTTGTTTTCAAGCCTTCAACGCTATTTGGACGGCCAGCAATTTAGGAACCGAGAGGATGTCGAGGAGGCACTGCTCACATTTTTCGAATCACAACCGGCCACGTTTTGGAGAAAAGGCATCCATGACTTACCAGCACGTTGGCGAAAGACATTTGATGTAAAGGGTGGTTACTTCGAATGATTTGATATTGTTGTTCGTATGTTGTGATAATAAATATTTCATGCCCCAAATGTCCGAGAACTTATGCACCAACCTAATAATTTGCGCTACAAGCTACACACTCAATTTCATAGTTTGTTTCAAGTTATATAAAAATTCCGGGGCGCGTGTAGCGTAGTCGGAGGAAGCGCGACTGTCGCGTGCACCCGATACCAGGTTTCTGGTCCGGATTTCCCGCCCAGGCCAACCAAGCCTTCCATCCCTCCGGGGTCGGTGAATTGGTACCAGACTTGTCTGGGAAGGATAGAGCACTGACTTGTTCATCGGCTGACCACCGCAAGTCATTGTATGGCCAAATACGCATTCATGTCGCCTCCACGACATCCCGTAGAAGTAGAATGCGCTGGCGCATCCCAGAAGGGATTGAGTAACGCCGTCCTTTATCCTTTTATCCTTATATAAAAATTCCATTTTCTGAGGAAAAATAATGTTTTAGAGTTTGTTGAAAGAAAAGAAAGGCGACCGTTTTTAGTTTGAAGAAGAGATTGCGCCATGCCGTCGTGCCAGAGGGCGCGATTTTTATTCGATGATCGCAAAATTTCGGTTTGCGTGCAGTTTTACACGTATCAACGACGCAACATTGGCAATTGTAAAAATCACACGTATCCTCACCTTGATGCTTCATATAAGCGACATTTACACTACCAATCAAACAAAAACCGCGACGAGATTTTCGAGTACATGACGCGATATGTTCTTCTAATGCGTTATATAATGACTTCTTTGTTGTGCTTTAACACAAATCTTAATTTGTTATTTTTTCAAAAAGTAAAAATTCCATAAAATTATTACACCTATTGGGGCAGGTGCTAAAAATTCCAAAGAAAGTTATACCAAAATTTCCTTGAACAAAAATTTATTCTGACCATCTTATTGAGTATTTAGTTGAACCTGCGTGAAAGTCATTTCGATTTGGAGGAGTTCGCTTTGAGTTCAGAATTCTTGAAGCTAGCTTAGAAGAGTGTCCAATTTGATTTGAAAACTGTGAAATCAGGGTGCGTAAAAGAACTATTGACGCACCTTGTTTTTGTTTCAGCTCCAGCTTTCTCTTTCTACTTTACAATGTTTTTGCGTGTTATTTTTGTCTGTATTGTGTGCAAAAACAATCTCGAAAAAACTGAACAAACATGATACCGTCTTCGTTACGGTGGCTCTCTCTTGATTGTTACCAAAGGAATGAATACTTCATTCACAAGAGAATTAAGCGCTGTTGGAAACAGTTGTTGAGGAAAGAGGTCAGTAGCCTAAAAGTCAACTACGGATCTGTCATAACGGATGATGTTTACAAGATGTCCGAGCGCGATGATGTTCAATTCCAAAATTATCAATCTCAGTCCAATGATAGCAATCAGACAAAAGCGCGCAGGTGTGAACAGCTGCTTAGACTAGCACAGCTTAAACATGAATCCACTGGATTACTCTTTTTAGGCGACTTTGGAGATTAAGGTCTAGGCTATATCCAACAGAAATGTCGCTGAAGATTACCTGTTCAAACCACGGAACGAAATCCACGTAGAGAACTTGCGGTGCACCGCCGATGAGCTTCCCCGTCGTTTTCGCTTCTGTGTTCACAGTAAAGGAGCCAATATCGATTATGAGATATTCTATCCTGTTTGCAACATCATTTTCAATATTTTGGAGGCGGATATGTTAAATCTTAGTGTGCATTGCTATTCCCACCTTTCCACAACCGCCATTTACTGCGTCAATACTTTACAGCTTGGCGCGTTCCGGAGGATTAATCATTGTGTGCTTGTGTACTTTCTATCCAGTAATGGTTGCTCGCGTGGAATAAGGAAGATATCTTTTTGTTATTTCTATTTTTAGTGCTTTGATTCAAGACAGATCGGTGCTCAATGCCAAATCGTTCATGAGCCGGCCTGTGAGTGGTCTGCCGCTTCCCGCTCTTGTCACGAATTACATGGCGAAGAAGTTCTCGGAGACCGTGGGTTATTGGTATTTGTCTAATCTTCAAAGCAGCACTCGTATTAGATGGAACGGAAAGTTTCGGTACTGCACCTTCAAAAGCCCATTACGAGGTATTACAGTTAATATTTCTCACTGAACGATTGGCATAGATTTCAGATGAGAAAACGAGTGAACAACGTGTTAGGACGACTGACCAAAGAAGAACTCAAGGAGGTGCTAACACGAGACATTCGGGCCATCGACGATGTACTTCAGGACAAGAAGTTCTTGTTCGGAGGAAGGATGACGGCGGTACGAGTTTGCGCCCGCTGTTGGCGTTTCATGTCGAATTCTTCAGGAGTGAAGAGGGGTAAAAGGTGTTTCAAAAACATTGTTGTGGGTTATTGTCAGACCATTATTCCTGGCCGAGTTCCCATCCATATCTCTTGCTTTGTGGGCTGAGGTGCCCTCCCTATCGGCCCTCAGCAGGGTAGTAGTTTTCGTATATGCGTAACAGAAAACGCGTAGGTGCTAAAACAGCAGGACTGAATTGATGGAGGTGTGGTGTTTAGACCGACTGCTCCGTGTTCGGCCAGCTGGCGGTGACGTACTACCTGCCCTATCGTCAGCTGATCACCGATCTCCTCGACGACGAGTTTCCTCGAGTACGCCACTACATCCAGAGGATCCGCAACCACTACTACCCTGAGTGGAAGGCCGAATGAGATGTTGTTCTTCTCGAATCCGTTGTTCTGCTTGTGATGACTCTTTCACAGGCTTAATGTGAAGTAGCATTTCACAGTAGTTGTAGGTGAAAGGGCTTGCTGACATTGGGCAGAGCCTCTGTCGGCGACGGTTAACACGGCGAAATGTATGCTGATTGCCCAAACTTGCTCAGTATGAGTTAGCAGCGTTCCTGCTGTATGTACGTTTATATGAATTTTGAATAAATCTTCAATAGCTCGGCAAATCTGAAGCTCTACGAACATAATCGAAGTCAAGTCACGTCGCGTTCGTTGTAGCTTCTAGTACACACCAGTAAGCATTAGCATGATGGGCAGTTCATTACTATGTGCACATATCACAAGAAGGGAGTGGGAGACGTTTCCATGAGGCTGTAGCAAATGCATATCATAGGCAGGAATGGAGTTTTTCTCGCTAGATGCAAAAGAAAGAGAGCGGAGCGCAACGGTTGATATTTTTGGACATTTTATTAAACGCGTAAAGGATAGAGGTCGACGATAATCAGACCCTTTGGCCACATACTGTACTTATATGGGATATCGTGGAGACAGTTTGAATGCGTATTTGGCCTATAAATGGCTTGTGGCTAGGCAGCTATGCCAGGGTTAAACTGCGATAATGTAGCCTTTTTTCGAGCCACAGAACTCGGAGCTAGTTAAGCTTAAGGCGTATGGTGTAGATGGGAAGAACGTTGCACGGATGCATCATATCAAATTTACGTATTTATTTGTTCTGTACAGTACAGTGAGTGCTTCTGGTAACGATGTACGTATCTCCATGAAGTGCCGCTGGAAACTGCTCGCTCTGCGAGCCAACCACGCACATTCGAATGCAGACGACAGGCTGGCCTACGAACAATCTGTGTCACATCGCATTGATGTATGACAGTGCTTCTTCTGCTTCTTCGACGTTTGTCCCGCTTCATCGTAGGGTCCGCTCTTCTCGTGCCATGTCGCCATCCTCTCCGGACAACAGTGCTAGATCAAAGTAGACACCAGCTACTTTGAAGTCCTTGTGTAAAGTGTCGACACAGCGCTGCTTCAGGCGCCATCTAGGTTTCCAGGCACTTCGAAATTAAGACCCATCTCGCGAACGGTGTCTTCTTTTCCATGCAGAACCTGGCCGCGCCATCGTAGGCGATCTTTGCGCATCTTGTCCGCTATCGGAGCGACGCGACTTCTGCTGAATGGCCTCTTTTCAGGTACGGTCCACACTTACGTTCTATCCATGCGAGTGACTTTTTCTCTACTACAATGAGACGGCTTTCTGTTTCCTTCGTCGCAGGCCAACACCGGCCGAACGACAATTCTACAGGTCGTTGACGTTGAGTTCTCTGACATATACTTGTCGCATCGCACTCCAGTCAACGAGCGCCGTTATACCAAGGTGCACTCACGCATAAATTTCAAGAGTTGCTGCAAAACAACCTCATGGAAAATGGAATTATCTACTATATATGAGACGCAGTGAAATTGCTAAAGCTACAAGTGGAAGGAATCAACGAACATCTTCACTATTGAGATGGCTAAACTCAGTAGTAAAGACGTTGTATTAGTACTCTACGGTGCATGAGAAGCGCGATTGAACATGCATCACTACACTACTATTTCTGATTTTTTCACAAAATTGGGAACTGCATAAAACATGGAGAGACACATTTCCAACGCAACACGCTATTTGTTATGAATTAAAGAATAATTTTGAAAAAAAGTTGGGAAAATGAGACGATACTACGCTAGCAAATGTCTCCTTGATGTCACCCAAACCCGCTACTAAGTACATGCATTACGGCTTATGCCTTCTGTAAACCGAAGTAAAAACTGGGAGTGCCTTTATACATAGTTTCGTTCAGCAGGGTAGCAGAATGCAGGAACATTATCAGTGCTGATTATGAGGAAGCTCCTACTGCATCCACCACTTTTTGACCTATCTGTTCCAATTTATTCTTCGTTTTTTGTCAAAGTCATGTCATTACAACTTCTAATACACTTCATATGCCATTTGATTTGCTGTATCGAAAGTTGCCGCTACGATCCAAACTTGCGTGAAGCAGAGCATGACAGATCTCAGAGCCTGTACTGTAAAAAATGCTTTGTATTTATAACAGATATATATCTTTGTACAGCGCTTACAATAGGAATCACTACCTTCTTGAGTCTCTAGTATTATTCAAAAAGCTCCAGATGGGACGGAAGCTCCGAACTTCCACTTTTATTACGGTATAGATCTCCTCGACAAAACTCATGCTTTCCATCCTCACATGTTTTATTATATCTGAATACACTTAGCGCCTGTGTTCCTATCTATAGCAGAAATTCAGTTCATGGTTTATGTGCATTTTCGATAAAATCAAACTGCTCCCTTCCAAAGAAATTCGTGCTAAACCAGGGGTAGTGGCGCCTCGCGATGAGATGTACAGTACCGGACGCGTCTTTTGAATAGACGCCGAAAAAACCGCACTTTTGCAGTTTTTGCGTCTTTTTGTTATAACTCGCCAAAATGGCATCCATTTGAAAAAGCAAGAGTATATTTGATCTCAGGAGAACGAGCTCTATCGTTCGGTATATAAAATTCATATGAAAGATCAAAAGGGCAAAATTGAAAACTTGCGCTCCATTGAGAAGGGCGGCAGCGGACGAGTTGTCGGCCGCAAGGCGTCGAAAACCGTTGCAGGAACCTATCAATTGAACCTATCAATCGAGGGGGTGGGGACAGTTTGTAGAGTGAGCATTTAGGGAGTTTTATGGGAAATTCTCAGCCGCCCTACTCAGGAATTGCTGCACTTTGTCCTGGCAAGACTTTGGAGTGCGCTGTGCACAATGTATATAGGATCGAACCTATCAATCGACTCGGCGCGACAGTTCGCAAATTGCACCGCGTGCGTGTTCGGAGCGCGATAACTCTGTCAGCTTCCAATATTTCTGGCTGCAACGTGTAAATTCCGTAGGCAGTAATATGCTCTACTGAAGCGCCAAAGCACAGCAAATTATCTTACGAATTGGCAGGGTTACGGCGGTGCGAAAATGCAGGTTGGTCATGTGTGACACGATTTTTTCAGAATTCGGTCTACCGCTACGGGTACACTAGGCGAGCTAACGGCGTGCAAACTCGCGGACGAGTAAAGCACCGAAGGCACTTTACGATGATCTGCTCCTAACTCTGCAACTGCCTAAACTGCCTTAGCCTCATCTGCCATTTTAGAGCGGCGGAGGGCAGTGGTGAAGCTTCTTCCGCCCTAACTCGCCCATATTCGAGTTTTCGAGCCCCAGCTAGGGTACCATTTTGTTCACCTCGAAAAGCCCTATCGAACGGTATCAATCTCGCCCAATTTTGAAAGCATCGATTTTTTGACAGTTTCTCATCGAAGACGGCTTCTAGGCCGCGCCAGACGGACGATGACGTCATCGAAAACCGATGTTTCCGAAATTGGCCGAATTTGGTACCGTTTCATAGAGCTTTTCGTTCTGAATTGAACGGTTTCGCTGCTAGCAGAAAGAACTGTAATCTGGGCGAGTAAGGCATCTGTTATACTCCCGCGGGAGCATCCGCGGAACGTCCGCGGACCAATGGTGCACGGCAGAGGCGGGCGTGGCGGGCAGCGACGAGTGGCCCGGCGCGGGGTCCCGACGCGATTTCCGCCCATCCGCGGATGCTCCCGCGGGAGTATAACAGGGGCCTAAGAGCGCGGAGAACATTGACCGTTGTTGTGCTAAATTAGACGCACAGGCGTGTTCTGAGCGCGATAATTCTGTCACTTTTGAATCTTTCGGGCAGCAACTTGTGGATTTTGTAAGCAGTAATATGCTCTAGTAAAGAGCCAAAGCATAGCAAATTATCTTACGAAAGGGCAAGGTTACGGCGGTGTGAATATGCAGTTTGGGCATGTGTGACACGATTTTTTCAGAATTCGATCGACTGCTGCGGGTAACAAGGCGAGCTAACGGCATGCAAACTTGAGGACGAGTAAAGCACCGAAGGCACTTTATGATGCCGTGCTCGTAGCTCTCTAGATGCCTAAACTGCTTTAGCACAATCTGCCATTTTGGAGCGGCGGAGGGCGAAGGCGAAGTTCCTTCCGCCCTTACTTGCCCACATTCGAGTTCTCGACGCTCTCAATGATACCGCTCTGTTCAGCTCGGGAAGCTCTATCAAACGGTACCAATCCCGTCCAATTGCGGGAAAATTGATTTTTTTCTAGCTCTTCGCCGAGCCCGCCCGGACGATAACGTCATCGAAAGTCGATGATTTCGAAAAATGCCAAATGCTCTTGTCCAAACCTCATTCAAATTCATCTAGGGGGTTATTTGGTGCGCTAATTACGAATCCGATGTCCGTTTTTGAAACTTGCGCCGATTTTGGCATGTTACAGCCATTTGAGGTTGGTAGGGTCAGGATCGCTGACCATCCTCAGTTATCGGTATGGGTGGTCTCCTGCAATAATCGACCAAATGGACTTCGGCATCGTATTCGGCACCCTGAATAACTCCTGCCATTAGAGGAAGTTTGAGCAAAATCGGTGTTCCTGTCCCGACCACCCTCAGTTATCCAGAAGGAAAACCAAAACCTATCGAAATCAGTGGAATTTTCAAAAACGAACATCGGATTCGTAATTAGCGCACCAAATAACCCCTTAGATGAATTTGAACGAAGTTTGGACAAGAGCATTTGGCGATTTTCGAAATCGTCGACTTTCGATGACGTCATCGTCCGGGCGGGCTCGGCGAAGAGCGAGCGCCCTCGTCCTCACGAGGAATTGTCAAAAAATCACTTTTCCCGCAATTGGACGAGATTGGTACCGCTCGATAGAGCTTTTCGAGCTGAACAGAACGGTACTATCTCTTGTGTCAAAAACTCAAACCTGGGCGAGTAAGGGCGGAAGAATCTTCACCGCTTCCCTCCGCAGCTTTAAAATGGGAGCTGGGACTAAGGCAGGTTAGGCAGCTGAAGAGCTATGGGCACTTCATCGTGAAGTACCTTAGCTGATTTGATAGCCTACGCATTCGTAGGCCGCTAGTTGAGAAAGTTACGGCGGTGCGAGTATGCTGGTAAACCTTGTGTGACACGATTTTTCAGTCGACCACTGTAGGAACTACATCTACAATTCACGAGCTACATCGCTGGGATTCAGCGCACCTATTGAGCCTTCTACTCTTACAAAATCCACAAGTTGCTGCCCGAAAGATTCAAAAGTGACAGAATTATCGCGCTCAGAACACGCCTGTGCGTCTAATTTAGCACAACAACGGTCGATGTTCGCCGCGCTCTTACTCGCCCAGATTACAGTTCTTTCTGCTAGCAGCGAAACCGTTCAATTCAGCACGAAAAGCTCTAGGAAACGGTACCAAATTCGGCCAATTTCGGAAACATCGGTTTTCGATGACGTCATCGTCCGTCTGGCGCGGCCTAGAAGCCGTCTGGCGCGGCCTTGAAGCCGTCTTCGATGAGAAACTGTCAAAAAATCGATGCTTTCAAAATTGGGCGAGATTGATACCGTTCGATAGGGCTTTTCGAGGTGAACAAAATGGTACCCTAGCTGGGGCTCGAAAACTCGAATATGGGCGAGTTAGGGCGGAAGAAGCTTCACCACTGCCGTCCGCCGCTCTAAAATGGCAGATGAGGCTAAGGCAGTTTAGGCAGTTGCAGAGTTAGGAGCAGATCATCGTAAAGTGCCTTCGGTGCTTTACTCGTCCGCGAGTTTGCACGCCGTTAGCTCGCCTAGTGTACCCGTAGCGGTAGACCGAATTCTGAAAAAATCGTGTCACACATGACCAACCTGCATTTTCGCACCGCCGTAACCCTGCCAATTCGTAAGATAATTTGCTGTGCTTTGGCGCTTCAGTAGAGCATATTACTGCCTACGGAATTTACACGTTGCAGCCAGAAATATTGGAAGCTGACAGAGTTATCGCGCTCCGAACACGCACGCGGTGCAATTTGCGAACTGTCGCGCCGAGTCGATTGATAGGTTCGATCCTATATACATTGTGCACAGCGCACTCCAAAGTCTTGCCAGGACAAAGTGCAGCAATTCCTGAGTAGGGCGGCTGAGAATTTCCCATAAAACTCCCTAAATGCTCACTCTACAAACTGTCCCCACCCCCTCGATTGATAGGTTCGATCCTATGTGCATTGTTCACGGCGCACACTGAGGGGATTGCTGGCATGACAAAACACTTGATGCCATGCTTGAGATGCTCCGAGAACATGCAAGTCCTGGAATATAAGCTTCTCCAACAGCAAAAAGTCAGCTCCAGACATTTTTGACCACCCACTGCGAAAATGGTGTAGTTTGGCGAAGTTTTATATACGATTGTGTAGATCTCGAGGAGGCGAATCGAACGGTACCAGAAGTTTCCCAAAAAACCTCAAATTGGAGGAATTGTGAGCCTGCAACGGTTTTCGACGCCTTGCGGCCGACAACTCGTCCGCTGCCGCCCTTCTCAATGGAGCGCAAGTTTTCAATTTTGCCCTTTTGATCTTTCATATGAATTTTATATACCGAACGATAGAGCTCGTTCTCCTGAGCTCAAATATACTCTTGCTTTTTCAAATGGATGCCATTTTGGCGAGTTATAACAAAAAGACGCAAAAACCGCAAAAGTGCGGTTTTTTCGGCGTCTATTCAAAAGACGCGTCCGGTACTGTATTTGTATCACGAAACGTGGCTTTGAACGCTGATTCCAAGCGCATGCTCCATATCTGCTGAGCTATGCAAGTCCGTTTTTCAAAATTTCAGCTCATTATGTTGCGTTACTGCAGGCTTGGGTGAGCATGTATGAGTGACCCTACTCATCCATACATACCTACATCAGCCCACCATGATCAACCAAAATTCAAAAAACGAGGTAAGTAATCAGCGGTAATCCCTGTGCTAATGATAAGTGATATCTAGGCGAAGAAACTTATGGATTCGTGAGAGCGCAATAGTATCTATAAATCAAGTTTCCCTTTTGGGGCCAGATTCATCAACGACTTACAGAGATTTAGCGGAGAAATTACAGCCGAAATTCCTGATAACGCCAGCATTTCACCATATCGCCTGTTAATAAGCCGCATTAATTCGCGTTTTTTCTTCAGGAATTTAGGCTGCAATTTCTCCGTCAAATCTCTGTAAGTCGTTAATGAATCCGGCCCCATGCGACCTTTTTCACTGCGATTTTACTTATAGTTAGACAGGTTTGGTTGATTGTGATGGCTGATTTCTAGGAAGTGCGAGAATGGTGCATCACAGAAAGATAGAACCACTAAACACTCGATCTCACCACGCCGCTCCTCAATCCACTGCACCACCATAGCTCGAAAATCGGCGCTGCTTCCGGCCTACCTCAGCTTGTCCTCCGTGATTGGCATAATGAGTGGTCGATAACTTCGTTTCCAGATGTGTTTAGCAGATGTGGAACAGACATGGGCACATGCTAATATGAGCAGCAGGCATATGCAGCATTTATAGTTATTTAGGACATAAGTTTCACAAGGAAAATCAAGGAAGCACTGGTTGACGTTTGTGTCGCCATGTCGGGTGAACAGTGACAGACGGTGCATACTGTCGTTTCCATTCTGCGAACTCCGCCTGGAAAGAGGTCCATCACTCACTGCCAGATACCAGGCAGCATAATCTGGGCGATGCACCCTCCACTCTACATCATCTCGAGTTGGGCATTCAGAGCTTTGAATCAGAAGCATTGACGGGTGCTTCAAATTATAATAGTACTTCTCCATCCGAGGCATGTACCAGTTTCTCCAATGTTACTTCAGATGTTTCGCCATTGATGACGTTTGGTCAAAATGGGAATATTGCAAGGCTCTATCTGTTCTAACGTCACAACTTTAGCTTTAACCCCCTTTATGGGTACCGCACAAAATCGATGTCTAATTTTGGCATCGAAGCATTGACTAAAAATAGTTTCAACCTACCCACGCTTCTTCCTCTATTCTCCGTATAGTCTCGCTCGATTCCTTTCTCGCCAGGAGCTCAGATTTCCACGGTGGTAACGTTGGTGAAGAAAACTGAAAACGAGGGTCCGTATTTAGCAAATTAGAAAGAACACGGGGCTTTCTTTTAGCTTACGTTTTAATGTAATGACCCCAACCTGTGGTCTATGTGAAGGTGGCTTAAAAATCACGGCTTAACTGCAGCCATGGGTATGTGATGAGACTGTCAAAAAACGTCAAAGTTTCACATCAAGAAATCGAGAGATAGTCGTGTCAAAGCTGATTATGGAATTTGATGGATGAATAAACTTTACTGAATATCTCCGAATGCTCCATCTACGTGTATCTGGGTTGCGAAGTCAACATGGCCAACGACTTAGCGCCAGAGTTGGGCAGGAGAAAACGATCGACATGGAGAGCTTTCAAGCGCGTCGAAGAAGTCGCGAAGACGACAAAAAACGTCCGACTCTTCTTCTTCTTCTTCAGCGTCTGTCCCGCTTCGTAGCGGGGTCCGCTATTCTGGTGTCATGACGCCACCTCTCCCGATCCAGCGCTAGATCAGGGTGGACACCAGCAACCTTCAAGTCCATATGTAACGTGTCAGACCAGCGCTGCTTCGGACGCCCTCTAGGCCGCTTTCCTACCACCTCGAACTTAAGGCCTATCTTGCGGACGCTGTCTTCTTCTCCGCGCAAAACGTGGCCGTACCATCGTAAGCGAGCTTCGCGCATCTTGTCCGCTATCGGCGCGACACCGAACTTCTGCCGAATGACATCGTTTCGGATGCGGTCCAGGCGCGTGACTCCAGCCGTCCAGCGCAGCGTCTTTGTCTCCATGACGCTGAGGCGCGTTTCAACCTCCTTGGTCGCAGGCCAACACTCAGCGCCGTACATCGCTACCGGCCGGACGACAGTTCTATATATTTTTGACTTCAAGCGCTCTGGCATCTTCCTATCGCAGAGCACGCCAGTCAACGAGCGCCACTTGGACCAAGCTGCACTCACGCGTGAGTTCACTTCAATCATCAGATTGCCATCGGATGCTACTGCTGATCCCAGGTACTTAAAAATCGAAGTGCGTGGGAGCTCGATGCCGTTAACCTTGATGGAGCTGGACTCATTAACGTCAGTCGTTAGATACTCGGTCTTCTTCACGTTCAATCTGAGTCCAAAACACTCCAAGCGATCACACCAAGCTTGCACCTCTCGCTCGAGTTCACCTTTATTTTCGCTAGCGAGCATTACGTCATCAGCATAAAGCAGTGTCCAGGGGACTGGCTTCTGAAGATCTCGTGTAATGGCGTCCATCACGACAACAAAAAGAAGTGGGGAAAGCGCAGAACCCTGGTATACCCCGACAGAGATGGGGAACTCCATCGAGGTTCCGGCTGCAGCTTGAACTCTACTCTTTGGCCAAGAGTAGAGGATTCGCACCCACTCTATGAGCTCTTCAGGAACTCCATGTCGTCGCAGGGCGTACCATATCACTTCACGCGGTACGCGGTCAAAGGCCTTCTCCAAGTCGAGGAAGGCGATATGCACTGGCTTCTGCTTCTCGCGATGCTTCTCTGACAAGAGGCGGGCGGCATGTATGGCATCAATGGTGCCACAGCCAGCTACGAAACCGCACTGATTGCTGGAAAGCTGGACGATGTCACGAATTCGACCATCGACAATTCGCTCAAAGATCTTCATGCTGTGCGAGAGCAAGCGAATCGGACGGTAATTGGAGCAGTCTGCAGGACTGCCCTTCTTCTTCCAAATCGGAATCGTCGTGCTTTGGCGCCAACACTCAGGCACCTTCTTCTCCGCCACAACCTGGTTAAAGAACTTCGCCAACCACTCAGCAGGGTACCACCGCTTTGACTTCCACAGATCAGCTGCCACGTCGTCGGGCCCAGTCGCTTTGCCTGACCTCATCTTCCTCACAGCCGCTTCTGTCTCCTCCACGGTGATCTTGTGTACGGGACCGTGAACAGAAGCCACAGAAGGGATGGCCGGGTGAGGAAATTCCATAGTGGAAACTTCCTCGAAGTAATCACGCCATCGCTTCAGCGGTCTGTCAGAAGATGGCCGCTCTCATCATTGATGGCAACGAACTTTTCAATATCCTCGGTTTGGCGATGGCGGCTCTTAGCAAGTCGGTATAGATACCGCTCACCATCGCGTGACTCGAGCTTCTCGTTGACATCTTCATAATGAGTGGCTTTTGCAACAGCCACGGCCTTCTTTGCAGCTTTCTTCGCTTCTTGGTATTTCCGCCAGTTATCGGCTGTCTTGTCGCTGAGAAACACGTGATAGAGCGACTTCTTCTCTCGAACTTTTGCTTTCACATCATCTGTCCACAGCCACGCCTGCTTTTCGACCTTGCGTCGTCCAGGCACCGTGATGCCGAGCTCCAACCTTGCAGCTTGACGTATCGCGTCGGCAGCCTTCTTCCAAGTTTCATCGACAGTTGTGACTGTCGGTAACCGCACGCGAGAAATCACAGCTGCTTCCTTCTCTCTCATTCGCCACCACTTGATTCTCGGTGCACCGCATCGCTCGACCTGCTTCTGCCTTGGAGGAGCAATCTTTAGGGTGCAGATCAGCGGTCGGTGCTGTGGGGCGACCGTCTCATACGGCACGACCTTCGCATCTGTGACAAGACTTCGGTCGCGATCCTTCACAAGGACGAAATCTATCTGAGACTTGGAGCTCCCACTATAGTATGAGATGAGGTGGGAGTCGCGTTTACGAAATACGGTGTTTACTATGGTGAGGTTATGCGATTCCGCATATTCAAGGATACGCTCACCATCGGCGTTACGCGACCCGTAACCGAATCCACCATGACAGCTGTACCCGTCTTTCGTCGCGCCGATGTGCCCATTAAGGTCACCAGCGACTATGATGACATCTTTCGACGGCACCTCTGCTGTCTTCTCATCAAGCAGGCTCCAAAACTCATCCTTGGCTTGATCGGAGCAGCCAGTCTGCGGAGCATACGCAGAGAAGAAGTGATAGAGTCGCTCCTTAGCGGCAACAACGATCTTCTTCAATCGATCGTCAAAGCGTTCGACGCTTACAATCGAGTCACGAAATCGTTCGGAGACGATGACTCCAACTCCACTGGTGGTCCTGGGACTTCCACATAGAACGGCCTTGAAGCCTCGTCCTATGTCCCTTGACTTGCGGCAGGACCACCTCGTCTCCTGCACCGCACAGAAATCAACTCTTCTACGCTCCAGTGCTTCAACCAACTCGCACGAGCGGCCCGTCAACGTACCCACATTCAGCGTTGCCACGCGGGTCCTGCTTACGTTACGGGACTTTCGGACTAGCTCAGTTGCCCCCCGATGCCGCCCTCGCATCAGGGACCCTCGCATACTTCTCACACTCGCCGGGCTCTGCGAGTGCGCGTCGGCTCCCGCGGACGCCGTAGCACTATCTCGATACTCATGTAACGTCATCAACCATGTGATGTGACATGAGTCTTCGTAGGCCGGCCTGTCACAAGGGCCTGTCGCCTGCATTCGAGTGTCCGTGCTTAGCTTAGCTCGCAGAGCGAGCAGTTTCCAGTGGCACCACGTGGAGGAACGGACATCGCCACCAAAAAACGTCCGACTCCGTGCCCACCTACTCGACTCCACCGTTTTTCCTGCCCTAACATACGCCTCAGAGACTGGACTATACGAAATCAGGATGAACACGCGGTCAGCGTCGCGCAGTGTGGAATCGAGAGGTCGATGCTGTGACACGATTCACGCAACTGAGAGAAGGCCTCGGGAGTTCCGAGTTTCTTCGACGTCGGAGGATTGCGTTGTACATTGTATTCATTAATTTGTGTTATCTGCGTCTTCAGATTTGTTGATTTCTGTTTTTTGTTTGAAGTGCTGAATCTTCTGTCAACATTTACTATACCTTTAGTTGGTTTGTAATTGTTTTCGCTTCTTCTTACCTGCATGGTAATCGAAATAAACAAATAAAATAAATTTGCACGCGTATGACAACACACGTCAGGGAAAACAGAATGTTCGAGAAAAATGCCTTAAGGACAGAAATGCAAAAAACGGCGGATTGTCGAGTCTTGAGATAACTCTCAAGGAGCCTTTTATGTCGGTTTAACAGGATGGCAAGCATCTTGTTTTTTGGACAACATCAAGAGTTCAAAGCTGGTCCTTTCAGAAAAAAGAAGCCGCGAACATGCCACAGGATAACGAACTTTAGTTTTACAACCCATTATGGAGAATGGTGGGCAGTTTAGAAATCACTAGGTGAAGGAGCAACCTTTCCGGCCATCATCTTGAAAATCGTAATTAAATCGTTTGAATATATCTCCAATATTATACTTGGATATATCTCCAGTAGGCGCGTGTAGCGCAGTCGGAGGCGCGACTGTCACGTGCACCCGATACCAGGTTCCTGGTTCGGATTTCCCGCCCAGGCCAACCAAGCCTTCCATCCCTCCGGGGTCGGTGAATTGGTACCAGACTTGTCTGGGAAGGATAGAGCGCTGACTTGTTCAGCGGCTGGCCACCGCAAGTATTTTGCAGGGATTTTCTCGTTGGGTTCTGTCTTCCGGAGGCGTTTCGAAATACGAAGAATGACATTGGGTTTTGTCCATATGTATGTTCACAGCTACGCTTTAAATTAGGCTGGAATTGAAGTCTCTTTGGAAGTATTCCTGTTCCAGCCTATCCATGACGAAGCTTTGAAAAAGCGGTATCAGGAAAGCAACCGCTTCGGTCGTCTTGGCTACGAAGAAAAATACTTCGATAGAGTAAGTGTTGTGCTGGATACGGACTACAGACTTGCCGGCAAAAATCTTCTACACGAGCATTTCTTGTTACTTGCAGCTGAACCGCATGCACAATGAAGTAAGAAGAAAAATCGAAAAGAACGAATAAATGGCATATTGTATGGCCAAATACGCATTCATGTCGCCTCCACGACATCCCGTAGAAGTAGAATGCGCTGGCGCATCCCAGAAGGGATTGATTAACGCCGTCCTTTATCCTTTATCCTTTATATCTCCAGTATTTTATCAAATCAAAATTGAATTAGGAAAGGAACGTAGCCAGAAGCACCGCTACTACTGCCGGCTCATTTATGAAAACCTTCATTGGGATGTAATGAGCGGCACTGGCAATCTCCGTTGAGGAGTGTTAGGGCTTCTACATAGTTGAAGTAAACGATCATGGAGAAGAGAAGTGCCCTTTGAGCCTGGGAGCGAAATGAAGCCTAATCGACTTGAAAGATACAGCAGACCACTTCCTTTGAGGATTGTAATTGAAGTGGCCAAAAGGTGATGAACACCCTCTCCTAACCAGCCTAGCACCGTTCTAGCGACCTCGCAATTGGAGGATTTGTTGCCATGGGGTGACACTAACGCGAAAGGGATTTGTGCTATGCAGGAGATGGCCGCCTCCTGTTCCTGACGCGCCTTCAGCCCTTATAGCTTTATTATTCTGCCAAACGTAGTAACTCAGAATTAACTGAATTAACTTAGAATTGTGCGCACATAACACTAGAGATTTCAATCAAACAAAAACGTGAACTTACTTTTCTTTGTCGGAAGTAGTCAGGAGTGTAAAATCGAATCGCCTCTTCGATTTTGCGCTCAGTCTGCAATTCAGTACTTTGTAGTCCAGCTTGAGGCAAGGGGTTTTCCCCATGAAAAACTCCTTCATATAATTATGGATAAAAAACCTATTTGGGGTTTCAGGAGATTGGAGAGTTGTTTTGGGCAACAAGTCAACTGAAACACAATACCATGAAGACCGTGAGATTTAGGTAAAACATCTCCTACGAGAGACTCGTTTCTGCAACCACTCAAAATGCTATTGTTCGAAACCTTTTGTCGGATGACATTCGCGCTAAATCCTTAGTGGTGCGGAAAACGTTACTAGGATCACAGCAGCAGTTTGCAATATGGTGCCACCTCATGCGCTGCTGGTACTGCGATGAAAATAGAAAATAGTATTAGTGGTCCAGGAAAAAATCACCGATTGCAGGTCAAGTTAGATCAATCAATGGTAGTGCAACTGCTTGGAATCCTGCTTGGAAAACAGACAATGTGGGTTCGAGTCCGCCCGGCGATGTGTTTTGATGGCAACAAACCATCCCTGTTTGATCCTTGAGCCGGATTCATCAACGACTTACAGCATTTTTGCAGAGAAAATACAACACAGTCAACATCCCTGATAGTGCGGAGAAATGTTTCACCATATCGCTTGATAAGCCGTGCAATCAGAGATTTCGGCTGTATATTCTCCGTTAAATTGCAGTAAGTCGTTGATGAATCCGGCCTCCTGTGTATGAAATGGTAGTTCACGCACCTCCTTGTACATCTCGGCAACAATCGATCTGCGGTCGGTGTTATCGCTGCGGGTGAGACCACGACTGAAACATTCTAAAGCTACGTGTATTCTAACCACACATCGAACACAACGTCCACAAGCAGTTAGTGTCCGCAGTGAGCCTTCACTCAACTGCATTGTAAGACTGGACTGGACGCCGCCACTGCACATGCAGGCATACTTCATAGGTTGATGCACAGATATTACAACATCGATTTCGCTTCTGTTTCAGTCAAAGCGTCAGCTCAAGAACATACTGCAAACATACTTCAGCTTCCCCTTTTTACCATTATACGAATGCTCCACTTTGTTTCAGTATCTTAGTGCTTCCAACGTATGTTTCGGACGCTACGAACGGAAGAACACTCTTGAGAACTTCGTTAAGGCAATTATAATTACCACATTGCCCGACAAAAACAAGGGTGTGAGTCAAGTTGCACACACATGGCTGTCTAAGTATGGTGGATTGCGGCATCTGACAGTGGAGTGTTATAACCACGGCTAAGCCAAAATTTAGGCAGAGTCGCTGCGTGAGTTGTCATGTGGCAGTTATCACGACGTTTTTTTCTTACTCTCGTGCTGCTCACCTCTTAGAGTTTTCATTGGTTCGTCTCAGAAGCAAGGGTGAAGAACGCACAGCGTGTCCGTTTCTCGGCAAGAAGTTCGTTTTCACTGAAACTCGATTTGAGTTGTGTTTGCTATGATTCTATTGAATGCCTGAAGAATGTTTCTGGTTACCTGGTATTCGAGGGAAGTCGTTGCCTTCTCTGTCTTGCATTCGAATTGGAACTGTGTGCGGAAGAGAACGACCATAGTTCATCTGCAGGAATAAATTGGGGATGCAAAGAAAAGAAAACGGCAAAGCAGCACCAAGGAAATGAATGGAAGCTATACGCTGGGTGGTTTCAGCCTTTACTACATAGTTGCTCTACCGAACGCATATCCGGATCAAGCACTATGCGCACGTGAAGCAGTCGACTCTCCCTCTAATTCATATTGCGCTAATCTCATTGTTAACGAATGTCTGTATTTGATTTCTAAACAAATCGAATCTGGGCATTTCCAGCTTTTGACATATGTTTCTTCACTGTTGGACATAACGGGCCTTCCTTTGCTTGCTCTCTAAAGAATCATTAAATACATTCTCAGCACCCGAACATACCTCCAGTCGAGTCATCCTCTGCTCCAACGTCAGCTCTTCAGTGTCAAGTAGGTGGTCCAGGTCCTCTAAAATCAAGGCAGTTTCCATTTCGGTGTCCCGCCGACCACCTAGTGGAGCAGGTCCAAATCTTAAAGCCAATAGTTGGTTCCTCAAATATGCGATTTTCGGGAAGAGACAATTACCCTGCTGTTGCTCTTCTTGGGCTCGCTGCACGCCTCACATCTTGCTGTAGTGTCGACCGTTGCCTGGAACATAGTTGATGCAGTGCGATTGATAGGTGATTTACCTGATGCACCTTTTGTGTTTTCTGTGAAAATTGAGATGAATGTGATCGTGATTGTTGGTCTCTTCAACTTGAAAGCCACCAGAGTAGGTCCTTGATGATGCTATTCTTCAACTACTCACGTGTACCGTCTAACCATAGCAGTAAAGTAACCCCTGGTCAGGTGATTACCAAATGGTTCTCAGAAATACCATATACCACCTCAAGGTGGGATTCAGTAGGATGGCCGTTTAGTTATTTCAATGCATAGTTTCATGGTTACCGTTCTCCACTGTGCGGCGGTACGTAGGCCGAGTGTAGTGCTGGCTTCCATGGAATCGAGGTGACATGTCCATAGGAGGTGGCTGAAACGTAAATTCTGAAAAATCAGCAAATAAAACGCTAATGCTTGTCTGATAGTTATCCGTGGCAGCTATTTTAACGTAGCCAGAAACACTCAAACAGTGATCTTAACTTTCTTCCGCTGCACTTTTTATGTCGAGTGGCAGGAGTTGATCAGGGCACCCCTTTGTACCTTATATGGAGTCCTGTCACAAAGGTACCTCAAAAGATAGAAGATAAAGGTTGTGTTCAAACTAATTCCGAGTGATTAACCGGCCTGCTTCTGTGCGATACTGTGAACAGTTTTGACTTGAGTCTTAGAGTTCCTAAAAGTTACAGCGATTTGCGTAGGTCGTCTGAACCCCACGACAGTGACTCATTTATCCAGAAGAGATAAGCTTATGGTCATTTCATTAAAGTAAAGGTAAGATGGTAAGCTGTCATAACGATGTTTTGTTGCGATCAAAACTTCTAGCGCCAGGCGGGACTCGAACCCGCACCTCCCTCTAACCGGGCGGGAATGCTCTACGCCATTACACCACCGGCGCCGTTTGATCGAACGCAACATCCACACCTCGTGGGACCGATCACCACCCACCCGTATCCGGGATGAGCCGACTGCTGATATCAGCATGGAACCAGTTAAGCTGACAGTCTTGATAGAAACGATTCAAATCAGTTTCATTAAGCCTCAAGTGGCTGGTATCGAGGTTGTGAGCTGTCATAACGATGTTTTGTTGCGATCAAAACTTCTAGCGCCAGGCGGGACTCGAACCCACACCTCCCTCTAACCGGGCGGGAATGCTCTACGCCATTACACCAGCGGCGCCGTTTGATCGAACGCAACATCCACACCTCGTGGGACCGATCAGCACCCACCCGTATCCGGGATGAGCTGGCCGCTGATATCAGCATGGAACCAGTTAAGATGGTAGTTTACGAGTTAGGAAAAACAGAAGCATACTCGTCTACTGCTCCTTAACGCTAAAGAGATACTACGTTTGGCATCTGTGTTTCAACCCTAAGTTTGAAGGAAATTGACTTCTTCGAAAGCATTTGCTGATTCCACCTGTTTCAAGGTTTCCTTCGCGCTCTACATAGTGAATTTGAGGCTTCTCTTCGTGGTGTAAACTCCACCACAACATGGTTACTGTAGACCATGGTGGGAAGAAGTCGACACAATGAAAAGATCCCCAAAAATTTGAAGCGCTTCATCTTAATTCTCTACCTGCCCTCCCCTTAGGCATAGCGACGCATGGATTCGCCTTGCAAACAGAAGTGTTATTACCGTGTTTAATTAAGCGGACGCACTCTGCGATTTTGCACGTTGGAAAGAGGAAGCTGCTCGATGAAGTCCAAAGATGGGAACGCCCCACCCCCACCCCATCACTTTCCTTGCCAAGCTAATTCTTGTCGAAAAACAGACGGGTAATTTTGGTAGCAGGCGGTGTAGGAATGTTCACTTTTTTAGCTGCGACGTGCCGTACAAAAATATGGAAAAACATTCCTCATTGCTCAATACACCTTTCGCCTAAAGTCAGAAATCGAGGGGGTGGAAACTTCGCCTGGCGTCACCATCAGTGAGAGGATTGGTCGTTGCTCTGTTTACATTCACCTTTGGTCAGTTAAATAGTTCACTGATGATGAGCTTGATTACGAATAACAACATTTCACCGTTTAAAGATGTGAAACCTGATAGAATTAACCTGATAAAGGACAAAGAATTTCGTCGTTAGTCAATCCCCCTTTGGAATGAGCCATGCATTCTACTTCTACTGGTTGTGTGGAGGCTATTTGAATGAGCATTGACATATACGATGACTTGCGATGGCAGCCCATGAAAAACGCAGTACTTCATTTTTCCCAATGAAATCTAATACTAATTCACCGCCCCGCAAGGTTGGAAACTTGGTTGGTCTAAGCGGAAAATCCGAACCAAGAGCGTGGTATCGGGTGCAAGCCACAGCCGTCGCCTCCTCCGACTGCGCTCCACGCCCCAGAATTAGAATGAATGAAGGAAGAGAATTTGTAGTTCAGTTTGGAGCGCTAGATTCGTCTGCTTGCGCACCAATAAACATTTGCACTTAGCTCCGCGATAGCAATAACCAGGCATCTCGCTGAAGCAAGCTCAGGTGTCAGAAAGAGGTGCGAGGAGCTCGACAAGGTTCCCGAAGGTCAGATGAAGGCGGCTTGGCTGTTGTGCAAAGGGGTCCACAAAAATTCTTCTGTGATTGGCGATGATAAGATAATAGTAAGGTATAAGGCGCAGTGAATGCATCTGCTGGTGTATCCCTTTACAGGAGATCCCTTTACTGGCGACAGTTGAGAGGATCATGCAGCTCAACGAGAGCAAGAAAACAAAGACGAAGGAGCGGGAAAAGATAGGGAAGGAAAAGAAGGCATTGATGATGATAACTAACGAGAATGCTCCTTGGATCATAAAGGATAAAGGATAAAGGACGGCGTTACTCAATCCCTTCTGGGATGCGCCAGCGCATTCTACTTTTACGGGATGTCGTGGAGGCGAAATGAATGCGTATTTGGCCATACAATGACTTGCGGTGGCCAGCCGATGAACAAGTCAGCGCTTTATCCTTCCCAGACAAGTCTGGTACCAATTCACCGACCCCGGAGGGATGGAGGGCTTGGTTGGCCTGGGCGGGAAATCCGAACCAGGAACCTGGTATCGGGTGCACGCGGCAGTCGCGCCTCCTCCGACTGCGCTACACGCGCCCGCCTTGGATCATAGGGCACGAAAATACCTTCGTCTGATTGCCAATCACTAGCAGTAGCCAAAATGGAATGCAATCTCTGCAGCAGCAAAACGGAAGGAAACCGGCCACACATTACAGAGGTTGTAGAACAGCGCCGATTTTGTTTACCGAATATTTCCACTGCCAACGAAAAATATTACTTTACAAGAACATGTTACGTTTACTTTTAAATAAGAAACACAATTTAAATAAAAATATTACTTTAGGGTTTAAGTGTGTAAGAGAAACAAATGGGCTTTCGAAGTTGCTACTTTTTCTGCTCAAGAATGTAAAAACCAGTCAAACGCAAAATTACATTAGAAACTATAGAAGGCTTTCGGTTGCAGATTCATTAAGGTCTATGCTATACTTGGACGCTGCGACCCGTCACCGACGTAGTCGGTGCGTCTGCCCTGCAAGAAATCGACAAGGCCTAAAAAACGCCAATAAGACGGGTGAGAAGGACAGAAAAGTGAAGAAAGGTGACAAAGCGAAGGGAACGTAAGGATTAGGCTTCCGCTCCTTCCTCAAACACTCAGTGTTCCAGCAAGCTGAACGGATTTTCGCACAGCATTAGGCAATGGTTGTGAGACTAACCATAAAAGAACGTTGAGAGTAAAAATGGCACTATTGGTGTCCACAAGACCGGCGTTTTTGCACTTCTCGATTTCGTAATTCGAGGTCCGGTGGGGATGATGGCAGTGCTGGGAACGAAGAGCCAACCCACAATTAAAATTCTCCATCCGAGCGCATTTTCTGCCACCCTTGGATGACGTCGACGACGTCTGTTGCGTCATCGGCTATAACACCCCTGAGAGCGCCCGGAGACGCCGCTGGCGATGCTGTGTTGCGCGCGTCGACGTCGCCGTACATAGGCTTAAGCGGTCATACAAGTGAAGCGTCAGAGTACAAGCAAGACTTCCATCATAGAGTCGCAGAGACGCATACACTCCAGTGAGAACCACCAGCCACTCCTGCCGATTTTTCTTAGAGAGTTTGGCGTGAATCTAAAATGTCTCCAGTTGCAGCGACGATTTGATTTACATTCCCATCAGTCCGGACTTGACCACGACGTCCTCTCCGCGGTTATATGTATATATGGGGGGATATGAAATTTCAATGGTGATTGGGTACATGCGGCGATTTCGCGGAGGATTCCATCCATATAAGCACACGACTCAACAGGGTCCCCCTACATGCCAATGCACAACACTGTCACCTTAGTGGGTCCAAACTTTCATTAGCGAAACCAGACTTAGGAAGTGATAAACATGAGATGCTGAAGCAGAGAAACCTATTTTTTATCAGATTTTGGGTGGACCAATTATGGTTGAACCATATCAGAAGATTATCCATCGTTAGAGGCATAAGAGGCCTGTGTTAAGGCTGACTGAGATGATCATGCGCACGGATACGTTCCAGGAAATCCTTCACTAGGTAGCATTTAGGTCTTAGCACTAGCTCGTCGTGCATCGAGATAGAAACGAAAGCAATGCAACAACCTTGTTTAAATACCATTTTCCAAAGAATATGGTTGTGGTAGCACTTTCTAATCCGGTGAATGTTTTTACAGAGCGCTATCGCTTAATGATGATAGGATAGAAGTGTAATAATTGCCAATGATTTGCAACCGTTCCCTTGTTTTGTAGCTTGCAAAGCCAGCTGAGACTGGTTGGATCATTTTGGTCTTTGATTTCTCAGGCTTTGACGAAGGCGAAAACCCTAGACGTTGCCGAATAAAGCATTACGTCTTGGATTTCGCTACAAAAATCGAACCACCACAAGGAGTTCAAATTACTATGCCAAGACTCACAAACAGCAGACACTATAGACCTATTTGCACTATGGAGTAGAACGTTCACCAGGTGCAATTTTAAAGACTGCTCAGAACTTAGCTGCTACTCAGGACAATCCAGTTTTCCGTTCGTTCAAGGACGATTAAAACGCACCAGTCCTTTGCGGAGAGCACATCATACTGATCTCTGTCTTCGACTTGTTTTTTTACATATTAAATGAAGGGTAGAGTATCTGAGATAACCATAATATGTAGGAAAGAGGTGCACTGCTTATTGTGCGTGATTTTCGTGAGATCGGTTAAAATTCGATTGGAGTGTGTGTTCGAAGTGCTCATATTCATCGCCTGATGTGAGAATGTTTCAAGGAAAAGGGAGTCACGTGCATTTGGCCTTCGGTTTCTCCTTGACGGTGTAGTCGATGGGAGGTTCAGGTGCATAGTGGAGAACGGCTCCAGACCGACGAATTTCGTTCGATGACGAAGACGGGAAAACGCGAACAGCGAAGTCGTTCATTTCTGAAATCAACTCCACTTTGAACAGTATGCAGACTACATGTACTAGGGTCGATTCGAGAAATCGGAAGAGGTTCCACTTGTCTACCTACGCAACAGGTTCAAAAACTTTAATCACCGAAACAATGGATGTGTCTAGTTGACCAAGCAACACTTTCTCCTTCCTTGAGGCAAAGACCAACGTGTTTCAATACACTCTAGAGAAAAAGAAGTGCTAAGAACGACTGCGAATTGCTGCGTTCTTCTGTCCGATATCAGACGAGATAACCGAGGAACGAGTTTTTATGGATTCTGGAGATTAGAGTTTTACGAGTTGGCGCCACGTTCTTTAGTTGCTTCTTCGGAGTTATGGCGAAGACCGCTTTGACGTGCAAAGAGTGGTGTAGTAGAGGAACAGCTCCAACAATTCGAATTGCTTGCGAAAATAAAGGAGGATAATGAGATTAGATTTAGGTCGAATATCTCTCCTACTGCAGTTTACCAGCTATTACTATCCAAAGAATTGCTATTTCTCCGTTCACCTAGGAAAGCAAACAGATCGTGTGATCGGCGGTAGTGTTTAGTCTCGTTACGGTAACATCCGAGCGAAGTCTCAGTTCAAAATTCGATAGGATCAGGGCCTTAAACGCTCCGGGTTCATCTGATTCTTACTTACGACTTTCTTTGATGCCTTTTTTTTTGCCTTTTGGTACTTCTACCAGTTACCTTCCGTACTGCCACCGAGACATGTTTATGTTTTCGCAGGAGACGCTATATTGACACTTCCAAGATTGCGTATAAAAGGGAAAATATATAGAAGAAGGTGCGAAGAATGCTCGGGGCTTTGTCTACGGATTCGGTTTCAGTCGATCCTCGGCTACGACTGCGACTACGATCTTCTCTGGTCAACTCGACAGGACAACCTTCGAAGATCAATAGCTAATCAAGATGACTTCAGCAAGAACGGCAAGAGAGCTAGAGCGTTCAAGAGCAGCTTATGTGAGTGTCAGTATATGCAAGGTAAATAATCGTAATTCAAGCGTCTTGTCACTATTGCAAAGAACACTTCACAGGAACTTCACCCGCGTTGCGCACACTAGCCAAAGGCGGCACAACGCGAACCACCAACTCTACTAAAGCCTTCGTCATTCTCGTCACCGTCTTCCTCATCAAGTTGCTGAATCAGTTCAGCCATCTCGGTTTCGGCTTGGATCCCCTCATGGTATTTGTGTCCAGTAGGAATCGAGCCGTACGACCTGAAGAAATGGATGACGTCATCATGTAGCCACCATCGCTAACATCGGTACCGGTATAACTCTTCCAGCCGTGTAGAAATTCCTGTTCCTATGTTGTCATCCTATACCGCACCGGCAGAGATTGTGGGTCACGATTAACAATCTCCAGGAGTACGCTGTCACTGAGCTACAACTTCTTCAGAAGCGTCCTTAATGATCCGATTGCTGAGGTAACGCTAGCAAATTTCCTACGCGAGAAGGCGCCTGCCAAACAGCGAATGGCGCTGATCTTCTGCAGGCGAAGTGGACTCGTCCTTGAGAAAGGAAAAGTCAAGCAGCAGAGTTGAAGCTCGTTCTTGAACAGGGTCCATCGTCACAACGCGACCTGCAATCGCTCTGTCATCACATTTTTCTACATTCGGTGAGATTGCTGGCATGGCTCCATTTACTACAGCTCGGATTAACTGTGGGCCTATTCTTCTTCTACTTCTTCTTCTTCTTCTTCTTCTTCAACGTCTGTCCCGCTTCGTAGCGGGGTCCGCTGTTCTGGTGTCATGACGCCACCTTTCTCGATCCTGCGCTTCATCAGGGTGGACGCCAGCTACTTTCAAGTCCATATGTAACGTATCGGACCAGCGCTGCTTCGGACGCCCTCTAGGCCGCTTTCCAATTACCTCGAAGTTAAGGCCTATCTTGCGATGTCTTCCTTTCCACGCAGAACGTGGCCGTACCATCGTAGGCGAGCTTCACGCATCTTGTCGGCTATCGGCGCGACACCGAACTTCTGCCGAATGACATCGTTTCGGATGCGGTCCATGCGCGTGACTCCGGCCGTCCAGCGCAGCATCTTCGTCTCCATGACGCTGAAGCGCGTTTCAACTTCCTTAGCCGCAGGCCAACACTCAGCGCCTTACATTGCTACCGGCCAGACGACTGCTCTGTAGATCTTCGACTTCAGGTGCTCTGGTATCTTCCAGTCGCAGAGCAACGAGCACCACTTGTACCAAGCTGCACTCACGCGTGAGTTCACTTCAGTCATCAGATTGCCATCGGATGCTATTGCTGATCCCAGGTACTTAAAAATCGAAGTGCGTGGGAGCTCGATGCCATTAATTTTGATGGAGCTGGACTCAGTAAAGTCCATCGTTAGATATTCGGTCTTCTTCACGTTCAATCTGAGTCCAAACCGCTCCAAACGATCACACCAAGCTTGCACCTCTCGCTCGAGTTCATCTTTATCTTCGCTAGCGAGCATTACGTCATCAGCATAAGTCCAGGGGACTGGCTTATGAAGATTCCATGTAATGGCGTCCATCATGACAACAAAGAGGAGTGGGGAAAGCGCAGAACCCTGGTGTACCCCGACAGAGATAGGAACTCCATTGAGGTTCCAGCTGCAGCTTGAACGCGACTCTTTGGGCAAGAGTAGAGAATCCGCACCCACTCTCTCATGAGCTCTTCAGGAACTCCATGATGTCGCAAGGCGTACCATATCACTTCACGCGGTACGCGATCGAAGGCCTTCTCCAAGTCGAGAAAGGCGATATGCATTGGCTTCTGTTTCTCGCGATGCTTCTCTAACAAGAGGCGGGCGGCATGTATGGCATCAATGGTGCCACAGCCAGCCACGAAGCCGCACTGATTGCTGGAAAGCTGGACGATGTCATGAATTCGTCCGTCGACAATTCGCTCAAAGATCTTCATGTTGTGCAAAAGCAAGCGAATCGGGCGGTAATTGTAGCAGTCTGCAGGACTGCCCTTCTTCTTCCAAATCGGAATCGTCGTGTTTTGGCGCCAACACTCAGGCGCCTTCTTCTCCGCCACAACCTGGTTAAAGAACTTCGCCAACCACTCAGCAGGGTACCACAGCTTTGACTTCCACAGATCAGCTGCCACGTCGTCGGGCCCAGTCGCTTTGCCTGGCCTCATCTTCTCTGAGAGCCGCTTCGGTCTCCTCCACGGTGATCTTGTGAACGGGACTGTGAACAGAAGCCACTGAAGGGATGGTGAGGAAATTCCATAGTGTAAACTTCCTCAAAGTAACCACGCCATCGCTTCAATGCCTTCTTGCGGTCCGTAAGAAGATGGCCGTTCTCATCATTGATGCCGAAGAACTTCTCGATGTCCTCGGTTTGGCGATGGCGGCTCTTAGCAAGTCGGTATAGATACCGCTCACCATCGCGAGATTCGAGCTTCTCGTTGACATCTCCATAATGAGTGGCTTTTGCAACAGCCACAACCTTCTTTGCAGCTTTCCTCGCTTCTTGGTACTTCCACCAGTTATCGGCTGTCTTTTCGCCGAGAAACACGTGATAGAGCGACTTCTTCTCTCGAACTTTTGCTTTCGCGTCGTTTGTCCACAGCCATGTCTGCTTGTCGACCTTCCGTCGCCCAGGCTTCGTAATGCCGAGTTCTGACTGTGCAGCTTGACGAATCGCGTCGGCCGCCTTCTTCCAGGTTTCGTCGACAGTCGTGACTGTCGGTAACCACACGTGAGAAATCACAGCTGCTTCCTTCTCTCTGATTCGCCTTCGCTTGATTCTCGGTGCACCGCATCGTTCGACCTGCTTCAGCCTCGGAGGGGCGATCTTCAAAGTGCAGATCAGCGGTCGATGCTGTGGGGCGACCGTCTCATACGGCACGATCTTCGCGTCTGTGACAAGACTCCGGTCTCTCTCACAAGGACGAAATCTATCTGAGTCTTGGTGCTCCCACTGTAGTATGAGATAAGGTGCGAGTCGCGTTTTTGGAAGACGGTGTTCACTATGGTGAGGTTATGCGATTCCGCGTAATCAAGAATGCGCTCACCATCGGCGTTAAATGATCCGTATCCGAAGCTACCATGACAGCTGTACCCGTCTTTTGTAGCACCTACGTGCCCATTAAGGTCACCAGCGACTATGATGACATCTTTCGATGGTACCACTGCTGTCTTCTCATCAAGCAGGCTCCAAAACTCTTCCTTGGCTTGATCCGAGCAGCCAGTCTGCGGAGCATACGCTGAGAAGAAGTGATAGAGTCGTTCCTTAGCGGCGACAGCGATCTTCATCAATCGATCGTCAAAGCGCTCGACGCTTACAATCGAGTCACGAAATCGTTCGGAGACGATGACTCCAACTCCACTGGTGGTCCTGGGACTTCCACATAGAACGGCCTTGAAGCCTCGTCCTATGTCCCTTGACTTGCGGCAGGACCACATCGTCTCCTGCACCGCACAGAGATCAACTCTTCTACGCTTCAGTGCTTCAACCAACTCGCACGAGCGGCCCGTCAACGTACCCACATTCAGCGTAGCCACGCGGGTCTTGCTTACGTTACGGGACTTTCGGACTAGCTCAGTTGCCCCCCGATGCCGTCCTCTCATCAGGGACCCTCGCATACTTTTCACACTCGCCGGGCTCTGCGAGTGCGCGTCGGCTCCCGCGGACGCCGTAGCACTATCTCGATACTCATGTAACGTCATCAACCATGTGATGTGACATGGGTCTTCGTAGGCCGGTCTGTCACAAGGGCCTGTCGCCTGCACTCGGGTGTCCGTGCGTAGCTTAGCTCGCCGAGCGAGCATTTTCCAGTGGCACCACGTGGAGGAACGGACATCGCCACCAGTTGTGGGCCTATTAATAATACGTTAAGGGTTGGATATATGACCATGTGTCAAAGTAGGACTGAGCCGAAAGGACAACTCTGACTGCCAAAGCAAAAATTTAGGAGAACGGGGAAGAGAATTTTATGTGGGATGGTCATATTCTTATTTGCCCTTGTATGGGACGATACGTATTCAAATCGTCTCCTAGATATCATATGGTGCTGATATACAGGGAGCTTGGCAAAAGGAATCACTGAAGTTCGTGATCTATTTTGAAATCGCCGCTAAAATAGAAACCCGTTTATTCATTTTCATTTCAGCTCGGCTTGTTGACTCGCGCTCCTGAAAAATCTTAATCACCAGTATCTTAGTCATCATGTCAAATATGGTTCTCACCATTTTTTCTTTGCTTAGGATCTCACACCTTGCTTAAAGTCGTTAGAAACAGGGGCTTTCAGACGAAGTGTGACATATTGCCATATGTAGCAGTTCAATTTTCTACCTAACATTTCATAACCATAATGCTATTCTGGGGCCGTACTGCCTTTAGACAGCCAAAATCGAACCCCTTCCATGGTGCGTGGTGTTTAGTTTCAACAGAAGAATCTGGTGCAATGGTTGATTTCGTCGTGAATAGAATTTAAAATAGCTCAAGCTTGCGGGTTCCTCAATTGGGTAAGAACGTGTGTGGTTGGAGCCGAGGACACGACAAAAATATGCGAAAAAGTATCACTGCCAGAGGTGTTGCCATCGCGATGGGCGTTGGCCCAATGGCGGCACCTCGATAGAAGTGATAACGGACGTGTTCTTCAGGGGGGTGATCTCTAGCACAATATATAACGTCATAGGTCTTGAATGGAGGATCGTCACCGGCATCAGCCAGCAACAACCCAAGCAGGGGAGTGACGCTTTGGGGATCGAGGAAGGAGGGACTTGGCTTATCCTCACACTGTCCAATAAACTTTGTCTTTTCAGTTCTTTCTGGTTTTTAGGCACTCCTACGACCCCGAAGAATCAATTAGTATACAAAGAACAGATAGGAACTGTGGGTGAAGATTCGATTTCAGGAGGTTGAAAAAGTACAGTCCGTTTTGAGGAAGTCACAACTCTTGAGCGTTTTGAGGAAGTTTTGAGGAAGTGTTGGGGCTACATATAGATTTCACATAGAAGAATTCCAGAAAGAAGTAGAAGGAATGCCAGAAGAAGTTCCAGATGTTGAAGCAGCATTTTAGCACATTTATCAACTTCCACTAATGGCTCTTGAAAGATGACGTTTGAGGAATTAGCTTTCTGGAAAGTCGAAAATGTGAAAGTTGAGCATATTCGACGACAATGTAGCTGTGTCCGCCGATATTGAGGACTCCGGAACGAATCTTTTACGTATTTTTACATGGTGTTCTAGAAGATTATGTGTTATAAGTTATTAATAAAACCTTAGGCGTCGATTTTGTGTGTAGTGCCATCATTTACTAGAGCGGTGATTTGATTTGATTTATTAATGAAAATTAGAAAAGCGCTCTTAAACTTATTTTAGCGATCAGAAACGCGAAGACGTGTTGTTCAATCTCTATTTGGAAGATACACAGAAAGAGCATTGATTAGCAGGGGCATTGCAAAATAGTTAAGAAACTAAAATAAATAAACTTAAAGCGCACTTCGTTGTTACCAGCCGGCCGTATGTTTAGAAAAGGGAGTCCATCCCGTATCTCTTCCATTTCTATCAGCTTTATCGCACCTGCAGCAAAAGTGGGTGATCTTCAACAGCCCTGATGAAGACGCGAGCGTATTTAGTTTTTTATTCCACAAGATTTCAGGCAAATTTCCCGTGTCTCAAGAAGAAGGAATAGGGCGTACCCTATCTCATCTAGGCTTGCACAACAAAATACTCTTTGACTTCTTTGCAATCTATCAGTCGAGGTGGCTATCTTCCTTCAGATAGAAATTTGTGGACTTTGTAAGACCGCTTTGCTCACGCAGCATAATCAGATAATAAACGAGGAGTAAACAGGGTTTTTAGAAGACAGAGCGTCTTCGAAAGATCTCTAGCTGTTGACGTGCCTGCCATCGGATTTTTGAGAATAGTACGAGAATAGCATCAGTGTTAGCTATCGAAGGAAGGAAGGAATGAATGCTGGAAAACGTCGAGTTGGATGCGACTTGACAAGAACAACCATTAGAATAGCTGCATGCATGGAATCGAGGCTGTTTATTACACGGGTGTTACAATGACACAATAGTCTATATAAAGTGGTGCAAATACAGGGTGCGCCAAAATTATGGCGACAGCACATACGCAGACAATTTGACCTTTTATTCGGAGCGTCTGCTTTTTTTCGTGCTCTTATTGTTTTTATTGAGTCAATTAGTTTATGCTTATCTCAGTCAAATATAACAATAAGTCGTTTTTCAAGATAATGAAACGTTCGTGCCACCGTTCTTAAATCATTGAGCTTTACCGTCAAGGCTTTTCGGCACGCTGCATTCACCACCGTCTTGGAGTTCATCAAAATATTATGAACAGGTCCATCAGACGCTAAGAAGACCTAGAAACCGAGGATGATGGATCCGGACGAGAAAGACACGTATCTGTGACAACTACGGACAACATTAGGAAGGTAAGTGAATGGATTCGGAGGGAGCCAGCGCGCTCGGTCCGCCGGTTGTCGGGAAAAATGGTGATCATAGAGACGTCGTTGAGAAGAATCTTCCGTAAACTGGGACTTAAGGCCTACAAGAAGACCCACGTGCACCATCCTGGATCCTTCAAACAGGAAGGAGTTCCAGCTCACAGAGCAAGAATGCTGTAAGACTGGTGCAAAGGCAACTTTCCGCAATTCATCGGCTTCCACGAGTGGCCAGCTAACTCTACGGATCTGAATCCGATGGATTGCACAGTCTGGCCATCTCTGGAAGCCAAAGCCTGCGGGATACCTCACCGCCCTGTGGATCCTTTGAAGGAAGGCGTGGGATGAGCTCAACGCGCCTTACTTGCGTGCCGACGTCGATGCTTTCCCGAAGCGCCTCAAAGTCTGTATCGACGCCGATGGAGATATCTTCGAATCTCAATGTTGCGTATAGTTCACAATAGACTGATAAACATTATCGCATTGTTGGTTTCTCGAAAGTACCGCATTTTCTCTGTCGGCGAATTGAATACCTTGTCGCCATAATTTTGGCGCACCCTGTATTTATGTTCTAGCGTCAAAGCTTAGGAAAAGAGAGAGATAAGAACTAGCACTGCACTCAAAAAATAAAGACAAGGGACTGACGCATAACGAATCCCGTCAGTCGCCTTCGTTATAACCGAAGGAATAAGGTATAGTGGGCATCTTAAAAAGTTTCGCAGTATTTAAGTGCAAAGGCTTCCAATTAGTATTGATGAACGTACGCACCTACGAGGATCGGATGTGATAGGAAGTTCTGCATGGCTGGATCAGGCTGAAGTCTAATTTTTCTCTACGTGGCTGTGTATACCTGGTCCTAAAGCGAAATATGGGAGAGCGTTACTGATATTCAATGCCAACATGATTGAAGGCACTGCAAAATTTAACATTCCGGGACTTAGTTTGCTCGTTAGCCCTGGATGACGACTCCTATAGCCCCATTAGACCCCTAGACACAGATGTGTTATTGCATTGGCTAGATCGATTCGATTTCACTACCGATTCGATCCAAATCCAATCTGTTTAACCAATCCCAACCAACCAATCTGTTTTGGAGCGCAAAGACCTTTAGTGGAAGACGATACACTAGTAGTGTTAGTGAAAACGTCGAAGAGAAGTAGAAGAAGAAGAAGGAAAGAGGGCACGAAGATCACTGGACTTCTTGGTTGCTACGAAAATAAATTAGACTTTTTACAACTCAAGGAAGACCTCAAAGGAGGAATGTGATAAAAGGAGTTTCGAATTTTGCAGTTAAGAGAGGAGACTTGGGTGTCCGCCAAGCCGTCCAAGTCGTCGGAGTTTAGGGCTGGCTGCATCTATGCTTCCAGCAATAGACCCTAAAACTGAGCCCGTTCGCACATAGGAGCGGTTTTTAACCTAGCAGAAGTCAGCAGAGCAGAGGAAGGGTTGCATAAACGATCCTGAATCAGACGCGTTCATCTGGAGAATAAGGGAAAGGCCAACTCAGCAAGTTATGGAACCGTCCGTTACTCAGAAACGAAATTAGGCACACCGTGCACAACATTCACCACGACCTAGATAGAAGGCATCGGCATTAGCATAACGGCCTCCTTCCAGAAATCGGCACTTATTAACACGCGGGAGAGGACGTTTATTAAGGGCCTGACTTTTCGACTCGACGTGCCTCACTCAGTGCTCTAAACATGACCCACTGTTATTCGTTGGAACTCTATTTCACCAAATGCCCCAACTACCGTATGATTTTCCACTTGCTGCCAGGAACACTACGGAGCTCTTAAAATGAGCAACGAACTCACAGTTCGGATGTAGCATGAGGACCGATTTCGACCTGTTTTAGAAAGCCATGGGAACGGGAGGGTCATTTTTCCCAACCGACGTTGCCGAGTAGTTATTCTGATTCACCGTTTGTTGTAGACGGGAGTTACAGCGTAGCAGAAATGCAGCATTCGGTGATGTTTATCAGTACAAAGGTTGTTGGTGAAGGTCGAAGTCTCCTGTGTCGCTTTTATTGCGGTGCTTCGCTCAATGGCCAAAACGGTGCATTTCTCCCAATAGTCATTGCATTCAAGCGCAACAGCCTTGGACTCTTCAGTGACCCTCGCCTTGTGAACTAAAGTGAAAGGTCCGCGACGTTATTTAAATGGTGTGATCCACTACGCTGCACCGGTTTCTAAACAAAGGCCGAACATCGACCCTTGCGATGGACCCATTGTATGAGTCGTCGCTCTCGACTGCACTTTCTGCAGTGATCCTGATCCTATTACTGTCGTAGGAAGTCGAACATGCTAGATAATTGATGTCCCGGATGAAGTGTGAACACAACTGAAGACCTGCACCATATTTATGCTTTTAAAGTCGCGGTGAGGTTGCAAGGCAGACTCTCCATTATGGATACAAATACAAAGCTCTCGTTCCACAGCATACTAGAAAGAATAACTAACAATGTCGAGGTGTCACGAGAGAATTCAGAGCTACTCGAGAGTTTTATACGATTTTCATCTAAATTGTATGAAAATCTCATGTAGGTGAAGCGAAATGGCACCTCTAAAACCACATTGGACACTTTTCACTAAGCAGCCTCAACACCTTCCTCATCAAAATGTGCGCCATCCAAGTTCAAATGGAGGAGCTTAAGGAGATGGAAATGAGTGTTCGTATTAAAAAACTCGTTCTGACCTTCCACATGTGCATCAGACATTGGATCCGACGCCGATTCGGACAATTCGGATCCGCCATTTTCTTCGAACTTTGGCGAAGAGTATTGTGTGGTCAGTGAGATTTTTGATGAGAAAAAAACCGGATCTTAGGGCGATTCAACTAGTGGGGGGCACCATTTTCACTACTGGATTTTAGGATGATTCCAATAACTGGTTTTGGTGAGAAATATGTATGATGTACTATCCGATTCGGATGACTGGGGTGAGATCCGAAGCTGAGTCAGTTATTTCGAACACCCGAAAATTTATTTTGCCACTCTTATCTGAGTCACCCCGACCTTTTTAAAAACGAAATTACTCGACTGATCCTTTCAACCGGGTTTGAAAAATTGGCGGATTTGAATTATCCAGATCGGCATCGGATCCAATTCTACTGCGCCTGGAACCTTGAAAAGGTGAACACGCTCATGCTCACTGTCTTCTTTTAGGTGAAAAGAGAGGACTTGTCAGGTAAAAATTAAAGTATAACAAATTTTAAGGCCTAAACACCCAGTTAACGCATTGATCTCGTTGGTAAGGAGAAGTCTTATTCTTTCCAACCGTGTGTTAACCGAGAATGCCTTTGCATAATTGCAAAATCTTTCCTGCATTCCACAATTTGCACATCTGACTTCTCAACTGGCGCATGGAACGCATTTGGTGGAAGCTGTGGCCGTCCCGAACTATTGAAAGAAAGCAGACGCGAACGACAAGCAGCACTCATTCAGTTGGGTGGCTGAAGACGTAGAGTTTTGACATGTCGGTATGTTAAAAGACTACAGGAGACCTGAAGCTGTGCAAAATGCGCATCAGATGGCTGCCATATAGCGTCACTCGAGCACGACGGTCGAAATGCTCGAACTGTGGAGGCCAATTCTCAGAACGAGTGGTGGGAAGCACTCCTCCTTTAATTTGCACTTTCTAGCAGAGAAAGGACACTATTGTCTGGGTGCTACCGTTCTGATGACTGCCTCTCTATCTACACGCCTCTATAGATCATTTAGAAGCCTGTTTCGCGCAACTGGAAGTCTTCCGAAGCGGTCTGGGGATCTACAGCTGGCTGATCTGTAGTTTCAAAATCTGCCACTATCAGCACACCTCATGTAAAAGAAACCTAGATCAAAGTCGTCGACATGCATTATTTTCTCCAAATCTGTCCTAACCGAATGCTTTCTTATCGAACATCCGGATTCCCTTATTAGGGAAATAACGCTTGTGAAAGAGCATGATGTTGGAATGGTCTTCAAGCACCATATTTCATGTTTATGATAGCGTGATCTCTCAGTGCTTCCGTATCGGAAGAAAACTGTTGTACACAACATTTTAAAAGTTAAATGAATAAGCGCTTTATTCTGGGCGGAGTTTTTGTGTTTTAGGTACATGTCGCGAAGACGTACCGCAAGGTTGCAGAACACGCCGTTGCTATTATTGTAGCCGCGGCTGCCGTCAGATACCGACTGAGCCGTACAGACAGGGCATATGATTGGTTGTCGCGATTACGGTAGGAGCAGCGGTGTGTTCCGCACTCTTGCGGGCTTGTTTTAATCTGGTTTTAATGTGCTAGGAAAGCAGCAAATTTTCGCTGTGTCACGAGGAGAGATTACACGATGAGCTCCTTCACCAAGTCACTTCGCTTGACCTTTTACTTAGTAATCTTCTGTTCACTGATCAATTCATATAAAATTTCATTTATGAAGAGCTCATGAAAGTGTCGTTTGAGAGAAGATCCACGGAAACGAAAGTAGAAAAGATGAAAACTGTAAGCGCCCTACAATGTCAACAGTTTGTACCGATATGAGAGCGAGAGGTGCTTCGTATTCAAAAGTGGGGCCATGCTCGAAGGAACTCAGCACGGCGTCAATAAAATGATAAGACGTTGGCTTGCGATAAGTTTTCGCATGTCGCGATTACGCACGTCATGATGTATAGATGCCTTGTGTTGGCGATCGGTTACACAGCGAAAAAGAGCAGCGCTGCGCGGCTCTGCGTAAGCCAAACTTTGTCTGACAATCATACAAGCAGTGATGTATGTAGTGGGTGAGCGCACGGCGCAGTTTTTTCCAGCCAGTACCCTCGAACAATTTCTACTTTTGCGCGTTACAGATGAAGCCTCTACTATCGCTGCAAGAAGCCACCCAATAAAAAGAATTCTGTGAGCACCCGAAAGGCGTTTGCTTTGGTTTGGAAAGTATCTCGCCAGCAAACAAGCAGGACGGCTACCTAAATCTACAAGTGTGATTGATCACACTGTAACGATTTAAAAAAATGATTTTCAAGCCGGTTTGATTGTTGCAGTCTCCAAGTGTCCAGTCTCATTTAGGTTCCTCTAGGAATTTTTAAAAGTCGTGATTCATGAATCGGTAGTTCCTAGTCTGGTTTCTATGGACGAGGTTTATAAATATATTGTGGAGGCAGTTTGAATGCGTATTTGACCTACACAATGACTTGCAGTCTTCAGCCGTTGGAGAAATCGGGTTTTTTATGCTTTTCAGATAAAACTGACGCCAATTCATCGACCCCGTAGGGATGCAGGGTTTGGTAGGCCCGGGCACGAAATCTAAGCCAAGAACCTGATATCGAGCGCATGCGAAACTAGTGGAGGGTAAAGCTGGACGTTAAGCAATTTCGATAGAGGACGTCACGCATTGCACTTTTACGTCGCATCGAAGGCCATTCACGATACGATCGGCGGCTCTTCTCGACCAACCACATGCGCCAATTTTAAATGACCCATGTGTTTGCGATCAAGCTTTTCATTTCTTTTCAATTTTCTCCAATATCACCAAAACGTTTGTTGGAGGACAGCGTTCTAGCATTTTACCACAGTTACAAAACATGTGGCAAGGAAAAGCAGACGCAGACCAGGAGATCAAGCTCTCATGGAGGTATTTAAGAGAAGCAAAGACTGCACGGAAAATCTAGGTGCGACCAGATAAGTTGTGAGGGGATGTCAACGATCTAGAATTACGCTTCGGGCGAGCGGTGGCTGTATCAAGTCTTCATCCAGGTTTCCGTGTGTGCTTCGTGGACGAACTCTGGCGTGCCCCTGCCCAGTCGTCGATGTTCTGCATTTTGTCTTCAACATCTCCAGTTTTGTGTCTCGTTATTCTATTGGTTGTATTAATAAGTAAGTCTACCTGTTACCACGCCCGAAAACACGCTAGTTAATGTCCAAGTTAATTACACTCGAACATTGCTCATCTAGCCCTTACAAAAGTAAAATAATGATTTAAAGTTTTTGAACGTAAACTCGCCTAAGCAGAATGCCTTACAAATCAAGCGGCTTTAATGATCACGAATTCCTCCTCATTCACTCGATTACTCAATTACAAGGAGCGCTGACACGCAACGCGTTCATTCGGGAGCCAGCCCATTTTTTCTTTCCAGTGATGTGCCAGAAATCATAATCGGACAAGACATGCAGCCTTGACAAGAGCCGGGGACCACTTCGCTTTCTCCGACGAGAGCAATGCTGGCGGCTAGCATGAGAAGAAGTGTAACTTAGGCATATGTTATACTTCGGCGGCACGTCACCGACGCTGTCGGCGGCAGTGCTGGGCGGGTGCTGCGCAGTGCGTAGCAGCCCGCGTAACACACTCTCCGACCGCGTTGCTGACGCTGTCGCCGAAGTATAACATACACCTTAGACTGATGTGTTAACTATTTAAAATTGAGGCCGCCGATTCAGGAAGTCGGGACTTTAGAAACACAGTGCCACCTCCAGTTAAAAGCAGCAGATAGGCGGCAGCTTTAGCGAAACGGGTACGATTGAATGAGAAGTAGAAAACGTAACGAAACCTGCAGCAAAGTTCACTGCAGTACGGCTCTAAAGTCATTAAAGTGAAAGCGACTCCGGAACTCCGGAAGACAAGCCATAATGCAATTGTGATAACGAGTGGTTGGCGCCGGACAAGACGACGTTGGCGAGCCTTATCACATTCCATCGGTCCCACGTAACCGTACTGGCGTCAAGATTCACCCGAGTGTATTCCGGTGGAGCCTCTACGTGGTGTCGATATGAACTGAGTCACGTGGCACAATGGTTATCCCATAACTGCTGCTGCAAATTTCATGCCGTTGTTAAGAGCAAAGAGCGTAATACATAGCACTTTCTCTAGGAGCAAACGGCCGTTATTCAAGATGTGCGGCGAAGCCTCTGCCCCGAATTGTGACCGCTTTCTTGCGCAGACCTCCAACTTTTCAAGGCAGATCTCCTATCAGTCATTTGAACGCAGAGCACTGTTTCCTGATCTTCGGTAATGAGTATCCTATGTCTGCTTCTGCTCTAGGAGATTGTCGCAATTATGGAATCCCTGAATGGGCTAAAGACAAGTTGCAAATGGGGCTCTGAGCGCTGCGCCGAGTTGTTCCAGTCACCATGAAAATCTGTTCAAAATCAATACCGAAAATCACAGCTTTTCGAAGGAAACGGTGTCTTTCAAGGCTAGTGTCATTACGACAGAAAACAACTCTTTCGGAGGAAGTGTTGACTGTGGAATGCCGAATGGGGTCAGGAGAGTCAAGCGGGGATGGGGGGCTGAGGTTCGATTTTTGCCGAAAATTTCCGAATTCCTTCAGGGGCGGATCTTGTACGACCCCTCTCCATGTCTCTGGCTTTGCTTAACCTCCTGTATATCTTGATTTCATGACGTTTTATGCGGTTTGGATGCTCCTTAATAGGTTTGCCTTTCCAGATGTAACTCCGACATTGCAGAGGATATCGCGCAGCTTCGTGAATTGATATTGAAAGACATGCTATGAGCGCAGAATAGAACTCTTTAAGGTTTTGAATGCTGACTGTAATGTACTTTACAATTCAAAATAAAGTTTTTCTGGCAGCAGTCTTCCAATCAATCAGAACAAGTTCAATACCTTCATAGGGATTGAATAACGTCAGCCTTACAACTTCTCCTGACACTAAGCTCTCTGGTGCCAATGCGATCACATTAAAACCAGAGGGCTAATCCCCGGCAGAGCGCACTTGCTTTTTCGTCATATCTCATAAACAGCGTTCCAAAACACCTGCACCATGCTTTGAGAGCAAATAGAACTGCAGATGCTCTCACAAAGAAGTCCAGGCAACGCCGACCATCTCGTTGGTTGGACTTCCTTGTGGCAGCTCCGAACGAGTGTTATGACGCTCGTTGTCAATTCTGGAGCCACTCAGCAAACTACTCTAGCACATGGTAGTGACGAACGGAGACATTGCGGACGCCCGCTCGAGCAATTCGATGATCGACAAAGCAACTGGCAATATATGCGATACATGGCTTGGTTCTCGTGAGTAGATTTGCTGCCAAGTCAGATTACACAGACCGATGGTTACTGAACGATTACGTGACGACTTGTAGGGCCCTTTCACCCGTTACATCTCAAAGATTTCAAAGCAATATAATATATGCCCACTCATAATGCCTTTTGTGGAAATGTTCAAGAAGCTGTACAAGAATTCCTCCTGTTGCGTCAGAACGAATGCAATGCACACGACTTTCTTCAAAGTTGTTACGAGTAAGAGTAAGACAAGGATGTGTACTCTCCCGTCTTCTGTTCAATGTTGCTCTGGACTTCATTATGAGGAAATCCATAAAAGGTGAGATGAAACGGGTATCAAATGGAGCAGGACAGACCTCGATTTCGCAGACGATGTAGCCATCTTTGCCCAGAACAACGGTTTACTGCAGCAGGCGACCACAAACCTCGCAAACGAAGCCAAGAAAATTGGACTACGATTGAACCCGGACAAATCGAAACTGATGAGCATAGGGAAAACAGATATGAACACATAGATATCAACGTCGAGACATCACAGCTTGAAACTGTCCAGAAGTTCACATATCTTGGAAGTACCGTTTCATGCGACGGGAATGCGGAATCAGAAACACTAACGAGGATTGTGAAGGCTGCATCTGTGTTTCGAAAGCTTGGTCCAATCTGTAGCTTACCATCAATCGCGTCGGAGATAAAGCAGCGGCTTTGCCACTCAATTGTAGTCCCGATTGTTGCCTACGCGAGTGAAACATGGGCCATGTCCATGAAGTGCGTCAAAAAGCTAAACGCCTTCCACCAGAGATGTCTTCGACGGATATTGGGAGTACAATATACAGACCGTGTGGCTAACTGTGAAGTCCTAAAGCGGAGCGGTTCAAGTAGTCTTTCTGCATTAATCGCACAAAAACGTCTACGCCTCGCAGGACACGTAATGCGAATGTCCGAATACCGATTTCCTCGAGTAGCCATGTATTGGATTCCTGAAGGTGGTAGCAGAGCGCGCGGTCATCCGAGAAACACATGGAGGCGAACATTCGAAAAGGACCTTCAACTATTAAATATTTCCAGAGGAGAATGTGAAGAGTTGGCACAAGACAGGTATCAATGGAGAAGTCTCGTCGCCCTATATGCCCAACGGCATGGGAGGAATTAAGTCTAAGTAAGTAAGTCTACTCATAATATTCATCGAAGGATTGGACGTAGGCATCACGGGTAGGCCTTAAACTCTGGATGTTAGAATTATTATGACTTTTCGTTGAGTTTTCGGTAGATCGTTGAACTGCGCTAAAAATTACAGATAGCGGCGCACTACTGAATTATGTATACGAAACATCACTAGAAGAGTTTTAAACGGTTCAGAAAATGCCTAGGCGGCTAGAGGTTTGTTGCTTTCAGAGCTGTTAAAGAGAAGTTAAGGTGCATATTAAAGCGCAGGGAAATAACATTTGCATGACGTGCAAATGGTAGACATTGCACCATGTACGGTCCAAGACTTCACATTTTAGCCTTCGTTCAATCTTCACCGGGTCCAAGTGTCTATTGCAATCTGTCGCGTCTCGCAACCACGGCGCTCCCCTCCATCCTCCTGCCTGCGCGCAGGCTCGCGGAGCGTCGGCGAGCGGCCCCTCGCGCGGCCTGCCCCCGCCTCCGTTGGCATTGATCCGCGGGCGGGGCGCGCGCTCCGGAACAGGTATAACCCGCTTCCCGCGCAAGCCGGCGATTCCATTCGACGCCTGCATCGACCGCGAGCGGCCGCGCTCGCCTGCCAGCCTCCAGTTCAGCCTCAACCAGCCGGGGGCCTGGCCATCTTGTCATCCCTATTCGCCACGGCGTCGACTGCCGATCGGATGGAGGGTGACCCTTCCTAGAAGGGTCGCCAGGGCTGAGTAGCCTCGCCCCACGAGGAGCAAGAGCCCCCAAGGCAGCAGAAGGAGGAGAAGGACCACGACAGTGAGGCGTCGTGGTGAGGCAACATAGTCAATTCAGCGCTTAACGCACCGTTTATGGTAAGGCACCCAATTCAGGTAACACTTTAGTCATTTCAGAGTAGTGTAGAAGCAGCTCAGCGACGGGCTCGAACCAACATCGACAGCGATCCGGACACAGACGTGAGTGAACTTTGGAACTAATTTATGTTCAGGATCGCGCCGTGTCCCACTTGACCTGCAGTGGAAGACGCCGACAGACCTTAGGCCCACGTCGCCGCCAGCAGCCAAGCCGTCCAGGGCGTGAACCGATAGCCGAGAACAACGCAGCCATCGAACCGAGCTTTAGTCATTTCATTTTTAGCAGGTGAACAGTTCATTCCAACCTTTTAATTCCAGGTAGCTCAAGTCAATATCGAATCGATGGCGCGAACTAAGACAGCAGGATAATACACGGCGATCGACGACAACATCATGCGCACGTTGGACATCTCGTATAGGGCTAAGTCCTTTTACTTGAGTTGCTTCACTTCAACTGTCGGTTTTAATTCTTTCATTGTGCAATACACCTTTTTAGGAAAATCTTTATTCGAATAACCATACAAATGTAAACCGATACATTACAGTTCTGGTGGTCGGTTCTGTGGTCCGTGTGGAAGATGTGGCTCGACGGATGGTTCCGGCCCATGGATGGTCGAGGTACGACAAGTCGGACGGACCGACCCAGGCGATGGTAGTAGGTCCTCCGTGGCCGAACCCAGCCTTTTCGACGGCAATTCAGTATGTCTGTATGGTTGAATGTTCATGTATGTATTTGAATTATTGTTGTATATCTGGCAGTTCATATTTTTATGTATTTTGCTATTTTTATATGTTATTCATATTTTTATGTTGTCACTTCATGATCACCTTCATCCCATGCCGCACTATGTAGGTTTCTGGTTGTTCATACTCCCCATCGAGGAGGCTTTGCTCAGTCAATTCATTTCTTCGTGGACATCCTAGTCTGTAGTTGATCTCTTATCACTTGCTTAGTGTCATAGTTTAGTTAAGACACTCTACCTCACGCATTTCATGATTTTATTTCACGACTCATGATAAGTCATATCATTCATTCCTATTTGGCCTACATTATACTATATACTATACTTTATTATACTACAATATACATTCATAAATGTAGTCCCTAGTTGGGTATCCACAACATATTGCCCGTTTCATACTTCGTCGTGTTCGAGGGCGGCGGGGCCTTGTTCACGGGTGGCTTCACATCAACCGTTTCACATAAGAACACGAGAAAGGCTCTCTTGAACAAGAGAGGAGGAAATCAGGCGGAATTTTTCCCAAGCGCAGGCAAGCCAACAGCAACAGGCCTTAGTTTTTGTGAAGTTGATCAGTGGTTCATCATGCTGTTCGCCGTTTCGATGTTTATGCTTTATGCAGTTATACCGCGCATTTTTTGTTGGCATGCATATTATGCAGATATAGTTTCCGGAATCTACTTTGTACTGGAATGCTCGCTTCTTTTAGGAAAACTAGCGTTACTTTGTCCTTTTTGGAAAAAGTCTTCCTTGCCGCTGCTGAATTAGTCGTACGGAAGTGTTAAAATGACATTATTCAGTACACTCGCAGGTTTTTGTTGATTAAACACGATATGGTAAGGATGATGTTTGCCTTTCCGATAGAATTTAACAAATAAAACAGTGGTTCAGTTAGCTTCCTACAGAATTGGAACAGGTATGTCATTCCCACGTTGTCAATCGCGTCTGCAATTCGGAATCAATTGATCGAGTACAAAACATGAAGGCTTAGATGGTTGCGTGGCACAAACCCTACAATTCACATGCACTAACATTTCTGTTTTCGTTCGCTTCCATAAACATTCACATTTCTTTATAGGCTTTGCTGCCGTCAAAGCAACTTAAGACAATGCGTTTTTTTCGGGGATAGTCTGCATTTCGATTTAACAGATTTTGAACAGATCACAGACAAAATATGACTATAATAGATAACGTTAGCTACGACATATGTATGAGCAGTTTGCTAGCAACAAACAGTCGTCCACAAAACAACTCATTTTCAGCAACATGGGTAATGTTTTCTTCAAAGTTTGCTGAACATGATGCTGAATCGCACAGTTTCATCGTCGTCAAGCAGAATAACAAATATAAATGTTAGAAAGAGGCTATAAATTCAAACTTGGCATTCAGAAAACTAATCCTGGTTGTGAGCAAAAGTAGTGTATTTTGCAAAAAAAGAAGTGGAAGGAAAAATACAAACTGTATTGAGAAAAAATCCGTTAAAAGTTCCGTTAAATTTGAGAAAAAATCTCTTGACTCGATAAACCCGATTTATTATTGAATAAAGTACACGTTATGTCCTTAAAATCGTTAAACACAGCCGTTGAACGTGATGCCCTGATAAGCGCGGCAAAATCAAGGCATCGTTTAAGAGAGGGCGAGAAGATTGCAGGGCAGTGGCTGTCGCAAGAATTCGGGTTCTCTGCTTCGTAGCCTGCGGGATGCAGTTTAGATGTGAACAGATAGTTTGCTTGAACATTGCTCGAATTCGCGCAAAAGCCCTACATCGATATCTGGATGATCTCCTTTGCTGTGCTTCAAACTGGTCGTATCTGAAGTAGACCGTGAAGCAAATGTTAAAGCAAATGACACGTTAAATATTAATGAAGACTTAAAACTATCAGACAGAATAGGTACCGTAAAGGATGAGGATAACGCACGAAGTTATTCAACTCATTCTTGTGATGCGCATGCATTCTACATACTTCTACGGGATGGAGTTATATACTGACCTTCGGTGGCGGGCCCAAGGGTGGCTCGGAGTTCTATCCTTCCCATATAAGTCTGGTACCGAAATGCTGACCTCGGAGGAGAGGGAAGGCCCATTTATTCTACTTAGAAAATCTGAACGAGGAACTTGGAATCAAGTGCACGCACCAAGCGAATGCGCTACCACACGTTTAACAAGTGACATACATATATGTAGAAGTTAAATAAATGCAGTTGCATGTATGTGTTTTACAAGCGCCCACCAAAAATAGAAGGAAAGAAGGAAGGAAGAAAAAAAGGAAGGGAGGGAGGAAGGAAGGAAAATGCATTATAATTTCGGTGAGCAGCCACGCAGTCGAGAGCACGTAGCTTGGCATGACGAGAAAAGTTCGCTCCACAGAAAGGTTTCAAGGATGCCAAGATAGCAATACTTTCAACATCTCATCGAGAAGCAAATCGTGCTCGAATAACGGTTAACGAAGCAAGCGTTCGAGTTCTGCATAGTAACCGACCCTGGGGGAGGAGCATAATTTTGACTTTTAATTCGTAATTTTGTGAATGCTCGAATCCAAAAGGGCCTTATGAACCAAAGTTCCACTGTAAGCAGTTAATATATACTTCCAATCTGGAAGCATAATGGTCCTTTGCTCTTTCTGACTTTGCTCTCCCTAAAAGGAGATAGTTAGGGGCTATCCAGGCCGACCTCACAGCATCATCTCGTGGTGCTGATTACGCACCGGTCGGTCCGAACCTTTGTGGCCACTAATCCCGTTCCTTGCCCGTCTATAGACTGATTGCCTTAATTCCCCTAGAAGTCACTGCTTTCTTCGTGGGACGTTCCCAACTTTCTCGAACTCTTGTGACGTAAGGCTGCTTTTGGTGACTAAGTGGGTTCGTTTTCAACCATATGTAGTTCGAGACTTCGCCGGAGATACCTATTTTTCGACCCTTTAGTTCATCTTGATTGCTTGAGTAGTTGCTTTCTTTCATTTTACCGGTTTTAGTTAAGAAGCTGTCAGGGCAATGTGAGCAAAGAAGCTGTCAGGGCAATGTGAGCACTACCAAAAGGTACATATCTATGTGCAGTTTGAGTTTGGTCGTTGTGGACACTCCTAATCATGATTTTGTAAAATAAACGAAGAGCTGCAATTGCGGCGTCTCACATAAGTGTTGATTGGAGCGGATTTGTTTCGGCATAGACTCATGTGATATAAAATCTTGTATTTATAACTTGGTTTACTATACTATGGGTTAACTGCCTAAACGATTTCACGTGCAGGGCAAGAGCAAAAGGACGGCGTAAATTATTTCATGCTCCAGGCACTCTACCTCTTCTTCAAAGCAGAGTGAAGTTAGTTGGATTGCTTATTTGGCCAACACAGAGGCCTGCAATTGTCAACACTTTCAACAGACATGTGTTATCCTTCCCGGAGTGATAAAAGGTCAGGTTGGGCTTGCCGGGACACAAGCCAGGATTTCCCATGCCCTCCGGGGGCCACGCGTCAACCAACGCCTCCACTGACTGCGCTCCAACGAGTCCTCTGGGATTGGATGAGCGGATTAACCGTTATCCGTCATCCGTTATCCGGTTTCTAGTGGGTTTTGGCCTATCCGTTTTGTTGACCGTTATCCGGGGATTTTTCGCCGGATAACGAACAACAAAATGTGACAAGCTTGTGATTACTTAGTTGAATACAAGGACAATTTCGAAAAAATCGTTTTGTGTCTGGCAGTCGAGATAGGCTTGCAATGCCAGGTCGATGCATTCACAGAGTTCTCAATGCTGTAATATACAGGGTGCGTAAAAAGTATTGACGCACTAAACGTAAACGTTAGAAGTAACAACACATTATAAAATTTAGCAAGTTTATATATAAAATGTCAACAATGACCTAGCGAATAGAATAGCATCACTTGCAGTTTATATGGGCTTCTTTTCTGCGAATGCAAGGGCGAAGACGACGAGGGAAGGCATCGACGGTGCGCCGCAACTAGTCTACGTGGATCTCGCTTCATGCTTTGATCAGATCGTCCTTCACTGATTTCATACTTCTGTGGGAAGTAGCGCAAGCCTTGTTATCCAAAACTTTCTATGTAGAGTAATTCAGCGGATTCAAATCCGGTATATACAGAGGTCATTCCTCTGTCGAAATGAAATCCTTCAAGTAGGCGTAGCACCCGTCCTGAGCAATCCTCGACTCTGCGCAGGAGTCTAATCCTGCTGGAAGACACACGGCTTACTGTCGAGGTGGGATTTGAGCCAAGAAACCAGTTGCTTCTTAAAGACATCGATACAGATAATTCTACTGATTTACCTCCACTCCTGTATCCATGAAAACGACAGGCGCTTGTGACGAATGCACAAACCATGATACTGGCCGGATGCGCCTCACTTGCAGCGAGCCTTCCGGCAGAATTAGCACTTTGGAGGTCCTTGAAGAGTATGCAACCCTTTTACATGTTGTGTGCACAAAAGTATCAAGTCACTGAAGGTCAAAGCCTAGAACGAAATCGACGTGGACTACTTGCTGCGCACCGTCGATGCCTTTCCTCGGCGTCTTCGTCCCTGCATTCGCAGCAAAGAAGCCTATATAAAATACAAGTGATGCTGTTGTGTTCGCTAGATCATTGGTAACATGTTGTATATAACCTTGTTAAATTTATTATGTGTTGTGGTTTCTAACGTCTACATTTAGTACGTCAATACTTTTTACGCACCCTGTAATTAGACTGACTATCTAATTTCTCATAGCGCGTTTTGAAATGCTGAACACCGTCTTGCTCACTTCTATTTGTGGGGTTTTCACCAAAATTCCCTCTAGCATAATGTACGATCAGAAAAGAACCAGTCGATCGATGGAGAAAAGGACAAACGTCCATACGAATCACTTCGTTTTAAGGATGTGCCAGATACGTCTGCACGACCTTTTAGCGCTTTTTGAAACTATGTTTGGCGCTAGCAGCAATTTACAATTTACCATTTCCAAAGCAATAGAGAGTTGATCTGAGCAGGAATTAGTGTTAAGTTTAATGGGAGAGTAAACAAAAAGCGACTCTTTTTAACGACTGCCCCACCCAAGCCCAGAAATTCCCATGGGATCTATCCATAGTGACTGCACTGCAGCTGAAAAACATGGATAAAGGATATAAGACGAAGATAATAATGCCGAATGCGACACGCATTCTACTCTTACTGATATGCTGGAGGCACTTTGAGTGCGTATTTGGCCATACAATGACTTGCGGTCGTCAGCTGATGGACAATTCAGTGCATTATCTTATCCGGACAAGCCTGGTACCAATACATCGACCTCGAAAGGATGGAAGGCATGGTTGACGTGGAAGGGAAATCCGAACGAAGAACATTGAGTCGGAGAGCATGCGACAGGCGGCACTTCCGACTGCACTACCACGTGCCTTGAAGAAAAAACATCAATAAGAATGTTATAAGTGACTTATTTGACATGTGACATGGACAGTGCTACAATTACCGACCTGCCATTGGAGAAAGAATGGTTTAAAAGTGGTTAAAGTTTTTGTTGTTTGTTCGTTATCCGTTTTTCTGTTATCCGGCCATTTTTAGGCAAAATTGTCCGTTATCCGTTAACCGGGTTTCAAACTTTTATTTCCGCTCATCCCTGCTCTGCACGTCGCTCTCTTGCAACGCGTTTATCACAACTGAAGACGTGTGGTTCAACTATTCTTCCCAAGTTCCTAGAGAACTTCTGTTTTGGTTTCGTTAACTAGCTCAACCCCTCATCACTGCAGCCAACGAGTCACCAGATCAACTATACGTTCTAATGTGATGCTTTCTCTGAAGACAAAAAAGAGAGGTGAAGGGAACAATTCGTTCCCACACTTCTGGCTGAGGCAGAAAAATTTTGCGTCCCGGTTCTTTGTTTGCATATCATTCCGCCAGATCCGGCAGATCATCGCTAAGAATTTGCCTGTTCATCTCATTACCGGAGCCGCAGCATAGAGCGAAGGTGAGACTCCTCACCAGTTTTCCCTCGAATCTCGTGATTTGCATCTCAAGGCGAATATAGAAGCATCTGCGCATCTTGATCGTGCAAATTTCATTCAGCAGTGGCAAGGGCTTCTGTCGCAGTAGCTCTGTTCCATCTGGCGATCGTCTGCTTCACAGTTAAAAACCGCAGCTCAAGATGCGGTATCAAGATTCCAGGAAATGGAAACGTTTTGGTGCGATAAGCAGGGTTGACGAAGGGTTTACTACACTGTTGTTTAAATTGAGAAGAACGTCAAATGTAAGGGCAAACCTAACACTACGGACAACATATTTCAATTCTTGACGAATTCCCTTAATCCCAAGAATCGACATGGCTTCCGAACTCGTAGGGCTACCGAGAAATTAATGCAGTCGGCATTGAATGACCGGACAAAGGCACCAAAAGGTACCAAAAGATTGACACGATTGACTACGTACACACCATTACGATGCTCATCAAAGTGTCGAGAGAGTTCAAGCTGCCGCTGTGCCTTACGTTTATCGACCTGAAGAAGGCATTCGACTCCGTCGAGACTGAAGCGGTCCTTGAGGTCCTGCTCACTCAGGGCGTTCCACTCAGTACATCAGAGTCCTTCGAGAACTGTACAGTGGATTCACGACCAAGATTCCCTGTACAGCCCTCGAAGACACCATTCTCAACATTCTACAGCGACGTTGTCATCGACGTGAAGAGAACGATACCATATCGGCAAGGGGATACCATATCCCCGAAGCTCTTCAGCGTCACGCTCGAAGACGTCATGCGCGAACTAGAATGGGAAGACGTGGAAGTGAAAGTCGAAACTAAGTCGAAACCGGTAACTGCACCATCTTCGCTTCGCTCACGACATCGTGCTCATAACATCGAGCATCAGCCAGGTGGAGCGAATGCTGGCCGACTTCGACTGTTTATGTGGGAATGTTGGAGTGCAGCTGAATCTTACGAAGACGATGTTCATGAGGAACGCACAAGTTTCTGATGCCCCATTCTCGCTCAACGGAACGAACATCTCCGAACGCTCCAGATACGTCTATCTGGGTCGCGAAGTCAATATGGCCAACGACCTAGCGCTAGAGCTGAGCGGGAGGAACATAGCGGCTTGGAGAGCTTCCAAGAACGTCGAAGAAGTACGCCCACCAACGCGTTAGTCAGACTTCTTCGTGGAAGCCCTGAACGACCGGTATGACGCTCTTCGTGTTCCTCGAGCGAGGTGGATCCATTTGAGCGCTCTGGCACGCGACAGGGATGAATGGGGACGCTGCTGGCGCCCGCTCGAGCTAGTCGATGATCAGCGGGACGGCAGGTGATACAGGCGATACTATGTAGTGGTATCCCACTGGGCGACGTCCTTTCTCCAATTCTATTTACTATATACCTCGGGGATTTCCCTCCGTAATTGATCAGCACGGCGTCACCTGCAAAATGTTAGCTGATAACATAAATGAGTAAGTGTTGAATGAGGAAGGTCACAGAGCCTTTCAATCTTTAATAAATTCAATTCCTGATTGGCCAGCTAAGTGGAATCTTCCACTTTCGGACAGAAATCGAAAGTATTGCATTATGCTCAAATACAGGAGGCGGTCAGATGAAGATCCAAAAGTCAAAAGTAACTTGAGGTCGTCATTTTTCACAGACCGAGCTGAAAGCGAACTTCAAGAAATTTCGAAGAAAGGCATCTTATCAATATCTTATCAAAATCATATCATATAAATATCGTTAACCAATACAAAAGACTTGTTTATGGGTATCTCCAGGATGTTCTTCATTAGCTCACTTCCTACTTTAGCTGTTGTTTTACGGTCTGTAACTATGTTACATATATGTTATATTCGTATGTGTTGTATTCGTTCTGTTCTAATTTTTTAGGTACATTTTCTGTTTATTTGATTTTCGAATCTCCACGTAAAAATAAATAATATTTATCCTAATTGTCGCTGCCCCAGTCGCGTTTTCGTTCCAACACCACTTCTGCATGGTTTTCAGCGCAACTCTTCCTCGCCCGGTAACTGTATTAGAGGAGAACGGCTGCTTTCAGCTTTGTTGTCGTCTAGAATACGATCACCGTGACACAATAATAAGAGACAGTTCGTCTGTTTCTTGCTTGTTGTACCTGAAACAGATGTAATAGTATATTTATTAATGTATGTACAATGAGCAAAATTACACGTAGTCAGCTTTGCACTGTTGAATCTTCGGCTTCACACTGAACTGCATTGTGTGGGTGACCACCCGTCGTAGTTCTGGATTGCAAAGCTAAAAAGCGATAGATTACAGATGTCAGAGCTCGAGATTCTAGGTGAAGAAGTGGAGATCGTACGCACCATGTAAATTGGCAGGCGCATGGCACAGGCGGTGACAACCAGTAAGGACACCAGATCCGTGGAGAACATGTAGAACGAGTAGAACCTGAAGCGAAGGTTGTTGGTCACAATCTGATAATTAATTATGCTCCGTTTGGGAGAACTAATTCACGACGTTATAATGAAGATATATGTGCTCAATCGTACCTTCCAAATAGGTTATGCCTTCGTAATTCGAGCTTCATAACTATACTTTTCCCAAAATTCAGCAAACATTCAGGATTTGCCCGTCAGTAGTGAGACGTTTATTTAGTACGAGAGCGATAAACCACATAAATGTCACTGTCCGTTGTAGAGGAAGACCATCTATTCAATGCATCTCGACGCAAAATGAGAGTAGAAATGGAATGCGTCGGAAATCCCTAGCTGATTGAACAATGCCAACCTTAGCCGTTGACTAATTCTCCTGTTGTTTCATCTACAGAGCCCCGAGAATTCATATGGAACACGTTGCTACGTTGTCGACAATCACTGATTGCTTTAAGAAGAAGATCGAATTTTAAAACGAGAATAAAATTTTCTAGAACAGAGAGAAGGATAAGAATAGTAATAGTCGAAGGAAGTATTTTATCAACGTACGAGCCTCATACTTCTGGTGAAGTAATACCGACTTCTGAGCAACAACCAATATTGATGTGTTGAACACACATTCGTGGCTGGATGTAGGCTCACAGAACCCACCTCGTTTGCAAGGCATGCATGTCGATGAACTCCCATGCAGTCACGATGACATTCGGGAGATTGGCTAGTAGGTAGAGAAGGCAGACCAGCAGCAGGGTCCAGGTGGCCGAGCGAACTTTGCTCTGAAATGCGGAAATGGTGAGATTTCTTCATGAAGACGCTGCTCACCTTTCTAAATATTAAGTTGCTCAGAATGTTTCCCCACCACTTCTGCAATTTTTCTTCAAACTGATGTATTTCTCTTTTTCAGGCATTTTGTGGACTTCTATAGAATTCCTGAAGTTTTGATGAAAAAAAAGTCGCCGAGCCATCTATCAAGATGATTCCTATGTTCGAATTGCTTCTTTGGCGCATGGACCCTACTTGGAAGACGAAAGGAACAGATGGTATTATGTCAGAGCTATGTGAAAACCACGTGACCGATGAATATGGTGAGCCAGTACATGCCATTCGGAGTCTGGGGCTTTTTCTGAGTCTCCTTCGCAACGTATGGGCGCGCTGTCGTGAGAAAAAAATGTTCATCGAGTCAGATCTTCTTTCCCACTAAGATCTAATTGTACTCAGTGCAACAACCTGCAGTACATAGACATCGCTAGTGACGGTGGTGCTTCCAGGTAGCAGCTCCCAGCGACGACGAACGATTCTTCCCCGTTCCGTCAGACACCGAGGGTTACATTCTTTGGATGAAGTTCCGGTTTTGGCGTCAGAATCAATAGTTCGGAGGAGTGAGCAACTAACGCTTTCGTGTGTGGTTAACGTAGACTACCCACTTTTCGTTGCCATAGAAAGATTTCTCGACGAAGAAAAGTTCTGCCGGAAAATTCAGGAGTTCACTGACTGATTGAGTAGCGGAACCCTTTTGAACAGCCTAATACTCATCATTCAATGAGAGGCTATGCCGAACAGATGCACTTCAGCATAGCAGAAGGAGTACACTATTGAGAAAGGATGGTTGGTAAGCGTTTTAAGTGCCGGAGTCACGTCTAGGTAGAGCAGAAAGTTCAACGCCCCCATAAAGTGAATGAGATGGAAGAGATTTATCATGAGAGGGAAAGATGTCCTCCCTTCTTAACTTAAAACATACCTTGCTCTCGCATCGAACAGAGAATCGTCGTCCTTCCTCGTACTTTGACTGCTTCAACTGCGCTTTTAACTTGACGAGCGTTTGAAAATTGATGAAGGTCAGCAGGAAGAACGGCACGAACACGGTGACGATGTTCCGCACCCAGAACCGGTACACCGTTCCATAGAGTGGCGTTGCATTAATCGCCGTCATATCCACGTAGAACTCGTTCACCGTGTGCTGAATGCGATTCTGCTTTTCCTCAAGAATGTACGGTAGGTTACGTAGATTAGGACGTTATCCTAAACGCAATCGAACCCTAAGGACAACCAACTAGTGTATTTATTCTTGCGTGAAATCCCTAGGCTAGGTAAGTTTTTGATCAAATTCCTATAAATGGAAGTATATTTCAACTTTCTTAGAAGTGTCGACTTTTGCCCAGATATGTCCAACCCTGAAAAATGTCCACTCTCTTTTAGAAAGTGCACTGCTTCGGTTGAAGTGAGCTGTGTCCAGCTTAAAGGGAAAACGGAAGCTAGTCCGTCTCTCTTCCAATTTATCGCCCTCACGAAAACCACAGTAAAGATTTCTCTTCTCGTCTTGGACTCTAGTGCACTAGCAAATACTCCACCTAATTTTTAAAGTACTTTTTCCCCATCCTAAACCCACTGGGATCATACTCCAAAAAAGTAGGATTCCATTTTTCACGGAAAGTCGAAGAACAGAAGAATCTGCTTCATTAGAGGAACATTTTGAACGTTCGTACGTTAGATTTCTTGATTTTCGTAAAGGTTTGCCTTGTTGAACTAGCCGGCACAGTGCAGCGAATTGAATTTAGTAATTGCAGCTCACATTTGTGGAACCGCTATGAGTGGCCCAACACGCTGACACTGCCGGTAATGCGCACCAAAATCGCGAAAATTTGATGTTTCACTCGATCTATATAAGCGCTAGACGCCGGCATGCGTAAGTTTTTCGCAGCACCTTGGGGCGGTGCCTTCTGCCGGTATCTGGTCAGCTTGGTTGGCATTCGTGCCACATACGGTTAGACGCTTCGCTGTAGCGGAGTTACTCCTCTCTGGAAATAGGCTGCATTAGGCGCCTCTTATACTCCCGCCGCGGCGCGGTCAATTTGGGGAGCGGCGCGGCCAGTCGCGCCGCGCCCCGATTTTGACGCGCCGCTGCGCGAGTGCAGTTAGAAAGGAGAGCGTCAGCGACGCGTGGCCACGAGCATGTGCGCACTACGGGCCATACTCCGGAAACGCTCCACGAGTCATTGAGGGACCAAAACAGAAAGGATTTTTTTGGCTGATCAGCGAAACGCATCTTGTCAATGTTTGTCGTGGAATTCCTGTGGGGAGCGACGAATCCTCTCTTAAGCCTGGAGTCGAAGTCGTTCACTCAACCTACTGTTGAAACTGGTGAGTGTGGTATTGAGTCGAATCCCCTGCAATGCAAACGGCACTAAACCACTCCTTATTTTGCGACATGTGCGGGTCCAAAAGTAAAACTGCTGGAACGTGCCCATCGTCAAGAATCACTCGAATTTCTTTCTCATATGGCCATTCTAGGGTCACTGTGCACTAGGCATATCTTTAGCGTGACATATGAAGCTTCGTGAATGTTTACAGATCTCTATTCTGTTCCTAGGTTACAGAAGGTACGGGCTAAGGTCATGCTCACCGATTTCGCCCAAACTCCCTGATCAACCGAACCTACTGTAATCGCCCGTAACTTCAAAAAACTATGTTAGATTCGTGAACAGCACCCTAAACCCCCCCCCCCTCCTCTTTCCCAATAGGAGAATTTTGGTCGAAGAGGTGAAATCTCCCACCCCACGCCGAGTCTGCCGCGGCTGATCGCGCCGCGCCGCGCCCTTCCCCTCAGCGTCGCGATTCGCCGAATACCGTAACCCAAAATTCCGTCAAGTGTGGTGTTTTGCGGCGGCGGAGTATAAAAGCGATGCGGCGCCTCCTCGCGGCACGAAAAATCGATAGCCATGCCGACCATCACGCCGCGCCGCGCTGCGGCGCAAGTATAAAAGGCGCCTAAAGTGGTTAATTCTGAAGCCGAGGATCGGGGCCACATACGATTAGTTCTAAGATAACTAGCATCGTCGCCTACCCACCTGACAGCTCTCGTCCTCTTCGGGGAAGATGTCGAGCTCCAGAAAGATTCCTCCTTTGGTCAGCAGAGCCAGTATGAACGACATCACACACGCGGCACTTCGTCGCTGTTGAAAAGCCCTCAGGTAGGTCGATCTGACGGTGATCAAGTAGCGCTCCAGCAGCGCACATACCAGCACGAAACTGAAATGACGGGAAGGACAATGGCGATGTGAGGGAAGCGACGTGGCCAACAAATCTCGGCTCCAGAAAGTATAGCGACCAATTTATTTTGCTTCTTAACAAAGATCTGCAGAAGTAGTGCAGTGTTGTCCTAGCACATTAAGTGTTCTTCTGTTTCATGATGCAATATTAATGCTTACGACTGAGAATTTTGTATCTTCAATGAAGTGTAACTGGAATAAATTACGTTTCACTTAAACAAAATTAAAGTCTGGAGGTTTGCTTTGCCTTTTGCTTCCAGCTCCTCTAATCTCCATCTCTCCAGAGATCGCCTGTGTCAGAAATGTTATATTTTTTTAAGATTGTTAAAATAAGGTAGAGAACGGTGGACATTAACCAATTCCTTCGCGGGATGTGTCGCGCATTAGACTTCCACGGGAATATCGTGAATGCATGTTTGTCTTATACAATGACTTGCGGCGATCAGCCGATATGGAACTCCGTGTCGTATGAGTACAGGTACGTCTGGCAACAACTCGCCAACGCGGAAGAGATGAAAGACTTTATCGGCCTGAATGAAACCTGCCCAATAAAAGGGGGTTCGCTTCCTCGTTGGCTCTACTACCCAGCCGTCATGGAATTTACGCAAGTGTAATCTCTTGTCTTACATATAAAAAGCCGATGAGTGTTTCGAACTTTCCAGCAAAGCAGTCTTCATGAGAGGGATGCTTTACTCGCACTGTGCTGACGCAAAGATTAACCTAACCTCGCACTGGATGTGAGGTTAGATCAATCCTAGCGTTAGCGTCGTTCATACATTTCTAGAACGTCACTCACCCAAAAGGCCTCTCATATTAATAGAAGCGGCTGTTTCCAGTGCCACGATCCAACATTTGAGCATACTGCGGTCGGCAGGAATTTGGGGGTGGTTTCTGGTGGGCATACGAAAAACTCTCGCTGGTTTTCGAGCTACGCTAGCTAACCCGAAAGCAGCAGATGAAGAATTGTATGTTTACCTTGGCTATGAGAGTAATCGTATGCATGAAGGATAAAGCACAGCGCTAATCAATCTCTCTTAAGATTCTGCTGTCATGGAGGTATGTAATTCGAATGCGTTTTCGACCTATATAATGACCTGTGATGACTAAGCGATAGAAAATTCGGTACTTTATCATTCCCAGATAGGTTTGCAAGCAATTCACCAAGCCTGGAGGGATGGCAGTCTTGGTTGGTTTAGGCGAGAAACAATAACCTAAAATCGGGCCACATGACAGCCCCTGACTCTTCCTTACTGACTGCGTTACCACGCGCTTATCTTGGCTCAACCGTGAAGGTAAAAAACGTTGAATACAAAAATCTACACCACTGATTAACTTAAATAACCGCTTTTATCGTCAACCTTACGAGAAGGAAAGGTAGTGGATAATTAGACGGGAATTGCTGCTTGTGTGTGCACTTACGGTGTGGTTCTACCCAACGTTTAAAACAACTTACACTTCCATTCTTTTAGGGTCGTAAGATGGCACAGACGTCACCTTTCCATACATTCCTACTGTTGCGTGCAAAGTGCTTCTTTATACTGGCAGTGGTAAAGTAAATGATCTCATTTCATTTTAAGTAACAAAATTTTCAACGATTGTGTGAACCAGTTCTCTGTGGGAATGCTAACCTAGTCATAGGTTACGATATACTGCTTGCTAGGTGGTCTAGATCCTGACCGCAACTCAATCACTTTCGAAGGCAGAAGACCCAAAAATGTGACTGTTACAAAAGGCATCCTCTCAAGTGGACTTGCTAGCCAGCATCCACCGAAAGAAGCTAACGAAAAGTTTTATTTCGTCGCTGTCCGAAAGCAGAATGTCTGAATGTCTGAGGAAAGTCGCTGTCGTTATTTTGCCTTCACGGCGTAATAGCTAATAAATTCTCGGAAATAAGGAGGAACCCATCTGTCTCCGATTCGGAATTGGAGCATGTTTCATGGGCCGTTTCTCTCCTAGCAGCTCAACGACCACCCATGCACGATAGAAAACAGACTCATAAAAGTCGCTAAATGGATTCCGTAGAAAGTGTTACTCTCTGGAGACTATCACTATTCTTTCCATCCTTAACAATAAGACTATTATTAATATTATATAAGGAATCAAGCGAGGGTAGCGCAGCGAGAGGAGCCGAACTGAGCGTACACCCCGAGACATGGTGTCTCTCCACAGCAACCAAACCTCACATCCGATACCATACGAGTCTGGAAAAGATAAAACGCCGACCCCGGTCCTACCTTTTCAATGAGCGATCAATGAATGAAATATTGTGTGCGCTAAACCCCTTCTCAAGCTTCCTCTACATTATCTCGTAGTAGAATGCGTAGCGCATCCCACAAAAGCAATTGATTTACGGCTACCGTGGTTCTTTATTCTTTATTCAAAAGGGTAACCCACTGTGCTTCTCTCTCTCCGTTCATCGCTCACAAGGTCAAAACGGATGGCAATATGCTTACAAGAATTCAATAGGTATCACCGATTACTTCTCAACATCGCACGAAACAGGGATGCCTGCTGATAGGCTTCACATCTTGTGATCAGTATCGATCAGTTGACCACTATTGGCCAATTTTTGTCGGTTCTTGCTGAGGTACGAATTGTACGAATGTGTCCAGTCACAGAGCTCACATCAAGTGAATAATACGGTCATGTATTAAAATATAAGTATTGGGCAGTGTCAAAGTCAAGGCACAGGACATATTAATCACCATCGAGGACTTGGTCCTCGTACTTCATATGTTAGGCCTCTGAAATGGGAGTTGGACTCAACTCTAGTTTATAGCGTGCCAACTAATGCCCTGGAGCTAGAACTGCAGTACCGGTCAGAACCGTGCCGAAGTATCACACCGTAAATATCGTCCCCCGCAGAAGCATAGCGGTACTTGACAGCCTTGCGCCTACAGCATGCGTCACCGTCTGTCCTTCCGCTTGCACCCGACTTAACTGTGGATTGGTCGGCGTCCTCCTCGCACACCGTAGTGCGAACAAACTGACGTTACCAACAGAGCAAGGATGCTCTGAAGCTTTGCACAACTGATTATTACACTCGTCTTCATTGCGTTACACGACAGTGTGGTGGATTCAAAATGCTACTTTGTTACTGAAACAACCATCTTCATTGGAGTACCTGATGATTACGAGGAAACGGCAGTGCCGACCTCCTTATGTCCAGAAAGACTAAAAGCACTTTGAAAAGTGAACACAGAAGCCGTACAACATTGAATAAGTGTGTTTTTCTGGTGGCGCGTGAAAGCCGAGCCGAGTGCCGATGCCCCAATCTTGGTTCCCAATACTACCTAGTCCAACAACGGTTTGCTAGGAAAGACATCATTTTAGTGGTCTGACGCAGCTCATTGTACAGATTAAATACGGATTCAAATTGCCTTCACTTTATCGGCAGAGGAGGATTGAGGGAGTTTCAAATAGTGATCGACGTTTCTGGCAGGTTACATGCTAAGCTCACCAAGCTTCCCTGTTTGGTACGTGGTCCTCTATTAACGGATACCCTCAAATGCCGCACTATGAACACAACTGAGCATTGAATCAATCACAACCTTTTTCAAATAATTTCCCTCAGATCGCATATCAATGAGAATCCTTCTGCAGTGCGACAGTTTTCCATAAGTTATTTTACGCTTTTTACGCACCCTGTGATCTTTGAATCGGCGTGAATTATCCATTTCATATGTGAATTATCCAATGCTTCTGGAGAGATGGGCTTGAGGGACTCTTATTTTAACATAATGCCAATGAGCTTTTGACTTCTGAGAACCTTCAGAGAACATGACGTCGATCTTATTCAATTTGTATGGCACACAATTGATGTAATCTCCTGCCGCAACATTCTTACGAATGCCCTTTAAGAAAAGCCAGTACAGGATTTGAGGCTCTCTTAGATTAACTAGCATCATTACCTTCCAAAACGAAAGCTACAGGACTTAATGCACAGCAAACTTTAGAGAGAAAATTCTATGAGTGACCTTCGCTGTACCTGACTAAACTTTGACAGTCAATATCAAAGAAGGCCGCTTCATGCGGAGAATCAAAAGGATCAACTTGTGTGTAAAGCGGAACGTACGAAGAGCGCACTGCAAAGCCAGTCGATCGAAAAAATAGATCGTTTCATGAAAACTTCCTTATTCTATTGATTTCCTTTTTTGAGTATTTAGTATTTCACTTGAAATGCAAAATTCTCTTTTTCTACTGATTCACTCCTTGAAAAGGCTGCAGTCAATATCAGATAAGGCCGTTTTGCTTTAAAAAAGCTTCCAACTTGCAGCTGAATGGCTATAGAAGACAGCGAATTAGTGTTGGAGGTAGCTGGTTAAAAGTTTTAACAACTTAGGTCATAAAGGATTCTTGAAAGGTATTAGAATGTGTTTTTTGAGGCTGAATACGAAGATAGTGTCCTCTAGTGACCCTAGTGACATGGAATAATAACGTCAATAGGAGAGGACAAAAGACGGCGTTAGCAATGCCTCTTTTCGGACCCGCCGCACTTATACACTTACAGGATGTCGCGAAGCGATTTGAATACGGATTTCACCTATACAGTGACTTGTTTTGGCGAGCCGATGAACACGACAGCGATTTATCCTTCGCAGAGAATCAATTCGCCGACCCCGGAGGGAGGGAAAGCTTGGTTGGCCTGAGTGCACGGCCAAAGCTTCTTCCGAATGCGTTATACGCACCCTAATAGTGATCTTGGCAACGCTGGTGGGCCCATTATCTGTTCTGCTCGTACACCGCAATATACTCGTCTCCTCGTCTTCTCGTCTTCTTCATTGAATTTTATGTTCGTTGTAGAATGTTTGGCCTAATTGTAGCGTATATTTTCTTGACGGCAATCCTTGTTGAGATACTGATAACGAGAAGGGAGAGGATAGGTTGCACACCCTTCCCATTGCGTCCAGTGTTCTAAAAATGTTTCAAGAACAGGGCTTTGGTGAGTCGCCCAGATGGCACAGGCTTCAGAGAGAACATATTCCAGTTAAGCATGAGTAGAGCGAGTGTGCGTTACAGTTAGTGCTTTCGAGTGAGTTGATATCCGAAGCTGGTTACATGGCGGCACTCCCGTGCTCAAGAGTACATCCACTCTCGTGAGTGAGCACTCGTCAAGACTTTGATTGGAGGTTGCTCTATCCTGAGTCGTGTAAAGATGGACTGAACATCTATGTAACTTGTTCTGAACCTCTGTTTCTCAAAATCCTCTCAGGCTCATTAGGAAGGGGTTAATGGAAGTATACCACGCAAAAAATACCTTCTTCATGCATTATTTAAGAAATCCTCGACGTCTTCTCCACCAACATACTAGACTCCACATTGCCTCCCGCGAAATTCACTCCTAAAGATCTCGTTGTTGCAGCTAGGATTGGAGGGTCATCAGAGGACAAGCTCTCGCGAATTTCTCTTAAAAGGCGATCCCGATGCGAAAAACACGCGACGCTTCTCTGCTCATGGAGTTCCTGGTTCTGCGGCGGTGCCACGGAGCAATTTGATTCCAGCAATTATTTTTACGGGGGAAATTTATTTTCGTCCCTGCCGCCCTCACAGGACAGCGTTAGGAGACCACCAACAGAGCACTGACCTCTTGTGAGCGCCTTCAAATTTGCAGGGGAGGGATTGCTGAGATCGCGATAATTCTCGAGGTGCCACTTCATGTAGCTCACGGAGGAACCAGTCCGAATTTGAGCCGGCCAGGGTGATTCGCCTGCTTAAGCGACTGAAGGTTGATATTAACCACTCTTCCCTCGACGTCCCACACCTTCTTTTTTCTCGCGATTTATTTTCCGAGCACACTCTCCGAGTGTTTTTTGTCTGAAGCTCCGATAATTTCCGCATTAGGCGAGATTCGCGCTCGTTTCCGCAGGAAGTTGTTACTGACCAATCTGCGAGGCGCTGTCTGCTATTGCCGAATGTGCTTTTACAGGAAAGTGATCAGAATAAGCGACCACAATTTGCGCTCGTTTGACGGAATGCCAGCTATCTTACAGTAAAGTACTGACATTCAATTCTCTTCGCTTCGAGGGTTATTCATCACTATCAGGTGGTTTCTGTGCAGTGAGCGTTACATATTTAAGCAGCCAAGTCGTGAAATGGCCGACTGAAACATCTTTCCTACAGCTGCGTGATTTTGAATGACGTGCTGTCTGAACAGAAGACGATCAGGACACGCGGCGAAGAGCTCCAGGAGCCTCTGAAGGAAACTATAGACCTTGTGATGAGTCTGGCCCTTTGCGCAACCCAGGCGACTCTATAATTCTCTTCGCACTTTGCGATGCAACGGACCGGTGTCCAGACGCCAAATGAACACATGCATCCAACGCCAGCCTAACAATTTTATAAAATATTTTATTTTTTTAAGAAAAAAAGGATCAAATTCTATTTTAGAGCACAACAGGGCAGCAACCATTTAGATCATTAGAAGACAATATCGCGCAATGCACCCGAAAACTCGTCACGGCTTTAATTAAAACGATGATAGTGTAGAAGCTTACAGCTTACCCTCTTACATGAAGCATCAAAGTATTGCTTATGTGTATTCTGTGTATTTTGTATGTGCATTTTTTACAGTTGTATTTGTTGCATTGACTACAGGTGTAAAACTCCACGCAAATAAAATTTTACTATCAATCGAATAAAAATCGCGACGTCTTAGATGAGAGCATGGCGCAATCTTTTGACACTGCCGCCTTTCTGTTCTTTAAAACAAACTATGAACCATTCTTTTTCCACAAAAAAATAGGAATTTTATAAAATTTCAAGCAATGTGTTCATTTATTGGGTTGCGGAATTAAAACTTCAGAGAAAGCTATACTAAAATTTTTCAGAAACAAAAAGTTATTCTAAAATATTTAAAAAGTTTCTAGTTTAATGTAGAAGAAGCAAGTGCATTAAACTGCATTAAAAGACGATATCGCCATGCATCCGAAAAGCTCGTTGCGGCTTCTATTAAAGTGATAGTGTAAATTCTGCTCATATAAAAGATCAGAGTGAGGCATGTGTGGTCTTTACAGTTGTTTTTTGTTGCATCGTTTGCAGGTGTGAAACTCCATACAAATAAAAAGTTTGCTATTAATCAAATAAAAACCGCCATGGCTTGGACAAGGGCATGGCGCATTCTCTTTTTCGCTATAAAAATAGCCGTCTTTTGCTCTTTAACACAAGTTGAAAGACCATTATTTCCCTTAAAAAACATGAAAATTTGCAAAAATTTTTAGAAAAAGAAATTTATAAAAATTCAAACAACATGTTCACTTTTTGGGTGAGTGAATTTCAATTTCAAAGAAAGTCATATTAAAATTTTCATCGAACAAAAAATTATTCTAAACTTTTTGGAGGGTCTCAAGTTTAATGTGGAAGGGGTTCCTTTTAATATGAAAGATCTTCATTCTGATTTCAAGTTCAGTTTGGTGTCCAATTTGACGTGAAAATGGCATAACATTTATACCTACCGCTCTAGCCTCGAAACAAATGTTTAAGACATTGTTGCTGGTGGGGCATCCAGGAGCCGGATTCAGCAAAGTTACTGCAGTAACTTCGATGAATCCGGCCCCAGCTTAACCCGTTCCAGCTGTTATCAGCGGATGGCTCATCCCGACATGACGAGAAAGTGCTGACGGATCATCGCCACGAGGATATGGCGATGCTGTGTGCGATCAGACAGCGCGGGTGGTGTAATGGGCGAACATCCTGCCCGGAAAGCACAGGGTGCTGATTTAAGTGCCGATGAACCAGCCGTATCCTGGGAAAGGCAGATAAATGGATTTTGAAGGATAACCCGACAATACAGGCCGACAAGTCCATTTCAGGGCTGAACCAACTGGCATTCACTTGGAAGCGGAAGAAACCGTTCGGAGGACAACAACACGTTGGATACCAATGGAATCGAAACTTTTCAGATGGAAGCCAGGTTGCAAAAAGAATGACAACTTTTGACATCGATCTCGTACTCATTCTGTTCCCACGACTGTTCCCTGAAAGTACACTCTACGGGCACTCACGATTGAGCAAAAAATCGCACATTAATGTGCAGAGTCGGACACGCTTAGCAAAGTTCATGTCCTTCCGTAAAGCCTTTTGTAAAGCTTGGGAATTCCGGGCTAATTAACTCTTGCTGCGTCGGTAATCGAGTGCATAAGAGGAGTGAAAGTAACTCGTGCAAACAAGTTCACGGAATAATATTTCATTTGAGCTTCTGCTACGACGAAAAAGAACACCGGATTAAGACTGCTCAGACCAATTCGCTTTCCTACGCGCCGCTCATTTTGCTAAATACTCAACACCGCAGACGTTTTTTTAACGTGTTTTGTCTACAGATCTGTAGAGAACAACTAGCACAATGGAAGACAACTACAGTAGGAGTATTTGAGCTTGAAGATGACCAACTTGCATGTGGGTGAAAATGAACTGCAGTCGGATCGCGTGAACATAGATCACTGTTCGAGTCACAGAGACGTATGTACATATGTATTTACTGTTTTTATGAACACGATTTTCGGAGGAAAAAAGTTAAAAAATCAATGGTTACAGGTACATTTCACCTCGATTGTTGACTCCAGACCATCTCAGCGCCTGTTTTCACAATCGGGAATCGGTAGTATTTGATCCGCAATGGGTGTACTATGAGCGATCTTTGCCCTATGTTATAGCCGTTGTCTCGAATGTGAGGTTTACCTCGATCATCCGATTCCTTCTTTAAGTTGTTGAACCTAAAGATCAGACTAACCTCTCTTCTACAAACATCAAATTCTTAGGAGTGAGTGGAGTGAATAGATTGCCCGGGTCCTGAGGTACGGAAGAATATCCTATCAGCAGTCTCTCAGTAGGTAATATTATTTAAATCTGCCCAGTCTATTGCGTTGCTTTGAATTATCTGGCCGAAATTAGATCATATCACTGCAATGGGCGCTTGTAGCGCAGTCGGAGGAGGGGCCGACTGTCGCCTATACCAGGTTCCTGGTACCAGGTTCCTGGTTCGGATCTCCCGCCCAGGCCAACCAAGCCTTCCATCCCTCCGGGGTCGGTGAATTGGTACCAGACTTGTCTGGGGAGGGTAAGGCGCTGACTTGTTCATCGGCTGGCCACCGCAAGTCACTGTATGGCCAAATATGCATTCAACACGCCTCCACGACATCCCGTAGAAGTAGAATGCGCTGGCGCATCACAGAAGGGATTGTGTAACGCCGTCCTTTATCCTTATCCTTTTATCACTGCAATAGAAAGTTTCCGCTTCATACTTCACATATCTACTCATCCAACCGCGTCCGATTCGCGTTCTATCAATTGTAGGCGTGCCGACAATGATAGGCAGTTACAGATTTCTTTGAAGCATAGTCTCGTCTCTAGATGTTAGAAGGAGGACAAAATTTTTGCTCATCAACAACAACGATGGTAGACAATACCCAGGAACACAGGCATAAAGACAATGCTTACCTGGCAGCCGTCATTGTGACGTGAGTGAGGCCGAGAAGATAGACAAAGTAGCTCCACCACAGCTTTGCCAAAAGAACGGAGTTCATCCAGTCCTGAAAAGTCAAGCTCCTCAGAATATTCCAGAAGTAGGTCTCAAGGAAAATGCTCTGACTGTGAGATTTTGTGGCTGGCACTCAAGAACAAGGTGCGCGGTAGTACAACCGATATAGGCAATTTTGTATCTCTTTGATGGAAATTTTCCTAAATTGGTTCCATTTACTGAATTCCATGCAGTTTCGACTGACGTCTTCTCCCATTTTTGGTAATTATTTTTAACATATCAATTTTGTCTGAAAACTGATCTTCATGCAGCTCTTGATAACAAAATGGGCATTCAAGTTTGTTTGGACCAAAGGTAAGATAGTAATCGGCTACCAAATTGGCAGTGCACCAGGTTTTCGGGGAGACACACCCTGCAAGTGGTACTCACGCGTGAAGATCTGCGTCTGGCAGGGTGCGTGGCCATACACCATGCAGAAATACTGCCCATGAAAAACAATGGAGCTGGTACATTACGTCTGCCAGCTTCACTCCGCAGAAGTACGCAGAAGGAAGAAGGAGAGTTTTGAACTCACTCCTCCTCCGAAGCACTAAACTGCCGCCTGCAGTCACTTCGACAGTATCTTCCTAGGGTTAGTTAGGAGCCGATCGAAAGTGTTTGAGAGGGTATCAGCATTCAATGAAAGACTGCAATTTTGAACTCAATTAAATGTAAAGGCTGCCAAAAATAAGCAAGTTTTCCCTATGAATAAGGAAATTGTTTCAATTTTTCTGTAGGGGTTTCTCTGAACCAATGAAGGCAAATTATCATCATCTCCGTTTTCATTAGCGTTTGCCTGCTTGGTGGCGAGGTCCGCTCTTCTGGAGCAGTGACGCCATTTTTCTCGATCAAGTGCTTGATCGGGATGAACACGATCTTTGGGTCCAAATACAACGTATTCAATGCAAGGCCAATGTATGGTTGAGACGTTCCAGAATGAAGATACAAGAATTGTGAAGATCTTTTTTTCCTCTCATTGAAATCTGCAATATCGGAACTTCAGTGCGTCTCTGAACTTGTAGCTGAGGCTTCTTCCACACTGCTGTGTTCGCTCTTCCCGTTTCTGGTGTTCGCCTCGCAACTCATTGGATAACGACTGGTCTCTGATGTTGTCTGCCCAATTACGATTTCGCCAGAGAGTTTCTCGGAACAGTGGAAAACAGCCGAAAGTGATCTCGGCGTTTGCCTACGCCCCACTAAGCACAGTTCAAAGCTCATCCGTAGAGCGAGATTGCTGTCGCGGAATTGTTGTCCCAGATCGCTACACCAACAGGCACTAAGCCATCCACTCTGCAGTCCGCTTGTACATATTCGGCTGAATTACATGTTGATAGGGCTTGATTTTCGAGGAAAAAATGTAGAAACAGACGGTGGAGAGTTTCCGAAGGAGTACACCACGCACTCTAGAAACTGCTTCTCAATCAGCTATTCACTTCCTACGCTTTTCGGTTCTGTTCTCACTATTGGCAAATTTTTAAATATCCCTTCTCTCGCTCACTGCGTTTTCTGCCCATTCCTATATAGTTTTTGATTCATGATGCGAGCTGTCTCCCCAAGAATTCTGGCCAACTGGCGCCACCCTTCTTTTGATTCCTTTCAGTTCTCAGAATGTGATTGGAATGTGGACCAGACTACTGAATCTTAGATTGATCGGTCTAAAGCTGGTTTTATGCGAGTAAGGAATACCTAACATCCGAAAATCCAGCTTCTTGATTCACAATGCATATCGCAGTGCTCATACATAGAACGTGACGCTTCCATAGCATCCTCTATCCTTCAGGTAACAATTGAAATTTTTGGTTGCCACTTTTGATTTCGGTTTAAGTGTTGCGTTTTTCCTAATGTCCCTTGGGATAGCAGCTCAACTTGTGAGGCCCACTGAATTTCTTCAATTTTTAGCTTTTTTGTCAGCTGTTCATTATATCAGTCGGCAAACATACTTGTAATGAATTGAAAAATAAATAAATAAATTCTACAAGTGGGAACACCCTCATATGTTTTGTGCTTACATAGCTAGCCAGCAAAAGAACTTGCAGATTCATAACTATAGGGCTTCTTGCTGCAACACAATGACCGCACATTGAGAACGGAAGGATTGGAGCGTTGATTGGATTCGTTCCGTCTCCTAATTAACTTTGGTTGAGCGGAACGTTCCTTTAGCCCCTCAAGCTGGTGTGATACCAGGTCGACAAATCCGTAAAACGAGGTACCTACATCAGAAAGCTCAACGCACCTTTAAGCTGTCGACGAGTATCACCGGAACATAACACATTGAGATAATGACGTCGAAGAGGCTAAGTACGAGAAGAAACTGAAAAACGAACATTTTTTCAGAACAAACTTCATACCATACCGTAACCTGGAATAGTACATTATACTCATTTTTACGTCCTTCAACCATTTGCACAGAAAGAAAGAGAACCAAAAGCACGGAGCACCAGCAGAAGCTGAAGAATGTTCTATTCTAGTACGCAGATAACTATGTAAGGTGAGGAGATGCCTTCCATTTGGCGAAGAGCAGTGTACATAAATAGAACCTCAAAAAGAGAGCCCAAACCTTTTGGTACGGTTACTTGAACCATGGTATGCGCATCAGTTACTTGGAGCTCCCTCCACCCCAGAGGTTATGAGCATTCTTATGTATTGCTTTGCTGGCTTACTAGCTTTACTAGGAATTTTAACTGCGTAAGGTCATCTAAGAAACATTGAGCCAGAATTTACGTTTTGTGGCTTCCTAAAAGCGGCGTTATTTCTTGCCCAAGAAAGAAGTTTCTCGAACAATACGGCCTACACATTCTTGTGGGAATAACAGGGTCTCATAAAAGCCCACATAAAACAGGGAAATCATCCGCACAGTTTTTTTGTGACAAGAATGGCTATACGCGGGCGATTAGCCGACTGGACCGTATTCATGATTCCCTGTCTTCAGCGGAGTTTAGAAGGTGTCTCATGAAGAAAATTCTTTGTTGAGAAAGAAAGAGCGTGAGTACTCAATTTTGCAAATACTTCAGGACGTCTGGTGGAAATTAAATTTTCACAAATTCCGTTATGGTAGGTAAATAGAATTAAGGATCGAACTAGTGATTTAGGAAAATAATACGTTAGGATTCGGTCTCTCCTAGGAAATCACAGGTAAATAACGTTCATAGAATCCGAGCAAACATCGCCGAACAACTTGAGGGAGATTTTTTGGATCACGTCATAGCAGCCAGCAGCTGTGCCTCGTGATTTCACTACTGACTCAGCTGACCAAAATTTAAAATTAAGCAGACAATGCCGCACGCAAAACTCCATAGAATTATGTATCGAAAAACTTCAAGCAGATGTCTTCGCTTGGCTGAACGAAAATTGTTACATAAATTTATTGCGGCTAACGTTTCGACAGGGCGCGTTTAGCGTAGTCGGAGGAGGCGCGACTGTCCCGTACACCCGATACCAGGTTCCTGGTTCGGATTTCCCGCCCAGGCCAACCAAGCCTTTCATCCCTTCGGGGTCGGTGAATTGGTACCAGACTTGTCTGGGAAGGATAGAGCGCTGACTTGTTCATCGGCTGACCACCGCAAGTCATTGTATGGCCAAATACGCATTCATGTGGCCTCCACGACATCCCTAGAAGTAGAATGCGCTGGCGCATCCCAGAAAGGATTGAGTAACGCCTTCCTTTATGCTTTATCCTTAACGTTTCGACATTGACGTCTTAGAGTTTGGAAAACCTGACTTCAGGGTAATGACCAGAAGTGTAATGACCAGTAGAGAAGCGAACAAAACGAATTTAAATTAATTAAGAACGAATTTAAACAAATTTCTTAAACGAAAAATCTTCACCAGATTCCCGTTAAACCCTCAAGTTTCGTTAAAAATACACTTGTTGTGTGTTTTAAATAAATAAATAAAAACAGAAGCCATTTCTATGTATGTCAATCTCACCATAAAATGCACGGTTTTCAAGGCTAACTCGACACTTCTCAATTGAAACTGCACGCTTTAAAAATCGAACTGAACAACCTTCAAAACAAAGCAGACATCTTCAAAATTTAATCGAGCATTCCTAGAGGGAAGTGAATATAAATTTTGAAATTTAAGTGTTAATTATGTATGGCTTTCCTTCAAAATTTATAGTTCGCCTGTTCCACGCTGTGAATACAGCGTTGGATTCTTGCAATTTTTATTTTTCCTACAAAAATGATTTTGAGCTTATTCCAAAATACAGAAAACAGCAATTTTTCAGAGCGTTTAAAGAGGGATCACGCGAAGCACTCGTCAAACATGCTGTGATTTTCATTTGATTTATTGAGCTATAGGATATGTATGTATACTATATATACAACACTAAATACTGTAAATATATGCTATTAGTCACTGGTTAAAACAACATCAATTTAACGAAAGACGCATATTCCACTTGGCAGCCTCAAGCAGTGTTTACACTATTAATCAGTTGCGAAGAGTGACGTAGTACGCTTAAAAATTGCTGCTTTCTTGCACTTTGAAAAAGGTATAAAATCTTTTTTTATTTTTTATGAACTCTATAAAAAATAAAATAAAACTGAATTTGAACCGCCGAGTTCACCTTGGAGAGGTGAATTGCAAATAATGAAGGAAGATATTTTCAGAATTGAAAATTTATCAAAACCTTCTTAGAGAGTCTAATTTAAAGGAGATCCGCCTTGATTTGAAAGGTGTCTAGTTTGATTTCAAACGCATCTAGTTTGCTTCGAGGAAAATCGTCCAATTTGACAGATGGCATATTCCGAGTTCGACCTCTAACCTTCTCCTTTTCCCACATATACATACAAGGTCGCATTACTTCGTCCCAACATGAATTATCTTCAAAAACTTTTGCTTCTTCATGGTAGATTTCTTCTCAAAAGTCCTCTCCACATATTGCTGGTGGAGGACAGCAAATCTACCACTGGATCTGCGATCTAGTGCAGGTTTTAGCAAACTAGCAGATATGAGCGATAACTCCTTTGAACGGCAACACTGCAGAGGCGAATTCCTGTCACCAGTACCGTACCTTAAGATTCCTGCTTAATATGAATGTTTCCAGACGCGTTTCTACTCGGGAAAACAGGAGACAATATCAAAGAAGACAGAGAAATAGAGTGGTGACCTTACTAGAAAAATTGTCTCAAGAATTTCGCTAAATAAATAAATAATAAATAGGTTTAGTCGTTGAAAAAGATTTTAACGGAAAATGGTGCTAATGCGTTGTAATCGTTGAATCGTTAGCCGTTAAATACACTATACGGTCTTTGTCATGACCCGTGAGCTCAATTCCATGTTCCATTTGCTTCGCTGAACGCTGGAATTTGTGAATCGAAATTGAAATAAGGAATTCGTTCCATTCCGAGATGATCGACTGGCCTGCCAACTATTCCACCGCCTAGAGGTCGCTGAAACGGTGTAGACCCGCCTATGAGCGCCTACAACGCGGTTCATCCCTGAGTACTGCAATTACTGGCATCTATGTATACTTGTATGCATAGGGGAATCACGCATTCGAGTAGCCTACGCAGTGCCAAGTGGGATTAGAATACGTGGTGCGTTCTAAAAACGCATTCACTAATGTCACCCGACCTTACTCCTGCGAAGGATGTTTCCAGAAATACGATTTAGGATGATCTGGAGACGGAAAAGAATTAGCTGACGTCTCCCGCAACAGCACGGAGTTGTCATAGCGCTGAGTCGGTTCCACGTCATGTTTCTCTTCCAGGAAACCCTCATTAGGATCGCCAGCTCGTCATCCGATCAACCGTTCCTCACAAGCTAATTCACGGAACGGGCACTAAATCACTGATTCGTCACTGGTCTCATTATAACTCTACGGAGTGTTAAACTACTTAAATAGATCCAATGTGCAGTTCCCAGAACACTAAGCCGCAAGCAAGATGTACCTCTTCAGAGCATCAATGTGTTCATGCCTGTCAATCAGGTATTAAGCAACGTAGAGTCGTTAAAGAAATTGTGGAGATGAGTGGTATGATTTTCGGATGTGATGAGCTGACCGCAAAGCTGACATGTGAGTGAAGCGTAGTTTCCTCGTGCGGTGGGCTCTATGTAGAATACCCCATTAACCGTGACGCACTCGACTCCGGTCAATCCTCGCCCTTCAGTTATTCAATGTAACTGATTGCGCTAATTAATGCGCATCGTTTAGCAAAGATAAATCACCGAATTACTAGGGTGCTGCAAAAATAATCGCTGCTTGAAGCAGCTGCTTTGAAATGCCCGGAACAAATCTCGCTCCAAAGGATAGCTTTTCAATTGGAGTAACCACCAAAAGAATCAACGCATTTCTACGAACGAGAGGGTATTTTTTTGTTCCTGTCCCATAAAAATCTGGAGTTCTGGAGGCGAGGAAATCGCCGAATGCCTTTTTTGTATCGCCTTGGTTTCAGAAGCATTTTTAGGGCAGGAAAATGTCGAGATTCTTGAAAAAGTGACAGTCTTTATGGGAAAAGTCTGTGTTTCGAAGATCCAGCTAGGGTCTATATCCATTATTAATGTGTAACTGTATAATATAGGGCAGATGGGAATGAATGATAAGTCTTAACATTAGTACGCTTAGGTGAATATTCTAATATAAGCACCGTTGAGTAGGTAGCATCCATAGGCATGATCTAGCGGCACCGCAAGTAGGTATTAGAGATTACGCTGAAGTAGTCCACTCTAGACGCGGCTCTCCCTTTCAAGACCAGAGATAGTTGGCTCCATTGGCGACTATCTGACCAGGGAACGGTCTCAGACGTAGGTCAGAACGGGGGAAATGGCTAGCACCGTGAGAATCCCCACCCTTCGTATAGTAGAAATGCATGTTTCTTTTTTGCTGAGTCCTCGAACCAAAAGAGCTACCGGCCCTCGAAGGTGGGGTGCAGTATCGCACCGCCAGCGCGTGCCCACATGTATACGTGCGCGCGCCGACATAAAAGCTCTCCAGTAAGCGAATCGGTGGCTCAGCTGGGTGCGACGCAGCTTCGCAGGTGCTATGCAAGATGTTCGACTCCCGTGCTATGCGCTGTCTTTGCATTTTTCATAACCGCTGCCAAAACCAAAAACAGATGTCAGATTCGTGATTAGCACCCCAAATAACAACCCTAGGCGAGGTTTGGGCGAAAAATTTTTTCGATCTCTCCTCCGCCTTTGGAGCCATGAAATTACAATAGTGCCTTAATGGCGGTTTAGATCAGATTTTTCTTCCACATCTCCTACACATTTGTTTCACTCCACACTGTCAAATAAGGGTTTACGTTGAGCTGTGCGTCACTCACTCTCTCACTTTTCGTATTATACAACGTTTTGTGTTTTTCAGCGAATGTTAAACAATGACCTCACAGCAGGCACGGGTGACTAGGGCTGTCGAGGTCATAATCACCGATTTCGCCTAAACTCCTCCCGGAGGGTGGAGGTGTATTTGGGGTGCTGATTACGAATCTGACATCCGTTTTTGGTAATACGCTAGAGTAGGGAAGTTATAATAGGTATGGGTAACCAATGGTAAAGTCGTGGTTACCGATTTCGTCCAAACTTTATCTATAGGTGTTATCTTGGGTGTGGTCACGAATCTGACCCTTATTTGGTAATTTAGAGTGAAATAAACTTATAGGAGAGGTGTAGGAAGCTAATTGGTATAGGAGGCAGCGATTATGAAAAAAAAGCAAAAATAATGCATAACACGGGAGTCGAACATCTGGCCTGACACCTGTAAATCAGCGTCGCACCACCGATTCACATGCCGCTAAGCCTTTCACCGCTTCCCAAGGAAACGCGTTTTTCTACTATATGGAGGGTGGGGATTCTCGCAGTACTATCCATTTCCCCCGTTCAAACCTACGCCTAAGAACCTTTATAAGGGAAATATATGTGACCCGCCCTACGATTGTCTATATAACATGCTGTGATGTTATACTCGTGTTGTGCTCTGCAGGAAAGAAACGTAATAAAACCACTATTACAAGCTTTGCCGCAGACGCATCCATTTGTGTCTAACCAAATTGGTGCATCGACCGGGAAGCCATCATGATGAGCCTTCCAAAATCTGGCGCGTATGGAGGATGGTCGCCTGGTAACGGGAAGCTGTGGTGGATTAAACCTGACCACAAACAGCGACCATGACCTTTTTTGGTAGAACGCAGGCTTTGCGAAATGACTCGGAGCGTCGCCGTGGTCCGAATGTTGACGAGATCGTTGTGTTGCAGAAAATCCGCTTTTCGTTACACGTCACGCTCCAGAAAAGGATCGCTTTTGTTGCGTAGAAGAAGAGACGAGCACACTCTTAGAATACGGGATTTCTGACGTTCGGCCAACTTATGCGGTACTCGATTTTTTAACAATACAATTTTCCTCGAATGCCGTGTTATGGTTGCATGGCCAATGTCTAGCTCTCTATCAAGTTCTCTTGAGGATGTTCTTGCGTTGGCATTTACCACTCTCCTCAACTCATCGTTGTCAAATTACAACACCTACTGCGCCCCTCTCGATCTTCGAGACTGAAATCTTCAGCTCGGAATTTTTGAACCAACTGCTCAGATGATCGGATGTGGCGTCTTCATCACCCCGTATGTTGGACATTTCGAGCTGCTTCCGCAGCTCTATGGCCGAGCTTGAACTCATGAAGCAAAACCACACGAATTCCCCCTTGAAACCAGTTCGCAAGCGATCCGAAATCACCGAAGAAAGGGCAGTAAAAAACGGTAATCATTGCGGATGACATCGCGAAACACAAGCTGTCTAGCATTTTACCTTGTTGAAAGATATAAGTACAAAACAAAACATTAAACCACCAGCCTAATAGAGACAAACTGGCCCCCACAAGTAATTGGCAAGGTGAGTATTGTAGTTTCTTGCATCGGTCATACGTCGCGGTGGCATAAATAGGGTTCCTGCATTTTTTACCGAATTAATTGCAGCGACTCTTATTTTTTCTTAAAGCCTCAGGCGATTTCAGGCATGAAAACACTGTGGTTGGATTACCATAAATGTGAACAACATGGAACGGTCTGTTTGATTCAAGGAGCTTCCAGATGCAAAACGTTTGAATGCAAAGATTTCGGGAACTCAGGCATAGAACGTCGTGGAGAGTAGCGAAGCGATCGGTTTCACACCGGGTGTTCATTCAGTATCGGATGCTCTATATCAGGATATCACGCTAGCGCTTCAAGACCAGAACTTCAGGGAGATATCACACTTCAGATGTCGGTCAGAGTTACGCTCGGAGACACTACACAAGATAGGCTGCAACTGGACTGTTACAACAAATCAAGCTCTACTTAATTTCTTAGTGGTATAGCAATAAATAAAAAATGGGCGCGTGTAGCGCAGTCGGAGGAGCCGCGACTGTCGCGTGCACCCGATACCAGGTTCCTGGTTCGGATTTCCCGCCCAGGCCAACCAAGCCTTCCATCCCTCCGGGGTCGGTGAATTGGTACCAGACTTGTCTGGGAAGGATAAAGCGCTCGTCGGCTTCATCGGCTGGCCACCGCAAGTCGTTGTATGGCCAAATATGCATTCATGTCGCCTACACGACATCCCGTAGAAGTAGAATGCGCTAGCGCATCCCAAAAGGGATTGAGTAACGCCGTCCTTTATCCTTTATTCTCATAGCAATAAATAATAAGGATATGAGTGAGTAATCAAGACTCACACAAACATCATTTATAACACTTTCTTTACAAGTCTAAGAATGAAGAAAACGGAGATAATTTTATAGGTCTGCTCGCTTATGATTGAAACATTTACGAGAACATAAATTCGCTCGAAGTTGTGTTTAATACCCCTTCTGAAATGCGAGATCGGTCTGTTTGGGTTCTTCAAGGCAAATGGAGTGCGTACTCCAACCGAAGAATGAAGAAGCACCGCGTTGGTAACAATCGCACTCCTGCCTCGAATCTGAATGCATGGTGCTCTCCGACAGACTCACTCCTCTGCTGGGCTTTGACAACGAGTGCAGAGTCCGATCGCGCAGTGTGCTTGCCGTATAATGTGCCTTGCTACTAATGGCAAGCGAATTCGATGCACTCATAATAATGAAGGTCTGAATTAATCATGCATAATACCCTTGTCCCTTTGTTCCATCCCCTTGTTTTTAGGGCGTAAAGTCGTGCTATAAAACTTCATTGGGAGGCAAGCTAGACGGTGGTACGCGCATACTTCTCGACTTCTGCGACCCCTAATTGAGGAATGAAGGAAATGTTCGATGGGAGAAAGGGAATGAAAGAGAAAAATGACAAGAGTGAGTGGTTTACGTTGGGTCAATCGTGCCAAACGGTTCTGCTGACTGACGATATAACGGTCTGAAAAGCATCTTATAAAAGAAGCATTGTGCCGTCTAAATACAGCTATCCATGTATATAGTAGAAAATAGCTTCTGATTCAGCATGTGAATGTTCATACAAACTCAGGAGGTATAAAAGGATAAAGGGCGGTGTTAAGCTGATCCTCTGAGGAGCGCGCACTTATTACTATGCTGTAAACCGCAAAACTGCGGAGTGCATTTGAATCCATATTCACATACACAATGACTTGCAGTGAACATCCCATGAGCAAGCATTTTATACTAACCAGATAGCTTCAGAGCCAGTACACTTAACCGAGGGGCTGAAGGCTTGTTTGTCATCGGTGGTACCTACTTGGGATGAAATCAGAGAGCATGGTCCGGCTGACGGCACTTCCGACTCCTTCCCTCGCTCACATAGGAACTTTCATGTAAAATAAATGCGTCAGACTAGATTCCAATGATAGAATAGCCGAGAATTCGTCGTCGTCCATAAACTTGAAACCTGTGCTGCAGTTCAAGGTCAGTATTAGAAGCTGGCCTCTAGAATAGTATTCTACCCTGGTGACGTGAGCTTGCCCTGTTGAACGAGTGTTGTATTCACGTAGCAGAAGCTTAGTATGATTGACCCTGTGATGCTCAGGATTAGGTGGAACGTAGCAGTCACACAGGACTTGGACAGCAGCAAGAGCGCCAAGCTCCAGCAAAAGCATCGTCAATGATTTTGACAATTTTATAAAGGTTTAAGCCATCTAATATTAGAAATTGCGTCTAATCAGGACCTAATATCTTACAAGCTAGGTGGTGTCCATTGACGCTTTACGACAGAGAGCTACCAAGGTGACCAGATTGAGAGCTTACAGTAACACCCTCAGTGCGGTTGTGGTTTTTGGCGTTGTTAGCACCGTCCTCGGCGTAGAGGAGACAGGGAATGCTGAAGCACCACGCCTAATTGACACTGTGGTAGATATCACCGGTGTTAAGGCCGAAGTTGGATGAATGTATGAATAGCTACGATGCCCGACATCTAATCCATTTTTATCCACATAAATGCATGGGAGGGCACGGCGAAAATCTTTGCAAATGATGGCGCCGTGCGCAAGATTAACGATAGCTTCGCCGTATCTGAATAGCAGCTCCGAATGCCCTACAATAACCAGGGATCACTGCGGTAGAGTGCCACAGGGACAAGGAGGCAAATTCCACCCTTAACACATGCGGTAGGAATAGGATAAAAAGGTGAAAAAAACAGCAACTAAAAAAAGAAAAAGGAAGAGCATTTCAGTGGTAATAACTGCACGCGAAAAGGCACTTCTGCTAAGGTTGAAATGATTTTATGAAAGCTTTTCTAAAATCGGTTGGCAATGAAAAAAAACTGGGAACTCACCTGAAAATAGCACTGAAAGCACTTTTTGCTTCGTATGAAACAATAGAAGAGTATTGAGTTGTTGACGACCGACAAGATTGAGATGATGGAACCTGAAACGAAATCTGTGCACACCGGAGGATAAAAACGAACGAACTTTGCGTGAGTAACTCTATGGCGCTATGAAGGCGGAGGGGCTAGTCACCTTTGATTTCTTTCCACATCAAACGACACGAAATTTCCTCCTGGTCATTGAATGGCTGAAAGTCTTGACTGGAAGGATCTGCATGGTTTCTTATAAGCCCATTCAGAATTTACCGTTCCTAAGACGTCATCGTCAGTTTTATCAACGCTATCCCATGCTGTGCAGAGAAGCATAAAAATAATCGAAGTCATTTATGGTTTTCACGCGTTTTGTAAGCATCGTTACTGAGGAAGTTCGAAAGCGAATTTCTTAGCTCACGAAGCTAAGTTGGGCCAGAAAAACCTAGATTACAGGCTTCATATCACCTTCTATCTATCAGTTCGAGGACTGGTTAGTGCGAATTAGCGCGTGTGATGCAACGCGCCTTAGCTTGAATAGCAAGCGCTGAGGATTCGCGCTCCGCCGAGAGCGAATTCTACGGCACTGACCCACATCTCTGTCTTGCGTGATGGCACCAAGCAGCTCACGGCTTCTGAGGACACCCAAGGGCACGCACGTCATGTGCTGTCGACAGAAAGCTTCGCTCCACTTGTGCGCCCGATTAATTAGATGTCGGGCTCGGCTCAGCCCCAAGCTTCAGCTTCCAGTTCTTGGGAACGGTTGGTTGATACATTTTTTCTTGAGAATAACGCTGACATCTCTGTTGGCCGGTACCTGCAGACCGTTAGACCGGTCAAGTAAGGGATAAATAGAGATAAATAAAGGTGAAAGGTGGGCGCTGGCGGATGCGCCACGCACTCCTCTTCCGTGTTGCTGAGGCGATACGAATGCGTATTTCGACTATACAACAAACTTCATATCCAAATCAGTTTCATTAAGCCTCAGGTGGCTGGTATCGAGGTAGCAAGCTGTCACAACGATGTTTTGTTGCGATCAAAACTGCTAGCGCCAGGCGGGACTCGAACCCGCACCTCCCTCTGACCGGGCGGGAATGCTCATCCCGGATACGGGTGTGTGCTGATCGGTCCCACGAGGTGTGGATGTTGCGTTCGATCAAACGGCGCCGGTGGTGTAAAGGCGTAGAGCATTCCCGCCCGGTCAGGGGGAGGTGCGGGTTCGAGTCCCGCCTGGCGCTAGAAGTTTTGATCGCAACGTTGTGACAGCAAACTCCATATCCCCTCATCGTGAAACCTCGGCGTTGTTGTTTATAGTGCTGCTGTGTCACGAGGTTCTTGGGAGGAAGTTCATTATCCTGACGTTTCGACCGTCTCGTCGTCTTCATAGGCATGATGCTCCACCGCACTGAGCGTAGCGATAGGCTACACCGCACTGAGTGTAGCGATAGGCTACCACTCGACGTAAGCATCACCAATAGCGAATAGAAAAGGACAATACAAAGACTTGTGTTGTACAGCCGATGGACAATGCAGTGCTTTATCCTTCCCAGAAAATCTGAACCTGGTATCGGGGGCATGCGAGAGCCGGTCTCTTCTCTGCTGCGCCAATTCGTGTACAAACAAACATTTTTTGGATAAGTGAATGAGGTGATTGCCTACATTTCGAGATTCACCCCCTCGAGTGAGGTTAACTGGCGCTGGTGTGAATCAAACGTAATGGCGATTCGTAATGTGCACGGAATGCAAAATACAATACAATCCATGACTACGATAGGATAGAGACGAGAGTGTCTGAGAAAGACAGCATACCGATTGTCCATACTGAGGCGCAGCTCTGACCAAATTCGTACAAATATCATGTACGAGTAGAATGCATGGCGTAGTCAGCTACTGCTGAACCTTCACCACTCGCACTTCATAATAGCTCTCCAACTGGAAATCACTAAGCGTTCACAAAACTAGAACTTCACCTTTGTTCTACACGAGGGCGGAAACAACTCAGACATCATAAAGAAGGAGGACTAGCGACAACGGTTACTGTGGTTCTCAAAGTAAAAACTGTACCTAAGAAGACCTCACAAGGTTCTTTGAACCACTATGAAAACCACGGCTAGCGAAAAAAAATATCCGAAGAATCTAATCTGCCTCTCACGTTTCCTACAACATCATAGAAATAGTTAAAAGCTTGCGGACCGATATGCCAAGATCCTCAAATAGATTGATCTTGATCTTCTCCGATGGAGAAATTAGGAATTTAGATAAGAAAATGAACAATCGAATGATGTCAGTCTGATAATGAAAGAATTCTTCTCGGACATCATCTGCCTCTGAAGGTATTATAAATCGCACGCCGTTTACCACAAAGAAAGATGCTATTCGTGCCTAATGGGGGGGGGGCTCCACTCATCTAAGTCTAACCAAGCCTTGGTAAGCCCGCTACTTATCAAAGATTCGGTGGTACCAGCTAGCAAGTAAGAGCGTAAGAGAGCTAACCGAGTATGGTGGCCATCAGCGAGCCAGCTGAGCGTTCGGCCGCTGAACTGCACATCGCGTACTCCGGAAGACGACCACCGATACCCTGGACACCGGGTGCGTCTACTCTGAAATCGAGACCATCAGCGGAGTCCACGGATGAGTAGAGGTCGACGAAAACGGCATCATTACGAAGCGATGACAGAGCAACATCGGCTGGCAGAGTAGTTTGGCGGCCAGAAGTTACTCCAAATGGGCGGAGCTCTTGACGTATTCTCATGAGAAATTCAGCCAAACAACGTTCTCAGATGTGAAAGATGATCCCGGAGTAAGGAAGCTCTTCAAAGGTCGATTCCCCATTTTTGAGTTTTATAGGGACGAAATCTCATTCCTGCTTTCATAGACATCCATAACCTTACGGATAAACCCTCAAGAAATGTTACGTCAAGAAGAGGAGACTTTAAACAGTCAGATTGAAAATTACGCCCGAACAGCTTGAAGAGCAAGCGTTCAAAGCTTCATATTGTGAAAGGTTTGATAGGAGTAACACTGTCAGCATTATGAGTAGAGAAACAGGAACGGTGAGATGGAAGTGTTTGTTTTAGCGAGTTCTAATAACACAGAGGAGTATCATCGAAGGCCAAACCATAGAACACCACAACGTGTTCAAGCAGTCCAGGTCGCTGGACATTTCCGGAAGCGCACGTGTTGCTCTGACTAGAATTTAAATCTCATGTAGGTTCATCTGAATCCAAAATATCAAGGTGTCTTCTTAGAGGAGTGTCGCCAAGTGTGAAAGTGGTTGCGCGAAGTCCTCCCCACAGTTACGTAGTTGTTCTTCACCTAGGTGTCTTCGAATCTTACTCAGTGCGACGGGGGTGTATATCATACCATGCGTTGAAACGTGTGATTCTCAGATGCAAATTCATGCTTGGTGACTTAACCTGAAAGCGGTTCACCTTCAGCAATCCATAATGAGAATTGTGAGCGGAGTAGAAGAGCATCGAACGAAGAATCGCAGTGAATGGGTAGTAGCGTACGTTGACGAGGATCAATTTTAAAAAAGCAGGTCCGGTAATGGCCAAAAAGACGAGCAAGAGGGACCTAAAGAAAAAAAACCTAAAGGGAAAAGATAACGTAAGAAAAGCTGCCTCAAAGAATGAATCCCTTTATTTATTTACTAATATGTGTTGGTGCACACTAATGAGGATGCACCAACACATGCGTTCAATTTGGTAGCTGAAAAAAACGTTTGCTTCTCAAAGACCCACAAAAATATAATGGAAAGGGCTTGATGGCTTAATGAAGGCCAACAAGGTAAATTGGAAGCCAGGTATTCTCCGCGTATAAGTCTGTACTTAATAACATCAACAAGTCGTAGTTGCTACAAGATAATAGTGGGAGTAGACAGTTTGTAAGCAAGCTGGAGGAGCTGAACAACTAACAAAACGCTTCGGTCATCTGCTTTTTATTCAAGACTGAAAAGTCCATCTAACGATCTCCTTGATGAGGTTGCGGACGCTCGGTCCTGAGAGGACCGAATTAGAAGGCAGAATGATGTAATGAAAGTTCTGAAAACTTTGAAGGACTGAAGCATTCGTTCGTGACTGGAGAGCGATACAAGCGATATTCAGAAGCTAGGAAGTGAAGGAGCAGAAAGATTCGCAAAGTATCAGTAGTTCTAAGGAGTTTGGTGATAAGTTAAAGCAGTACTTATTACGATAAAAAGTGAATTTTTCGGTGTAATAGGAAACACTTCAATTAGAAAATTCTGTGGGTCCCATAAACACTTTTGAAACAGCAACCAGCTTCAGAGAGCAGCATCATTTTTTTGTACTTCAAATTGTTCAAGCTTCTTATTGGAATAATTACGGCTAAAAAGGCATACGCTAGTTGTAAAAGACTTTCTACCAGCTGCATTATCGAAACAGCTTTGGTTGTGCGAAAACACAAATAGTTATAAACGGATTAACAAAAAGGAATTAGTAAAAATACTTTAAAAAATTGGCATGAATCCTCCGGCTTCAGCTTCAACCTATGCAGCAGACAACCGACTCTCTAGAATAACAGATAAGGAGTTCTGCACAGCCTTGACAAAGCACAACTGGAATATGTTGAGAAATGGTACCCTTAAACTGCTGGCTGAGGTACAGCCAATTTGATGGGCAAATGCCAAAGCTGTCCTCCAAGAGCATGCCTATTTTTTAAGCGCTGAGTTTTTCGGAGCAGGAATCACTTAGGCTCTCTCTTGGAAAAGCAATTAAAGGTTATATAGGTTAGCAATTAATAGGAAAGCGTCACATGTATAAGACGTATTGGTCATCTTGGTCTTCCGAATGTTTCGGTGCCCTTCACGAAGTGATACGTCAGAACTAGACGAAAAGATAAGCACATCCAGCACAATTGTTCAAGCTGCCTACGACTAGAGACACAAAACAAGAAAATAACGAAATCTTCTGAAAGGCTTTGCTGAGGGTGAACGACAGCAAAAAGAAAATTTTGAAGCGAAAGGCAGAAGCAGAAGACTTGCGTTGTTAGCATGAGAGCTTAGGCTATCCGGAGAGCTTGAACGAAGCTAGCCGTTGTGTCGCCTTCGTTCGTCCCGATGAAGAGTCGCGGTTGCTCGGTGCACTATTCGATGAGTCTCATCAGAGGATTAAGTGATTCCTTCCCCATTCGGATGGGAGTGCGAAAACACTTCACCTGGCAGCTTCTTCCGAATCGAGTTTGATAATGCTGTGACGTTCGAAACTCTCGTTGACTCTTCTTCGGCTTAACAGAGCTGGATACCGCGTTCTTCGTCCTTTGAAGGTATCGCCTACACCGCGTGTCGCCTCCCTGATCGGTGATGTGTCCAGCGGAAGCTAGAAGTTCTTTAAGCCGTCTACGTTGTGAACACTAGCCAGAGTAGTTCAATGAGCAATTCCAGTCGAAAGACTTGAAAAGCGTCTATACACCTTTCAGGGTGTTCCTGAAGACGCTCAAGCAAGTCGTTGGACTTGTTGAGGTGCACTGGAATCCGAAAGCCCACTGAGTGCATCCAGGATGTGTGACATAACCATTTAACCCAGGCTGTGAGGAAACAAAAAAAGCTTCAAATTCCGTGATCCTCAAACGATGACGAAGCTCAGAATTTTTGAGATCTCTCAATTAAGTGAGTGATGTACTCCCTGTGTCGTCCTCTCGATTCTTCGCTGCACATCGCGTTTACGTCGTGCCCAGGATCAGAATTACTAAGTCGTATGTTACTCTGCGAACTGAAGCAGAGCAGAAGAATGAATGTTCTTCGGTTAATTCTACACCTTTGAAGGCCCCCGTTCGAATTTTTTTAGCGACGATTACATGAGAACGCAGCACTTCGGTCACTGAGACATAAGCACGGAAAGAACTGTGAAGTAAAAGAGATGGATGAGGAACTGGTTGTTCTTTCGTTTCCTCTCAGTTTTTCTAACGCTCATGAGAGCTTCCATATCGTTCGTTTTTCACTATCCAGTTCCGTCACTACTTCTTTCTCAATGTTGCAGTCGTTACCAAGTTGGAAGATATGCCTAGCAAAGAACAGGGAGGCGGTGATAGTGAAGTGTAGCCCTTTTCATCCGAGGAACTGAGTTTCGGGAAAGACCTACCTTTGAAAAAACCATCGCTAAGGCGAGCGAGCGAGCGAGCTAAAGCGCAGACCAGGAGTGTCAAACTAAATTCGCGTAACAGTGCTGCAAGAGAAAGACCTTGAACTTAGAATCAAACTAATCAGTGTCTCTGGGTTAACTGCAGTGAGGTGTGTGATCGAAGTCCAACACAAAAGGATACGAAGAGAACCAGAAGATATGCAAGCTCGCCAATCTCAACTCCCAGTCGCTGGTACAGAATTTCGATTTCTTTTTCAACAACAAAACAAACGCCTTGCCAAATTTCTAAGACTATAGAAGAGGGCTGTTGACTGGTATTTCCGGAAAGCTTTCTAATAGTTTACCTCCTTGATTGCACTTGTGCCGCACCACCTACTTGTATCTAGGTTGCGAAGGCAGCGTGACTAATGTCCCAGTGCCGGAACTGGGACGCAGGAAACGAGCGGTTTGTGGAAGGGAAGAAGTCGTGAAGAAGAAGGAGACATCGAGTCATATAGTGAGAAGTCGAGTCATATAGTGAGAATCCTCACCCTTCAATTAATATGAAAATGTGTTCATTTTTTGCCAAGTCGTTAAACCCAAGGAGTAAGGGTCCTTGAAGTCACAATAGAATACGACGCATCACGAGTTTGGGGGTGTTGTGCGCCCGCGATGCCTTCTCCGGCAAGCGGCTCGGAGCGCAATGAAAGTGGGATTGCTTCACGCGAGAAAGGTCGGGGGTTTGGTTATTGTGCTTTACTGCATGTTTGCAGTTCGACTGACTGGTCGAGATTTGGGGGATTCTGGCGTCTACACCGTTTTCAAACGTTTTCTGCGCATTTTCTACCTGTACGCTGTGGACCACGTATCTCCCTCGATAGAGAGCCTTCGGGCTCTCTTGTTAAGAGGGATCTCGGGCCGCTTGTCGCAGGGCGACGTGGCGCGTCCCCGGGTGGTGGATAGGGGAATTAAACGCGAACCAAGTGCGACCGTGTACTGCCCAGAGACGCAGGTGGGATGCAGGGGATGGACTCCTTGCTCCTGCTGTGTCGGGTCGACGCGTTCCTTGTGCGGCATGTTCGTGCACAGTGTGCGCGGATGTGTCCGTGACTGTGCGGATTGTAACTGTGTCAGCTCGGCCAAAAGCTTGCACTCGGTAGACTGGGAGTACATCGTAAGCGATTCGAGGCCGCCTCAAAAGTCTCGCCCCGTCCCTTCGGGCAGTCTGGCTGGCTGCCCGTAGTTCTTCGCCCGCACGACAGAGCCTGACTAGCTACACGTGTTGTATGGAACTCAAACACAGCAGCACTAAAGGGCCTCATTCCCCTGACCCCGAAAGAGCCCCCATTTCTGCAGCGATGGGAAGGACGAGTATGGAGAGGCTGCTAAAATCTCAGGGCCTAATCAGGCTGCGCAAATTGAGAAGAACTAGGATGACGATCTGTACTTACAACGCATGCACGCTCGCATCGGAAGCATCCGTTGAGGACCTGATGATGCAAGCCAGGAGGATCAAGTACGACATCATCGGACTGACCGAGACGAGAAGACACCACCCCCTACACGCCGCCTACGACTCCGGAGAAGAACTGTTCCTCGGAACATGCGACAGCAGGGGAGTAGGCGGCGATGGTGTCCTCGTCAACACGCAATTGGCCATGAAAATCGACTCGTACGAGTCTCTGACAAGTCGAATCGGACGTCTGCGACTGAAGCGATGTGGCTCCGTACCAGCTTTGACTGTATTCGTCGCGTATGCCCCAACATCCGACTACGACGACGAAGAGGTCGAAGCCTTCTACGTGGAGCTGGAGAAGTTCTATAAGGAAGATCACACCTTCTACAAGGTGATCGTCGGCGACTTAAAGATCGGACCGCGAAGGTCGCCGGAAGAACTTCACATCGGAACCCACGGTTTAGAGTGGAACGAGCAAGGTGAAAAGCTGTCTGAGTTTATCATGTCGACCAAGGCGATCCATGGAATCTCACAGTTCCATAAGCCTCCCTCTCTACGATGGACCTGGGAATCCCCCGGTGGCCAGTTCCACAACGAGATCGACCACATCATCTTCAATCGCAAGTATTGCCTGACCGACGTCTCCGTTGTCCCCAAGTTCTACACGGGATCGGACCACCGCCTCCTTCGCGCGAGGTTTCGCTTTTCGCGTCAAGGAGAGAAGGCCACGAAGTTCAAGAAGAGGAATCCCAGAACGACCATCAACTGGGACCTCTACACCTCTCTTGTCGGCCTTTGGGAAGATGCCGTCATGGACAACGTCGATGAGGAATACGACCGCTTCGTGCACCATCTCCACCATAGTGGGAGCCGAGAGCTTGAAGACCACCAAGAGACGTCTGTCTCCGGAAACTCTCGAGCTTATACGCTAGCGTGGAGCAGCACGAGAGTCAGGCAACTACCAGCTAACGTCCGAGCTTGCGAAGCTATGCAGAGCGGCGATAAAGGAAGATCTCAAGGAGAGAAGGGCGGAAGTGTTGCTGAAGCAGCAGAGGCAGGGTTGAGCATCCGCAATGCCCGCCGAAACTTCGCCAACTTCAAGACCAAGATGACCGCTGTCCGACGTCCTGACCGAACCGTCACCTCTTTTTGATTCCGTTTTTCGACTCCGTCGAGACTGAAGCAGTCCTCGAAGCCCTGCACACTCAGGGCGTTCCACTCAGTACATCAGGGTCCTTCGAGAACTGTACAGTGGATTCACGACCAAGATTCACTGTACAGCTCTCGAAGACACCATTCTCAACATTCTACAGCGACGTTGTCATCGACATGAAGAGAAGGATTCGGCAGGAGGATATCATATCCCCGAAGCTCTTCAGCGTCACGCTCAAAAACGTCATGCGCGAACTAGAATCATGCGTCATGCGCGAAATAAAAGAAAGCGAACTGGAAGACTTGGGGTGAAAGTCGAAACTGAGTCGAAACCGGTAACTGCACCATCTTCGCTTCGCTCACGACATCATGCTCATAAGACCGAGCATCAGCCAGGGGGAGCGAATGCTGGCCGACTTCGATCGTTTATGTGGGAACGTGGAGTGCAGCTGAATCTTACGAAGACGATGTTCATGAGGAACGCACAAGTCTCTTATGCCCCACTCTCGCTCAGCGGCACGAACATCTCCGAGTGCTCCAGATACGTCTATCTAGGTCGTGAAGTCAATATGGCCAACGACCTAGCGCTAGAGCTGAGCGGGAGGAACATAGCGGCTTGGTGAGCTTTCAAGAGCGTCGAAGAAGTACGCCCACCAACGCGTTAGTCGGACTTCTTCCTGGAAGCCCTGAACGACCGGTATGACGCTCTTCGTGTCCCTCGAGCGAGATGGATCCATTTGAGCACTCCGGCACGCGACAGGAACGAATGGAGACGCTGCTGGCGCCCGCTCGAGCAAGTCGATGATCAACGGGACGACAGGTGATACAGGTGATACGCTGTGGAGAGTACCTTTCTTGCGACTTGTTTATTACTGACCGATTTTTTAACCACAACGTCTTCGTCACCTTCAAGTTGATGTGCTTTGAAATTCTTTGGTGTGCTGGCCGTCCGCTCGGCCAGCTTGCTTTCTTCCCTCGAAGGTTCCTTGTCTAAAGGTGGACCACACCTCGGCATGAGCAGGTCGATCACCACTCGAGCATCGGCGGACATTGCTAGCGTTCGGTTTTAGAAAAACTTGAACAGACCTCTGATTTCCAGGTGACAGGCAAAGATGAGGGATGAGTGTATCGAAGCTGTTTAGGTTAATTTGCGGGATCCACAGACCTCGTGTCTCACTTGAACCACCTCCGACGTCACCTCCTGATGCCGGATTCATCAACAATTAAACCCGTGGGTATGCGGGGTATAAAGAGCAGAGATAAGATACGAGTCAGCTAGAGATAAGGTAAGAGTCATAGACGCAGGCTTCATCGTGGACATCTCTACCCAATATCCTCGGGTCAATATATCCTCGGGTTAGTCGTTGATGAATCCGGCCCGTGATCTCTTTTGAAAATTCGAGCAGGATGGTTTTTCCCGAGCAAGGGTGCACATAAAATTTTGTGCGGTAAATTTTTTAACGAATTTTTTAACGAAAAATTTTCGATAAATTTCCAGTAAAACGTTAAGTTTCGTTAAAAACACATTTAGTTGCAAACCACTATTTCATAAGGAAAAATCAAGGAGAACCTTATACGTGTCAATTTCAAGAGGTCAGCTGCTAAAGTTCAAGGAATGAGGTGTAGTACCATAATGTGAAATAAACAGTTCAACAGAAAAAACATAGAAAAATTAAAAAGCCTTCAGAAGCAAATTACCTAAAGGGTTAGAATAAGAGCAGGTATGGAATTATCATTCCAGATGATCACCGAAAAGGAATCTTAACCCTTTTACGACACGAGCGATTTTCACGTGAGTCCGCGTGGGACAGCACGTATTTTTCCCGCGCGCCGAGTTTCACTATTACAATTAGTATTTTATTTTGTTAGATATGAATGAAACAGTAGCCAATGAAGTTTTCCATGGATCATCTTGACCGTAGATATCAGTGGACTCGGTGATTAAAATTATACTACTAAATGTTTGATAAAATTCCATGAACTCTTTATAATGGTATCCGACGAAATCGTCGGACAATGTCGTGAAAGGGTTAAAATGTGCAATCAGGCCAAAACCGAAGTTCTCCCCTTTCCTAGCTCCTTGCGAAAGCGTTTTGCATGACTGTTCTACGAGCATGTACAATCTCGATAGGGCATCAGCAAGTCAAGTACAGAAAGATCTAATAAAAACACAACTAAAAGCCTATCAGTGGAATGTTAATGCTTTATCAAACGCATGATTATTGAGTGATTATATATGGTGGGATGTGCTTGAGACCAATTCATTTTTTGCAACTTCGGGGCCGTGGCACGACATCGTGTCATGCGGTCCTGGACTGCCGAAAAGGTGTGACACGTCGTCAACGTATTAAGTTCAGGAAAGTAGCTTCCCTAATTTTTGTTATTAGTGTTTTTCTCGAATCGTTTAAAATACTTCCATCGGCCGAAAACATTCTCTCCGCCTCAACGATTTAAAGGGCCAGATTCATCAACGACTTACAAAATTCAGTTATGGGTACCTAAACACAGTGAGAGTAGAATGGAATGTTTTGATGCGTTCTTGTGCGTCCACTCCTTTCTCAGCAATCCACGAAACAAGTCATCACAGCCCACCGGCCGTTCTGAACGAAGAGCACGTCTTCAAAAGACGCATATAAGACTGTCCTAAGCGCCACCGCTACAAAGCAAAATGAAATTATGAGGCCCATCAATCGCAGTAATTTTTTCCCCACATTAGGGAAGCTCTGACTGGTTTCCGCGCCTGTCTGCAAGTAAGAAATGTTGGAACATTTTCTCTCTGATGATGTTATGAAAAAACATATCTTTATAGCACGAAGATTTTTTTGTATTTTGTGATTGTCTAGGAAAACGTGTAGCTATGTTTTCCTAAGTGCACGAAGCGACAAGATTAACATGAACGAAATTGTTCCATTTTCCCAAATTTCGAATTTTCCTTTGTTAGTTAAACGTCTCAACGTGATTAACCATTTAAAAACGCCTGTAAATCCGGGAAGTCGTTGAGTGTTTATTGCAAATTTCCGGTGTGGATGCGCTCAACGCTGCACTACCCCAACACTATATGTATGTAGCTTGGAGGCGCCTTTAACGCATTCGGCACGAAGGCTCAGTGAGTCCAACATGTATTCACTTCAGGTTGCGCAGGACAGCCAGACCCTGCATTATTTTGTTGGGCCACACACTGACTTTTTGATCGTGTAGTCACAGCAGTCATTAATTGAACCCTTCCTAATTAAAGTGCTTTCACGATATTCCGCAGGAGGGCGATATATGTCACGAAGCCAAGAAGAGGTGGCTATCTGTCACCCAGTATTATCCTTCATCCCCTTGTGATTTCCACAGTCTGTCTAGCTAAGGATATGTAGGTTCCTACCGCCTTAGGTCTGACACCAACTATTTCGCTTCACAAAACGGGAACACCTTGCCAACCTTCGGTTCTCATATGTACTGTATTCCATTTGGTAACAAAGAGAAGTAGTCACTCAATTACAAAGCATAAAGATTCCATACCAACCCAAGAAGAACAGCTGTTAAGAGTTTGATTCAAGAAAAGTGCTAATATGTTGGCAGTGTAAGTTGGCATAAACAATCTACAGACTATTGCCGCTTTAAGAGTTATGGAAGGAGGTGCCAATAACATACTTGCTATTTAAAAAAATGTCTAACGGTATCTAAACAAATGTGAGCGTCAATGGGAGGAACCAACCTCGGTCCGCTGCTTAATCTCTACAGTCGTAATCCTCGGCGATATTTCCACGAATCTTTACAGCACTATGACGGATGTTATGAGTCTAAGCAAGGATATAAAAAGGAACACACCCTAACCGGGCCGGAAATGGCGATGCGCAGTGGTCTTAGCCGGTTCAAAAATACACGTCATCAGACGTCAAAATTGCGCCCTTAATTGCAGGCGAGGAGGGAGGAGCTGGGAGCCAATCAGGACCCGAAAGGCGATTGCGGCGAAGGCGCACGTGGAGGCAGGTCATGCAGTTAGTGCACTTTGTAGGTATCCTTAGATTATCTGTGATTGGGTTAGTATAATGGAGAAAGGTTAGCGTGATTACGGTTATCAGCCATTTACGGACGCGGAACTGCAGAGGAAAGGTTAAGGAGGCTAATGAAGCGGTCCATTTATGGCAAATATCATTTTACGGATAGCGACGTGCATGGCCAAGTGCACAACAGCGCGAGTGCATTGGTGGCTCAGCCAGGAAAGCCAACGCAAACAGCGACTTGGCCAATCCGCAAATCACCGGAATTATTGCGATTTGCAATGTTCTAACGTTAGGGTGGACCGAAAGTTTGATGTTTTGGTTTGGTGAATGTTTTCGCCGTTTTGAAAACTTTTCCCTGGTGACTAGATTAGCTAGGGTGCCGCTGGAACGATAGTATGGTGTACTTTTCAGGTAGCTCAAGTAGTGTACATAGTTGCAGCTTATGCCATAAGGATGTCGTTAAAACACTAAAGATTCTAAGACACCTTTCGAGATAGATGTGGTTTGAATCTAAGACACCTTACGCCTGAAAAGTTGTTTGCTAAATTATGTGGAAACAGTCTAAAAGAGCCGCTATGAAGCAAGATGGCTGCCGGCAAATGGAAGGTACACAAACAGAAGGTTGAGAAATGCAGGAAGTACTCGCAGAAGCGTGGCTAGCGTGCTCTTCTGTTAGCATTAACGTGTTTCTGTTTATTCTGTTTCAAAGCAAAGTTTGGAGTATTGAAAGCATCCTATTTGCTCACCTTGGTGCATTTATCAAAGTAGAAACATCTTGCTAGTTGTAATCCGAGGCGAAGACACCCACGAGTGCTTCTTCTGTGTATCCTTTTCTGCAAAAGGAGTGCTTTTTAAAGTTGAATGGGTAGTTCTGGCGTTGCAGATTACATGTAGTTCCCAATCGCGTTTTTTATTTTTACGAAGTAACTATATGTATTCACTTCGTAATTGTAAAGGTGCTCCAGTCAACAATCGTTTTTAGGTGTATAAACTGCACTGCGCGGCTTGTCATGAAACTCTGAAAGAAAGCCAGCCGGTTTTACATTACAACTAATAGGTTCCTAAGGACCAATTTCAAAAACCCGTAGTGAGTTGGAAAACTCATTTCGGCAGGAAACGCTTCGCGTCAACGCTTCAAAGCCTGGGATGCACAGAACCTTCTCCTTTTTCACGGAACAGTGCTAAATAGCACATACGAAATTGGCCGAAGAAAGTATTCTGAACTACATGTTAAAGATCTGCTTCGACCTGCGCCTCCAAACATATCGTGTGTGCTGTTGCTTTTTGGTATCCGAGAAACGCTGCGAAGAGATCAGAAGTCATGTCAAGGATGATGGTAAAAACGCCCCCTGACAGTTAGCACTATCTCCTTAAATGCGCCCAACTAGGAAACTCATTAGCACAGGTCGTTTGCTGGAATTCGAATTCAAATGCTAAAGCCGAAGATGATAGCAGAAATGTTGCACGGGGCAGAATACTGTAGATCTTCGCTGACGCACATTAATCTTGTGAGAAAATCTTAATCCTAGATCAGTGAAAATTTAACACCTTCAGTACGGTACAAGGCGAATGGTACCGTTCAACAATCGAAGCCTTGCGTCTCTCTTGCTAAGAAGTGTCAGAGATGGGAGCCAGCAAGGCCTCACTACAACCTCGAGAAAAGCTTAGTAAGGAAATGGAAAGGCTTGGCCAGTGCTACCCTTTCGTGGCGAGCTGATAAACAGGCCGGTGTTCAGGTCTTCCCAGAGAACTCGATTACATTTCATCTTGAAATCGATTGAGAAAACAAATAAATTTGAGTGTAGAATTAACGCCAACACGTACCCATGAGTTTCACACAAAGATAGTTTCATGAAAAACTGAAATGAATAGGAGTAAAACTTTTCCACATTCCGTTGTTCTGCATATATGGTCTGTGAACTCATATTTCAATATTTACTGTTTACTGTGTGCACGAGATAGCTATCAGCTGAAAGGAAATTACGAACCGGAAGAGTAATGAGTCGCCTCCTTTCTTCGCAGCCATAAAACCTGACACATCCACACCTGGCGAGGTTAATCAAGCTTAGCTGCTGTCTGCTTTTTGAGACAGTTGTCTGCGAGCGACAACAAAAGCGGCAGAATTCGCTAGCCCCTTCATCTAGCCCACGCACGGGATATGGGAGTCAACACGAGGTCCGGGACGGTTTTCCTGTAATTTGCGCGCATTCTACACTTTCTTGGACTGCTAGTGGAGACTGAAATCTGTTGAGCTAGGATTGAAATTTGTGACATTCGACGGAGCTCACGATGACTTCTGGATGAAAAATCCAGTCGCCGGTTGACAATGAAGGAAAAGCGCAACGTCAGAGGGTAATGGGTTACTTCTTTCTTCGCAGTTGTGAAATGAAGTTGACGTGTTCACATGCGAACTATTTCGAAATGAAATAGGAAGCTCTGGAATCCGCTGAGCCCGTATAATTGAACGCCTGTAGGAAGCAATCTCGATTCGGTAGGTGTCGTGACTATGGGTGTACCAGGAGGAAATCTAGAAATTGACTTAGCAAAACAACTCAGTGAAAATTCAAAAATCTACAGGAGGAAATTGCAAAGCGGAGAAGCTCATCGGATTGGTACTATTCGGGCGAGATGCACAGGGCACAATGAAGTGCGGGGTTTAAAAGCGTCTGGTCTGAACGACAACAGCGAACGCTTCCCTTTCGTGTCGCGGAGTTACGTCGCATGTTGAGGGAAGGAGGTTACGTGTTTCTTGAATGCGATTCAAATGACAACGACAAACAAGCACCTGTAGCGTATCAATGGAAACTCAACGAAGGAATATTCGCAGAAAACGTTCACGACGTTCACATTCTCAAATTCGCTAATTCTCAAAAAGACGCCAATCATAGCTAGTAGCTGGATGGGAAATGTTTTACGCTTCTAAGACAACCCGGTACCAACTCACCGTTCTCGAAAAGATAGAAAGCTTGACATGGCTTGAGTGCTTGTTCACTTTCAGAATATAGAGACGTGCTATAAATTTCCATCAATACACTAACTCCGATGGCGGACGAGAATTTGAACAAGAGGTGAAAACGAAGACGCTTGGGCAGAAATCACACCTCTACACCAGGGAGCTGGGCAACATTTCATAGAGAGAACAGCAGGAAAAAAATGAAAATGGTCATGTAGGAAGCTATTTCTAAAAATTAAGCTGCACTGAAATTAGGAAGATGCAAAGCTGTGCCAGGTCAGCTCTAGCAAAGTGGTACGAGACTCGCTTCTGTCGGAAGATGGAGTCCTATCCAACCAATTTTTCTTCGTTTACTGCTCAGTGAGCTGTGCCAGGCCAGCTCTAGTTTCAGCGGCAGTTGTAGTTGTTTAAGAAATGCGTCATTAGCCAGACAAGACACCAGAGCTTCAAGGGGAGCATAAGGAAGTGTTAGAAAGCGCCGGAAGTATTAGAACATGCTGTGCGCTGCGACTAAATAGCCAACCACATTTAACATCGTTAATAGAGCACAGTTACAACGAGCTGCAGCTACACAAACCACGCCCATCCCGACCTACTATGTACGGTAAGTGACGTGGTAGCCGAACGTGCCAGCAGAGTACGTATGCGTAGTATACCTTTGTCCTTTTCGAATTTCGAATAGTCGAATTTCGAATAAATTCGAATTTCGAATATTCGAATATTCGACTATTCGAAAAAGTCCAATATTCGAATTATTCGATTATTCGAATATTCGAGAAAGTCCAATATTCGAATTATTCGATTATTCGAATATTCGAGAAAGTCCAATATTCGAATTATTCGTTTATTCGAATATTCGAGAAAGTCCAATATTCGAATTATTCGTTTATTCGAATATTCGAAAGTGGCCAATATTCGAATATTCGTTTATTCGAATATTCGAAGGCTTCGAATATCGAATATTCGAATAGTCGAATACTCGAATATTCTTTATCAATCTCTTAACAAGTTAGTGGCACTCTTCTTCGAAAACCAGGGGAGTCTGACCTTATGATAAAAAACGATGTTTGAGTTTCGCGCGTCGCTCAAAGTGCGCCGAATTGTGTGTACGTAATCTGACAAAAGAAGTCAATGAACTTCCCGTGGAGATTTCCAAAATGACCTATTGCTTGTTATAAGGGTGTGTCTAAGAAGCACCGTAGTGGTCTTCAAATGTCCTGCGGGCATCTGGGTAGGTCAAAAATTACAAAAAAACTGTAGCACTTCAGTGCTGGCAAAAGTGACGCCTTGAATGGCCTTGAAATACATAGAAATTAACATGCAGATGCTATAGAGCTTTAATTATAGTTAGATGTTAGAAATCTGACAATTTATTAGGTCAAATGAATCATTCACTGCAGTCGGGGCGTGGATAGCGGGGAGAGGTCCAGGTTCGAATCTAGGAGAGTTGTTTACGGATTGCTGTGCGTTTTGGTAAATGTAGAACATATTCTCATTTTAACCATATTTACGAACATGATCGAAATGTGTTGCTTCAGTCCCTCTCCGGGATGTGCTGATCAGTCTTCGGGTTCCTATAGAGAACGTTTCTCTTGTAAATTTTACTAATTTTAGCATCTCTTATAAAATGCATCATTTTTGACCCACTCCGTAGTATTGTACTCCGTAGTATTCGTAGCATTTGCATATAACACCAAATACAGTACTAACAACTAAATTAATTAGTCACCTTCTTCACTGACGAGCCTCGGGATGACTAATTATAAGCATGTTTTGTATGAAGGCAGAGGCGAAACAAGACATGTTTAGTGTTGTTGTTACCATTGTTTTAGTTATTACTTGTTTTAGTTGTTGCTTGTTTTCCACTTGTGTTTGTTATAGTACAGAGTGATTTAGAGTTCATGTATACCCCAGGTTATTTCTAATTCTACTTCGTTGTCTAGACATTGAATTTAAAACTGTTTGAGTATTAAAATTTACATATATGATTAACTTATTCTATTGGTCTTCTTGCAGCCTGTTCTTCCTCGGCCACTCTCCCGCACTGACAGGGGGAGGGGAGCTTTGCAAACGTAGGTACTTGTATTAATCCCCATGACTTCGTAAGTAGATAATAAAATTTCGTACAAATGTTGTCCTGAAGGTTGACTGAGGTTCTGATCACGAAGCTGGCAAACGCGTTCGGTGTTACCGTCGACCACAATAGGCGACGGTGAGTTTGTGCGAGAAAAGGTGCAGAATAACCGGCCGCTTTGTACTATTGTGACTCCAAAAGTGGAGTGGAGGTCGATTTTTTCGCCCAAACATCGCCTGCACTGTTATTTTGGATGCTGAGCACGAATATGGTATCCAACTTCGACAATTTGGCCGCTTACGATATTTCATAGTGTGTGTTCGTGAGTAAGGATGGACTTGTCATGACTACTGATTTCGTCCTTTCCTCGCCTTAGGAAATCATTTAGGCTGCTGCCATGAATCTGTCATTTCTTTTTCTAAATTATTCATTTTTCGTGCACTACTTTCCATCTCAAAGTCGAAGACTGGAAAGCAAGTCTGATCACATATGTAGGCGAAGAAAGCGATTCTATGTACTCAAACTGATAAACTTGATCACTCATGAAAATGTGGAATCACGCGATCACGCGAAAACGTTTAGTAGATTTGTGATCAGCACCTCAATTAGCCCTCTAGACGACGTTTGGGCGAAACCTGCTTTCGATCTCCGGAGTTGTGGGAGTACAAGTCCCTAAACCTTCGATTAGCAGAGAGCGGTGGGGAGGCGATGGGCAGCAGGGGTGTGCGTTAAATTTTTTCGGTAAATTTTTAACGACCACTTCTTAATGAAAAATTTTCGCGTTAAAAAGGTAAATTCGGTAAATTCGTTAAATAAAATGTCCCTTAGCTGCACTCAGTTTTAAACCACTGGCGTGCCTCTCGGACAATCCTCCACAGCGCTCAATAGGTCACTTATAAGATTCCCACGAGAGGTTCATTGACCTCCCTTGTGAGTTGACGCGAAGTAAGCGCTGCAAGCGCGGCCCTCCGCTGCGCATCTGCTTCCTTGTAAACGGCCATCGAGCGGCATAACCCTAATCACTTGCGATTCACGTGAATCGCAAGTGATTAGGGTTATGCCTGTACACAGATATTTTTACCTTCAGTATACTACGGGAGAATCTTCGTTTTGTATTTCTACCCCAGTTACAACAAGGAAACGATTAGAGCCGAAGGGGCTGCGGTAGGGAGGTAAAACTTTCAGGGGCCTAGAAAGCTCCTGCTTTCAGCCAGTAAAGACGTTGAAGAAGAGAGGAAGAGCAATGGCTATGGAGTACAAGAGCCAGTCATACTCCGTTTCCTATGAAAGTGAGCCATCCCCATTTTCGCTCTAACACTGTCCAAGTTGTAGTGTCTTGTCAGATTAGATTCCAACGCGGGTCCGTTTCTCTTCAACGGAGCTAGAACACAAACTGAATGCCATTCATGAGACTCCAGTGCGCCCTTTCTGCGCCAGATCGCCTTTGTGTCATTTCTCCGCTCATGATAATCATTCTTTTACCACCTAGAAGCTTCGCTATAACATAAGGAAAGATAGCAACCTAGAGAAAGGCCTATAACAATCTAGCTCTGCCTACCCAAGGTGTTTCTCTCTTCTCGGTGCACGAATTCTCAGGGAAGCAAAGGGTGCTTCGTTGCCATTATACCGCTGTTATTGTCTTTTGGTCTCGTAAAGGAAATTGATGAAGCAGCCATCCATTTCCTTCACAGTGGGTAATAAAAAATAATTAAATGTCAACCACTGGGTGACGACAGTAAATAATAGTGTTCATTTGATTATTCGAATATTCGACTATTCGAAATTCGATTATTCGAAATTCGACTTTTTGAAAATCGAATATTATTCGGTCATTCGAAATTCGAAATTTTGAAAATCGAATATTATTCGATCATTCGAAATTCGAAATTCTGAAAATCGAATATTATTCGATCATTCGAAATTCGAAATTTTGAAAATCGAATATTATTCGATCATTCGAAATTCGAAATTTTGAAAATCGAATATTATTCGATCATTCGAAATTCGAAATTTTTTCCCAAGGACAAAGGTATAATGCGTAGCATGTTAGCAAATGTAGACAAACTCTAACAACTCAGAAAGCCAGGCGAGGAAGCCCTACGTCATGGGCGGAGCGACGACGAACTTTTCTTGGAAGGGGTGTGGCAATCAATACGTGAGACCTTAACAGCTGCAACTCAGGACCTGAAGCCGTGGAGATTGTTGCTCAGCTACGGGACAACACTAAAGGACCCCGTTATTGTATCGGCTACCTTTCCTTGGATGTAGCATAATAGTTAACATCAACCCAGTGGCAGCGGAACGAAACATGGTTGAGCTGCTTCTTGAGTGCACTTCGCTCTCACCTTTACTGAGCAATGCTCTTTCTGCTCAGTTTTCTCTCTTTTTGTATTTCTTTTTTTCAGATTCTTTTCGACGAGTTTTTGCTCCCTTCTCGATCAACGCAATGAACAAAATGGGAGTGTTCGAATGCTCCAGTTGCATGTATAATATTATACTTAGGTGGCGAAATCAGCATGGCCAACGACATTATGCCGGAGCCTCTTGCAGGGGAAACGAGCGGCTTGGGGAGCTTCTAAGAGCGTCAAAGAAGTCGTGAAGAACAAGAAAAACGTTCAGTTCCGTGCCCAACTATTCGACTCCACCGACTTCCTGCGTTAATATACGCCTCAGAGACCTGGAGCCATACGTAAGCATGATGGACATGCGATCAGCTTTGCGCATCAAGGAATCAGAAGACTATGCTCGGAGTGACACGATTCACGCAAGTGAGAGAAGTCCTCCGGAGATCCGAGCTTCGTGGACGTTCGAAGATCAGAGACGCTGTCACATGGGCCAAGTCGTCGAAAATTAGGTGGGCCGGCCATGTAATGCGCTTCGCACTCACCCGCCGGACGAGAGCCGTCACCGACTGGATTCCGCGGGATGTCAAGAGAGCACGAGGACGCCCACCAATGCTTTGGTCAGACTTCTTCGTGAACCCGAACCTGAACGAACGATATGGCGTTCTTCGTGTCCCTCGAGCAAGGAGGATTCATTGAAACACTCTGGTACGAGACAAAGACGAATGGAGACGCTGACGGTGCTCGCTCGAGAAATTTGACGACCCAAAGAGGTACAAACTGATACAGTTGATTTCAGCAGTTACCAGAGGATGCAGGATGCACACTGCACGATGCGCAATGCTCAAACTGAATAGACTTTGAGTTGGGGTGACCTCCCCCCCCCCCTTCCCCGACCTGTACTGAATATTATGCGCTTGCTTTTTATGGCGCAAGTGGAAATTCTTGCTAAAAGTATGAATAAACGCACGGCCTAAACAGTGGAATGGATTGCTCCGATCTTCGTCTTCTGCCTTGTTTAGCGCTATATCTATATCAGTATTAGACGCTTCTTTGATGCTAAGTGCTATCGCTCTTCATATATTCTAGCCATTTCTTAACAAAGGCGATTCGATTCAATTGGAATTCACGCCCCTTTAAAAAACCGTGCTGAGGCTGATCAGATTTAGCCGTGAATGTCTGATGCATCTCCGCTTCTCATCGGACCTTTCGAACACGTCTTCCTTCGCTAGGATTTCTTCTAGGAGAACGACTATGCCCAAGACGTCTTCAGCGATTGCGTATCGAGGTGAGTCTAAGCTCAGCTGTTAGACCCAGCTAAACAACTTACGAAATTATCAGTCTCGGCTGCCACTTGCATAATCCATCACAACAGATCCACCTCGTAGAGCAGGGCAAATAAAGCAGGTCTTAAATTCATGAAGGGAGGCAATTATGCACTTGCATACTGGTATGCGAGATCTGCTGCATTCCTCTGAACCATGACCTCTTTGGATAATACACGCGACTGGGCACTTCCATGAATAGGCCGAGCCAAAAGCAATGCTAGATAGATTTAAGCCGCCACATTCATATGAAATATTTCCGTTTGGAGGCAAGCACACCAGCTATTCAAATAAAAGCCGTCAAAATTTAAGTGTTTGCAGATATGGTGTTCTGGCTTAGGTTTACGCCCTTAAAATGCTAGACTTCTAAAGACGGTGTAGGCGAGTGGTAACACAGTCGGAGTAGGTGCCGGTAGTCGCGTGCACCTGATAAAGTTATTGGTTCGGGTTTCCCGCCGATACCATCCAAGCCTTCAACCCCTGGGAGTCCGTGAAACGGAACCAGACGCGTTTGGGTCTTTATTATAGTTTTACAGTCTCTATTATAAAGACGATGTACTAGTGGATGTCGACGTATTCATTGGCGCAGCACGGAAACCGTTACAAGGAAATTTAGAGGACACTTGTTAAGATGGCACTGGGTTTTGGTGAAGCTTGCACAGCATATTAAGAACACAAGATTTACATGCCTAATTAGTCCAGCTTCTGGAAGGTCGATTTCTCAGCAACTGTTTGTTGCGCTCGAGCGACATCATACCGCTGGACATTTCGAAACGAACCACCTTTCCACCGGATCGTCGTGCTCAAGGGGGTCCCGGGCAGGTGGTCCGTAAATATAAGCTCGCCCACCCACCTGAGTTAGCCTACCTCCAGGTAAGGGTGACTGGTGGTTCATCTCGACCTCCACCGTAAAGGTTAGCGTTGCTGGTTTCTACTACATCGCTCCTTGTCTCCTTGTTTCCTTAGGAATTAGTTCTTGTAAGATGAAATGTTGTTTGGGCGAATAGTTTCCAAATGTCACTTCGACTCTTCCAGGCTCCGACGAAGGGGACATCGCCGAAACTTTAGCCAGAATAAAGGTACACCAATCTTGGTCAACAGCTGCAGTCAACTTCATATCATCAGTGCTAACAATGCCAAGATTTATGGAAAGTCGGACGTGGACAGTGCATCATAAAAACATTTTACAGTGCGAAAAATATGTCCATCTAGTTATGGATGCTCTAGCCGAGGTTTAACACCCAAAAGTGAGAAAATGTTAAATAAATAAATAAATAAATAAATAAATAAATAAATAAATAAATGGTTGGTTCTTTTCTTATCTATGGGACAGGCATATGAGTGTCAAAGTCGGGAACTCTATTTCCAGGTGCTATCCCTGCTCCATTGGCGTCCCTCAGGGTGGAGTCCTGTCTCCGTTACTCTTTCTCGTCTACACATATGATCTGCCACAAAGACTTAAAACACATCCGGCCGTAGAAGTGAAGATGTATGCCAAGATACACGGGGCATAGAACGACCACAATCAGGAGGAAATTTGCCAGGCTGTTTCTCAATCTATCACAAATATGACGGAGTGGGCTGCAGCCTGGCAACTTCCGGTAAATATCTCGAAGTCATATATTCTACATATCGGTCTGGACAATATGACTGAGTATAGATATCATGATTTGACATTTAGACGTGTAACCGAAGTGTACGATCTAGGGGATTGTCTCAACTCTCGTATAGATTTTAAGACGCACAAAGAGGCAATCATTAAAAAACTTTCTCCACGCTCTTCTCTATTCTTAGAAGCATTCAGTGCAATGACGCGCCCACCCTGATAAGATTATACAACACCTACGTATTACCGATCCTAGAGTACGGCTCGCAAATATGGAGTCCGTCCTCTAGAAAGATGCGGTTGAAACTGGAAAGAGTTCAAAAGAGTTTCACTAAAACACTTTTGTGGAGATGCGTACCAATAATTGCACACCGAACGCCAAGTTATTTGTAGTGAAAGACTGAAATACTTCAAAAAAATCTAAGCAGCCCCCTTTACAGACGTACTTTCAACGACATTAGCTTTTGTTATAAAGTTCTTAAAGGAAAACTTAGAATAAAGCCCTCGAAATACTGGAATTCAGGCCGTGTAGTGGGCGTTCAGGTAATTTTTTTACAACTTGCGCCAGTAAACAGAAACTGTCGGACACAGGTACATAATTCCTTGTTTTACAGGGGAGCTCGTTGGCTTCAAATTCTACCATTCAGTATATATTTTGGAGTCAACTAGTGTCCCCGCCTTTAAGACAAAACTGAGGCAAGTTAAGCATCTTCTTTTAGATCTTCAAATTCAAGGGGTCTGGGCGATTGGGTTGAGCTACATGCAGAGTTACCACACTCGCTCGTTGCAGTGGGACCCGGTGAATAGAGCAAGGGTCCCGGATCGTCGATACCAGTTGTACAGTGAAAGTGATACTAGAGATACGGGATGCAATTGGATTACGCTTTGATACACAGTGTGTGTTGTGTTTGTTCACACTTAGTGAACCAATATGCCTGCATCGATTTCATGACTGAAGTTAGAAGCTATTCAGAGCTTAAATACAGAGGAGCCCATTATGGATTTTTTCTCATGTTTATATTTTCGTTATATAATATGTACATATATATATATAGTGCATAGAGTCATGCTCTACATTGAGGCAGTTTACGTCTGCAAGTTCGGCTCGAATACCTCAGTTCCTATGGAAGCAGCATCGAATGGATGCGTAATGAAGGCCTAGGTGTGACCGGACTAACACCGGACTCCTAGGTGGTTCCGTACGACTAAGCTGCTTGAAAGTGATTCTCCACTCCATCGGAATCACACCATAGCTATACTGAGCGCCAAGCCGACCTCTGCTCATGAGCTACGTATTGAATCGAAGAGCTCTTCTTGGTGCAGAATCTGCACCTCAAACGCGTGGCAGTTCTAACAGCCATTTCGACAGGCACTTTCCAGGAAAAGGCAAAACTGCATTAAGCGCCTAAATGTTGCTTACTCTAATACACTATGCTAGAGCAAATTAGAGTTGCCCGTGAAGTCGAATGCCACTTTCTCAATTACGAATCAAATAAAGTAGCTAAGCTAATCCATGTGGCACAATTTGTGTACTGTAGCGGCTCATTATTTAAACCTGGTTTTAAATGAGCCAGACAATGAAGTTTTGCAGCAACTAATGAAAGAATTTTAAGAAAAGATTGTGCTGAGGGAAGCTCGTAGCCCTTATTTCCCCTCGTTACCGCAGCGAGTGAATGAGTGAGATTTCGGGGATCCCACGGCAGGCTGCGGAAGTCGCGTCGGCTTTGAATAGCTAATGGAGCTGTCGTACTATTCGGTAACGCTCAGGTCACTCCCCTTTACGAACACAACAAAAAAGGGCTAGGGCTGTCCGAGCGGTAAAGCACGGAAGGGAGCAACGAGGAAGTGGGATGCAGCACCTTCTTTCCAAATCAAAATGAATAACTTCCAAATCGAACTGGGCACGCTCTAAAGCAGTCCATCTAAACGAATTTCTAGTCCTGCACAAAATAAATAAAGGATAAAGGATAAAACACGGCGTTACTCAACCCCTTTTGGGATGCGCCACCCATTCTACTTCTACAGGATATCATGGAGACGATTTGATACGTATTCGGGCACACAATGACCCGCGGTGGCCAGCGGATGACCAAGTCGTCCCAGTCCTTCCACATTTATGACCAAGTCGATGACCAAGTCGTCCCAGTCCATTTAGGAGGGCGCACTAGCTTCCATGTTCCCAACCAAGAACATGGAAGCTGGTGCGATACCCGTTACCCCCTCCGATTGCGCTACCACGCTCCCTGCACAAAAAGAAATGCGATAAATTCCGCGCAAAATATAAAGGATAAGGATAAAGGACGGCGTTACTCAATCCCTTCTGGTATGCGCCAGCGCATTCTACTTCTACGGGATGTCGTGGAGGCGTGTTGAATGCGTATTTGGCCATACAATGACTTGCGGTGGCCAGCCGATGTACAAGTCAGTGCTTTATCCTTCCCAGACAAGTCTGGTACCAATTCACCGACCCTGGAGGGATGGAAGGCTTGGTTGGCCTGGGCGGGAAATCCGAACCAGCAACCTGGTATCGGGTGCACGCGGCAGTGGCGCCTCCTCCGACTGCGCTACACGCGCCCCGCGCAAAATATATCCCGAAAAATAAATACTGTTAGGGAGCTCCTAAGACGGTAACACCTAGTTCCAAAGTTCAGCACTGGTCTATGACACCTGAAGGTTGAGGATACCATGGCCAACTGGCCCGATAACAGTCACTCGTAAAGGCTGTCACTGTACGCGGCCATCAACGAGTATAATCGAATTTTGTTTTGGTCTATTCTACTATGGCTGTGGCTACTGTGGCTAGCTGGTTCTCATCGCGCTGGATCCGCTCTTTACATTTTTCATCATTGTAGTAGCATGCTAACATGTTTTGCTTGGTTTGTTGGTGCACTTCCTGTAGTGTACAAATAAAAATCATAAATAAATAAGGTTGCGGCTTATTTCTATTTTAAGGCGCAGAAAGGCACCCATCTCCAGCTTATCAAACAAAGAAATCGGGCTGTTTCTTCGTCGTAATTATCACGATTCTTGCCTGGGTGATGAAGAAAATTCCGATGCCTACGAAGCAACGGTATGTTCAGGAAAATTGCAAAAAGCGAAATTTTCTACAGCACAATCCTACCTAACGAGCGCTTACCCTTTCAGTCAATCAAGCAGAATGGATTAATGAGCAAGTGCATTGAGCAATACCTTCATGTAATGGGCCGAAAACTTTTTGACTTTCTGCACTTCAGAACAAAATTACAGCATCCTCCCTCAGACTCCATGTGTAGGTGACTTATGCATTTTGAAGAAATGTCAAAGTACAATGTTGTAATGTTACTAATAGCTCGGGTAGTTTGGGGTACCTCTACAAATGGTAGATACTGTTCGATTCGCCTACATTTTTCGAGCTACACAAACGTACATATCTTTACCCGACCATGTTAAATGCGTCGTGAGTGATCTAAAAATGACTGGAGTATGCTTTTTGCGATTGGAGCAGGTTATTTCCCAGGACACTAATGCTTCCACGGACCTTTAAGCATAACGTACTTTGCTAGCGTCCATTATGTCAGACACGTCCCTAGAGTCCGTCGTGCACAATGCACACTGAATCGACGAAATCTATCGCGCGAACGAACGCATGCCCTCTGTGCTCCTGACTTCCGTTAGTGGAAAAATTAAACTACGCGAGACTATTTCGAAGAGTTTGGAGAGTTTATGATAGATTTCTGGCCGCCCTTCTTAGGAGATGCTCTATTCTGTCCGGTGTGTCTTTGGAGCGTGCCGTGCACGATGCACATGGAATCGACGGAATCAACCGAGTGGGCGATTAGGGAGTCGATCACTTCATCTGTGTTTCATACGGAAGTAGCCATAGGGTTCATGTTGCAACGAACCTGCCTGTCTGTTTAAGAAAACGTCTGCAGCCCAATCTGAAGGGAGTTCACGATTACCATTCTATTTTCACGTGAGCACGACAGTTTACGGTCTTTCTGGTTAAAAGTTGTCCGTTTACGAGACGGATTAGTACTCTACATATTAGACAGTCTAAATTCATATATCGAATTCGCATGTTTCCTGTATGGCGACAAGTTTCCCAATCGAGGATCCTTATTCTTCTACATTTTTGTGTGGAGGATAAGCTCATCAGCAGGCGTCGCAGCGGTAGAGTGACGAGAATACGTATAAAACTTGTTATGTAGTCGATTCCGATGCCCAATAACTCGGAAATTCTCTAATCATTTTGGATGAAACGTTTGATATTGCTTTCAGCGCTAAGACGATGTTCCAAGGAACAGTTTGGCTATTATATTTTGGAGCTCTAAACTACCGGTTCGTACTACGTAAGTGGGAGCACTGGGGTGGATTTGGGAACGGCTTAGTAGAACTACATGTCTGCTTGCTTTTTCAGGTTAGCAGCTTCTCAAACCTGCCAATGGTATTGGTATTGGTACTAATGGTGTTAGACTGAATTTCGGAAAATTTTCTTTTTTGAGAAAGAAGAATTGAAAATTTGCATACAATGGCAACGGGCGATTTCAATACTCTGCAATTTCTCAAATTTTCAAGTCAGATATATGAACTTAGGCTGCAACAACTTTCAGTCGGAAAGACTGTAATTCCTTAGAGCAAGAGCGCTCCGAAAATACTTGCGCGAAGAATTATCGTGCTCACGTGGAGCTCATGTAGTAGGTGAGGCTCATACGGTAATCATGAACTTCAAATCACAGTTAGGCTGCAGACGTTTTTTACAGGCAGGCCGTTACTACATGAGTCCCATGGTTGTTCCTATCTGAAACACAGATGAAGTGGTCGAATCCCTAATCGCTCACTCGATTGATTTTATCGATTCGATACGCATTGTGCACGGTACACACAAAAAGCACGCCAGACAGAGTAGAGCATCTCTTAAGGGGGCGGCCAAAAATTTATCCTAAATACTCCAATCTCTTCGAAATAGTCTTGAACAGTCATTATTTTCCGTAAGGAAAGATAGAAGCACAGTGCTTTCGTCCACCCAATAGAACTAGAAGCGTGCGTGCCCTGGAAAATGACTTGCCTCAATCGCATAAAGCTTGCTCCAGTCATTTCTGGGCCACTACGTAATCCATTGAGATGTTCAGATTTCTTCAGCTGCCCTACACAGATGAAACCGTCTGCATTATTGAAATATGCTTCTAAGCGACAAAATTTGTGCTCTGGTAAGATCTCCAACCCAACTGAATCCATTTATCTAGCACTTCTGATTTTTCCTTAAAACCACTCTTCCGGAACTTTGGCCGTTTACACGATGCAGTGGAGCTCAATGAAACTGCTCGCCTCCTTTGACGTTACCGATGGCTACCCATCACTTAGACAGGATTATAACTCGAGAGTCTGCCACTCTAAATAGCTCCTAACAAAAGAGGAAAGGTTAAGCCAAGCGTTATACAAAAGATGTGAGTAAGCCTCAAGGCTTGTGTCATTGATCTTCGCTTAGTCAGGATCGCAGAAGAGTTTGTTGGAAACGAAGGATGTTTGTCGAAACTGGAGTCTGCTCCTACACAAACCATGTTCATGTTAAAATAGACGCTTTTCTCATAATGATCGACACTTCCCGAAGGAAGTAGGACACTTTTGAAATCAAACTGATCATCTTCTAAAGCCAAACGACCACGTTCCGCATTATACCAAACACCCATCAAATAATCAACAAGAAGGTCAACATTTTCGTCTCACAAGAAGTCACAATCATATTAGGAAAATTTATGATTCACCTTTTCCAAAAAGGCGAACACAGTGTTCGAGACTTTATAAAATCTTTACCTTGATAAAACGAAGAATATGTCAAAATCAATTTTAAAATGCAGGAAAACATCAAATTTGTAGTGTGTTTTAAGAAAAGATGACCTCGTGCAGTCGTCCAGCATTTTGGTTTTCCTTTGAAATAAAAAAATCAGAAATTTTACTTACGTATAGTTACGCACTTGTAGACGGTATAACAAAGAATTTGCAGAAGAACACACATCCTTTTTTTCAGTTTTAAGTAAGCATTCACGCTATCATTTAATGAAAGATAGTGATGACCTAGGCGAGAGTACAGCGTGCTTTTTTTCACATACTTAAAAATTGTAGCCTTACTGCGCGTTGGAATAATATTTGAATCGTTACTTTAACTGCAGGAATCTAAATTGTAGAAATTTTCAAGCAGTACGCTCAATTTATTGTGGAAAGTGATTTACAAACATTTAAAAAACAAGAGGATCTGCTTCAATCACACACCTTCGATTTTATTTAGGAGTAGCTGATGATTCAACAAATGCAATTTATAAATAACGTGAAATCTGACAGGGAAGAACGGGTTGGTGGTAACACTAACGCCATCAATTAAACGAATCATGCGAGTGCATGGCATGACTTCCTAGGGAAGTCAATGCGCAATTTTCGAGTTTGAATTAGCCTAAGAACATTTATTGCTGCAGAGGCTTCGACGTTGTGATACAATTTAAAATCGGGCTGATTCCTTTAAAAAAATCCTTCGCCACGATATTTTCTGATTTCTGACTAATTTCGGTTTTCCCAGAAAACAGAAAGCAGAAACAATTTGTCCAAAATGGCCAGAAAACGGTAAACAGAAAACAGAAATTCCGCCCCATCCTGGTTCATAAACACGAGCTGTATCCATGGTATTCTTCAATAAAAGTATCACTAAGCTCTTGAAGGGTCCGAGGATGACTGAACCGGCACTACAGTTAAGGAAAATGTAATGCATGGCGTATACCTAGAGATTGATCAACTTGGATCCATGCACATTACCCGCTTCTGCCACTATATCACTTTCTCGTCAAGATGGATAGTTTTCAAGTTTTCACCTTCCAAACCCAAATGACCCTTTTCAAAAAATAAAACTCAATTTAACTCAACCTGCCACTACGAATACGCCTACAAATATCAAATTTGACTGGGATGGTGACTAGCTTAATTTGAAAAGTGCCGATTTAATTCAAAGGTGCACGGTTTGACATGAAAGAGGTATATTTCACCATATCTTGGAGGATTAGAAGAAGCCTGAATTTGCGTTGCGGTCAGAGGAAACGACATCAGTTAGCTCCCTGATGACGAGAAAGAATTCAATTGTGGATGCCTTACGCTCGGTCGCAGAACACGAGGAGCAAGCCGGAAAGCAAATGCGGCGCAATGAGATCAGAATGCTCGTCCCTGGGCTCTGTCATTTAATAAAGCTTCACGAATCCAAAAGCTTGCACAGACTGGGTCGCGAGTGCCCAGCGACTCCAACGGATACGACTGTGTGGCCGTAGCTCGAGAAGTGACGGATTTAAGGTGCGCTGGAAATAGTGTACATGCTGTGAAAATTAATCCGTTTAGAGATTAAAAGGAGAGAAACGGGCAATCTCGCTTCACACGAACTGCACCAAGAATTGCCGATTTTAGTGGACATACATGGTAGAAGAAGACGTGGTGGATTTGTCTGAGCAGCTTCAGGAGTGGATGGTGTGCTGAAGATGAGCTATTCTTCTGGAAAAGGCGCTGCATGTTTGTGTTCCCATAAGATTTGAGTTACGAGGCTCGTTTTGCGTCTTGACACATGCGCTGTCGTAAAAATAATGTGCGATGTGTTCGTGAACCCATGGAGCCAGGAGGCGCTATCGGAGTCACTCTACAGATCTGAAGTTTACGTCCTGATTTTTTTATTTGGCAGTTTCTAAGGTGTACACTCATAGAATTAAAATTAGGCCTGTTCCGATCATAGGTGGCATTTATCGTGTTCCAGCACCAAAGGTTTTCCCATACCAAAACAGATCATTGGGTTGCGTCACGCAACTCCTCCCTACAACGCACATTATAAGGATTCTTCCTACATTGCAAAGGTGCTTCAGTTGCCCTTTATCTGTGAAATTCTGTTTTCTGGTAGCCGCCTAGCTAATAAAGCTAATAAATAGCAATAGCTGCCTAGCTTAACCCAGTATAGCACGGTGTTGTTCGCCGCTGCGATTTTGAAAGTTGTACTAAGTTATTGCTGTTAGTGTAAGCGAATCGATATCAATCATCGATATCATCTTTACACGCATTTTTAGCTTTTCCCTCCCAAAGCTTCACTCATACGAGGAAAAGATCGACGGTAGAGAAATCGTCATTGTTCACCTGTCGTCTTTCTTTCCGCTTATTATCGAATGACTCGAGCGGATGCCAGCAACGCTTTTATTCTTCCCTGTGGTGTACAAGAGTACATAGTCCATTGGAGCCTGCTCACTTATACGGATAAAGAGGATCAAACCTTTCTTCTAGGGCTTATACAAAGGCAGTTGATCACCGAGGTGGACCAAAGTATCTTGTTGGTCTTTCTTTTCATCTCACAAAATTTAGTAAGCTACGGTTCTTTGAAGAGCCGGTATCAGTGAACGCCTCATGTAGGCTAACTTAATCCTCAACAGCTCCGTCAAGTATCAACGCCTCTCAGCATCAATTCTTGAACGTATCGGAACTCCGAAGACCTTCTACCACTTGCGTGAATCGTCTCTCCTCGAGTATCTTCCTCTCATCTTTTTCTCTTATGGTTGACCATCGCGATGGACATTTTCTTTTTTTCCTTTTTTTTATTTCCTTAGATGACAGTCGTCGTGTTTGACCTGCTCTACTAGTGCTCTGATTTTGAAGGAGCATATAAGCGCAGAAAAGTGGGCACGCAGCCGAGCGCTCTTCGTCTTCCTGACTACTGCTTCAACGCTCTCGAAGGCTCTCCAGGGGTGGGGTTCGTTTTTGGCTCGAGCCATTAGGTGATTCAAAATGGCAAAAAATTGTCGTCTAATAAGCCCGTTTCGACTTGCAGTAGGCTCAAGAGGAATGGAAACTACCAAGTTAACCAAGGAATTCTGGCATGTCTCCCTTTCTGGATTCAAGGTTAAAAGTGAGCGCAACAAAACGACCAGCACTAGTTTAATACATGGGACAGGACACGGACCCCTAACCCTCCGTTCATCAGTTACTGGGCGACAATTTTTGGCTCGTGGCTCGCAACAAAAACGAATTCATCCCCGTACGCCTTGATGATGCCTTACGAGACCATATAGGCCTTGTTCATAATCGTAGGGGTAGGTTCACCGACCTTCCTTGTAAGACCTAAATAACTGCAACTACAACTGGTACTTACAACTTGAGTGACTCGACCCGAACGAAGATATGCGTCTCATCGCGTAGCGTTGCTCCCCTGATGCTGCCTAATGATGTACACTTGTGTGCCTTGTCCTTATGCCTATCGTTTTGCTCATTTTCATGTGCGAAAAAACACCACTTTCATACAATTTGGGCTCGCCAAATGGTTCTGAAGTCGCCTCACAGCACTTTTACCGAAAAGGTTAAATGACAGCATATCCCCTCACAAACACTTGCCGAGACCACGCATAAACCTAAAAGCCGAACAAAAAGTAAATCTGGTCTTGCCACTGCCCCTAAAATCGACGCATTTTATGAGAATATTCTTGTCCATCAAATTCCCTATAATAAACCTTTGCACCATCCGCAAGCATTCGGCAGATGACCTCTAATCTACTGATGACTTCAGGCAGTTTGTAAGCATTCAGAACACGCAGCAATCGCACATTATAGGACATTACCTTATGGAACACCATTAGATGAAGAGAATGCTGTGAAGAACACTGTTTCTTCTTGAAGATGAACCTATTCCTTCGAACCCTAGAGCTCCCTCAATAGAGATGCTTCGGGCTCTCTTGTCAAAAACTAGAACCGCTTGTCGCGGGCCACGTGGTGATCGGGATAGGCGAATGAATCGCAAGCCAAGTGCGACCGTGCCCAGAAACGCAGGTGGGACGCAGGGAATGGACTTCTTGCCGCCTCTCTATCCAATTTTCGACCCACTCTTATACTTCTTATTTCACATTACCATAATGTAATAATTGAATACAACTACGTCAAAAGGTTTAGTAAATGTGATAAAGGTTTAATTACCCAAGTTTGAGGGTTTCACACCGTAATCGTGCAAGAAGGTCTACCCGGTTCCCAACGGCAAGATGTCAATTAAGAGGAAAGCGAGCAGATGATTCGAGAGGATCCTGCGAACCTAGACCTTTATCACAATATGACGTAATTATGAATACCTGCTAATGTATTTAGTTATTACATCATATTAGTTATTACACCGATCCGAGAAGCTTGAAGGCGATTACCAGGACACTCACTCACGATGACAGAAGAAAACCAAAGGCTTTATTCATCAGCATATTCCTGATTTGAAGCCGAAGAGAGACACTAGACGAACTATTCCGAAGTGTTCGCAAATTGGTGGGAGTTTGATAAGGTGTGTTCGTTGACAGGAGGGTCCAGCACCCGTTCAACATATGCCAAGCAGGTAGCGAATTTTACTAAATATCATTCCATGCTTTCAGTAAGTGAAACTACCGTAGTCTGCCTGATAGCCATTGAGCACTGACCTGGAGGAGGTGACGCACGAGTAGTGGGCGGAATTTAGTTGCTTCTCAGCTGGTTGTCAGCTGTTAAAGACTCTAACAAGCCCGTGTTTTTACACAGCCTGACAGCTCCACATCACTGGCGAACACGCCACCGCATTTCTATCGAGTTTTTCCAATGAACGTGCTACTTGTATGCATCAGTCATGCTCGACAAACGCTGAGCACGAGAACATATTGCAGGGAGGATGCAATTAGTCCCTAGGACCTTCGACCGTTAGACTAAAGACCTATTTTTAGATCAACGGGACAGAAAGATTCACTTTCAGTATCCGAACCCGCTATTGCACTCATATCTTCCTGATGACCTGGGTGGGTGCTAAGAAACAGACGTCGAGCTTCTTTGAGCGTTGCTTCACAGCCCTCTAATGATTCTAATGATTAACGCTTTCATCTAATGACTTATGTAAATATTTATTTATTTCTGTACGATACATAAGGCCTGTGTGATCTAAGATGCAGTGCAGTAAGAAACTGTTACCAACACAAGAACGCTAAAATATAAACACTTTAAATCTAGAATCGCAAAAGCGTTCTTCTAGCCTCCTGTAGAGCTGTTTCCAGCGAAATGAAGCTGGATCCAGCTCTACACGTAAAACGCATGATCCAGTTTCCGTTCTGGGTACACCATAAGATATTTTTTCTGAGCTGCCCATAGATCTTGACATTACATGGTAGAATTTCAAAACATCTACATCAATTACATAGGCCAGACAAGAGTTTGAAAGCCACAGAGACTCCAGTAAGTTTACAGCGAGAAACTATGGATAGCAGCATATATTAGGGGTGGGGGAGGGGCAAAAGTAATGAAACTCAACATGCCGTGCCCATATATCTCGTGACTGGAGTCCGGTTTCGTGCTTCTCGTATTTGTATGTTCATTGGCTACTTACTGAAGGCCACCTGAGAAGTGACCACTTTCGCCCTTTCCAGAAGCATGCCAAAACACCAGTCTGTCTCATGCAGAAACCCCTGTCTGGCGAGTCGTCCTATGTCGCGCAATTCTCGCCCAATCCCCAACCTCGAGCAGCCTGGGCTCAATAGTTACGTAAGATGAGACGTACGTCTTCTACCTTAACCCTGAAAAGCAGCGAGTTTGTGGGTGAGGCCTGATGACCTGTTACACCGACCTTCGTTCGGCGGGATGTTCACGGCGAGAAGCACCTTCTGAGCTTTTGAGTCTGCGCCCATGGACCGGTATATTGGAAGCTGTTTTCCGAAAGCACGATGATGGACTCTAAGGCCATGGTGAACGAAATAGAAGAGATGGACCGGCGACTCGCACTTTTCGGCCGACATCACTGGAGAGACTTGCGAGAAGTCCCCGTCGTCGAAACTTTAGAGGTGGTTCAATACCGACAGTGGCCGACTTCTGCAGCAGCGAAATGCTGAAGCTTAGTCTTCCGTTGTGTCCCGTTGTGTTGCACGGTCAGTCTGCAGCGTCAAGATGTAATGGAGTCTATCCTTCTGCCTTATTTGAGAGGAAGAAGACATCTGACACATGTTCTGCAGCAGGCACCGCTGCAGTCCATGTATCTAGCTCGACCAAAGATTGGCTCCACCGTCACAGCATTCAAGTAACGGATTGGCCGGCCTGTTCTCTTGACAGTAGCCCAAGGGAGAACATGTGGGAATCGTGGCACGACGAGTCTACGTGAATAACCGACAGTTCAATGACGTGGTGGCAATTTTGATTACATGGGACACCAACCAAACAAAATCATCCAGAACCTTGTCAGTAGCATGAATAATACGATGCATGATGTTATCAGAAATAATGGTAGTCCGATCGACTTTTGGATTTAGTAAAAAGTTTGTTTTTCACAGGTGGATACACACTTTTGAAACGCCAATTTTCGACCGATTTTCTTCAAGAAAGTCTGGTTCTCGTGTGAGACTGAAAACAATTCTGAAAGCAAGTGGTTATCTATTTTCGACAACAAGGAATCTAGTGGAGCTAGTGCGGGCCTGCAGAAATAAACGCGAAACGAGATATAGGCAAGTTTCAGAGGAGATACATACTTTTGAAACGCACTGTATATGTCGTCCTGCAGTGCTCAGAGAAGTCAAGATTATTATCATTGAAAAATCCAAGTCTTTGATGCAAGAAACAGCTGCAATTGAGTAAGTGCAATTGCTAATGTAGGTACCGCTTGCTTGGAAAAATGACTCGTACTCTTGATCGCCGTGGCTATTCACTTTCACCATTACATTCACCGTCGCGACAGCTTCTACCAGAAAGTCAGTGGAAAAACGACTGCAAGAAAGAGTTATGCGACAGTTGTACAGTCATGAATAGTAGAAGGTGAATTATTGCTCCAAGACTAGGTCACGTCGTCATCTTTCCTTCAGATTTTCCAGGAGATATGAGAAGTTCAGCTTGAACCTACCCTGGCTCGGATTAACCTTTTCAGAGGACGCTGTCCGACGCTAGTGCAGCCGTGTCGGACATTGTCGGACAATGCTCCTCTACACCCCGTTTGTTCGTTACTTCTCACAGATACGTAGCATCACTCTTTATTACATAAACTAGCGCATCCTATACTACCTACATTCAAGGAGGTCCGCGTTGACACTTTTCTATAACAGTTTTATTCAAACAACATTCCGTGGGATGACCATCCGCATGTGTGTGCTGCACGATCACCTTTACACCAGCTACAAGCGAAACCAGTTGAATGACTAATATCGCTCAGCGTCCATCGGCTAATGGCTATCGGTGGCAAAAATTCTCGCTGTTTAGATCTCTTGGTGGACTGCTCTGCTGTTTCAATGGACATGTACAAGTGTCGCCAAAAGCCATCAAAAAATCAACATCATTCGATATCCATGGGTGTCCCTAAGGCGAACATCGCTGCCCGGAAAGCAGAAGATGCGGGTTCGAGTCCCGCCTGGCGCAAGAGTTTTGATCGCAACAAAACATCCTGTAACAACATATAGCCTCTCTACCAGCCGCTCCAGGCTTAAGCAAATGTGTTAGAACATTGTTACTAGTAAGGTCTTCAGCTTAACCGGCTCCATGCTGATATCAGCGACCGGCCCATCCCGTATCACGGGTGGGTGCTGACAGGCCTCGAGGATATCGCGGATGTTACGTGCGGTCAAACAGCGCCGGTGGTGTAAGGCGAACATCGCTGCCCGGAAAGCAGAAGATGCGGGTTCGAGTCCCGCCTGGCGCAAGAGTTTTGATCGCAACAAAACATCCTGTAACAACATATAGCCTCTCTACCAGCCGCTCCAGGCTTAAGCAAATGTGTTAGAACATTGTTACTAGTAAGGTCTTCAGCTTAACCGGCTCCATGCTGATATCAGCGACCGGCCCATCCCGTATCACGGGTGGGTGCTGACAGGCCTCGAGGATATCGCGGATGTTACGTGCGGTCAAACAGCGCCGGTGGTGTAAGGCGAACATCGCTGCCCGGAAAGCAGAAGATGCGGGTTCGAGTCCCGCCTGGCGCAAGAGTTTTGATCGCAACAAAACATCCTGTAACAACATTACAGGAAATATTTTCAGCGTAGTGGATGCAGAGTATATCAAAATTAGAGCTCCACCCCAAGGCAAAGCAATGGCAAATTTCTCACTAACATTTAAATCGTTGACGTTAGGAAGGCTCTCCGTGAACATGTGCGAAGGAACTTCGGCCTCTCATTGCAACTGACACCTTGCTGACATGACGACCTGACCTCATCAGTCATAAAGGTTAACTTTATTACTGATCCAATTAGGAAACCTGAACTGAGAGAGTTGAGTAACACTTGCGCTGCCGTTTTTCACAATTCCAGTCCCAAATATTCACGGAACTAGGGATGGAGTAGACAATGCAGCGGATTTTGGGATCAACCTCAAAACATCTACGGTTCCGGTGAATTGGGTTTAAATGCAAACTATTAATGTTTAACAACGACCGTTCTTAGTTGCTTGAAAAACTTTAGCAAAGAATTTATCAGACGAGATGCGGTTCTCATATATAGTATTCAGTTGAGCTTGGTCGATTGAGGCCATGACTGCTTTATTCTGCTACGTAGGCGTTTAGACACTCGTCTGTACGTCGTAAGGCGAATCATCTACCTTATTTTGATATAAAATTGTCCTGAGGTCTAATAATGTCATAAAGGATAAAGGATAAAGGACGGCGTTACTCGATCCCTTTTGGGATGCGCCAGCGCATTCTACTTCTACGGGATGTCGTGGAGGCGTCATGAATGCGTATTTGGCCATACAATGACTTGCGGTGGCCAGCCGAACAAGTCAGCGCTTTATCCTTCCCAGACAAGTCTGGTACCAATTCACCGACCCCGGAGGGATGGAAGGCTTGGTTAGCCTGGGCGGGAAATCCGAACCAGGAACCTGGTATCGGGTGCACGCGGCAGTCGCGCCTCCTCCGACTGCGCTACACGCGCCCAATAATGTCATATTGTCATTAATTTATGAGAATGAGGGGGAAATGCGTCAGGGCTTTTTCATTAGCTTTTTGTGGTAAAGTACGCTTAAAAGACGCAGGATAATAAGAATGTTGTGGTTGCTCTTTTCTCTTTTGATACAACTCAAATTTTATATGAGTTCTGTTACAAACAACCATGTATATCGTATCCCCACCATAGGATGTAATATCAAAGCGCAGACAGAAGTACTGAATCGAAAACGTGATTCAACAGGCACTGTCTCCCTTAATCTTCTGGGTTGTATATGATCATTCTGCCAGTCATGATACTATATATACCATCTTCACGTCGAACTGCACACTTTTCAAATCAAATTGGACACTTTTGACGTCAATTTGGACACAGTTCTCAGCCATTTTAAGACTTTTGAAATCAAAGCGAACTTTACTAAAGCTTCTTTTACAGCAAACTAGAGACTCTCCAAAAAGGTTAGAATAATTTTCGATCAAGAAAAATTGTTGTATGATATCTTTGAAGTTTTAATTCACTTACCCAACCAGGTAACACGTTGCTCAAAATTTTATAAAATTAACATTTCTAACGAAAAATGCTCGTTTAAAGCATGTTTTGAAAGGCAAGAAGGCAGTCGTCTTCAGTGCTAAAGGAAGAGATTGCGCATTGTCCTACTCCAAGGCGTCTAGATTTTTATTAGATTGACAACGAAATTTCTATTTGCATGGATTTTAACACCTGCTAATGATAAAATATAAACATAAAAACACAAATGTCCTCACTTTGAACGCCACTTCGATATGGAAGAGTTCCCTTTACACTTTTCACGTAAAATTGGACACTTCAGTTCGACGTGAAAATGGTATACATATTTATTTATTTATTTATTTATACGTGAAACGCACATGCAAAATATAAACAATTCATGAGAATACTAAAAGAAATGTTAACAAAAAATCTCAAAAGAAGAGCGTGATGAACAAGAAGATTGATTGAGCATGATATCTACATTCAAAGAAGGGTAAGCGATTAAGCGTTTCCGAAATGTCTGTCTAAAGGCCTTTTGAATTTATTCAAGATGTCAGGAATGGGAGGTGTTTTCAATAATTTGACGAATTCGGAACCAGCCCTTTGTGCAAAGAACGTGGCACGCAGAGAAGTCCTAGATCGTGGAAAATGAAGCATTGCCTGTGCACCTCGAGTGGTGGAGGGCAAAATCTTGTAGATCTGTTCCACAGATAGACCCGTTATTGAATTTAGAATTTTGTAGATCATGGTGAGGTCGTACCTTTTTCTTCGAAGAGCAGGCGACGAGATATCAAATATTTTATTGCGTACAGGGGCAGGCGGTATGGTGTAGTACTCATACCTATGAAGCCTTATCCACAGCTTTCTAGTAACGTTGTTTTGAACTGCTTCAAGTTTTATTATGCTGCGACTTGAAAACGGGTTAAATATGGTTGTACCATATTCAATCGTGTATCCTATAAGACTGTAAAACTGTATATCCTGCGAAACTAAAAAAGACGCATCATGCCTTATCATCCTCAATCTTAAAATTTTTATGGAATTCCTATCGGTAGCCTACTACATTTTTGATCAAGAAATAACGTGGCTCTCTTCTTTCTGGTTCACGTTAATCTGCTAGTTCTGGCTACGCCTTATGTGTAGAGTATGTAGTCCAGGGAGTCAAGGTCATTGTTTGAAAAGAAAGTTTTGGAGAGCTAGGCGAAAACAACAGCGTGCGTACACTCCAAAAATTAAATACTATACATGAAAGCAGCACTTGTGCCAGCATTCAGCTATGCGATAGCACAGTTTGTGCAGGAGGACGATGCGACCATAACATCAAATATGAGGCATAACTTTCTCTTTCCTACTTCGTGAAGGGATGTAAGTATAAATCTGGTTCTGCTCAGAGAAAATCAAAAAAAAAAGTTTTTTGAATCTGAACAGGTGACAGTGATACCCGTTTTTGAGACTCGCTTTGTAACCCAGAACGCTTAAAACTTTAAGTGAGTAAGTGAATGAGAAAAATCCCTGAAAGATTGGAACTTAGGAGAATCTGCAGAGTATGCTACTCACCACTTTCTGATAAAATAAGGAGTTAAGGGAAAACGCTCGCAAACGTTCAAATATTCTAGAAAACGGTGTCCATTAAGAATGGGGAGCACTGTGAAGAACATCGCTTGTTATAAGTAGGTAGGGCGATGTAATAGAAGAAAACCATTATTAAACTGCTGATTAGCAACAGCTGTGGCCTCCAATTAAAAATGGCACGAAGCAACAGGTACAATCCATTTGAAAACATCCTCAGCTCCAGAACAGTTTCCATGTCATTGCTGCCAATGTCAAAATTTGGATCACAGTTCCACAGTAGCGCTTCAGGTAAAGGGGCCATAGAGCAGTCATTCAACGGTGTAAGTGAAGTAAAGTACGCTACGACGTCTTCTCGAGTTCGAAGCAGAGCTCCTTTCGGTCAAACTTTCCATTGCGCCATTTATGCGTAGCCCGAGTCGAGGTCGTTGGCTAGGATCCCGCATAGCCCAACCAAACTTTCATCCTTTCTTGGTTGGTGAATTAGGGCCACAATTGCATAGGAAGGACAACCGTTGACCCGTCCATCGGCTGGCCACCACAATTCCTTGTGCAGAACAAAGTAAAATTTTACTCCACGCATTTTTTCACGCTTCCTAAAAAGCGCTTCACGCTTTCGGCGCGATCATTTAAAGCTCTCCAAGTGATGTAACAAACTTCGTCAGTAAACCCAATTTGTTGAAATTACTGCAGGTTCACGTCCCGAGAAGTCGAAAAAAATTTCGCTCGGAGTTTTTTTTGTATAGGAGTACGCAAGTAGGGTTATTTGGAATGTTAGCCACAAATATGGCATGGACGGCTCAAAAAAATCCAATCTGTTCTGACACCGTGCGCAACTTTGATGAGTAGCGGTCATGCATAGTATTGCCCATAATGTACAATCGATTACGTATAATACTTTGCTAGTTCTCCACCATAAATAGCGTCTGTGAATCTGGACTCCGTTCTGGTGACGTTTTTTTTTAATGCGATTTCACATGGAATGTCGAATATTGATTGAATCATCTCAGGGAAGTGCGAAAATTCCGAATCACCATGGAGTTAAACCATGAAGCGCTCCCATCTGATCATGCTGTTTCTCCATCTGCCAGACCGTCATTGCTCAGCCGCACCTGCGGTTCCCAGCCTGGTTGGCGTCTGTGACTTCCGGCCTCTGAGAGTATATCACCTGCATCACCTCGCGTCCCGTTGTTCATCGAGTTACTTAAGCGAGCTCCACCAGCGGCTCCATTAGTCCCTGCTGCGCGTCAAAGTGCTCCAATAGATCCACCTTGCTCGACGACACGAATACAAGAAGGGCTTCCACTTGGTGCTCTCTTGAATCTCACGGAATAGAGTCGGTGACAGCTCTGGTCCAGCTGGTGTCTGCGAAGCGTATTACGTATTTTGGCGGGCCCACCCAATCTTCGACGACTTGACCCTCTGATCATCAAACGTCGGCGAAGCTCCGAACTCCGAAGGCCTTCTCTCAATTGCGTGAGTCGTTCCCTCCGAGAATTGTCCTCTCGATGCCACGCTGCGCGAGGCGATCACGTGTTCATCCTGCTTTTGTATAGCCCAGTTCTCCGATGCGCATGTCAGGGCAGGAACAGCAGTAGAGTCGAATAGGTAGGCACAGGGTCGGACGTTCTTCGTCTTCTTCGCGACTTCTTCTACGCTCTTGAAAGCTCCCCAAGCCGCTCGTCTCCTCCTGCTCAGGTCTGGTGCTAGGTCGTTGGCCATGTTGACTTCGCGACCCAGATACACACAGCTAGAGCATTCGGAAATATTCGTTCCGTTGAGCGAGAATGGGGCGTCAGAAACTTGTCCGTTCCTCATGAACATAGTCTTCGTAAGATTCGGCTGTAGTACACGATATCACCCTGAAGATATGGTATCCCCCTGAAGTCGGCCAACATTCGCTCCGTCTAGCTAATGCTCGGTGTTATGAGCACGATGTTGTCAGCGAAGCGCAGATGGTGCAGCTGCCGGCCGTCGACTTTCACTCCCATGTCCTCCCATTCTAGTTCGCGCATGACGTTTTCGAAAGTGGCTGAAGACCTGAAGACCTTCGGGGATATGGTATCTCCTTGCCGAACCCCTCTCTTCACGTCGATGACGACGTCGTTGTAGAATGGAGAGATCTTGGTCGTGAATCCACTGTACCGCTCTCGAAGGACTCTGATGTACTGAGTTGGAACGCCCAGAGTGAGCAGGGCTTCGAGGATCGCTTCAGTCTCCACGGAGTCGAATGTCTTCATCAGGTCGATGAACGTAAAGCACAGCGGCAGCTTGTACTTTGTTATGAGCACGACGTTGTCAGCGAAGCGAAGATGGTGTAGTTGCAGGCAGTCGACCTGCACTTCCACACCTTCCCATTCTGGATCGCGCATGACGTTTTCGAGGGTGGCCTTGAAGAGCTTCGGGGATATGGTATCCCCCTGTCGAAACCCTTTCATCGCGTCGATGACGACGCCGTTGTAGAATAGTGAGGTCTTGGTCGTGAATCCATCGTACAGCTCTGGAAGGACTCTGACGTACTGAGTAGGAACGTCATGAGTGAGCGGGGCTTTGAGGACTTTAATTTCTACGGAGGGACACCCAGTTCGGCTGCTGTCCATTCGCGGACTTCGGAATGGAATCCATCCAACGGCTATAACGCTCTCTTATAGCAGAATTTAGTCAGTCTCCTAACTCAGAACCGTGCGCTTCACATCAAAGCCATTTCCGTCGTGTACTTCCACCTTATTACCTTATACTGGCCTAGAGAATTGTTACGGTAACCCTTCTTCAACATACGAGCATTCAACTTAAAGAATAATGTTCGACGTTGATCAACCTTTGTGCGAAGGGTCACCCATCCTGCACCAACGATTCAACGAACGTATTTGTCTTGTGCAATGAGTTGCTCTGGCGACGCTATGGAGAACACGGCTGGCAAGCCCATCCGTTTTCCGCGGTACGCGTGGTGGTGTGTCTGGTATTCATGCGCAAACTACTTCAGCTTTCACACAATCTTATGTCTTACCGTAAGGGTAAACAACGCAGTTTTCAGCTAGCTTTCTAAGTTATTTCCTTTGAAATCTGTACAGTGTAAAGGCGTAGAGCATTCCCGCACGGTCAGAGGGAGGTGCGGGTTCGAGTCCCGCCTGGCGCTAGAAGTTTTGATCGCAACGAAGCATCGTTGTGACAGCTTACAACCTCGACCAGCCAAATGAGGCTTAAAGAAACTGATTTTAATTGAGTTAGTTTTTTTCAGCTTGTCAAGTTTACGTATGAAGCCCTAATCAGAGTCGGACCACTGACCTCCCCCGATAGAGAGCCTTCGGGCTCTCCTGTTAAGAGGAATCTCGGGCCGCTTGTCGCAGGGCAACGTGGCGCGTCCTCGGGTGGTGGATAGGGGAGTGAATCGCGAACCAAACGCGATAGATTACTGCCCAGAGACGCAGGAGATAAGCAGAGGGCAGACTTATTGCGCCTGCTGTTGGGTCGACCCGTTCCTAGTGTGTGGACGTGGCAGAGTTGATGTGTTCGCTCCTGCGCGGATTGTAAATGTATCGGCACGAACAAAAGCTCTACGCCGGCGCGACGGAGCCTGACTAGCTGCTCGTTTTTACTGCAGTCTACAACAGCACTAAAGGAACTCATTCCCCTAACCCCGAAAAGCCCCATTTCTGCAACAATGGGAGGGACGAGTACGGAGAGGCTGCTAAAGTCTCAGGGCCTAGCCGGGCTGCGCAAATTGAGAAAGACTAGGATGACGATCTGTACTTACAACGTTCGCACCTCGTATCGGAAGCATATTCGAGGACCTGATGATGCATGCCAGGAAGAACAAATACGACGTCATTCACCCAACACCGGGACAAGAAGACACCGCCCCTACGCACCGCCCACGACTCCGGAGAAGAACTGCTCCTCGGAACATGCGACGGCAGGGGAGCAGGCGTCGTTGGTGTCCTCGTCAACACGCCATGGCCATGAACATCGAATCTTACGAGTCTCTGACAAGCCAACTCGGCGTCTGTGACCGAAGCGATGGGCCTCCAGAAACTTTCGAAGTAATACGATAGCGTGGAGCGGCTCGAGCGTCAGGAAACTACCAACTGACGTCCGAGTTTGCGAAACTACGCAGAACGGCGACGAAAAGGATCTTAAGAAGAGAAGAGCGGAATTGCTGGCTGAGGCAGGGTTGAGCATCTGCAATGCTCGCCAGAACTTCACCAACTTCAAACCAAGATGGCTGCTCTTCGAGCCCTGATGGAATCGTCACCTCTTCCAGAAGAGCGCAGGACCGTCTTTGTGTACAAGAAGAGAGACGTGAGCGACACTGGCAACTATCGTCCGATGTTCCTGCTGTCCGTAGACTACAAGCTGTCCACTCGAGTCATTCTGATTAGGATCAGCCGAACGCTGGACGAAGGACGGCCACGCGAACAAGCAGGATTTCGGAGAGGATTCAGCACGATCGACCACATACACACCATTACGAAGCTCATCGAAATGTCGCGAGAGCACAAGCTGCCGCTGTGCCTCACGTTTATCGACCTGAAACAGGCAGTCGACTCTGTCAAAACTCCTGCATCTTAAGATTTGAAACTTACAGGATGCAAAATTAAAAAAAAAATCCAAAAGGCCATATCTAGGGGGCCTGTGCCAAGCCCTATTCTTAGCCAGAGTCTACGCCTCCAATTGCACTGCTCCGTTCACCAACCACACTATTCCCGCATCGGCTCGCTGAACAACCATGAGCAGTTTCACCACGTAGGCGTTTAATGATGAAGCAAAATGGAAACGCTGAAGTCCAATGGTACTGACAGAAAGCGATTAGGACACCTAAATCCCGATAAGGAAGTGCCCAAAGACTAGGCGAGACGCTGAAGAATGTGAAGAATTTTAGTGAATTTTGGAGTAAATTAGACAAACCTTGACGACGATGAATAACGCAGTTTTTTGCAGCTTACGAAAAGCAGGGGAAGGATGCAGAATCTCAGAAAAACAAGGAAACAAAGAACAAAACCAGCGGAATTGCATCCAATTTAACGGGGCCTCACATCCTGTGAGGCCGCAAAATCTTTCGTCTCGCCAGCCAAAATTGGCTGCAGAAATGTAATGCTTCTGCTCCACGTCCTGTGTATTCTTCGGATATCAGCAACCCTACACCCATTCAGGCCTTTAAACAAAACACTGGACGCTGAACGACTGAGTCTCCGTTGTATTCATATGAAATTGTGATCCAAAATTTGGAAAAAGAAAAGCAGATACGCCAGCAAAACCAAGAGATTCGTTTTTCCATGCCCGCAGTTTCACACTGGTGTTAATAAAATGTCTTATAAGTTGAGCGGAGTATTGAATTGGTTGGTCTAATCTATTTCTAGAGCGACAGACCAGTAGAAAGAATAAGTGGAAAGACTAATAAGTGATCAACGGACAAATTATCTGCTTTATGAAGGAATCGGTGAGTAAATTAAGAAGAATTGGTGTCACTTTAAGAAAAGCGGACGGAAAAATCTCCATGCTGCAAATTTTATCAACCGGCCCCAGTAGAACAGGTCGCAGACTATGTAGAGTTTGCTCATTTGAAAAGTGCTAGTCTATCGTAATCCAGAGTCCAAAACCTGGGAGCTCTGCGAGCTGTGAAACACCTGAAAGACATTCATCATAACAGCATCCATTTATTTCAAGGAATTTCATTAAAATCGAAACATGGTCTTAGCAGTAAGCCGGCAAAAAAGAAATGAACCTCCATAGATTGGAGAACAAAGGGGAGTGCGGTCTTTGCCCTTTCGAAGTCGAAGAAAAGATGGACTTTCGGTTTAGATAAGCAAACAAAAAGTCGCCTAAATGTTCCAACTGCGGACTTCCAACCACCACTAAAAATCGCAGTTCATAATGCTATAAGTAAATTAGGACCTTTAGCATATAATAACCGGTGGAAGCGTCTGCTTGTCGATCTTCGTCTCCGTCCTCACGAGGAAGGGTTATGAGGAAAAGAGTTACTACTAAGGGAATCGCTCATGTATAATACATATCGTAACCGTTGAGTGGTATGCAGTGTCGATTAAACAACCATTGTTGATTGGGCCTTCAATTTTACTGCAGGTTTTTGAGTATTTTATACTGCAAGGTAGAAAAGTGGGGTTTGGGTAGGCTCCTCAGCGCGAAAAGTGTCCGAAGTTTGGCAGTCGCTAGGCCGCTAAACGTCTTGTACTAAACGCCTGGAAAAAGATAAAAGCAGCCTTCGCAACGTGACGAACAATCACATGCTCTGTAGAAACTCAAAGGAACGCCCGCTCTCCAAATCTCTCACGTTGCAGCTCCTCCCACTCAGTTTGACTACTCAAAAGCTGAAGCAACAGCTAGGCCAAGCATTACACGAAAATTCCGCACTGAGACTTCCATCCATGTTAAACAGAAAAAGCACACGCATAAACATCTGTGTCAAATGGCTTTAGAGGTCTTTCAGTATGGAGTTTTTAAGAGCATCCTTTATTTATTTATTTGAATGCTTGTCACGCTGCACGAGAAACATTCAAAACGGAAGACGATATTGCAAAGAAATGAGTGAAGAGGTGCCTGACAACGATCTTCAACGAGCAAAGAATTTAGCAAGGCACGTCCTTTTAAAAACGTCGCAAATTCCATACGGTTCTTTAGGTAAAAATCAAACACGGATAGAGCTCTTACGGTTGGATACTTCATCTTTTCCACCGCGTTCCAACGATTCTTTTCAAATTTCCGCCATTTCTCATTATAGCACAGCTTGGACGAAACATTAAAGGATAAATAATAAATGAAGACGCAGTCAACCTCCTTTGGGATGCGCTACGCATTCTGCTTCTCTATGGGGTGTTTCGAGGCAACGCGAATGCGCATTTGGTCCATATAGTCCCAAGACACCAATCCCACATAGATGGAAGGCTCAGTTGCTCTGGGCGAGATCTCTGAACCGAAAATTGGAATCGGTGCCGGTTAGGTACCGTGAGTGCTCTGATAGCGCCTCCCCGCCGTCGAAGCGCTTACTTATCGGTCGTCCATGCTATGTCAAAAACCTAGCCTTCTAAACACGTTGACGACAATGTCGCTCAATGGTGCGCGACGGAATATTATTGGAACAACATTGATATTCGGTCCATCCAAGCTCTCCGATGAGGTTGTTCAGGATGCTGAACGCGATAACGATGTCCTTTTTTCACGATTACAGCCGTTTTTTAAATCGATAGTCGTGTCAGGACCACCCACTTTACCCAAACATTGTATATGTGTTATTTGAGAAGCTGGAAACAAATCTTACCTGGCATCAATATCATTGTTGAATCACCGCTCGATTGCTCATTGTTTCCTTGTTTTACAGTGATACATTTTTCATGCCTAGTGGGTAATAAATCTGTAGTGAACCACCAGATTCTATTATATCTATAGCTACGTCCTTTCACAAGATAGAATGGTCATCGCCAGAGTACGTGACGGTAGCTATGCGCTGGTGAGCGTGACCCATAAAACATACCCTCGATAGTTGACTGAAATTTCAAAAACGAACGTCTGATTCGCCATGAGCACAACCTCTTAGGTTAGACGAGGTTTTGGTCACATCGGACCCATTCCTCTCGTTCTGTACCACCCTACATACGTAACGCTACTTATCGCATCCTAGCGCAGTTGACCGAATTCCGAGAAGAGAATGCGAGATCCGTCAAATAGCCTTTCAGAGTTCGGATGTGCTTCGGCAGAATCGGTGATCCTGACACGGCCATCCTATAATAGTTAACGACGTGGTGTGGGGGGGGGGGGGGAACAGGGTAACCGTACGTAACCGTTGAGACGAACATCAGCATCGTGTTAGGTATCCCAAATTTATCCTTAGACGAAGTTTGGGTCACGATATGTCGTGTCGCATTGTGCTTCGCTTCGTCCCACGGGCCAGACACGCGAAAATCGCTCTCGTCTTCAACGTGCTAAGCAAGTGTTGATAAGGGTGAACGGATGGTATTAGGATAACGCATGCAGAAATTTCTCGCAAACGGCTGCAGCACTAACTCAGAGGCGAATACATATTGTCATGGCTTCTACAGACATGGCATACGTCAAGCATGTACCGCCAAAGTGCATCTTCTTCACATGAGTTATTATGGAGAAGCGTTTCTCATGAGAGCGGAGTTGCTTATCGACGATAGGCGATAATAACTCTTTTCCAGTTTTTTTGTAATCCCTGGGGAATATTGATGGATACGGCAACATTTGCGTCGTTTCCATGAAAAAGCGCTTCTCAAACCACAGACAGCCCGCATTGCGGAGATTATTTTGTTTGAGTGTGCTTGAGTCATAAATTTCGCAACAATTCTGTTTTTTTTCTGGATTTCAAAGTAAAGCCGCTGAAGTTTTATACCTTGTTTGAAGGCTTGTTTTCCAGCGATCATTTGGAGTTATGAGTCGTTAATTTTTCTTGCGTTTTTGAAGAGTTTCGTTCTCTAGAACGATGATCACTCAAAGTGAAAAAGTGTGTGATTTCATTTTCCATTAATTCAAGCTCGGCAGCAACACTGCGACGGGGACCATGTGCATTCAGGAAGTCACCGGCAAGTTCACTCCTAACCGAATGAATTATTAAAGATGGTATCAGCAGTCCTTTCCGCCCAGAAGGACGGCAAAGACAAACCACTCGCGGGAGGATCAACTGCTGTAAACAAAGGGCATCTACGCCAATCCATCAAAGTCGAATTCTTCTCAAACCGCACTAGGACTAACAGCTGATCACCACACCTCCCAGCGTACCACCGCTCGTCGGCTGCAGTAGATTGAAAGCCGCCAAAGTCGCCTTCGTCAGTGCCTCATGCGCTGACGGAAACCCAAGTAAATCGCTGCGCTTCCGACTGTCGAGAGCTCCTGCACCGGCTCAGGCGAGGGGGACCGGATCGAATCCTTACCAGCGGTGAAAAGCGGATGCTTTACTAAAACCGCGAAGCCGGAGACCAGTGGCTGGAACGCAACGAGCTGGGGATCTGACGTTAAAACCGAAGCTCCACGGAAAGAACGTCCTGCTGTGCGTTTGGTGGTGGTCCAGTGCTCCGTGAGCTGCTCCACGTAGTCAAGCCATCTTCGACGCTCCCTTTGGCCAACACTTCAACTACTTCCGGAAAAATTTAGTGGAAAAAGAAGTCGATGCGAGCCAATGTCTCATTCACCAAGGCAAAAGTCGACCGCTTACGGCACTTCAGACACTGGAAAAACTCTAGGAATTGGTCCGGACCAAAATCAAGCAACCACCGTACACTCCGGAATTGCTTGACTGTCATCTGCTTCGGTCGATGGATCACTTCCTCCATGGTAAGCTCTTCGCCGGCGCTTCGCCGCAATCGACGAGGTCACGGTGGTTCTGCACGTGTTCTTCAGGTCGAAACCGACCAAATTCTACAGATATGTACTCCACTCAGTTCATGGAAATCGGAAGAATCTCATTGAGAATAACGGAAATGAATTCGTTTAAGACAATCATTCTTCTTCTGAGGTATAATCTTGTTTTTGCTGGAAGACAAATTTTGTTGCAAAATTTATGACTCAACCTAATATTAGAGTTATACTAAGGATAAATGAGAATTGGAGCAAGGACTGACTGAACGAGTATGACTGTTGGGGATCTCCGATTAGTAGTTGGAAGACGACATGACGACATAAACTTGAGGGTTCTTCGCGTTTTTCGTTTTATCGAATTCTCTCACTGCAACGTAACTTGCTGTTTGCGTTGTCAATGTTCCTCAACGTCTTCCTTTTCTTTCGCTGCATTAATCAGGCTATATTTCCCACTAGAGGTACTCCCCAATTTTATATTCACTTGGTTTTCCACGCTGACTTTTGCGTTCTATTTATTTTACGTGAGTAAAAGCACAACACGTCAATACATGTATAAATCTACCCTTCCAGCAACCACTACAGCCTGCTTTAAAGAGCATGAGAGCTATTATTTTCTGCAAATTTGCAGTGGAAAAACTAACCTGCACAAAGTTGTGAAACGCTTGTTTGGGTCTGCTCTATCAAACCTTTGCTTTGGGCAAATATTTTGTGTCTTAAGATTACTTACAAAATTTTAAAGTAGAGCTAGGTTGCTGAGATAGACCTGGAAGTTAAATAGACGCTTTATTTTCCCTTGAAAAGGTAGTATCTTAACTTAGCAACCTCAGAATTCCAGGTGTAGTAGAGGATTGTTAACAACGCCGTGATCGGTGCAATTATCGGTGCATCCCTCTGTCAGTCACACCTTGAAATCCAAGAATTTATCCGCAATATTGTGACGCGTCCTACGGGGAACACAATGATTTTCTCGAAGTTTTTGGAGACTGTCTCCGTCCCCCCCCCCCTCCCTCGGAGACTTGTCCCTGAGCGAAAAGTAACCTGGTTCCATTTTCTAAACTCGCCTCAAGCATGAGAGCCGGTTCAAAGCTTTTTACGGGATTCCAAATAAAACAGAAAACTTAGGCAAAATAAATGTTCAGCAAGACGACTTCACGGAAATAATATTCACGCTATCATTCAAGCAAACACCGTGCTAGTCAAGTGCATGGCGAAATGCCAACAGTAGGCATTCCTCTCTCTCATGTTCTTTTTCTGCGTTTTTAATTACTTTAGAGTAGTCCTCTTCCTCCTATTCAATTACTCGACTATGCTGCTCGGATGACTGAACACATGCCCTTAAGATCATACGTGTAGCTGGGAGGGTCAGCGTTTTCCGGAACGCCTGCTTGTGTATGAGTGACTGACCTTGTCAAGAATCTTTTGAAAATTTTATGGAGCAAATCTACGAAAAAACACTGGTAGGGAATCACACGATAGAGGTGAATTCTATGGTGTCTTAGAATGGAAGGGAGGGAATGCTTCTCAAGTGGAACGGGCAGAGGGGGTAAGAGATGCAGCTTGTTCAACAAAGATAAACAAACTGCGCTTGTGCTGTTACAGGATGTTTTGTTGCGATCAAAACTCTTGCGCCAGGCGGGACTCGAACCCGCATCTTCTGCTTTCTGGGCAACGATGTTCGCCTTACACCACCGGCGCTGCTTGACCGCACGTAACATCCGCGATATCCTCGAGGTCCATCAGCACCCACCCGCGATACGGGGATGGGCCGGCCGCTGATATCAGCATGCAACCGGTTGAGCTGAAGACCTTACTAGTAACAATGTTCTAACACATTTGCTCAAGCCTGGAGCGGGTGGTAGAGAGCCTATATGCTGTTACACTGTTACAGGATGTTTTGTACTGCGCTTAGTGTTTGAATAGTCAAAAACTGAAAGTACTGCACAATAAAAAGAGGAAACAAACCTGATAGTCACTCATATGGACTCATATGTATATCCAGTTGCCCGCCCATGCACACACTTAGCATGTGTCTTTTCACCCTAAAGCTTTTCTGATGATATCCTCAGTGGGATTACCTACCAGGATATCCTTTCGTTAAACAGCGAAACCAAAATAGAATAGAATACATTTCTGCACTGCTAAAAATCTGCTAGAGTTTCAAAGAGATCATTTATGCGTCGACCTGGAAAATTCAAGAAGGACAATGGACTACTCATTGGGAAGCTGCTCTCGAAAAACAAAAAACGATAAAGGAACGCGGAACGCGCTCTCTTCCTCTTTCTGATTGCCTTTAAAGCCTAGTCTCATTCCGTGGACAATCAGTCTAGTAAACCACTTCGTCTACAGTTGCACTTAGAATTTGGACCGCTCCGATGATCTTTAAATGTTTTTGAACCTTTTATAATCAAATTCCAACGTGTACCTCCCCCTCCCTTCTTCCGTTCTGAATTTGGAAAGGACCAATCCGCCAATTTCGGACTACTAGTCATACCTTTGTTGAGTTGACTAGGATAACGGAGCTGAAACACGCAAAAGCGTAGCGGATCACTAGACAATTAGGGAATTTCAAAGCTTTATATGGCTGCACCAATAAGTGACGAGCACCCTAGTTTTCTGAAATGCATGCTGTGCAACGAGAGAAGTTAAGTAGTTAGTCAAGCTCCAGTGGGCAAATGGTGGCGGGAAATGGGCAGCAAGCTCATGAGCAAGAGAAGTTTCGGAGAAAGAACGTTTTATTTTGCTGGCAGAAACAACGTTTATGGCGCAAAGTCAACCCATTAGACCACTATGCTTTTGTTATAGTACAATAATATATTGTCGTAATATATTATTATAATGGAATACAAACTAATAGAATATCATATTATTACAATAGAATACAACTCTCGGTCAAAACTGTCCGCTTCTCAACGTAGCGCAGCACCGACCTTTACTACGAAGGTGGTGTTGAGGTTTCAGTTGGACTAACCAAACTGGTTGGTAAGACCTAGCCCTCCTGTTCCCCCGAACAAAATCCTCAATCTCAGTACAAATGGAATTCACCATTCAACAGAGCAGATGCTCCATAAAATGGCGTTCAGACGAAGCGTTCGTGGCAACGTTTCCAAGTTCACGTGACGAAACCGTTTTGAGGTACATACGCCTGGGTTTTGTATATCGTACTTAGAACGCCTATTTATCGGTATCATTTGAACTTAAAAGTGGTAAGTAGCATAGTGTGAGGGAGGTCCTGGCCGTGGTTGTGCAGTAGAAGAGGCGCCCATTTGCACCCGAATCTAGGTACTCGGTTCAGGTGTTCCGCTCAGACCAACCAAATCTTCCATCTCTACGGGGCAGTGAATTGGTCCCAGACTTGACTGAAAAGGATAAAACTCTGAGCTTTCCATCGGCTAGCCTTCGCAAGTCATTAGACAGACCAAATACTCATCCAAATTGCCTTCAAGACACCTCGAACAAGTATTAGGTTGTAACGAATTAAATGGCACTGGCTCGCGCCATTTTTGGCGCGTCTTTACGCGTTTGATCAAGAACAAACCGTAACATGTGGCATATCGTTTAGAAGCGCAAACTTTGCTCTACCGGTGAGTACCAAATTTTCTATGTAAAAGTGGGAAAACTTTAGAGTTTTATTGACTTTTTTGCAGATGGACAAAAGGGTAATCCGAAGCATTTACTTGTATGAATTCAAGCTGGGCACTACAGCTAAAGAGGCGGACGAGAAGATCAACGCCGCATTCGGTCAAGGATGTTCCACAATTCGGACGGCGTATCGTTGGTATCAGAAGTTCCGGAATGGAGATGAGAGCTTGGAAGGACATGAAGGTCGTGGGAGGCATAGTGATGTTGATGAGGACATGCTGAGAGATGTGGTAGAGGAGGATCCACACAAAGGTACCAGGGAGATAGCGAAGGTTCTTGGCGTCAGTCACAACACAGCTGCCCGGCATCTGAAGGAAATTGGAAAGACCAAAAAGCTGGAAAGATGGGTGCCTCACGAGCTGTCTGAGGAGAAAAGAAACCGACGATATGAGATCTCGTCCGCACTGCTTCTACGGAACGAAACGGACCCATTCCTTGATCGCATCGTAACCTGTGACAAGAAATGGATAATGTACGACAACAGGCGACGATCGGCACAGTGGGTGGACAGCGATGAGAGCCCCAAGGTTTTTGCGAAGCCGTAATTGCACCAAAAGAAAGTATTGGTGACAGTATGGTGGTGTTCGCTGGGAATTATTCACCGCAGCTTCCTCCCTCCCAGTGAATCCATGACGGCAGAGAAGTACTGCATTGAAATTGAAGAAATGATGAAAAAGTTGAAGGATATCCGACCGGCTTGGTAAACCGAAGGCGAGTTCTCCTTCTGCACGACAATGCTCGCCCCCATGTAGCACGAATGACGTTGCAGAAATTGAATGAGCTGAGCATTGAAACTCTACCACATCCTCCGTTTTCTCCCGACCTCTCCCCAACAGACTACCATTTCTTCAAGCATCTTGGCGACTTCTTGGTAGGGAAAATATTCAAGTACCAACAGGATGCCGAAAGTGCCTTCGAAGATTTCGTCAATTCCAGAACTTCTGATTTTTATGCTATTGGGATAAAAAAGCTTGTGTCGCGTTGGGTTGGCAAAGATGTGTAGAATCAGAAGGTTTTTATTTCGATTAATAAACCTGCCTACAAGCCGAGATATTAACTGTTTAAATTTACAGTGGTTCAGTGCCATTTATTTCGTTACAACCTAATAGAATATAAAGATCATCATCATCCCAAGAAGAACTGACTAACGCAGTCCTTTATCCTTTTTTATCCTTTTGAGCGGGGTCCTCTCAGCCTTTGCAACCAATACTCAAAAAACACCAGTCGGCTGAGGAAGCACCTTCCGACTAAAATTAAAACACAATCTGCTCAGCACACCTCCGTAAAGAAAAAACACATTATGTGGTTCTGCTCTCTCGAAGCTCGGCGCAATCGGAACTCGCATGCTCAATCTCTTCTTTAAAGTTATGAATTGCCGCCTTCCTGCACCTTAAAGCAAGCTTCAAATTATAAATTTTACTCGAAAGATAAAGTTTTTACACAACAGCGTAATCACTTATGGGTAGATGCATTAAAAAATTTAAAATCATGCCCTTCTTTTTTCATTTTTCAAAAAATTATTCCAATCTTCTTGCAGAGTCTATAGTTCAATCGGTCATTTTAATTTTGAATATGTTAAACTTAAAACAAATGCAAACTAGCCTGTATGAGTGTCCTTTTAATTTGAAAAGTAATCACTTTGAGGAGAAAATTGTATATTTTGTTTATATTTAAGTATGCACTGTTATTTAAGTATCTAATGGAGCCACCACATTCAAGATGATAGTGCTCCTTTTCTGCAGCATAGTGAACGATATCCAAAATGGCTTTCGAATTTTCGAGGTCCACCCAAATGCACTAACCGGAACACTCGTCCACGCAGCTAAGGAATAGAGTGCGGAGATGGTAACAAGGCGATGAAAGAGTAAAGTGCCAGAAATCCTGGCCCTTTGGCATGCGAAGGCGCCGATTTCACAAGCATCACATTCACGCACTTTTCTAGTCTAGGCGGGCCAAGTCTTCCAATTCCATGGTTTGACTAAATTATCTCAGACGTGTATGTGAAGGAAGACACAGTTCTGGTACCCTTAAGTCGGCTCCTCAGGTGCAAAAAAGCATTTTTCAAATACACATACAAACAGATGGAGCAGAATTTGGCGGCACCGATCTTTATCTATTTTCAGAGAGCACAGCGGCTTGCCTTTACCTATTATTAAGGTAACGTGGCCGAGAATGATGGAGTGCGTACGAACATGCTTCGCTAAAACCGCTCTGGTGGTTGTTCTACTCAGAATAGAGGGATAGTGGCTTGAAGTTGACCTGAAATTGGCTCATGCTGTTGAAGGCCAAGATGCCGAGGTGAATGTTCGGCAAGCGCAATCAACTTTTTCGACTGAGAGGGTGAAGAGGATGAACAAGTGGATTGCAGCTCAGCACTTCCTGTTAGGCGAGTAGGTTCGAGCAAAATTGTCTTCTGAGCTGCTTCCTGAATTGACCTCGCAGCTCAGCAACGAAGAAGTAGAGGAGGGACGAGCTGAAAAAATCTAACAATTGCAACATTCAGATATTGATCTAACTTGACGCTCACTAAGGCCATGGCAATACTTTTACTAGTCCAGGCTCATTCTCTAGGCAATGCTTTAAACCAGGCTGAAAAACAGCACATTCTTGAAGCTTGCATTATCAGTATGCATTTACACATCGATCTTTGAACAACCAGATTTGCAGAAGAAAATCAAAACCATCCATGACCAGCTCATCGCCTACTTACTGCTATTTATTGCCTGGGCTAAATACTCATTAAAAATGACTACAGAACATCCCATAGAAGCGAGGTGCGTGGCGCATCCAAACGAGCGATTGAAAAAGCCGGCATTTATCCCCTGCTTCTATGTGTTTCCAGTCGTTACATGGTAAACAAAAAACCTATATCGTTTTACGATTGGTTACGTCTAGAGAAAAAGTGCTAGTGTGAAGAGTTATTTAAAGACATCTGTCAACGACCACCCTCAATAGCCGTCAGAGCCGTCAGCGAATAGTTCGACGAGTGTAAAGTCCCCTGTTTTTATTAGTCGAGAGGAAAGGAAGAATGTCCTGCTGTTGACCGCACCTCGACTTGCCTCCAGAATTAATGAAAATGGCATTAGCCAGAAACGACAGAGCAGTAGTTTAGTGACTTGACAGCTTAATGAGATATTAGAATGGATCTTGTATTAGATTATATTAGATTTCGCGAAAAAATTTTAAATTCGCTTTGTATTGCCAAATTACTTTTTGCTGGAATATAGGAAGTTTGAAATGGATGTACTTAAAAACTGCGCGGAACGAAACTACAGAGCTTAAGCCAATCATCTGCCCCTTTTTCCGTGAAACGTTCCGGAGCAGGCTCAAGCGTGGGTTGCGATTTCTACCAAAAATTTACGATCCCCCCCCCCCCCCCAATAGAAGGGTCTTGGTACGACCCCCCCCCCCTTCGAGAGAATCGATGGATTTTAATGTTAAGTTGTCTCTTATGTTGCTAACAATTTTAGAAAATGTGAAAGAAAGGAAAATATTTATTATTAATCAGTTAATAAAGTTTTAAAGCAAACAAATCGATTAAATGAAGATTTTTTAGGCATGGCGACGACATGGCAACACCCTGAGCACCGCATCTTCTACGGGAACAAGCCGTCATTTCTATTCGAATCTAATAATAATCAAATAAAAAATTAAATAGCTGTTGTATTAATTGTTGTGTATGGATTTCACCAAAAGTTAAGCTTCAGTTTGTAGCAGAAAAAAATCAGGCCTCTCCTAAACAACCTTTCAACCAATCAGGTGGAGTGATTTTCTTGAATTTTTCTTGAAATTTTTCAAAAGCAAAATGCTTCCTGAAGAAGGCTACCACTGGAGCTGAAACTAGAGTTTACAACAGCACAGACCTTATTTAGCACTTGTTCAAAAAAAATCAAGTCTTACCTATGCTGTCGCAAGTCGGCGGCCCCAGTGCAGCGGCTGTGCCGTTAACACGTGGGACACCAACCTGCCCCATGGGGCACCCGAAGCTGCCAAGGCAGGATACCCCGGGGAGGTGAACTGTCCCATGCCCTGACGTGCCACTTCTGAACTGAAGATTCCCCGGGTCCGTCCCTTCTCCTCCCACTGAATTGTATCCTTCCAGCCCAGGGTTGCAGCCAGCACAGAACCGTAGGGGAGACACTAACCCTGTGCATGAATTGCCAGCCTGTATCACAACGACATTGCCCTCGCGGCGTCCAGGCGGAGGGCCAGAGCCTGCCCCTCCGCCCGGACCCCGCGAGGGGCTTGACAGGCTTTTCCCCAGCAACCCAGCAAGACAATACGACAGCAATACCAGAATACGGAATGACTGCATTGTATGAACGGACTCACCGCACTCCTTCTTGTAGCACACCAAGGGCTAGCACTGATTTATTACACACCAGCATGCCGACACAATAGAATAGCATGAGGGTCGATAACACGATAGCAGAAGAAGAATATAGCCGGCAGAGTGGGATGCAACGGGGTGGATAGAGATGTAGTGGGCCGGGCGCTTCACAGTGGCTACCACTCCGCGCCCTCAGCCCCGGCGACCCTTCTTGGAAGGGTCGCCTTACATCCGATCGGCAGTCGATGCCAGACTGAGCTGGGACGACGATACGGCCAGGCCCCGCGGCTGGCCCCGGCTGAACTGGCGAGAAGCTGCCGACGAGCCGACCGCTCACGGTCGGCGCAGGTGTCGAATGAATCGCCGGGTTCGCGCGGGAAGCGGGTTATGCCCGTTGCGCGCGCCCCGCCCGCGGATCAATGCCGGCGGAGGCGGGGGCAGGCCGCGCGAGGAGCGCCTCGCGGAGCGCCGCGGGCCTGAACGCCCGCAGGAGGATGGAAGGGGCTGCGAAGGTCGCGAGTCGCGACATATGCGGTCTTCCTTGCGATCAGGTGAGGTCATGCTCAATTTTTTCATAAATAAAGTTTTTTCCTGGATGGAACGATCATTAAAACTGGCATGTAGCTTTAGAAAGCCATAATTTCTACTTTATATACATTCTAGAATCCGCTTTTTCCTAAACGGTTTTCCTTGTGATCAGGTGAGGTCATGCCCAATTTTTTTCAAAAATAATGATTTTTTACCTAAACTCAACTTTTGACTGGTACATAATTAAAAAATGCAGCTTATTTGGAGCTATTTTCGATGTGATAAAGAAGGATGGATCACTGGTCGACCGCTCCTCGATGTGATGGAAAGGTGCTATACATGTACTTTGTTCAACCGAGCGTAATTCGCTCAATTTTGAGAGTTATGCAAATGCGGGTGGCATTCAGAAAACAAGAAGAAATTCTTTTTCCAATGACTACAAAAGTGCTTTTCAAAAAAGAAACCTTTATGCGCGGCCGGGGGGTGCGATTTTTGCTCGAAAAAATTGGAGCGATTTTACAAAAATGGACGTAACTCACTAATTTTCGAGATCTGTGCAAATGCGGGTGGCATTCAGAAAACTAGATAAAATGCTCTATCTTTCTAAAGCAGAATCAACTTTTGAAAAAATTATCTTTATGCGCGATCTACGATTTTTGCGGAAATACTTGCATTTGCACAGCTCTCAAAGATAGGCGAGTTATGATCGTCTAAGTGCGGGTATGGGCAATCAGCGGCCATGCTGATATCAGCGGCCAGCTCATCCCGGATACGGGTGGGTGCTGATCGGTCCCACGAGGTGTGGATGTTGCGCTCGATCAAACGGCGCCGGTGGTGTAATGGCGTAGAGCATTCCCGCCCGGTTAGAGGGAGGTGCGGGTTCGAGTCCCGCCTGGCGCTAGAAGTTTTGATCGCAACAAATGACAGCTCACAACCTCGATACCAGCCACTTGAGGCTTAATGAAACTGATTTGAAAGTCTGTGCTGTTGTGAACTTTAGTTTCAGCTCCAGTGGTAGCCTTGTTCAGGAAGCATTTTGCTTTAGAAAAACCTCAAGAAATTTTTTTTTGACTTCTGACAATGCTTGCGAAAAAACCATCCATCCAAGGAATTTTCTCCTTCGGAACCATGTCGAAGTACGACCCCCCTCCCCACCTTGAGCTAAAGTACGACCCCCCCCCCCCTGCGATTCTCGCACCCCACGCTTGAGCCTGTTCCGGAGCCCCATCTCTGCTCGGGCAAACGTCTTATAAAATTGCCTCATATAACAAAGCTAAAGTGAAGAACACAACTTACAAATTTTTGCAAATATAATTATTGTATAAGGATTAGTAAGTAATGTACGCGTCTTGTGACTAACAACCCTACTTCCAGAGTGTGCGTAGGTCCTCACAGAGTATGCATGCGCCCCGGCATCACCACGAAACGGAGCGGGTGCTTTAAAAAAGAGGAACAATATGTCGGTTCCAACTGAAGGCTCCAGGATAGTCGTTAGGCATTCCTAATCTGCTCTTAACCAAAAAGCAGTGACTGCTTGCTTCCCAGATTTCTGAGTATCTAGGTCAACTGTATCACCTGTACCACCTGTCGTCCCGTTGATCATCGACGTGCTCGAGCGGGAGCCAGCAGCATCTCCATTCGTCCCTGTCCGTGCCAGAGTGGTCCAATGAACCCTCCTCGCTCGAGGGGCACGAAGAGCGTCATATCGTCGTTCAGGGCTTTCACGAAGAAGTCCGACCAACGCGTTGCTGGGCGTCCTGGTGTTCTTTTGACATCCCGCGGAATCCAGTCGGTGATGGCTCTCGTCCAGCGGGTGTCAGCGAATCGCATTATGTGGCCGCCCACCTTATTTTCGACGACTTGGTCCTCTGATCCTCAAACGTCGGCGAAGCTCGGAACTCCGGAGGAATTCTCTCAATTTGCGTGAGTCGTGTCGCTCCGAGTGTTGTCCTCTCGATGCCACGCTCCGCGACGCTGATCGCGTATTCATGCTGCTTTCGTATAGCCCAGGTCTCTGAGGCGTACGTTAGGGCAGGAAGAACGGTAGAGTCGAATAGGTGGGCACGGAGTCGGACGTTCTTCGCCTTCTTCGCGACTTCTTTGACGCTCTTGAAAGCTCCCCAAGCCGCTCGTTTCCTCCTGCTCAGCTCTGGTGCTAGGTCGTTGGCCATGTTGACTTGGCGACCCAGATACATGTAGCAGGAGCATTCAGAGGTGTTCATTTCGTTGAGCGAGAATGGGGCATCAGAAAATTGTCCGCTCCTCATGAACATCGTCTTCGTAAGATTCAGCTGCAATCCAACGTTCCCACATACACGGTCGAAGTCGGCCAGCATTCGCTCCGCCTGGCTGATGCTCGGTGGTATGAGCACGATGTCATCAGCGAAGCCAGATGGTGCAGTTACCGGTTTCGACTTAGTTTCGACTTTCACTCCCACGTCTTCCCATTTTAGTTCGCGCATGACGTTTTCGAGCGTGGCGCTGAAGAGCTTCGAGGATATGGTATCCCCCTGCCAAATCCCTCTCTTCACGTCGATGAGAACGTCGCTGTAGAATGTTGAGAATGGTGTCTTCGAGAGCTGTACAGTGAATCTTGGTCGTGAATCCGCTGTACAGCTCTCGAAGGACTCTGATGTACTGAGTGGAACGCCCTGAGTGAGCAGGGCTTCGAGGACTGATTCAGTCTCGACGGAGTCGAATGCCTTCTTCAAGGTCGATGAACGTAAGGCACAGCGGCAGCTTGTACTCTCGCGACACTTCGATGAGCTTCGTAATGGTGTGTATGTGGTCGATCGTGCTGAATCCTCTCAGAAATCCTGCTTGGTCGCATGGTTGTCCTTCGTCCAGCGTTCTGCTAATGCTATTCAATCCTAATCCTATTCACTCGAGTGAGAGCTTGTAGACTACGGCCAGCAGGCAGATCGGGCGATAGTTGCTAAGATCGTGCACGTCCCCCTTTTTGTACAGCAAGGCGGTCCTGCTGGTCTTCCACTGAGATAGAAGGTTGCACTCCGACAGGTAGCGTGTGAAGAGCCGCGCCAAGGTGTTGATGAGCGCTTCAGGTATTCAGCTCTGATCCTATCAAGACCGGGTGCTGTACGTTTCTTCACCGACGAGTGTGTCGTGTGTGTCGGATCTCGGAAGGGAGAACAGAGAGAACGACGTATCCATCCTGCGGAAGATGGCATGGGGGCAGGTGGACGTGGCTATCGAAGAGATTGGAGTAGAAGTCATGGATGACCTTCTCCATGGTCCTTCTGGAAGAGGTGACGGTTCCGTCAGGACGTCGTAGAGCGGTCATCTTGGTCTTGAAGTTGGCGAAGTTCCCGCGGGCATTGCGGATGCTCAAGTCTGCTTCTGCAGCTTCAGCCAACACTTCCGCCCTTCTCTCCTTAAGATCCTCCTTTATCACCGCGCTGCATAGCTTCGCAAGCTCGGACGTCAACTCGTAGTTGCCTGACGATTGTGCTGCTCCACGCTGGCGTATCAGCTCGAGAGTTTCCGGAGACAGACGTCTCTTGGTGGTCTTCAAGCTCTCGGCTCCCTTAGCACTATCGTGGAGATGGTGCACGAAGCGGTCGTATTCCTCATCGACGTTGTCCATGACGGCATCTTTCCAAAGGGCGACAAGAGAGGTGTAGAGGTCCCAGTTGATGGTCGTTCTGGGATTCCTCTTCTTGAACTTCACGGCCTTCTCTCCTTGACACGAAAAGCGAAACCTCGCGCGAAGGAGGCGGTGGTCCGATCCCGTGTAGAACTTGGGGACAAAGGACGTGGGTCAGGCAATGCTTGCGATTGAAGATGATCTGGTCGATCTCGTTGTGGAACTGGCCACTGGGGGATTCCCAGGTCCATCGTAGGGAGGGAGGCTTCTGGAACTGTGAGTTTCCATGGATGGTCTTGGTCGACTTGATAAACTCAAACAGCCTTTCACCTTGCTCGTTCCACTCCAAACAGTGGGTTCCGATGTGAAGTTCTTCCGGCGACCTTCGCGGCCTGATCTTAGATCTTAGCGTAATGTCGCCGACGATCACCTGTAGAAGTATAGAACTGTATAGAACTTCTCCAGCACCACGTAGAAGGCTTCGACCTCTTCGTCGTCGTAGTCGGGTGTTAGGCCATACGCGAGGAACACAGTCAAAACTGGTACGGAGCCACATCGTTTCATTCGCAGACGTCCGATTCGGGTTGTCAGAGACTCGTACGAATCGATGTTTATGGCCAAGTGCGTGTTGACGAGGACCCCAAATCCGCCTACTCCCCTGTTGTCGTGTTTTCCTAGGAACAGTTCTTCTCCGGAGTCGTAGGCGGCGGTAGGGGGTGGTGTCTTCTCGTCTCGGTAAGTCCGATGACGTCGTACTTGATCTTCCTGGCTTGTATCATCAGGTCCTCGACGAATGCTTCCGATGCAAGCGTGTGGGTGTTGTAAGTACAGATCGTCATCCTAGTCATTCTCAATTTGCGCAGCCTGGTTAAGCCCTGAGATTTTAGCAGCTTCTCCGTACTCGTCCTTCCCATCGCTTCAGAAATGGGGGCTCTTTCGGGGTCAGGGGAATGAGGCTATTTAGTGGTGTTTGCCTTCAATACAACACGGGTAGCTAGTCAGGCTCTGTCGTGCGGGCGAAGAACTCCGGGCAGCCAGCCAGACTGCCCGAAGCGACGGGGCGAGACTTTTGAGGCGGCCTCGAATCGCCTTACTTCCAGTCTACCGAGTGCAAGCTTTTGGCCGAGCCGACACAGTTACAATCCGCACAGTCACGAACACATCCACGCACACTGTGCATGAACATGCCGCTCCCACGCACAAGGAACGCGTCGACCCGACCCAGCAGGAGCAAGGAGCCCATCCCCTGCATCCCACCTGCGTCTCTGAGCAATACACGGTCGCATTTTGTTCGCGTTTCGTTCCCCTATCCACCACCCGGGGACGCGCCACGTGGCCCTGCGACAAGCGGCACGAGATCCCTCTTAACAAGAGAGCCCGAAGGCTCTCTATCGAGGGAGATCCGTGGTATCTATAGGTCACTCTTAATAAATAATAATTTGCAGATTTGCGCGGTACATATTGTCTTATTCAGAGATGGCTTAGAAGCCCAGTGGTGTGTTGTGTAAATAGAAGCAGAACAGTGAAGAATTAATCTAATAACGTACACATAACGGAAATCGAGTTTTTCGGCTGCCATGAAACAAAATTTAAACTTTTCATCCTCATCGAGACAATCTACGCATTCGTGTGTATCTAGGCATCATCATCTACGTGTCTTTTACTGAATAATGGCCTCAAAATTGTTTATTTCAGCGTCGATTTTAAAAAATGAAAGACTGGAACATTCAAAGCATTACATAAAACGCGAAAGCTTTCCGCCCAATATAATAATTTTTGATGGAAGACAAACAATCTAGTAATGCGAAGAGCGAAAGAACAAAAATATGGACTGGAATAGGCAACTCCGAAGCGCTTTTACAGTTAGGCTGTTGTATTGGTTTTGGTTGAAGAAAAAAGTTACGAATAAAGGAGAAAAATTCTTCCTTGACCAGCGTCCAGTGGTAGGCTCCATAAGTGTTCTACTAAGGCTAAAACGTCAGTGATTGATGAGAAAATTGCCTTTGATACGTGACAACCAACTCACACATTTCATTTTGTGTCTTCGAAGAAGCTACGCCGCAGGTAACCTGTGCAGAAAAAACGACTGAAATTTCTTGGACTGTGCTTTCGCTTATTCAGAAAACTAGAAGCGTCGCATGTGGTACGACTGTGGAGCTAGGTTTTGCCTGCCTTGTTAGGATTTCATGTCGAGTTCTCGCAAGAACCATTTAACCGCTGTTTCTCCAGTTAGGTTTGGTGAGTTACTACTGGAGTTGTCCGAGAACCATTAAGCGCTGTCGCTTGCGCAGCGCGCATTGTTGTAGAATGCACTTACGCATTCAGAATATGTACCTCCATGGTGCCACGTTAAAGTAAGTGGACAGCGCACTAGGAAGGCATTTCTAGACGCTTGAGCTTATCGTAGGGGAAGGATAATACACTGGCATGTTTGTCTGATGAACACCGTGAGTCGTTGTATAGATCAAACATTCATTCAAATCGGCTTCAAGGAGTAGAGCGCACGACGCACACCACAAAAGAATTGACCAAGTCCTACCTTTGTCCTTTATCCTGATCCACCAACTTCGCTATCTGAGTGAACTTCCAAGATTAGACGACATGAAGTGTGGCAAACCACCATCTAACAGGTTTCCCTACAAAACCAGGTTGTCGGGGCTTCCAATGCTGAAGCCCTTCAGCATGTGTTTTCAGAATTTTCTCCGCTAGAGAAATGTAACAGCACCTGCCCTGCCAATCCAGAAAAAGAGAGGTGAGAGCACTACAGCTCCCAGAATTGCAGGCAACATTTGCACTTCGCGTAATTACGAGAGCGAAATAGTGGGAACGTCACATCTGAATTAATGACAAATGAGTTCAAAAAGGGAATGAAGCAAACTTGATTAAATGAATCTAAACTGGGTAACGAACGCGATAGCTCCATGCTAAGAAGATAGCCGGAGAGGTTTTCATGGAATGGAACGGACGTGCGGTTGCTAAGGTGCCGAGGAGCAAGGAAATCGCAGACTCTCAGTGCATCGTCAGGAGGCATTCAACATCATATTTGATCCCTGTAAGGGTTTTCGTTGGCACTAGCAGCTGTCTACGTCAACATAAAACCTGTGCTAGAGGGTTCTAGTCAGACTTGTCAACAGTCTTCCCGCATGACGTGCTGCTACATAATATAAAAGATATAAAACGGTTCGTTTCTCCATCTTCAGACGAACCTTCGTGTTATGCTCCTCCCGTCCCGTGGCTCTTCAGTGAAGAAGAGGAGCATATTTTAAGACAACTTTAAAATCTGCGTACATGTGAAGAGAGAGGATAATGAAAAAGGGACGGACATCAGATGAAGAAGAGGGGAGAAACAATAAATATGAAAAGATGAAGAGCTAGATACTACTTGAAAAAGTTCATTTCTAACGTGAGATAAAGGAGGAGAAAATAACAAGTGAGCTAAATAAATAGAGGTGTAACTCAAAGAAGTAGTAAAATATATTCTTATAAGCTCAAGGTGATTTATTAAAAGATGTATTATAATAATAATTAATCTAATTACTATGATTATTATAATTATGATTATTATTGCTGTTATTATTATTATTATTATTATTATATTATTACTATTATTATTATTATTATTATCAGCTTTTAAAATTGAGAGCCATTTTTGGCTGTCACCGCACTCCGTAGTTGCACAATTACAAACAGCGAACACAAATCAAAACAATAAGCTGTGTTGCTCAATGAAAGCGCAGCTTGAAGGTCAGCGTTAATCATTCACTTTGTAGATTGCGCCACGCATTCTACTTCTATAGGATGCGTATCTGCAATTTGGTTAATATTTGGCATACACAATAACTGAGTAGCAGTGGCCAAACCGACGGTATGTAGGTCTGATATTTATTCTTTCCATACAAGTGCCTTTCATGACCCCAAGCTGCAGGATGGTTGGTTGATCTAGAACCGACCTTGTTTGTGTCCGGCCTGGATTTGGTGTCCACGCAACAGTTTTTACCTCTCCGTCTGTGCTGTCAGCTCTCGAAGTTTGATGACATTGCGCTGAGAAAGCGCTGGCAATTAAAATACATACAAAACTGAAAATGGTTTCCAATGAAATAGAGATTTTCCGGCTACTTTTCTATTAACAATGAAAATCGCATTTTGCATTCATCTACGATTTTAAATTTGAAAACAACGTTGGAATGAAGTAGCGATCTGGATATTGTGCTAAAGCGTCAACCTATCTGGTACAGCAATGATGACCCCAACAGCTGAAAATACGGAGGTCAGTATGAGTCTAGAAGGCCACCTGCACAAATTACACGACATGCTTACAGTAGAGCTTAAACACCGGGTTCAACAAATCATGCCCGATCTCTTCTTTGTTCGACGGTAATCGACGATCGGAAATTGCAGCCGGTTACTCATCTCATCATCTTTCTATAATATACCTGGCTGATGTGACATGTCCGTCAATGATTGTGAGAGGTGTGGAGGAAAGCCAAGGGATGTCTCTGTCACTGCGGCCTATCGCAGCCGGGCCTTCTTTGAGCTTAACCATGGGCGATCGCTGGCGAGATTATGATCTTGACGTCATCAAATCACTAGTTTACAATATATAGGGCGGGCACGCAAAAGGTGTGGATGGGGATCAACTGCGGAGCGTAGGGATTCAGAAGACGGGCCCTAGACGTTGCCCAACGTGCGTAGGGATTCAGAAGACGTGCCTAGAAGGCGTCAAACGTGCGTAGGAATTCAGAGTAAGTGGGACCAGTAAAGGGGCCAGCGAATGGGGAACAGTAAAGAGGAACCAGCAAAAGGAACCACTAGGGAGGGGGTGCAGTAAGGGAGCACCAGTATTTTCTCTCAATATTGTTCAACGTGACGGGTTTCTGAAGGCGTGCAAAACATGTCGTGTCATGTGTGTCGGGGTGGAGAATGGTCATGGACGTTGTGGTAGCATTGTGACACTTGCATCGGGACTCAGCAAATGTGTCACATACGTTATGGAGCATGCGTCGGGATTCTGAACATGCGGCAGAGACGTCGTATATCGTGCGTCCAGATCTAGGAGACGTGCCACAGATCAGACCTTCCGCGAAATGCGTTGGATTTTCAGAAAAGTCTTTAAGGGTTTCGGGTAACGGGTATGCGCGTACCTGACTTTCACTAGATTTCTCTGCCGGCACACGATAAGGAGGTTTTTTTATGGGGGGGGGGGGGGGTAGGGAAAATTACTGTAGGAATTATAGGGGTATTATTGCTGTTGGACATTAAATGATACTGACGCGCATGGTAAGGAGGTGACCACCACCGACTGATTTTTTATTGTTTCTGCAGATTTAGAACTTCGGATTGGAACTCTTGCCAAGTTCTTGCCAAGTGAATGGTCAATTTAGAGAGTAAACCGCGTACATGAGATAGAAGGTAGAGATGCTTTTCAGGAGCATTTTTGATGACTCTGTCCTACCAAGTCCGGTTATACCATTTTATATAGTAAAACTAGCCTTTTATTGTAATCAGAGCAAGAAGGGCTAAAGAAGAAAGGAAAACGGGCGGCTGTGCTGTTCTTGGGGCTTTGGGGCAACGGCCTCCAACCAATTTTGTTCCCGTGGAAAGCGCGGCGGTCGCATCCATCTCCTCGTTTTGGTGCAACTGTCTTACTGGTTAGTTTTCTTCTACATATTTCAAACACTTAGCAAGCCATTGTGCCTCAACGAGGTCAACCCACTACCATAATAGAATTAGTTGTAAATCTACGCATAAACTTCTTTAAATATTTATTATGTTATCATTTATTGAAACTAAAATTCTCTTTTTTAAAATTATGTTTTAATATTTTTTAAAATTATATATATAGCTCTTCAACAACATGAAATACAACAACATAACAATCTTATTTAAAGGACAATAACATTCAAAACAACGAAACAAACTAACAAACTCCAAACTAACAACAACTCAAACATGTTTTGTTTCGCCTCTACCTTCATACAAAACATGTTTATAGTTAGTCAACCCGAGGCTCATCAGTGAAGAAGGTGACTGATTAATTTACCTGTTAGTACTGTATTAGGAGATATATTTTTTAAAAGACATTTTACAAGATTTCATTTTTGAGCGCTATTTTTTTTGAAACCGCCGTGGAATACCTATTAGACAGCAACTTTCTCACTAATTAAATTTACATTCTCGCATTGAAAATCGACTGTTAGCGCTAACGTTATGCGCTTCTGCAGAGCAAACGTTCTATATACACAAAAATTTATTAATCGCAAGGGCTTTATTACATTCCGGGAATTTGTTTCCGTACGATCATTCTGAATAAACACCACCAATTTGAGTAATCCTAGCAAAGCGGCCTTTCATAGAATAAAATTTCGACTATCTGGTAACATCAAAAATGCGCAGAATAATAGATAAAAGATTTCGTTAATCCTTTTCCACGTAAAACGTGAATTTCGCCTTTCAGAAATATTGTGGACGCAATTTGAGCAGCTATTTGGCCTACACAATGATTTGGAGTAACCGATGCAAAAGTCAGTATTTGTACTTCCTGGAAGAACATAGTACCAATAAGAGGATTCCGAATGACTAAAGGATTGTTTTGTGATTAATTTGCAGATTCAGTCACGACAGACATGCCATCAGTAGAACGTACCATGGTTACAATGCGAATATCATCTATTTCGTGCAGAGTTTTTAAGTGCCAAATCTATGGAATGCGCTGGTAGTAAGCAAGTAGATATGCGCAAGTCTTTGCAGAGCGTATGTCAATGGCCGAAATTGTTTCGCCTACTGCTGATTGTCAAAGGGTGGTGATGAGCAGGTCACCAGTAAGCCTCACGAGCCTATTTTCCGGCAATACACATAAGCATTCAGACCGTCATCTTGCTAAAAAGTTCTTCTTAGTCGTACTTTACTGGAAAGTCGAAGCTTCTTCAAGTTCCTCGGATTGAATGAAGAAATAGAGACCAAGTCGAAACTAGTTCTAAATTTTTCATTGACCCGTAAAATCTATGTTCAGTTTATCGACGACTTCAATATCACGTCACTCCTCGGTCGCTGGGCAACAATCAGCCCTGGGCTTAGTCGAAGACCTCGTGTTCAAAACAGCTTCACTTGTCTCACTGGCCCCGCATAAGTGTCTGTTTTTAGGCAGCCAACGATATTATGCCCGACCAGGAGCATACCAAGCAGTAGGAAACGGAGGTCGGCGGAGTGGTCAGATATTAGGTCTTTACCTAAGTTCTGTCGTTTTTTGACCTCTAATTTCAAATGTAAGTATCTCGGCTCAAACATAATTTTATTAGGCGAAATAAGAACCATTACAATCTACACATCTTTGCCAACGAGACACTGGTTTGTTTATTCTAGTAGCATAAAACTCCGGAGATCTAGAAGTCATGAATTCTTCGAGAGCAAATTCGCCCTTCGAGCTCGCCGTTTGGAAGTATCGTCAGCGCTCCTTCTACACAACAAAAACGACCCGTTTCTGGAGCGAATTGTGACTTGTGACAAAAAATGAATTGTCTACGACAATCGACGACGAAGTGCTTAATGGTTGGATATTGACGAAGTACCTAAACACTGTCCAAAGCCGAGTATGCTCCAGGAAAAGGTGATGGTGACCGTTTGGTGGTGTGCCACCGGTTTAATCCACTATAGCGTTCTCAAACCTGGTGAAACAATCACGGCGGAAAAGTACTGTCAAAAGCTGGACGAGGTGCACAAGAAGCTACAGCAAGTCTGTCCAGCGCTGATCTACAGAAGGGGACCGATACTTTTGCACGACAACGTAGGCTGCACGTATCGATGATCACCAGACAGAAGCTCCATTCTTTGTGATACGAAACACTCGACCATCCACCGTATTCGCCCGATTTACGTCTACAGACTACCATTTTTACAAACATTCTGACGGCTTTCTTCGCAGAGCCTACTTCAGGAACCGACATGATCAGAATATGCTCTCGAAGAATCGCTTCTAGATCTCCGGAGCTCTACGCTACTAAAATAATTAAACTAGTAACTCGTTGGCAAAGATGTGTAGATTGTAATGGTTTTTATTTCAACTAATAGAGTTGTGTTTGGGCCAAGATATTTACATTTGAAGTTAGAGGTCAAAAAACGGCAGAACTTAGGTAACGACCTAATATTAGGTTGGCAACTAATTTCGTGGACTCTCAAGAATCTTCAGCAAAAGTATTTATTAACAAATAACTAATGACAATCTTCAATCAAAATAAGATCCCTCGGAACGCAGAAGTGCTTCCCATATATCAGGTAGCTGGTCTATCCCACGGCCATAGAAATATTGTGCTTTTAAGGCCAAGAATCTTTGGAGGTGCATTTTGACCCGGTCCACATAATTAAATCGTCTTTCAACCAAGAAGTACTGCACTTAACTAAAACTCGGTGCAAGGTCTGGGCTGTAAGGTGGATGAGTTTGACGCCCCCAGTCAAGGTCTTCTATTTTTTGAGGCGTCCGGTTAGCTACGTTCTCTCCGTTTGGTGGTGTCAAGAAGGTATTAACTTCTGGGAGCTCGTCAAGAGCTGTTCCAGCATTAATGCTGTAATCCACTCTTCTCAACCTGGCCGCGCGCAGGTTGAACTCCGCTGGAATCGGTTCCGACAGATTTTCAGGAGCGGAATTATCTATCAGCAAGATAACGCCAGATCACACGTCACGAATCGGGAGCTTCAAAAATCGAAGACTTTAGCTGGGAGCGTCTAACTCACCCACCTTACAGCACAGGCTGTGCGCCAAATGACTAGCACTTTTATAGCACACTGCAGCACTTCTTGGTTGGAGGACGATTTATTAATGTGGACCATGTCAAAGTGCACCTCCAAGGATTCTTGGCTTCAAAAGCACAAGAATTCTACAGCTGTGTGATGGGCCAGGTAGCTTATAAATAGGAAGCAGTCCCGCGTTCCAACAAATCTTACTTTGGTTGAAAACTGTTATTTGTTATTTGTTTATGAACACTTTTGTTGAAGGCGCTTGAGAGTCCACGAAATTAGTTGCCAACCTAATAGGTTGAAGGTTATCCAGACCTACGTAGGCATTGAGATGTGTTTTCTCAGAATCATTCTATTGTTTTCAGTTTTTTTTCGCCTCATTCAAACCAATGAAGTAGAAAGAAAACATATTTCTATCTGTGTTTTAAAAATACGCTTTGTAATCGCGTTTTGATACTTAATTGATATCTTTTATTATTGCGATTGAACTTTTACACCGGCGCTGGATGGCAGTTTTAACCGCTATTTTCACTCTACGCTGTGTGTTTTAGCGCCCCTAAATTTAAATTCTCATTTGGGGCGACTTGCTTTAAAGCTTAACCTATGAGGTTTCGCGTTGTGCGTTGTGCAATCAGTATGTCTCTTTCACGCAAAGCCTTAAAATATTCCATCATGTTGAAATGAAATTCGTAATCATATTGCTGTTTATTATTCGTAGAAAACCGTGGCAACATGCAAACTGTGGGAGCCCGTTCCTGACCATAAAATAGTGTCTGCAAGATCATTGTACGACAAACGGGGCCTATTGCTGAGACCGACCCAAAAGCTTTTCCAATGCGGAGTTGAAAGAATTATGAAAAGCGGACAATAAGGGGAAATTGAACGCTAGATGATTATAAGAAAAAGCAATAATATAATTCCTGACTCCTTACGTAAATTCAAGAGGTTTTTAGACAGACATTTTTGAAATGCTTAATTGCTTACCTCTCTATGAGTTATGAATCAAATCTATACTCTATCGATTTCACTTCTTGTTCATAAAGTTCTCCTTTTGAGATAACATTCTTGTACATCAAGTTCTCTTTGAGATGACTTTTTTGTCGACATTTCTTTTAGTATCCTTCACGAATTATTTATGCTTCACGTAAATTTTATCTATAAATAAATAAAATAAATAAGAGCGATGCCCACACCAGTAACCAATTATCGGTCGCCGCAGCTATCAGGTCACGCGTTGAAATTCAACTTCATATAACGTCTGTCAGGTTTGCTTGCAGCAGCTATAACTTCCTGACGGCCGATGAATTAATCTGTTCTTTGAACAGCAAAGGTCTCGTTTCAAATTGATGGGTTAATTTCAAACACGCCCCGTGTAAATAACAATTGTGTAGATATGAGGTCTGAAACCACTCGTGGCATAAGCGCTCATCTCTTGCTCTAGACAGGCAGCGGCAAATGCACGGTATCTCCACGGCTTCCTTGGTGCCGCACACGTGCCTCCGAAAAGGACTGCCCCAAATTCCTGAAAAACCCTCACCAAATGGTAGCCCACCTGCTGGAGTTTTTTTTAGCACTCGGTTACGGCTCTCGCAGAGCAGGTATCAATGAAACGCATGAGTTCGCGGCCAAGATGTGGGCTAAGCTAAAACGATCATATCCTTTTCCGTTCTGTATGTCATGATGACGGGTGCGCGGAGTGCATGGGGATGCTATCAACGCCTGGAGCACAGCCGGAGGATGCGCCAGCTGTCGCGTGCACGCGTGATTCTAGTTTCTTGGTTCGGATTTCCCGCACCTCGACCGAAGTCCACCATCCCACCGAGGTCGATGAATTCGCGTCGGGCTTGTCTGGAAAGGATAAACACTGCCCTGTTCATCGACTGGCACCCGAAAGTCATTGTATAGGCCCAAAACGGATTCAAATCGCCGCCACGACATTCTGTAGAAATAGGACTTGTGGCATATTCCAAAAATATATAGTGTAACACCGTTCTTCATCGCTTTATCCTTTATGTTATGCTATTTATGCTTAGCGCAACGTTTTGCATACATACAATTTTCACTTTCGGAAACAAATTGGACAATTCACAATTCTTTTTCATCAATCTGAACACTTCTCACATCAAATTGGACACTGACTTAATGTGATTTGAAACTTTTGAAATCAAACCGAACTACTTCAAATTGAGAAAATGAGCCTTCCTCTACGCTGAACTAGAGACCCTCCAAAAAGGTTAAAATCATTTTTTGTTCAAGAAAATTTTTATTATGATTCCCTAGAAGTTTCAATTCATCTGCCCAATAAGTGAATACATTGTTCAAATTTTTTAAAAATACCACTTTGAGGAAAAATAAAATGATTTAAATTTTGTTTTAAATAGCAAGAAGGCGACAATTTTATAGTGCGAAAAGAGACTGTGCCGTGCCCTCGTCAGATCGATATTATTCAATTGATAGCAAAGCTTTTGTTTGCGCGGAGTTTCACGCCTCCAAGAAAAACATTTGTAAAGAACATTAATATCCTTACTTTTGTGCTTCATGTGAGCAGCATTCACACTATCAATCAGTTAAAAGCTTCTAACTTTAATTATTATTTTTTCTAAAAATAATTACATTATTCAGTTATTCAATTTCGAGCTTTTCGAGTGCATGGCGCAATCTAGTTCTTTAATGCACTATGTAATTGCTGCCTCTTTGCGTTTTAAAACAAAAGTTAATTATTATGTTTTCCAAAAATAAATATTTATTCAATTATTTAATTTTAATGTAATTCATTCGGTCGACTGAACTTGGAAATTTCAATAAAATTCCTTGAACAGAACAAAGTTATTCAAACGATCATGAAGAACCTGTAGTTTGATACGTAAAAAGGTCGTTTTGATTCGGAAGAGTTCGCTTTGATGTCAAAAATCTTACAAGTCTTGTTAGGCTAGCTTTGAAGTGTATCGAAATTGACGCGAAAAGAGTCTCATTTGATTGGAGGTGGAATTGGTACAAATAGATGGGATAGCAAATGAGTTCTGACCGCAAGACTGAAGATGGCTGAAGCTTCCTCACTCATGTAATTGATATACTACGTTAGTTCATTGCTTTATTCAACATGAACATAGCCTTTCTTCAAGGAGAGGCAAAAGGAACTAGATAACGAACTAGTGCATCCTATCCTAGCAAGAATCGTATAATATCGAGTGTTTGAAAGAGAGGAGATTCGAAATGACACCTTAATTAACAAGAAATAAGTTGTAAAAGCCTGTTATTCTGAAAGGGTTGTTCTGCAAGGCCTAGTGGTAAGAAGCAGCTGTCATAGCCAAAATTGACCGTAAATATACCACTTGTAATTTCAGAAATTTTTAAACTTTTATTCAGTGATGGATAATTTATGTAAGAGATTATCCTTAACTGATTGAGTTGAAAATGAGTCAGAGTGTGCCACTACACATATAATTAAGTCTGGCCGCAGCCAAAGGTTGTTCTTTGGAGGTTACGACGATTTTAAACCACACGTATAGCATGGTCGCTGGGCTAGCCGTAGGAGAGAGGTGGAGGCAGCAGCCGCATCCTAAGCAATATGCGGTGCCGCTTACCCAGAACGGGCAGTGGTTCTAAACTCGATGTGAGTGCGACGCTGCAGTCTGTCGGAAATTAGAAGTCTGGGCCCAGCAGCTTACCATAACAACGGAAATTTAGAATCCCTGTTGCGAAATTCGGGGCCGGTTTCTCCTTTGATACAATCGGACCGGACATGGCTTTCAAAGTTCATGATTCCAGAAACCCTCGAAGCCTTGCTACATCCAAAGGACTTAGCGATGTTCTGGCGAATGTCAGATCGCATTTAGATGAAATTCCCCTAGTAAGGAAAATATGGTGCTAAGAGCGTAAAATGGAAGCCCCTCGTAGCACTTATACTCAAAATCCATCTCCAACGTCAAGTTCGAGGTCAGATCGCTTCGACCCACCATAACTAAAGCGGAAGCTAGGGTCGATTACCTAGGAAAGTGAGTATAGCAAAATGGATGAAATAAAACCTAAAAAATCTGTGCACAGCTCCACGAACAAACAATTCAACCCGAAATAAAACCTATCTCCTGAATTCGTTTATAGAGCCATGATCTTTAGCGTCTGATCTTTCAAAATTGCTTCGAATGATGCTTTGTGCTATAGAGACACAAGTGGTTGTGAAGGCTGTAATCGTTCTGACGTTTAATCGTGCACTTGGAAGATTCCCTCTGAAGAGGAAACTACTCAACGATTGCAACTCGGGTTAAAGCACAGAAAAATGAGCTGACGTCTGCAGAGTTCCCTAAATCAAATCAAGACAGACAACTTCGACAAAGACACATCCAATGGAGTCTGCGTGGTACTCGTGGAATCGCTGCCAAAGAAGAAGGAGATTCTTTTGAATTTTCAATCTGTGTGCGAAGGACAAGCGGTTGTGAAGGATGTAAAGACGTATGCGGAAGATGCTGACCTGATTGATGAGTTGAAGAAAAGAAAGAGTGGCTGACGGAAATTCAGAAGCTCCTCATCTCTTTCGGCACAAAGACATCGAACTGCGGCGCAATTTTAATAGAGGACGTGCTTAGAGGAAGTGAAGTCTCAAAGAGGAAAGTGCAAGCCGCGGTCGGGTTGATCGAGAAGGCAAGTAAAGTGAGAAGCTGAACCTAATTGCTAAAAGCATCCAAGCCGCGCAACTGCTTGCCTGCCAGTAATGCTGAACCGTTCAGTGGAGCAGAGAGAAGTTGATACCACTGAGTTCATATACGAGTGGTAGATCAATTGGTGATTTCATCAGATCCTACAATGAAACGATTGTTAGAAGACGAGACGGACATATTCGATCTATGGATAGTTAAATGGGCGCGGCCTGTGTAGATGACACGATGCGTCAGAAATCGCACACGAAATAGAATCGATGTAGTGGTCCCCAGGCCAAAATTGTATTATTGTTGTATTATTTCTCTGATGGAGAAACAAAATGTTACAATAAAGTTGTGGACAGGAATTAAGGACAGACCCTGTTTGATATGCGCCACGCATTCTTTACTATGGGATTTCGCCAAGGAAATTTCAGTGCACATTCGGCAACTATGACTTGTGAAGCTAAGCCTATAGACAAGTAAGTCAGTGTGTTGTCCTTCCCAGGTTTAGTATCAACTTACCGACCCCGGGGACAAACGGTATGGCTTGCCCGGAAGGAACCCGAACAAAGAACTTCAATTTTGATTTCGGGCACACGATAGGTCGCTCATCCAAAAAATAGGTCGGATGGGGGTTTCGCCTAAGGACGTTAGGATGAGTTGCTGATGATTAGATGAGTGTACTAAGTGAGCGACAAATGATGGAGGTTGGCCTCCGTACATCTCTATTTATAGGGACGCACAGCTCATTGTCCTCTATGAAAATTGTTTTCTATGAACTTGGTCCTTAGCGTTGCGAAAACAAAAGGATATCCTATAAAAAACTGGACCCCCACCGGGTTTAGACGCCAAGTCATTCATCTATTTCGTCAAGGAAAGAACGAAGATACCCTTTTGCGTTCCTTGCATTTCAGACGAAGTAGGCGCTGAGATACGCAAGTGCGTACACTGTATCAATCTCCAAGGATGTGGTAAATGCCGTTGATTTTCCTTCATCACCTCGAAGAGTGAACTCGTCCGGCACCCTATCCACGACAGGGTTTGCTCCAGGTCGTTTCGCGTAGTCTAGCTTAATGGGAAGGAGGGTGATTGTATGGCATCTGGCGTTGTCTACTTCATGTCATGCAATGAATGAGGGAATGACTGCACGAGAAAACGAGGAGACCTATATATGTCCAAGTCAAGGAGCATTTCTATGGCTGTAGAAAAGGAAACGTTTTAACTCTTTACGGAGAACACGCTTTGGATCATAAATAAGAGCCCCTGCTCAGCGGAGAGAAGAGTGCCCTGCCGTATCCCAAGAACTGGCATCGTTTTCAAGCTTTTCGGATTTTAATCTGCCGAACCTATCAGACCTACATAAGCATTCAAATCGGGTGTTCCGGGGCTAGGTTCGTCCACTCACATCTAAATACTTTCATCAGTGCTTGACTGCTGCTCACGTTCGACTACCCTCTGTACGATTGGACGCCCATTTGTATCTATGGCATCTGCTCTTCCTTCTGTTTACCTTATAATTCGCATTATATTCTGTAAGATGAAATAGTATTTGAGCACTCTAAAAACCCGTCAGTAGATTCCGCATGATTTCTCACCTGACCAGAACGCCGCGCGAGCTGGTGTATGCCTTTTCAAATTATCCCGCTCTCGCCGTATCGACTGCATAGACTCGGTGAGGAAGGAAACATTCAGCTTCGGACGGAATACCATAGACGTACTTTTAATGCGAATTTTGGCCACACATTAGCTTGCGCAAGCCAACCGATGAAAGGTTTGCGTTTCTCCTTTCCAGACAATGTAGCATATGCACACATATGTACACAGTTGCTCTATCCCAGAAATCAAACTAGACCCGGTTTGCTCGCTCATACGTATACTATATGTACATTGGATCCGAATGAATCATTTTCGGATGTACGATTCGGATATTCCTATCCGACTCACCCAATTATCTGGCCTCCGAATCACCCAGAAGTCCGGAGTCCGTGAAATTGCCGTACCCGAATCACCCAATTCTCCGGACCCAGGAAAAAATGAATTGATTTGGATGAAATCGGATATCCCGTTCAATTTCCTCGCTCCATTTTGAAACCGCTCACCTTGGATAAAAGGGCACTAGTTAAAAGTTCCGACTCCACCGACAAGACTTCGGTCGAAAATTTTTTTTTCGCTGAAACTTTGTCTAGGGGGGTTATTTGGGGTGCTGATCACGAATCTGACATCCGTTTTTCACGATTCGGCCGGAGACCACCCATAGGCCTATGTCATACCTTCGCTCACCCCGAGCGAAGGCGACGAGCAGAGCGATGAGCGAAGTCTCTTCGCTAGCGTGAAGCTAGCGAATAGGCGCGCAGTTAATGGCGTTGTGTGCAGCTGCGTCGTAGCATCGCTACCGATGCTGCCCGACGCTCTGCTCAGCTCAGCGACGCGGTCGCATCGGTAGCGATGCCGTACCGCTCGAAAGTATGACACCCCGCCAGCGAGGCTTCGCTAGCGGTGGATCGGACAAGTGCTACAGGCGTCTGCCCCTCCACAACGTCTGATACCGTCCCTTCCCCAATTATGTTAGTTGTCCATCGCCTTCGCTAGCGAAGAGCGATGGTATGACATACCGTTCCACCCATACCGTTAACATGGGTGGTCCAGGCAGGGTCACCGATTTCGCTGAAACTTTGTCTAGGGGGGGGGGTTATTTGGGGTGCTAATCACGAATCTGAGATCCGTTTTTCGTTTTACGCTGGAGTTTGGGCGCAATCGGTGCCCATTACCTTACTCACCGGTACCCACCGTAACCTACCGTACTCCAGCGTAAAACGAAAAACGGATGTCATATTCGTGATCAGCACCTCAAATAACCCCCCTAGCCGAAGTTTGGGCGAAATCGGCGATCATGACCTTGGCAGCCTTAGTCACCCGTACCTACCGTAACCTACCGTAATCGGCCGTAATTTTGAAAACGAATATCAGATTCGTGATCAGCACCCCAAATAACCCCCCTAGACGATGTTTCGGCCAAATCGGTGACCCTGCCTAGACCACCCATGTTAACGGTATGGGTGGTCTCCGGCCGAATCGTGAAAAACCGATGTCAGATTCGTGATCAGCACCCCAAATAACCCCCCTAGACAAAGTTTCAGCGAAAAAAATTTTTTCGACCTGTCGGTGGAGTCGGAACATTTAACTAGTGCCGATAAAAGCACATTCAAAATTTTCGCGGGCGGACACGCTGCTGAGTCAAACGTTTTCGCGCCCCTCTGTGAAATAGCGAAGTGGCGTTGGATACATTTAGCACGTTGCTGAGCGTTACGTCAATCTTTGTATCTTTTTCTTCAAATATCATGTTGCGCTGCCCGGAGACAGGAAGGACGGGGACTGAGGGAGAGAAGGGATTAAACACGTTCTCTGATCCCATTTCGCTATTTCACATTGTATAGCATTCGACGCAAATTTGGTCGGGCGGGGGGGGGGACACCATGTAGAACAGCTCCATACCGCACTTTATACTGCACGAAATTAACCCCCGACTCAATCTGCGCCCTTTTTCTTGCCATAATTCTCTTAAAGCACTCCTACTGCTAACTGTGTATCGAAAATATTTATAATTAAAGGAAATACACGATTCTCAACCCCCCCCCCCCTCACCCCTCTCCAATAAACATACAATCGGGAGAAAGTTAGTAGTGGTTGCCCACCATAATATCGAATTGAAATCGTTGGCGGACCTAATAAATATAACAGGTAGTGTCTGTTGACCGCCGTTGGTCTAAATCATCTTAAGATAAATCGTTGCTGGACCACGCAATAAATGTAACAAGTCCAAGAGGCCCATCATCTGTGAGCGTGAGAGAGATGCTACTGAATAGAGGACGCGTGATCGGAAAAAATACAAAGCCTAACTCAACCGACTTGACTACCACACTCCACATGCTATGCAGAACACGCGAAAGCGAAGCACATTTATTCAGAACTCGAACAGTAATAGTAAGAGAAAATAGTACTAGTAAGAATAATGAAACTTGGAAAGTCCGCAAATTTTATGTGTGAGGCCCTTGGTAAACTCCCGCGTCGCCAGCACGACACGGGAGTATGCCAAAGGCCTAACGAAACGAAACGAAGTGTGAAGTCCTGAATGTTTCCTTTCTTGACGAGGAATGAGAGTCTTTCGATACATGCACTGTTGTTTGTTGTTGTTGTTGTTGTTGTTGTTGTTGTTGTTGTTGTTGTTGTTGTTGTTGTTGCTGTTAAAGAAAGGGTCTTTCCTTCAGGAACGGTAGTACTCTAATAAACTGTATCTTGCGTTAATGAGTCGGATATCCGAAATCCGGGGTCCTCCAAATTGCTGTTATCCGATTCATCAAAAAATCCATGGTCCGCAAAATCGCCCTTATCCGAATCATTCAATTATACGAAGATTTTCGATCGGATCCAATGTATAAGGTATACCTCTGATCGGCAACGTTATACTACAAAACACCAGCGCTTCATTGACCTTACAGATAGCAGACATACAGTGCTGCAATAGTTTCGTATCGAACAAACAATGAGAAGAATGGAAGAACTCAACTGACACGCTGAATGATCTCATATCTAGCGAGGCTTTACAAGGTGACCTACATTATATAATACAAAACATAAGAGGACAGTGACAATCATCCTCTCTAAGGCAAAAGCGTTAAATTTTTTCAAGGAGAAAAGCATAGCGACCACAGATCCTTAGCGACAGATTCTCCACTTAAAAGAAACTTTTCGTCGTGCTGGCTTGTAAACGGCAGAAATCAGTGGGAGAATGGAACGGAGTCGTCAGAGTCCGCCGAAAGCACATATAAGCCATCACATCCCATCCATATCGTTGTTTTCAATAACTCAGTTTCCCATTCGAGATTCCGGATGCCTGAAATCAAGTCAGTCCAAACACCATCTGCAGTTACAGGGTACGGATAGATCAGTCAAACGTGAACACTACAACGAAGTCGAATGTTTAAAACGGAGCGCTTTAACGCAAATAGCCAAAAGGGAGACAGCGATAATACCAGTCACTGCCCGTAGGCTCGCCGAATTATGCTGTTATCCCAGTGTCCATGGCTAATCATTCTGAGGGCCCGTAGTGCGCTGCTATTGAAGGTGGCACCGAGACTGCGTCCTTGAATCAAGAGTCCGTTCGGCTGCCGAACAGGCCAACCAAGTCCTCCATCCCTCGCGCCTCTTTAAATTGATACAATCGTTGTCTGGGAGGAACAAATTTCTGACTTAATCGTCGGCTCGGCTAGCCCAACGGGTACTTATGAAGCAGAGGGCCCGTGGTGCCGTGGGGCTGTCGGGAAACATGTTAACGCGGCGACGGCGACGGAAACGCGGCAACCCACGTCACCCGAGGACGGCTGCTTCATAAGTACCGGCCCCGTGGTGCCGTGGGTTTGCCGCGTTAACCTGTTTACCGGCAACCCCACGGCACCACAGGCCCTTTGCTTCACAAGTACCGCCCAACGTTGTGCAGATCGTAATTTCAAATTTTGAACTTGTCATCGAAGTATTCCAGTGTCCATAGCTAATCATTTTTAATTAATGCTTGTGTGCAGACCAGTCGAAGACCTCCTCTGGTAGACAATATTTCAAAGTCTTTGGAGCAATAGCATTGCGTCTTGCTTGACCTTCTCCCAGCTCCCGAAATGGCTAGATCTATATTTTCACATGCTACATTCATACAATGGTTGTCCTAAAGCTTATGAAAAACGAATCAAGGGTCTTACCAATAAAGTGGTTTAAGCGGTTTGCTAGCAAAACATTACTTAGATCTTTCTTGAGAAAGTGGACAAGTAACACTGTTTTTGCATGTTGCAACAGTCATAGGTAATTGAGGTGCGAGATCGCCTTGCAGAAATCGTGGAAAACAAGGAAGAAGAATTTCAAAGAGGTATTGGTAGCCTCAGGATGAAAATGACAGATTTAGGTCTGAATTATCCAGGGTGCAGGCGAAGTACTCGCTCGTATCTGATGCTTACAGAAATAATATTAGGCCTATTTATTTATTTATTTTATACGTCAAAAAGAAGTGCCGTGCTGAAAACTTATGGAAATAGGGAGAAACGGCTGTGCAGAAAATGAAAATAAATAAAACAGAGCTAATAAAAACAACATTAATAAAAAATAGTAGTGGCGCCTCTTCAGTAATTCTTTTGGTGAAAAAGAGCTTCTCAGGTTAACTGTGATCTCAGTCGTCTCGGAATTAACTTCGTTGTCGCAAGTCGGCGGCCCCAGTGCAGCGGCTGTGCCATACACACGTGGAACACCAACCTGTCCCATGGGCACCCGAAGCTGCCAAGGCTTAGTACCCCGGGGAGGTGAATTGGTCCCGTGCCCTGAAGTGTCACATCCGCTGTAGGGATTCCCCGGGTACTTCCCTTCACTCCCCACTGAAATATATCCCCCTCAGCCCTGGGCTGCAGTCAACATATACCGTAGGGGAGACACTACCCAGTGAACTGGTTGGTTGCCTGGCACTGACACCACTGCCCATGCGGTGTCCACGTATAGGGCCACGCGCAGGCTTCTGCCCTGAGCGCCTTGCCCCTCCACGCGGAACCCGCGTGGGGCCTCCTCAGGTAGAGCCAACTAACCCAAAACCAACAACCACAACAGTACAAGCAACACCAGACAACACGATATGAACGAAGATCGAAGTCCAAATATCGCTGGGCCGGACACCTGCTTCGACGGACGATAGATGGAGTCTCCGTGTCACAGAATGGCTCTCAAGGGAACATAAGAGACCACTGGGACGACCGCCAACGCGATGGCCAGACTCATTCTCAAGGTCTTTCAGAGAGCTGAATCTATTTCACTGGATGGAAACTGCCTGAGATCGAGTGGTCTGGAAGAGTTGTGGTCTCCGCTAACAAGGGAGCTGTCTTAACGGTACGCCGGAACGGCAAGAACGAGCACTATAGGGAGAATCCCCGTCCTCCAAATAGTACCAGAACATGCTTTGTTTTTGCCGAATCCTTGAGGCAAACGAGTACGAGGGTGTAATGGTTAAGGGTCCGCGGAGCGAGCTCTTCACGACATCGCAAGATCCCGCCGTCGTGGACTGGGAGGCGCAGTGGTAGAGGGTACGCCTTATTTTCGGGAGGTTTAGGGTTCGCTTCCCATGCTACATCGCGTTTTTGCACTTTTGCCATTGTATCGGATTTCCATAAAGATTTCCATATGTGAACTTTTTTGGAGTTTGCTATGGTAAGATGTTTTTATTACTTGCTTGTCGACATCTCGTAATTCATCAGCAATGTCCGAAATATGCCAAATTCGATTACTTATGAAATATTTATGAAATAACTTCAGCACCAATGATACACAGGCACAAGGTGCATAAAACAGTAAGACCGATCACAGTATGGGTAACATATGAAGGCTACAGTTTCTTCACATCCTGACTCATCACATGGGCCGAGGTCTTCCGGAAATGTCATTCCACTCGGGTTTTCGAAGCAACCAGGATGTGTCGTCAAATAGCTAACTTCTCCACTTCGTCGATTTCCAGCTGTCGCAGTTCGAAATCCTGTAGGATACTTGCTATCCTTTCCGCCAGCTTCATCTCGTCTCTCGAAAAGAAGGCATCCAGTGGAGATCCGCACTTCAGTGTCAATAGGAGAATGACCACTCGAGGGTTAGCAGACATTGTAGAGTCAGTGTTGGCGGCAGCAGCTTGTTATGACCGTGCGACTTTGTGAGCATAACAGAGGCGAGAATATTGATCGAGGTGGTAGGTCAAGTTGAAGATCATGTGGTCCCGCCCTACACTGTGAGTACACTGGTGGCACTCACCTCACAGACACTATTAAATTGCATTTGAAGCATTTTTCTGGCATTCTGCCGCAGTTTCATGTTGTTCCTGCATCAAAATTTCTTACATTGACAATGAGAACAAGTTATTGGAGTAAAAGTTTTATACAAGATCGCATTTGGCATATTTCGGACATTGCTGGTGAAATACGAGATGTCGACAAATAATGAGTAATAAATATATCTTACCGTAGCAAACTCCAAAAACAAATTCAGGTATGGAAATCTCTATGGAAATCCGATACTATGGTAAAAGCGCAAAAACGCGACGTGGCACGAAAAAAAAGGAACCGAACCCTAGGACTCACGATCATGAGGCGTGTCCTCTACCACTGCACCACCCACTCCACGACAGCGGGATTTTTGCGGAAGAGCTCGCTCTGCGGGACCCTTAACCATTACACCCTCGTACACGTTCGCCTCAAGGATTCGGCAAAAACAAAACATGTTCTGTTACTATTTGGAGGACGAGGATTCTCCCTATAGTACTCGTTCTTGCTGTTTCGGCGTACCGTTCAGACCAGGGACTGTTATGCAGATATTCGGCTGCTTGGAGCTGGTGGAAAGCTGTCTACAGGCTAGGAAAATCTCGACCATCAACTCCTTTGTATAGAGTGCTCCAATGACCTATTCCAATAGGCATTCGAATGATTGTCATTCGAATTTGGATATTCGAATTCGAATATTCAATAATCCCGTTTTTCGAATGTATTCGAACTCGAATGTTCAAAAAATCGCGTTTTTTAAATGTATTCGGATTCAAATATTTAGAAAGATCGCTTTTTCGAAAATATTCAAAATCGAATAGTCGAAATTAGTAAGCATTCGAAACCGCTCGAATAATCGAAAAAATTTCAAGAGCACAACTATACTCTTTTGTTATGATAAAAGTTATTCTACTTGCATAAAAAGTCAAAAACAAACTATTTTGTACAATTTAAAACAATAATTGATTGTGGTGTTCTGTAGATAATGGAGGAGCATTATTACTCATAACAAGAGACTCCTGGTGTGAGTAGAGCTTTTAGATCGTGTGCTGCTTTGCAAGCCGTATCGCAACCTCTGTTACAGAATTTTATGTCTTATTTGTTACGAAAGGGATACGAATTTTATTGTGATGTGTTTTTCTAAGATATAGGATAAGATATGGGATTCTTAGCAAATAAACGAAAATCAAAAATCTAAAGATGGTGAGATTTCGTAGCTAGTCTTTTGCACGTACGAAGTTGGGCAGTAGGTTAGGAGTTGCTACCACGTCGTTTTCTCTTTGCCGTTAGAATCGTCGCTTAACCGGATTGTGCATTTTGCTTCTGAATAGCGCGGTTGGAATCAGAAAAGATGGCATTATAAATATTTATGTGCCTATTGGACACAAGTTTGTACTGGTCTTCACACTTTTTACATGAAAACCTAGGGTGTGTTAGGAGCCATGCTTAGAAATGTAAAATGAACCATTCACCTTCGCACAAATATTTGCATACCGTGGTTTTTCTCAGAGGAAATATTAAGCACACTATTTGTTTGACCTTTCTGGGATCACTCAGCTTTGAGAGCTTTTCATCAAATGAAGCAGTGGCTGAACACCCGACTTGTGCGATGCCCTATAGCTAAGGCACTTTCCTTTCTACTCTCCTCTCCTTACAGCTGACAATGAGTCTTCAACTCACTTGCAGTCTTCAGACTCATTGTAGTTTTCTGAAACCTACCACTTTATAGCAATTGAAATGTCCTATAAAATCAAGGCTCATGACATATTTCAATAAAACTTCGAAGACGCATCGGTCCTTCTAGTCTTGTTTTTAATGATGTTCTTCTTTAAAAATGGTGTAGCTCGGCGGATTGCAAACGGTCGTGAAAAATTATCGGAGGGTAACCCAAGCGAGTAGAGGCATGCGGTACCAAAATATTTCGGTGTTGGAGGACCAAGCAATGCAAACCTCTCGATGGGTAATTGACTGATATTGTTGAGCGTCACTCTTTCGTTTCATAACAGTGAAAGAGCTTTAAAATTCAAAAAAGTCTTTGCTACAAGATCTCAATAATAACAGAGCTTCTGAAATTAGGTACATCTCGTTAATACTACACATCCTCTACAGTACCCGACATGTCTTTTGGACATTAGCCGGAAAGACCGTGCAGGTCAACATAGGCCTCTTTGGAACGTTCCAATGGAATCCTTTTTGAATAACTTCCTTAGAAATCAAGTACTTTTGAAAATAAACATATATTTGAACTCAGCACCCGAGCTCGACGTATAAATCTTAAAAGCGTTCAACAATGCATACAGGCCCAACAGAATCAATCGAGTGGGCGCAACAGCTTGTAGAGTGAGCGTTTGGAAAGTTTTATCGGAAACCCCTAGCCGCCCTAATCAGAAATTGCTCTTACACTGTTCAGCTTGCCTTTGGAATGCGCCATAAACAATGCGTACAGAATCGAACCTATCAATCGACTGGGCGCGACAGTTCGCAAATTGCACGCGCTGTCGTGTTCGGAGCGCAATAACTCCGTCAACATCGAATTGTTCCGACTGTAGATTGTCAATTTTGTGGGCAGTAAAAAACACTAGTAGTCCGCAAAATTACACCGTTGTAGCTTCTAAACAGATGAGATTATAGCGGTGCGAAAATGCAGGTTAGCCTTGTGTGACACGATTTTTTCCAATTTCAGTCGACCATTGTGGAAAGAGGCGATGAGCAAGCGGCCTAAGAATGCGTGGGGCGAGCAAACCAGTTAAAATACTTTACCATGAAATGCCCAGAAACCTCCAACTGCCTAAGCTGCCTTAACCCAAGCTGCCATTTTCTAGTGGCGGAGGGCAGCGGTGAAGTTTCTTCCGCCTTTACTCGCCCACAGTTTGAGTTTTCAGCAATCGCAACAAAGCCATTCTATTCAGCACGAATAGCTATATGAAAAGGTGTCACTCTCGACCAATTTCAAAGAATCGATTTTTCACAATTTCCCATCGAGGACGTGGGCGCCCTAGGCCGAGCCTCGCGGACGATGACGTCGTCGAAAATTTCCGAAATTCACCAAATTTCCTCGTCCTAAATCATCTGGGGGTTATTTGGTGTGCTGATTACGAATTCGACGTCCGTTTTTGAAAATTCCACCGATTTCGGTAGGTTGCCTGAGGTTTGAGGGTGGTCGGTTCAGGATCACCGATCACCCTCAGTTATCGGTAGGGGTGGTCTCCTGCCACAATCGGCCGAATGGACTTCGGCACCGTGTTCTGCATCACAAGAGTAACCCCTGCCCTTAGATGAAGTTTGAGCAAAGTCGGTGATCCTGACCCGACCACCCCCAATTACCCAGAAGAAAATCCAAAACTTACCGACATCGGCGGAGTTTTCATCAAAATTCAATCTGCAGCCTTCCCAGCTGAAATTGGATTGGATTTTATTCAAACTAAGCACATTCCAAACGTTCGGAAGCCTATGGTCTCCAGATCTACACCTCTGAAAAATGACATGCAATTCACTTCCATCAAAAAACTTATCTTAAAAATTCGATTAAACAGGGTGTTCAAAAAGGATAACCGCACCGTTTCAATCCTACACATCTGCTTCATGGATGTTCCGGTTTTTTTTTCAAAACGCCGAAAATAGGAGATTTCTCGGTGGGCCAAATGATAGGGCTGCTCTGTGCGATCGCTCATTACCCGATGCTTCTCTGATTGCTCGGGCAAACGCTATGTTGTTGTGCTGTTGTTAAATCATAAACCTACTAACTCCGACATCCGTGTGCGTGTAGCGCCGGGGGCTGAGGCCTGTTACGCCCACAATTTACGAAGCGCGACGATTGCGTGCTTGTAGAGAATCGTAAGTGGAGGCGGGGCCCAGATACTGTAATTGTGGAAATTGCAGGGGCTTAAAAAGCTTGTGAGGCGTTCCTCGCCTCACTACAGTAGAGGAGTTAGCTGTCGCTAAAAAGGGGCGGGGGGTTTAGTGTGGAGAGGCTGCGGAAGCCTCTTTAATCCGACGGCTAATCGTGCTACAGTACGACACTTTCGAATTCCGGAGCACCGGGAAGGACGCCGAGGAGCCGAGTTTTGGCACGTTTGTGCTTTTTCGGGTCTGGGGCGTTGTAGAAGAGCCTTTTATAGGCAAAGTCCCACTTGGAAGTGGGGCTTTGCCTATAAAAGGCTCTTCTTGAAGCTCGTGTTATGTTTGAAACCGTATTTCGTTGTTACCGATTGTTCGAGGGTTCGATATTGTTTCGATGCTTGATAGATAGGAAATGTGAAGTTGTTTTGAGAGTCGTGTACGCTTTTCGAAATAGGTTTTGTTCGGTCTCGTCCTACTCGTGAGTTGTTGAAGAGGTTTTGAAGGTGGAAGAGGCTCCCCGAGGTATTTGTCAGCTCATGAGTTGGGGGAGAAGGTCAAAATGGTGTATTCCTTTTGTGTACAGGTTCTTATGAAACACGTAAGTTGTTTTGAATCGTCTATGAATTATTTGAAATGGCTTTCTGTTGGGAGTCGTCCTCCTCGTGACTCGCCGGAGGTTTTGAAGTTGGAAGAGGCTTCCCCGAGGTTTTTGTAGGTTCATGAGTAAAAGAAGAACGTGTAAATGACTTATTTTTTGTTCGTTTTGATTCTTTGGTTTTGACGTCGAAGAAGAACCTTCCGATTCTTCGTCGAAGTAAAAACTCCTTTCGCAGTGGAGTGAAGAACTCTATAAAGTTACCCCCCCCCCAGCCTCCTAACGTATTTTTCCGTAGACAGCTTCATTTGGGCGGTCTAGAAGCTCGTGTTGGTTTTAAGACCATATTTCGGTGTTATCGATTGTTCGCAGATTCGGAATTGTGTCCATGCTCGCTACATATGAACTGCCAGGTTCTTTTGAAATGCGTGTGCGGGTTTTGGAGTGTTTTTTGTGCGAGCTCGTCCTCCTCGTGAGCTGTTTAAGTGTGTTGAAGTTGGCGGAGGGTTTCCCGAAGTCTTTGTGCGTTCATGAATATAAGAAGAACTTCTAAATGATTTATTCCTTCTTGCTGCCGGTTCCTAAGGAAGTGTAAGTTGTTTTGAAGCGTAGGTGTGCGCGATTCACAATGTTTTTGTTCGGAGTCGTCCTCGTCGTGGGCTGTTAGAGAGGTTTCGATGGTGGAAGAGATTTCCTCGAGACTTTTGTCAGCTTATGAGTGGAAAGAAAGCTCCCAAATGACTTATTCTTTGTTGATTCCGATTCTTTAGCTTTCGTTTCGGAGTTCGAAATGAAAACTAGTGTGAAGAGTGCGTAATCGTATCAGGTGCCCCCCCCCTTTGAACCGCCTGGCGCCTTTATCGTTAGATAGCTTCATTCAGAGGAAGTCAGTCGATTTTTTGTGGTTGTGCTGTCGAGCAATTGATTGACTGCTTCAAAATGGAGCTGAAACTAGCATGTTGGAGGCGATTTTTGATGTTTTTTGTTGGGTCATGAATTCCTGGAGAAGATCAGAGGCGTAGTTCCTTTCGATTCATAACAGTCATAAAGTGGAGCGCTTCCTTAGCTTCATAGCTCACTTTTCCGGCAGTCAGCACCTCCAAAATAGGCTTGCGGACGGAGTTGACTTCTAATTTTTTTGAATTGGGTCATGGCCGGAGGGGTTTTCAGCGGCCATGACTCTAGAAAAATCACACTGAGGTGATTTAAGCCTCAGTACCGTAAGAGAAATCAGCCGTCACGGTAATGGTGTTTCGGGCGCGTCCACTGCACACACCCTATTTAAGCTGACGGCTATTCCCGCTACAGTAGGGCGATTTCAAAATGATGATGCAATCGATGGCGGCGCGGGCTGGCGGGAAGCAGCAGCTCTGGAGGTTGGCATTCAATATTACGCAGCACGCAAATAAGCCGAACTCCTTCTTCTCCTTCCTAGGAGAACTTCTGAGAAATTGCCGGTGAAACGAGTTGGCTTTTCAGGCCACTTTTCTGATGACCATTGGCTTTGTGTTTCTGCTGATCTTCGTGGTCATTGTGATTTGGAGACAGAACTCACTTCGAATGACTCCGTTCTTGGGTAGAAGGGCATTCTTGCATTTATGTTCTGGTTTCTTTTGCAATGCTGGTGATTTAGTGCTCGTCACCCTGATAACGCCATTTCTGGCAACGATTGCTGCTTTCGGATTTTTGTCTTGGCTGAAGTACCCCATCTACTCGATGCAGTGCTTCACTCCTTTCCTCGTGCTTGGAATTGGTGAGGCAATTCTTATAAATGTAGGAACAAATAAGAAAGATTCGCTACTGAGATGGATCACTTCAAGACCCTTCCCACGCTAAACTCTTTCTCGCAGTGTTAGAAAATCACCACCGCCAGAATCTTCAGAAAAATGAAGGTGTACATCGTCATCAGCAGTGGTCCACCCTTCTATGACAGCGCATTCATTAACAGGTCAAAGTAGACTGAATGGGTGAAGGAAAGCCATACTCTTGACGAAGCTGAACACTTTTTTTGCTACATAAAAATAAAAATCAAAATAAATATTATTGCTAAATAACTATATTTAATCTTCGTTTTTATTTCTTCGTTAACAAAAAATCTCATGGGCAAAGAAACATGCAAAGCACACATACAACGTTGAACGTATAGCATACGTAAAGCTGTTGTTTAGAGTAGATTTTTCTAGATATTAGAAAAAAACATAATATACAAATAGATCATCACATTTGACCATCGAATCAGTTAGCCAGAATTGTAGTTGTTGTTTCTCGAAGAATTATCCTTGAAATAATACAGGTGTTGACGACGCTTTTATACTGATTCATCGCTGGAGGCATCGCTCCGATATTGCTGATCACTCAACCAGACTAACCCAGGTGGGTCCTGTTCAGACTTCCACTTCTTGTTTGTCGATTGTTTTTTACACACTTTCCTTCCCCTCTGGTATGACTTAGCCAGAAATCTAGGTGATTGTTGACGTCGGTCCTTCGATCACCATCACCTCCCTAACGAACATAATCGCGTTCGGAGTCGGCTCCTTCACGCCAACTCATCAGGTACAGCTTTCACCAGAAAGCGCCAGATAATACCATAGCTGTCCTACTGCAGATGTCGCTCTTCTGCCTGGCGACGTTGGTGGCTTTGCTGATCGACTACATAGTCACCTACACAATCCTAGCACCGGTAGTGTATCTGTGCAGCGACAAGAAGGACTATCAGCCGGCGTTGCCGTCTAAACCGTCTGGAAACGATTTGCTTGGAAAGGTAAAGGAACCTTTGCCTATATCTGGTAATTCTGTGGAGCACTGGTACAATGGATTGGCAAAAGAATGTTGTTACGAGGCGTAGACGGACAGTCTTCGCATCAGCGAAAGAGAAAAGGGCCAGGTAGGATATGTATATAATAACTACCCAGCAGGAAATATAAATAATTATCCTATCTAATCATATAATAACACACTGGGCATGTTAGGTGGTCGAAATGAGTGAAATGTATATATGTATATTATTCTCTCACATTTTAATCTTTTCCTGATTCCGATTCTTACCAAATTCGCCTTAATTGAAGTGCTTTAACTGTTGCCTCATCACTTACCTCTGTCTATGAAGATGTCACTTACTCATTTTCTCATTTTTTCCTCTTAGAGTGTCTTAGAGTGTTCTATGCTGTTATATCGCTAGATTCTCATTGATTCCATTTTTTTTTGTATTTTTTGTCGATTTTTTCTATGTCCTTGGGACATAGAAATTAGTGTGGTACTGAAGATGCGATCTTATAATAAACTTTATAGCACTATAAAGTCTACAATACAGGGGATATGAAGGGGGATTTAACTGCGAACGGACACAAAACCTATTGTAGCGGACTACATCACAGGGGACATCGGGGGGATTTGGATTTTGGGGACAGTAAAATCGGGACCAACGCACTACAACCAGGGGACAGCGAGGGATTCAGAAATTTTTTCCGCTCAAAGCCCTCTCCCACCCCTCGCAAAATCTGCATTGTGAGGGGAGGGACACTTCCACTTTTGGCGTGTAGCGCGCTTGTTGCGGCGCTACAAGTCCTTCTCCTGTGCTAGCGATCGGTTGTCAGAGAAGACGAGTCTGAACCTAACTCGCTGACCCTCATCGAGGGATGGAAAGTTAGGTTGGCCTAAGCGGGAAATCTGAGTCAGGAACCTGGAATCGGATTCACGCGACAGCCGATGCCTCTTCCGGCGGCGTTACAACGCACCTAGGTGGCACTATAAATACAATTTGTGTTGAGTCACATTCAATCACCGTTAACAGGGAAGACCTCCAGAAACCTATTAATTCGTGGATTTCGTGAAGCAGTGAGTCGAGATTGTTACAGCATTTTAATCGGCTTACGTTTCGGCGGTTTCGCCTTCTTCCGATACAGGAAGAATCCAAATAACACTTGAAGAACTACTCTCCAGAGGTCATTTCATACTACAGAAAGCAGTTCAAAGGCGAGTGGAATGAAAGCGATATGGAGAAACGAGGGAGGGCTAACCTTTGTAGTGGAAGCCGAGGCTCTTCACCAGTCACTCTCATATGCAAGTAGACGTTGTTGAATCACTTAAGCTCTATGAACCACCCACTCTAACAAGGAGAGCCTCCAAACTGGCGGTGAGCTTTAGCGATGCGATTTTTACAGGATGTAGGGTTTCGTGTGGTGCTCCAAAAATATCCTGTCATAAGGAACTGGACATCCAGGAACCGATGTAAAATCCGTGATCAGCAATCCAATTAACACCCGTAGCCGAATTATAAATACCTATTTTCCGACCTCGCCAGTACGCTGTATAAGCCCTTTTTGATTTCCGAACAGTCAAGCTGTTTCAAGACGAAAAGCTGTTATAGATAGCAAATTCTATTACATTTTTACATCATAGAGTCAAAAACGTAGTAACCAACTGGTAAGAATAGCTAATGATGTCCCAAATTTTTTCAAAAATGATGGAGGATCGGAAAAAAGCATGTGAGCGAAACACACTGCTCACAAAGTGAACATCTACGCTTCTATCTACCAATCGTTCAAAAAAGGACGCAGTAGCGCTGATATTTCACTTTTTGTGTAGCCCTCCACCGCCTAACGTATTCAACTGGTTCCACCTTGAAAGGCTTCGCACCTCAATGACCGCCCTTCTCAGACCAGATAACCGAGGTGCAAAACCCGCTCTACACCCAGGCTCGAGTAAG
>OX377202.1:34050654-34092812 GCA_947396885.1 Heligmosomoides polygyrus polygyrus
AAAAACCGATATTTTCGAAATTGGCCAAATCCCCTCGTGCAAACTTCTTCCAAAGTCATCTAGGGATTAATTGTGGTGCTGATTACGAATCCGACGTTCGTTTTTATTCCGCCGACATCAGCAGGCTGCTTCACATTTGAGGATGGTCGGGTCACGATCACCGATCACCCCAGTTATCGGTATGAGCGCTCTCCTGCCCTAATCGTACAAATGTGCCTCGGCATCGTGTTCGGCACCCCGAATAAGTCCCCGACCCTACACGAATTTTGAACAAAATCGATGATCCTGACCCGACCACCCTCTATTATCCAGAAGCAAATCCAAAACCTACCGAAGTCGACGGAATTTTCAAAAACTGACGTCGGATTCGTAATCAGCGCCCCAAATAAACCCTAGACGATTTTGGACGAAGTTTGCAAGAGGACATTTGGCCAATTTCCAAAATATCGTTTTTCGATGACGTCATCACCCGCGCAGCTCGGCCTAGCGCGCCCACGTCCTCGATGGAATATTGCCGAAAAATCTATGGCCTCTGTTATACTCCCGCGGGAGCATCCGCGGAAGGGCGAGAATCGCGCCGAGATCCCTCACCTGGCCAATCACCGCGTCCCGCCACGCCCGCGGTGCACCCCTCGTCCACGGAGGTTCCGCGGATGCTTCCGCGGGAGTACAACACAGGCCTATGTTTCCAAAATCGGTCGACATTGATACAATTCGATAGCGCTCTTCAAACAGAACAGAACAATGTTATTGGGAGTGTCGAAAACCCAAATATGTACAAGTAAGAGTGCAGGAAACTTCAATCGCTAAGTCCGCCGCCCTAAAACGGCAGATGGGGCTAAGGCAGTTAAGGCAGCTGAGAAGTTCTGATCACGTCATCGTAAAGTACCGTACCTTAAGCGCTCTGTTCGCGTACGCATTTTGAGGCTTTAGCTCGCCGCGTCTTCTCGCAGTGGTTAACCGAATTCGGAAAAAAGTGCATCACGCAAGCCTCACCTGCATTTTTGCACCGCTGTAACATTGCCCCCTCCTAAGCTAAGCCATTCTACTTTAGTATACTTATATATCGTTCCACTGCCTACAATAAACACAAGTTGCAGCCGAAACGATTCGAACTCGACAGAGCTATTGTGCTCCGAACACGCCCGCGCGTGCAATTTAGCGCAACAACAGCAGACGCTCTCCGCGCTGTTTCTCGCCCAGATTACAGTTTTTCCCACTCTAAATGACACTATTCAATTTAGCATGAAAAGCTCTATCGAACGGTATCAAGCATGGCCCAACTCGAAGACATCGTTTTTTCGATGACGTCATCGTCCTTCCGCCCGGCCTCGTCCTCTATGCTAAACAGTCAAAAAATTGATGATTCCAAAATCGGTCGAGATTGACACCGTTCGATAGCGCTTTTCATGCTGAACGGAACTGTGCCATTCCGAGTGTCGAAGACTCAAATCTGGACGAGTAGGAGCGCAGGAAACTCTAACCGCTAGCTTTTGCCGCTCTAAAACGCCAGCCGAGGCTAAGGCAGTTTAGGCAACTGAGGAGCTGTGAGCATATCGTCGTAAAGCACCTTAGGCACTCTGTTCACGTACGTATTTTAAAACCGTCAGCTCGCCGCATCTTCTCGCAGTGATCCACGGAAATCGGAAAAAAATGCTTCACACAATCCTCACCTGCATATTCGCACCCCTATAACATTGCCTCTTCCTAAGCTAAACCATTCTACCTTAGCCTACGTACAGAGCGTTCGACTGCCTACAAAACCTACAAGCTGCAGCATGAAAGGTTACAACTTAATAGAGCTATTGCGCTCCGAACACGCCCATTCGTGCAATTTGCGAGCGGTCGCCCCCTTCGATTGAAAGGTTCGAATCCGTATGTATTGTTCACGGCGCACTTCAAAGGCTCGCTAGACAGCCTTAGAGCAACTCCTGACCAGGGCGGCTGCAAATTTCTGATAAATCTCCCCAAACGCTCAGTCTACAAGCTTCCTCCCCTCGATTGAAAGGTTCGATTCTGTATGCATTGTTCACGGCGCACACCAAAGTTTCGCTGGGACAGATTGAAGCTAATCCTGGGTGGGGTGGCGGGAAATTTCTGATAACATTCTCCAAACGGCTCGAAATAGTCTAGGAAACGTCGCAGTTCCCAGTGAGAGAAGATAGAAGCGCAGGGGACATGCGCTCGCCCACTCGATTGATAGGTTAGGTTCTGTGTGCATTGTGCACGACGCACTCTCGAGGCATTCCTGGTACGACAGAGCACTGGCGACGTACGCCATCTTTGAGATACTCCGAAAGCACGCATATCCTGGGAAATAAGCTGCTCTAATCGCCCGTCCAGCCAATTTTGGACCACCCACGGCGAAAATACAGGTGTTCCGGTAAAGTTTTGCACATGTTTGTGTAGATCTCGAAGAGGCAAATCGAATGGTATCAACCTTTATTCAAGAAACCTAAAACTGAAGGAGTTATGAGCGTGCGACGCTTTGCGGCGCTATGTTGGCATTTTTTCGCCCACTTTTGACCGTGCGGCGCGAGCGGTATTGTATGTAGCTTGGAGGCGCCTTTAGCGCATTCGGCACGAGGGCCCAGTGAATCCAACGCGTATTCACTTCAGGTTGCGCAGGACAACCAGGCCCTACACTATTTTGTTGGGCCCAGGTCAGATACACACTGACTTGTTGATCGTGGTGTCACAGCAGTCATTAATTGACCTTTGAGCTGGCTATCACCGAGCATTATCCTTCATCACTGCGCGATTTCCACAGTCTCCCTAGCTTAGGATATGTAGGATTTCTACCACTTCAGATCTGGCGCCGACTATTTCGCTTCACAAAACGAGAACACCTTGCCAACCTTCGATTCTCATAGGTACTGTATTCCATTTGCATAGAACTGGTAACAAGAAGAAGTAATCACTCAATTACACTGCATAGAGATTTAATATCAACCCAAGAAGAACAGCTGTTAAGAGTTTGCCTCAAGAAAAGTGCTAATATTTTGGCAGTGTAAATTGGCATAGACAAGCTTCGAAATGTTGCCCGCTTTAAGAGTTATGGAAGAAGGTGTCAATAACATAATTGTTATTTAAAAAATGTCTAACGGTAACTATGCGGATGTGAACATCAAAGAAGGAACCTATCCCGGTCCGCTGCTTAATCTCTACAGTCGTGATCCTCGGTGATATTTCTACGAATCTTTACAGCACTGTGACGGATGTTATGAGTCTAAGCAAAGATATAAAAAGGAACACACCCTAACCGGGCCGGAAATGGCGATGCGCAGTGGTCTTAGCCGGTTCAAAAATACACGTCATTAGACGTCAAAATTGCGCCCTTAATTGCAGGCGAGGAGGGAGGAGCTGTGAGCAGAACAGGACCCGGAAGGCGATTGCGGCGAAGGCGTACGTGGAGGCAGGTCATGCAGTTAGTGCACTTTGTAGGTATCCTTAGATTATCTGTGATTGGGTTAGTATACTGGAGAAAGGTTTACGCGATTACGGTTAGTAGCCACTTATGGACGCGGAAGTGCAGAGGAAAGGTTAAGGAGGCTCGAATGAAGCGGTCCATTTATGGCAAATATCATTTTACGGATAGCGACGTGCATGGCCAAGTGCACAATAGCGCGAGTACATTGGTGGCTTAGCCAGGAAAGCCAACGCAAACAGCGATTTGGCCAATCCGCCAGCGATTTGCAATTTTTTAACGTTAGGGGGTGGACCGAAAGTTTGATGTTTTGGTTTGGTGAATGTTCCCGCCTTTTTGAAAACTTTTCCCCGGTGACTAGATTAGCTTGGGTTCCGCTGGAACGATAGTATGGTGTCCTTTCAAGTAGCTCAAGTAGTGTACATAGTTGCAGCTTATGCCATACAGGATGTCGTCAAAACACTGAAGATTTTAAGACACCTTTCGAGATAGATGTGGTTTGAATCTAAGACAGGCTATGCCAGAAAAAAAGTTGGTTGCTAAATTATGAGGAAACAGTCTAAAAGAGCCACTATGTATGCAAGATGGCTGCCGGCAAATGGAAGGTACACAAACAGAAGGTTGAGAAATGCAGGAAGTACTCGCAGAAGCATAGCTAGACTGCTCTTCTGCTAATTCATAGCGAAGTCTGGAGTATTGAAAGTATCCTGTTAGGCCACCTTGGTGCATTTGTCAAAGTAGAAACATCTTGGTAGTTGTAATATGAGGCGAAGACACCGACGAGTGTTTTTTCTGTTTATCCTTTTCTATAAAAGGAGTGCTTTTTAAAGTTAAATGGGTAGTTCTGGCGTTGCGAATTACACGTAGTTTCAAACCGCGTTTTTTATTTTTATGAATTAACTATGTGTACTCGCTTCGTAATCGATAAGGTTTTTGCTCCAGTCAACAATCGTTTTTAGGTGTATAAACTGCACTGCGCGGCTTGTCATGAAACCCAGAAAGAAAGCCAACGGGTTACATCACTACTAATAGGTCCCTAATGACCATTTTCAAAAATCCGTAGTGAGTTGGAAAACTCATTTCGGAAGGAAACGCTTCGCGTCAACGCTTCAAGGCCTGGGATGCACAAATCTTTCTCCATTTTCACGGAACAGTGCTAAGTAGCACCTACGAAATTGGACGAAGAAAGTATTCTGAACTACATGTTAAAGATCTGCTTCGACCTGCGCCTCCAAACATATCGTGCGTGCTGTTGCTTTTTGATATCCGAGAAACGCTGCGGAGAATAAGCCAGAAGTCATGTCAAGGATGATGGTAAAAACGCCCCCTGACAGTTCACGAGCACTATCTCCTTAAATTCGCCCAGCTAGGAAACTCATTAGCACAGGTCGTTTGCTGGAATTCGAATTCAAATGCTGAAGCCGAAGATGATAGCAGAAACGTTGCACGGGGCAGAATACTGTAGATCTTTGCTGACGCACATTAACCGTGTGAGAAAATCTTAATCCTAGATTAGTGAAAATTTAACACCTTCAGTACGGTACAAGGCAAATGGTACCGTTCAACTATCGAAGCCTTGCGTCCCTCTTTCTAAGAAGTGTCAGAAATGAGAGCCAGCAAGGCCTCACTACAACCTCGAGAAAAGCTTAGTAAGGAAATGGAAAGGCTTGGCCAGTGCTACCCTTTAGTGGCGAGCTGATAAACAGGCCGGTGTTCAGGTCTTCCCAGAGAACTCGATTACATTTCCTCTTGAAATCGATTGAGGAAACAAATAAATTTGAGTGTAGAATTAACGTCAACACGTACCCATGAGTTTCACATAAAGATAGTTTCATGAAAAACTGAAATGAATAGGAGTAAAACTTTTCTACATTCCGTTGTTCTCCAGATATGGTCTGTGAACTCATATTTCAATATTACTGTTTACTGTGTGCACGAGATAGCTATCAGCTGAAAGGAAATTACGAACCGGAAGAGTAATGAGTCGCCTCCTTTCTTCGCAGTCATAAAACCTGACACATCCACACCTGGCGAGGTTAATCAAGCTTAGCTGCTGTCTGCTTTTTGAGACAGTTGTCTGCGAGCCACAACAAAAGCGGCAGAATTCGCTTGCCCCTTCATCTAGCCCACGCACGGGATGTGGGAGTCGACACGAGGTCCGGGACGGTTTTCCTGTAATTTGCGCGCATTCTACACTTTCTTGGACTGCTAGTGGAGACTGAAATCTGATGAGCTAGGATGTGAAATTTGTGACATTCTACGGAGCTCACGATGACTTCAGGATGAAAAATCCAGCCGCCGGTTGACAATGAAGGAAAAGTGCAACGTCAGAGGGTAATGGGTTACTTCTTTCTTCGCAGTTGTGAAATGAAGTTGACGTGTTCACATGCGAACTATTTCGAAATGAAATAGGAAGCTCTGGAATCCGCTGAGCCCGTATAATTGAACGCCTGTAGGAAGCAATCTCGATTCGGTAGGTGACGTGACTATGGGTGTACCAGGAGGAAATCTAGAGATTGACTTAGCAAAACAACTCAGTAAAAATTCAAAAATCTACAAGAGGAAATTGCGAAGCAGAGAAGCTCATCGGGTTGGTACTATTCGAGCGAGATGCACAGGGCACAATGAAGTCCAGAGTTTAAAAGCGTCTGATCTGAGCGACAACAGCGAACGCTTCCCTTTCGAGTCGCGGAGTTACGTCGCATGTCGAGGGAAGGAGGTTACGTGTTTCTTGAATGCGATCCAAATGACAACGACAAGCAAGCACCTGTAGCGTATCAATGGAAACTCAACGAAGTGATATTCGCAGAAAACGTTCACGACGTTCACATTCTCTAATTCGCTAATTCTCAAAAAGACGTCAATCACATAGTAGCTGGATGAGAAATGTTTTATGCTTCTTAGACAACCCAGTACCAATTCACCGTTCTCGAAAAGATGGAAAGCTTGGCATGGCTTGAGTGCTTGTTCACTTTTAGGATACAGAGACGTGCTATAAATTTCCATCAATACACTAACACCGATGGCAGACGAGAATTTGAACAAGAGGTGAAAAGGAAGACGCTTGGGCAGAAATCACAACTCTACACCAGGGAGCCGAGCAACATTTCATAGAGAGAACAGCATGAAAAAGAAATAAAATAGTCATGTAGGAAGCTTTTTCTAAAAATTAAGCTGCACTGAAATTAGGAAGATGCAAAGCTGTGCCAGGTCAGCTCTAGCAAAGTGGTACGAGACCCGCTTCTGTCGGAAGATGGAGTCCTATCCAACCAATTTTTCTTCGTTTCCTGGTCAGTGAGCTGTGCCAGGCCAGCTCTAGTTTCAGCGGCAGTTGTAGTTGTTTAAGAAACGCGTCATTAACCAGACAAGACACCAGAGCTTCAAGCGGAGCATAAGGAAGTGTTAGAAAGCGCCGGAAGTATTAGAACATGCTGTGCGCTGCGACTAAATAGCCGACCACATTTAACATCGTTAATAGAGCACAGTTACAACGCGCTGCAGCTACACAAACCACGCCCATCCGATCTACTATGTACGGTAAGTGACGTGGTAGCCGAATGTTATTGCCAGCAGAGTACGTATGTGTAGCATGTTAGCAAATGTAGACAAACTCTAACAACTCAGAAAGCCAGGCGAGGAAGCCCTACGTCATGGGCGGAGCGACGACGAACTTTTCTTGGAAGGGGTGTGGCAATGCGTGAGAACTTAAAAGCTGCAGCTCAGTACATGAAGCCGTGGAGATTGTGGCTCAGCTACGGGACAACACTAAAGGACCCCGTTATTGTAGCAGTTACCTTTCCTTGGATGTCGCATAATAGTTAACATCAACCCAGCGGCAGCGGAACGAAACACGGTTGAGCTGCTTCTTGAGTGCACTTCGCTCTCATACACTCTCTTAAACTCAATGCAATCGGTACCGCCGCCCCTTTGCTGAGCAATGCTCTTTCTGCTCAGTTTTCTCTTTTTTGTTTTTCTTTTTTTCAGATTTTTTTCGATGAGTTTCTGCTTCCTTCTCGCTCAACGCAATGAACAAAACGGGAATCTTCGAATGCTCTAGTTAATAATGTATAATAATAATATAATATAATATAATAATAATAATTCGAATGTATAATATTATACTTAGGTGGCGAAATCAGCATGGCCAACGACATTATGCCAGAGCCACCTGCAGTGGAAACGAGCGGCTTGGGGAGCTTCTAGGAGCGTCAAAAAAGTCGTGAAGAACAAGAAAAACGTTCAGTTCCGTGCCCAACTATTCGACTCCACCGACGTCCTGCGTTAATATACGCCTCAGAGACGTGGAGCCATACGTAAGCATGATGAACACGCGATCAGCTTTGCGCATCAAGGAATCGAGAAGACGATGCTCGGAGTGACACGATTCACCCAAGTGAGAGAAGTCCTCCGGAGTTACGAGCTTCGTGGACGTTCAAAGATCAGAGACGTTGTCACATGGGCGAAGTCGTCGAAAAGTCGTCGTAGGTGGGCTGGCCATGTAATGCGCTTCGCAGTCTCCCGCCGGACGAGAGCCGTTACCGACTGGATACCGCGGGATGTCAAGAAAGCACGAGGAGGCCCACCAACGCGTTGGTCGGATTTCTTCGTGAAGGATCTGAACGAACGATATGGCGTTCTTCGTGTCCCTCGAGCAAGGAGGATTCATTGGAGCACTCTGGTACGAGACAAAGACGAATGGAGACGCTGACGGTGCTCGCTCGAGAAATTTGACGACCCAAAGAGGTACAAGCTGATACAGTTGATTTCAGCAGTTACCAGAGCGCAGGATGCACACTGCACGATGCGTAATGCTCAAACTGAATAGACTTTGAGTTGGGGTGACCTCTCCCCCCCTTCTCCGACCTGTACTGAATATTATGCGCTTGCTTTTTATGGCGCAAGTGGAAATTCTTGCTAAAAGTATGAATAAACGCACGGCCTAAGCAGTGGAATGGAATGCTCCGATCTTCGTTTTCTACCTTGTTTAGCGCTATATCTATATCAGTATTAGACGCTTCTTTGATGCTAAGTGCTATCGCTCTTCATATATTCCAGCCATTTCTTAACAAAGGCGATTCGATTCAATTGGAATTCACGCCCCTTTAAAAAACCGTGCTGAGGCTGATCAGATTTAGCCGTAAATGTCTGATGCATCTCCGCTTCTCATCGGACCTTTCGAACACGTCTTCCTTCGCTAGGATTTCTTCTAGGAGAACGACTATGCCCAAGACGTCTTCAGCGATTGCGTATCATGGTGAGTCTAAGCTCAGCTGTTAGACCCAGCTAAACAACTTACGAAATTATCAGTCTCGACTGCCACTTGCATAATCCATCACAACAGATCCACCTCGTAGAGCAGGGCAAATAAAGCAGGTCTTAAATTCATGAAGGGAGGCAATTATGCACTTGCTTACTGGTATGCCAGATCTGCTGCATTCCCCTGAACCAGGGGTGTGCGTAAATGAAATTTTAATTTTCGTAAATCGTAAATCGTAATTACGAAAAAACCGTCGTAAATCGTAAACCGTAAACCGTAAATCGTAAGAGTCACCGGACGTGTAGTGCAGTACAACTGAAATTTTTTTGATTTATTTACTTATCATGTTATTTTCAGCTCAATCTGAACAGTTTTCCTAGCAAACTGTTCCCCTTTTTCACGCCTTCTTGCTAGTAGGACACCTTTCATGTCAAACTTCACACGCTTCTAGAAAGGCGAAAAACGGTAAATTCAAAAATTTAGGCCTATGCATGGTATTCCATTAGAAAGCCTGCATCGTTTGGACACTCACTAATTCCAAATTTACTACCAATTTTTCGTTTGGCCTAGTATTTAGCAGAACAACAACGAAAAAATCGCTGGCAAAACTAAGAATTTAAAATCATTTCACTTCTGAACAATGCAGCGAAGACAGCAACTGCGCACGTAATAATCTAACAAACATACTGGTCCGTGCGATGGGATTGCGCCATGGGTTCTTAGTGAATGCATGGCGCAATCCCATTGTGTGTTGCACCAAAAGATCTACGCTTTCAACATTTTGAAATAAGTCCTGAAACATTCGGAAAACCTTGGTGATGGAAGCCGAGGAGCTCCACCACAAAGGCTCCGAAAAGGGCGAAATCGCCGAAACGTAAGCCGAAAAGTGTTGTAACAATTTCGGTGCTCAGCTTCACGAACGAAGAATTCAACACGATGCGTCATGCCGAGATCCATGGAAAGTCGGAAGTAGAGTTAACGTATAACTTTCTTGAGGCATTTTCAGTTTGGCACAGACAGACAGTTTTTATTTAGAAGGTATCCAGCTTGGTTTGAAAGTAATCTTCTTTGAGTTGGGAAGAACGTGGTTGAAGTTAAAACTGGTTCAGTTTGAGTTTGTAGGAGTCCAGCAAAGCGCAGCAAGTGAAAACGGTGTACAGATAGCTGCAGGAAGGTAGTTACACATCCATTGTTCGTTCAATGAGATGCCAGGTACCGAGCAATAAGCGCAGCGCGATACTCGAATTCAGGAGCTCTGTTAATTGTAGAGAGACTGCAATGAAAAGGTTTCTTAACTTTAAAAGTGCTCTCAGTTCTCTCGAGTTCTGGACCATCGACAACATCATCGCGGTGACCAAAAGCTGCTTAGAGCGCAGATCTTCTATGCAAGTCTGCCTGCATTTTTCCAAATTTGAAAACTAAAATATGGAACTAGTACTTAATGATTCCCTGCACTCACTCCGGCTACCCTTCGCTAGTTCCGTAACGAACGTTTGCTCTAAGAGACTCTGCAGTAGCAAGGGAATCAGTTAGGGTAATTGCAACAGCCTCAATCAACCCACTCGAAAGGGAGAACAAAAGTGCTAGAACAAGTAAGACTTTTTCTTGAAATGTTCGCTTTGACCGCACTTTGTATGGTAATTTGCACCGCCCTATGAAGTACAATGTAAACCGATAGAAGCACCAGTGGCTTACGCTTTCCACATGAGTGCAGCAACATTCTGGGCCCTGCTTCCAATTACGAATGATACTCGATAGTGGATTTCCGCCAATTCTATTCATGCAGGATTAGAATGAATCTATTATAAACAAATTCACTGGGCGTTATTACCAAATAGGCCCTGGGTCAAAGAATTTTCGTTCCTCTTTCTTAAAGAAACTGCCTTCAGTGTCTTTCTGTGGGCTGGAGTGGAACGGCCTTCCACTGTAGGAATGCGATCTGCCCTGCTAGCTCTCGGCCGGAAACGGAGGGACCCAGTCCCCTAGAGAGATTATTTTTTAATGATGTATGTATTGCACTTGTTTCTCTTCTTGAGCTTGTCCGGTTCCAAACATTATCCCTTACAATGTCAGAGAAATGGAAAAGTTAGTTAAGCGAAGAAATAAGTCGTATTCGAGAAACCAGTGCACAGGACGGTGCATTCTACCACAAGCAACACATTAGGAATCAAAAACAACTTTAAAAGGAAGTAGGAATGCGCTATAAGAGGAAGCCATTGGAGTGGGCACATCTTTGTAACCCGGTACATATAAATTTGGGCACCAGATGGTTGTTGATCGAAGACCACATTTACGGAAATTTACGATTTACGGCCCGAAATGTCGTAAATCGTAAAAAATTCGGCAAAAATAGCCGTAAATCGTAAATCGTAATTACGCACACCCCTGCCCTGAACCATTACCTCTTTGGATAATACACGCGACTGGGCACTTCCAGGAATAGGCCGAGCCAAAAGCAATGTTAGATGGATTTAAGCCGCCACATTCATATGAAATATCTCTGTTTGGAGGCAAGCATACCAGCTATTCAAATAAAAACTGTCAAAATTTAAGTCTTTGCAGATATGATGTTCTGGCTTAGGTTTACTCCCTCGGAATGCTAGGCTTCTAAAGACGGTGTAGGCGAATGGTAACGCAGTCGGAGGAGGTGCCGGTAGTCGCGTGCACCTGATAAAGTTATTGGTTCGGGTTTCCCGTCGAGACCTACCAGGCCTTCAACCCCGGGGAGTCTGTGAAACGGAACCAGACGCGTTTGGGAAGGATAAAACACTGACATCAAGCACATGGACTGGTCACCACAAGCCATAGTCTATATTATAAAGACGATGTAATACTAGCGGATGTCGAAGCATTTATTGGCGCAGCACGGAAACCGTTACAAGGAAATGATGACACCTGTTAAGATGGCACTGGGTTTTGGTAAAGCTTGCACAGCATATTAGGAACACAGGATTTTAGATGCCTAATTCGTCCAGCTTCTGGAAGGTCGATTTCTCAGTCTCGAGCAACATCATACCGCTCGAAACGAACCACCTTTCCACCGGATTTGCTACTGTTGGCAGAGTTTCTCCCAGTTTTCCATGGTGCCGTCATTCTTTCGTAGGATCTCAGATTGTTCTAAGGGAAAATTCCGGTCAGCTGTAACCACAACCATTTCCTGTGTGCAGAATGGGCATCATATGTATTTATGACCCTAAGCATTTATGTCAATATCAGTGGTCTGCTCATCGTGATACACAGATCAGAGCTGATTGCTCCCACGAGTCGTGGACGTTGCCTTCGAATAAATAAAGGTCGTAATGTAGTGGCGTAACATCCTGCCCGGTAAGTAGGCTTGCCAGTTCGGCTCCCACCCGGCGATAGAGCTTTGATCGCAACAAGGCGTCGTTGTCTTTAATAATCCTATCTTTAATAATTTCAGCAATTAATTCTACATGTGCCCCCAATAAAATTTTCGTTGATAAGCAAAGCGCTCTTGTTGAGCGAAATATCATTTTATTGTGGCATGGCCATGCTTTCAGCACTCATGTTTCGTTGTCAATAAAAGCTTGCATGTCACATCATAAAAACATATTACAGCGCGAAAAATAGGTTCATCTAGTTCTGATGCTCTAGACGAGGTTCAACATAAAAAGCGAGAAGATGTTAAATAAATAAATAAATAAATAAATAAATAAATAATGGATAACGCCTAGAAACGGAAAATTTTTCCAGCTAACTGCAGACGTATCAGCATGAGCTACGTATTGGAGAGAAAGCTCTTCTTGGAGCAGAATCTGCACCTCGAACGCAGTTCTAATAGCCATTTCGAGAGCGCACTTTCCACTAAAAGGCAATACTGCATTAGGCGCCTAAGTGTTGCTTACTCTAATATACTATGCTAGAGCAAATTAGACGTGCCCGTGAAGTCAAATGCCACTTATTCAATTACTAATCAAATAAATTAGCTAAGTTAATCCATTGTGACACAATTTGAGTACTGTAGTGGCTCATTGTTTAAACTTGATTTTAAATGAGCCAGACAATGAAGTTTTGCAGCTACTAATGAAAGAGTTTTAAGAAAAGATCGTGCTGAGGGAAGCTCGCAGCCCTTAATTCCCCTCGTTACCACAGCGAGTGAATTTCTGCAGAGATTTCGGGGATCCCACGGCAGGCTGCGGAAGTCGCGTCGGCTTTGAATAGCTAATGGAGCTGTCGTACTCTTCGGTAACGTTCAGGTCACTCCCCTTCACGAACACAACAAAAAAGGACTAGGGCTGTCCGAGAGGTCAAGCACGGAAGGGAGCAACGAGAAAGAGGGTGCAACACCTTTCCAAATCAAAATGAATAACTTCCAAATCGAACTATTCACGCTCTAAAGTGTCCATCTAAACGAGTTTATAGTCCTGCATAAAAGAAATAAAGGATAAAGGATAAAGCACGGGGTTACTCAACCCCTTTTGGGATACACCACCCATTCTACTTCTACAGGATATCATGGAGACGATTTGAATACGTATTCGGCCACACAATGACTTGCGGTGGTCAGCCGATGACCAAGTCGTCCCAGTCCTTCCACATTTCTCCTTCCCAGACAAGCCTGGTACCAGTGACCCCGGAGGGATGGAAAACTTGGTTGGCCTAGGAGGGCGCACCAGCTTCCATGTTTCCAACCAACGACATGGAATATGGTGCGATACCCGTTACCCCCTCCGATTGCGCTCCCACGCTCCCCTGGCCAAAAAGAAATGCGATGAATTCCGCGCAAAATATAAAGGATAAGGATAAAGGACGGCGTTACTCAATCCCTTCTGGGATGCGCCAGCGCATTCTGCTTCTACGGGATGTCGTGGAGGCGTGTTGAATGCGTATTTGGCCATACAATGACTTGCGGTGGCCAGCCGATGTACAAGTCAGTGCTTTATCCTTCCCAGACAAGTCTGGTACCAATTCACCGACCCCGGAGGGATGGAAGGCTTGGTTGCCCTGGGCGGGAAATCCGAACCAGCAACCTGGTATCGGGTGCACGCGGCAGTGGCGCCTCCTCCGACTGCGCTACACGCGCCCCGCGCAAAATATGTCCCGAAAAATAAATACTGTTAGGGAGCTCCTAAGACGGTAACACCTAGTTCCAAAGTTCAGCACTGGCCTATGACACCTGAAGGTTGAGGATACCATGGCCAACTGGCATCGATAACAGTCACTCGTAAAGGCTGCTTTCACTATATGCGGCCATCAACGAGTATAATCGAATTTTGTTTTGGTCTATTCTACTGTGGCTAGCTGGTTCTCATCGCGCTGGATCCGCTCCTTACATTTTTCATCATTGTAGTAGCATGCTAACATGTTTTGCTTGGTTTGTTGGTGCACTTGCTGTAGTGACAAACAAAAATCATAAATAAATAAGGTTGCGGCTTATTTCTATTTTAAAGCGCAGAAAGGCACACATCTCCAGCTTATTAAGCAAAGAAATCGGGCTGTTTCTTCGTCGAATTTATCACGATTCTTGCCTGGGTGATGAAGAAAACTCCGCTGCGAGGAGATGCCTACGAAGCAACGGTATGTTAAGGAAAATTGCAAAAAGCGAAATTTTCTACAGCACAATCCTACCTAACGAGCGCTTACCCTTTCAGTCAATCAAGCAGAATGATGAATTAATGAACAAGTGCATTGAGCAATACCTTCATGTAATAGGCCGAAAACTTTTTGACTTTCTGCACTTCAGAACAAAATTACAGCATCCTCCCTAAGACTCTATGTGTGCGTGACTTATGCATTTTCAAGAAATCTCAAAGTAGAATTTTGCACCGCATTAAGCGGCGCAAACTGTCGCTTGCTAATAGCTCGGGTAGTTTGGGGTACCTCTACAAATGGTAGATACTGTTCGATTTGCCTATATTTTTCGAGCTACACAGACGTATACATCTTTACCCGATCATGCTAAATGTGTCGTGGGTGACCTAAAAATGACTGGAGCATGCTTTTTGCGATTGGGGCAGATTATTTCCCAGGACACTAATGCTTCCACGGACCTTTAAGAATAACGTACTTTGCTAGCGTCCATTATGTCAGACACGTCCCTAAAGTGCGTCGTGCACGATGCACATGGAATCGACGGAATCAACCGAGTGGGCGATTAGGAATTCGACACTTCATCTGCGTTTCAGACGGAAGGAGCCATAAGACTCATGTTGCAACGAACCTGCCTGTCTGTTTAAGAAAACGCCTGCAGCCTAACCTGAAGGGAGTTCACGATTACCATTTCATTTTCACGTGAGCACGACAATTTACGGTCTTTCTGGCTAAAAGTTGTCTGTTTACGAGATGGATTAGTGCCCTACATATCAGACAGCCTGAGTTCATATATCGAATTCGCACGTTTCCTGTATGGCGACAAGTTTCCCAATCGAGGATCCTTATTCTTCGGCATTTTTGTGTGGAGGACACGCTCGTCAGCAGCCGTCGCAGCAGTAGAGTGACGAGAATCCGTACAAAACTTGTCCCGTAGTCGATTCCTAAGCCCAATAACTCGGAAATTCTCCAATCATTTTGGACGAAACGTTTGATAATGCTTTCAGCGCTAAGACGATGTTCCACGGAAGAGTTTGGCTATTATATTTTGGAGCTCTAAACTACCGGTTCGACTACGTAAGTGGGGGCACTGGGGTGGAATTGGGAACGGCTTACTAGAACTACATGTCTGCTTGATTTTTCAGATTAGCTTTTCGAATCTGCCCATGGTATTGGTATTAGTACTAATGGTGCTAGACTTAATTTCGGAAAATTTTCTTTTTTAAGAATAAGAATTGAAATTTTTCATACAATGGAAACGTGCGATTCAAATACTTTGCAATTTCTCAAATTTTCAAGTCTGATATATGAAGTTAGGTTGTCTACTAGAACACTAATCTATATCGTAAGTGCACAACTTTCAGTCGAAGAGAGTGTAATCTTAGAGCAAGAGCGCTTCGAAAAGGCTTGCGCGAAGAATTATCGTGCTCACGTTTAGCTCATGTGGCACGTGAGGCTCATATGGTAATCGTGAACCTCCTTCAAATCACAGTTAAGCTGCAGACGTTTTTAACAGTAAGGCAGGCGGTTGCTACATGAGTCCCATGGCTCCTCCCTTCTGAAGCACAGATGAAGTGATCGAATCCCTAACCGCCCACTCGATTGATTTCGATGATTCCATACGCATTGTGCACGGCACACCCCAAGGCACGTTGGACAGAGTAGAGCATTTCACAAAAAGTGCGGCCAAAAATTTGTCATAAATTCTCCAATCTCTTCGAAATAATCTCGAACAGTCAATTTTTTTAGAAAGGAAAGATAGAAGCACAGTGCTTTCGTCCACCCAATAGAACTAGAAGCATGCGTGCCCTAGAAAATAACTTTCCTCAATCGCATACAGTCGGCTCCAGTCATTTCTGGGCCACTACGTAATCCATTGAGATGTTCAGATTTCTTCAGCTGCCCTACACAGATGAAACCGTCTGTATTATTGAAATATGCTTCTGAGCGACAAAATTTGTGGTCTGGTAAGATCTCCGACCAAACTGAATTCATTTATCTAGCACTTCTCCTGATTTTTCCTTAAAAGCACTCTTCCGGAACTTTGGCCGTTTACACGATGCAGTGGAGCTCAGTGAAACTGCTCGCCTCCTCTGTCGTTATCGATGACTACCCATCACTTAGACAGGATTATGACTCGGGAGTCTGCCACTCTAGATAGCTCCTAACAAAAGAGGAAAGGTTAAGCCAAGCGCTGTACAAAAGATGTGAATAGCCTCAAGGCTTGCATCATTGCTCTTCGCTCAGTCAGGATCGCAGAAGAGTTCTGTTGGAAACGAAAGATATTTGACGCCACTGGAGTCCGCTCCTTTACAAACCATGTTCATGTTAAAATAGACGCTTTTCAAAAGAAGTTGGACACTTTTGAAATCAAACTGATCATCTTTCAAAACCAAGCGACCAGATTCGCATCAAATAAAACATCCCAAGCAACCAACAAGAAGGTCAGTATTTTCGTCTCACAAGACATCACTTTCACATTAGGAAAATCTATTATTCACCTTTCTCAAAAAGGCGAGCACAGTGTTTGAAACTTTAAAATTTTTTTTATCTTGATTAGAAGAAGAATACATCACAATTAATTTCAAGCTTTAAAAAATTAAAGAATAGATGACCTCATGCACTCGTTCAGCGTCTTTGTTTTCCCTTGAAATCAAAAAAAAAATCAAGAATTTTAGTTACATGTAGTTACGCACTTGTAGGCGGTACAAAAAAAAATTTGCAGAAAAAACACATTCTTTTTGCAATTTCAGTAAGTAAGTAGCATGCACATTATCATTTAGTGAAAGATTGTGATGACCTAGACGAGCGCACAGTGCGCTTCTTTTCACATACCTAAACATCTCAGCCTTACTGCACATTGAAATAATATTTGAATCGTTATTTTAACTGCAGAGATCAAAATTACGGGAAATTTCAAGCAGCGCACTCAATTTATTGTGGAATGTAAATCACAAGTATACAAGAAACGAGAGGATCGGCTTTAATCACACACCTTCGTTTTTATTTAGTAAGTGTTCTGTTTGAGTTCAAAACTGTCCGACTTACCAGTTTGAGGTGAAATGTCCGGTTTGAGGTGAAATTGTATAAAAATGTTCGTAATTGGTAAAAATTTATATTTAGATACAGCAGCATGAACATGTTATGTGTAGGAGGAACGTGGTCCACAAGAGAGCTACTTTAGGGGAGCATGTATTGCTAATAATAATTCCTGCCACGTACTTAAGCTGAAGATTCAACAAATCCAATTTATAAAGGACGTGAAATCTGATACGGAAGAATGTTGTGGTGGTAGCACTAACGCCATCAATTAAACGAATCATAGGAGTGCATGACACGGCTTGTAGAGGAAGTCAATACGAAATTTTCGAGTTTGGATTAGCCTAAGAACATTTATTGCTGCAGAGGCTTCTACGTTGTGATACAATTTAAAATCGGGCTGGTTCCTATGAAAAAATTCTTTCGCCACGACATTTTCTGATTTCTGACTAATTTCGGTGTTTCCAAGAAAACAGAAAGCAGAAACAATTTGTTCAAAATGGCCAGAAAACGGGAAACAGAAAACAGAAATTCCGCCCCATCCTGGTTCACAAACACCGAGCTGTATCCATGGTATGCTTTAATAAAAGTATCGCTAAGCTCTTGAAGGGTCCGAAGATGACTGAACCGGCACTACAATTAAGGAAAATGTAATGCATGGCGTATGCCTAGAGATTGATCAACCTGGATCTATGCACATTATTCGTTTCTGCCACTGTATCACTTTTTCGTCAAAACGGATAGTTTTTAAGCTAAGTTGTACACCTTCCAAATCCAAATGTCCCTTTTCAAAAAATAGCACTACGAATACGCCTATAAGTGTCGGATTTGAAATGCCGCAAATTTGACTGGGATGGTGACTAGCTTCATTTGGAAAGTGTCCGATTTAAATTAAAGGTGTACGGTTTGACATGAAAGAGGTATATTACCATATCTTGGAGGATTAGAAAAAGTCTGAATTTGCGTTGCGGTCAGAGGAAATGACATCAGTTAGCTCCCTGATGACGAGAAAGAATTCAATTGTGGATGCTTTACGCTCGGTCGCAGAACACGAGGAGCAAGCCGGAAAGCAAATGCGGCGCAATGAGATCAGAATGCTCGTTCCTGGGCTCTGTCATTTAATAAAGCTTCACGAATCCAAAAGCTTGCACAGACTGGGTCGCGAGTGCCCCGCGACTCCAACGGATACGATTTTGTAGCCGTAGCTTGAGAAGTGACGAATTTAAAGTGCGTTGGAAATAGTGTACATGCTGTGAAAATTAATCCGTTCAGAGATTAAAAAGAGAGAAGTTCACGCGCGGGCAATCTCTTTTCACACGAACTGCACCAAGAATTGCCGATTTTAGTGGACATACATGGTAGAAGAGGGCGTGGTGGATGTTCTGAGCAGCTTCAGGAGTGGATGGTGTGCTGAAGATGAGATATTCTTCTGGAAAAGGTGCTGCATGTTTATGTTCCTATAAGAGTTGAGTTACGAGGCTCGTTTTGCGTCTTGACAGTTGCGCTCTCGTAAAAATAATGTGCGAGGTGTTCGTGAATCCATGAAGCCAGGAGGGGCTATCGGAGCCACTCTACAGATCTGAACATCGTCCTGATTTTTTTTAGTTGGCCAGTTTTCAGGGTGTACACTCATAGAATTAAAATTAGCCCTGTTCCGATCCTAGATGGCATTTATCGTGTTCCAGCACCAAAGGTTTTCTCATTCCAAAACAGATCATTGGGTTGCGCCACGCAACTCCTCCCTACAACGCCCATTAATGATTCTTCCTACATTACAAAGGTGCTTCAGTTGCCCTTTATCTGTGAAATTCTGTTTTCTGGTAGCCGCCTAGCTAATAAAGCTAATACATAGCTAGTAGCTGCCTAGCTTAACCCAGTATAGCACGGTGTTGTTCGCCGCTGTGATTTTGAAAGTTGCAATAAGTTATTGCTGTTAGTGAAAGCGAATCGATATCAATCATCTCATCTTTACACGCATTTTTGGCCTTTCCCTCCCAAAGCTTCACTCTTACGAGGAAAAGATCGACGGTAGGGAAATCGCCATTGTTCACCTGTCGTCTTTCTTTCCGCTTATTATCGAATGACTCGAGCGGATGCCAGCAACGCTTTCATTCTCCCCTGTGTTGTACCAGAGTAGTCCATTGGAGCCTGCTCACTTATACGGATAAAGAAGATCAAACCTTTCTTTTAGGGCTTATACAAAGTCAGTTGATCACCGCGATGGACCAAAGTATCTTACTGGTCTTCCTAATCATCTCGCGAAATTCAATAGGCTACGGTTCTTTGAAGAGCTGGCCTCATGTAGGCGAACTTAATCCTCAACAGCTCCGTCAAGTATCAACGCCTCTCAGCATCATTTCTTGAACGTATCGGAACTCCGAAGACCTTCTACCACTTGCGTGAATCGTCTCTCCTCGAGCATCTTCTTCTCATCTTTTTCGCTTATGGTTGACCACCGCGATGGACCTTTTCTTTTTTCCTTTCTTTCCTTTTTTATTTCCTTAGGTGACAGTCGTGTTCGACCTGCTCTACTAGTGCTCTGATTTTGAAGGAGCATATAAGCGCAGAAATGTGGGCACGCAGCCGAGCGCTCTTCGTCTTCCTGACTACTGCTTCAACGCTCTCGAAGGCTCCCAGGCCGCTCATTTTTTACGCCTAGACACACGTTGCAGTAGAGCATCCGGAGGTGTTACTTCCACTAAGCGAGAATGGGGCATCGGAAAGTCGTCCGTTTCTCATGCGTCTTCGAATGGTTCGATTTGAGTCCAGCGCATTCAAGTACGCGGTCGAAAAACGGCTTGGCAAAAAATACGCACATTTTTATACTAATTGAGGGGTGGGGATTCCCCCTATATGACTCGCTCCTCCAGTTCAAACAATGATTTCAGGCAGTTTGTAGGCATTCAGAACACGCAGCAAACGCATATTATAGAATGCTACCTTATGGAACACCATTAGATGAAGAGAATGCTGTGAAGAACACTGTTTTTTCTTGAACATGAACCTATTCCTTCGAACCCTGGAGCTCCCTCAATAGAGATGCTTTGAGCTCTCTTGTCAAAAGGGATCTCGGGCCGTTTGTCGAAGGGTCACGTGGTGTCCGGGATAGGCGAATGAATCGCAAGCCAAATGCGACCGTGTGCTGCCCAGAAACGCAGGTGGGACGCAGGGAACGGACTTCTTGCTCACGATGTATCGGGTCGCCTCGTCCCTTGTGCGTGGGAGCGGCTTTACCTTATTTGCTTTGTTCGTTGTCGCATAGCACACCTAGCCCACCACCCACTGTAGCATAAACAAAGCGGACCCATCCGCCTATCTATTCAATTTTCGGCCCACTCTTATACTTCTTATTTCACATTACCATAATGTAACAACTGACTCGACTACAACTACGTCATAAGGTTTAATAAAGGTGATAAAGGTTTAATTACCCAAGTTTGAGGGTCTCACACCGTAATCGAGCAAGGAGGTCCACTCGGTTACCAACGGCAAGGTGTCAATTCAGAGGAAGGCGAGCAGACGATTCGAGAGGATCGTGCGAACCTAGACCTTTATCACAATATGACATAATTATGAATACCTGCTATTGTATTTAGTTATTACACCGATCCGAAAAGCTTGAACGCGATTTCAAGGACACTCGCGATTATAGAAGAAAACCGAAGGCTATATTTATCAGCGTTTTCCTAATTTGAAGCCGAATAGAGACGAGCGACGCACTAGACGAGCTATTCCGGAGTGTTCACAAATCGGTTGGGGTTTGATAAGGTGTGTTCGTCGACAGGAGGGTCCAGCACCCGTCCAACAAATGTCAAGCAGGTAGCGAAGTTTACTAAATACCATTCCATGCTTTCAGTAAATGAAACTACCGTAGTCTGCGTAACAGCCATTAACCATTGATCTGAACGAGATGACGCACGAGTAGTGGGCGGAATTTAGTTGCTTCTCAGCTGCTTGTCAGCTGTTAAAGACTCTAACAAGCCCGTGTTTTTACACAGCCTGACAGCTCCACATCACTGGCGAACACGCCACCGCATTTCTGTCGAGTTTTTCCAATGAACGTGCTATTTGTATGCATCAGTCATGCTCGACAAACGCTGAGCACGAGAACATATTGCAGGGAGGATGCAATTAGTCCCTAGAACCTTCGACCTTTAGACTAAAGACCTATTTTTAGATCAACGGGACAGAAAAATTCACTTTCAGCATCCGGACCCGCTATAGCACTCATATGTATCTTCACGATGACCTGGGTGGGTGCTAAGAAACAGACGTCGAGTTGCTTTGATCGTTGCTTCAAAGCAAAAGTAATAAAACTCAACATGCCGTGCCCATAATGTATGTCGTGACTGAAGTCCGGTTTCGTGCTTCTCGTATTTGTATGTTTATTGGCTACTTACTGAAGGCCATTTGAGAAGTGACCACTTTCGCCCTTTCCAGAAGCATGCCAAAACCCCAGTCTGTCTCATGTCGAAACCCCTGTCTGGCGAATCGACCTGTGTCGCGCAAATCTCGCCCAATTCCTAACCCCAAGCAGTCTGGACTCAATAATCACGCAAGATGAGAAGTACGTCTTCTACCTTAACCCTGAAAAGCAGCGAGTTTGTGGGTGAGGCCTGATGATCTGTTACCGACCTTCGTTCGGCCGGATGTTCACGGCGAGCAGCACCTTCTGAGCTTTTGAGTCTGCGTCCATGGACCCGTATACTGGAAACTGTTTTCCAAAGGCACGACAATGGACTCTAAGGCCATGGTGAACGAAATAGAAGAGATGGACCTGCGACTCGCACTTATTCGGTCTCAGCGCTTCAAAAGGTCCTCCCCTTCGACAACGCACCACTCCATCGGGCAAAAATGACCACAGATACGCTTGCTCAGCTGAGCTACGTTCACACGCCTCAACCACCGTATTCGCCGGACATCTCTTCATGCGAATACCATACTTCTTGAGCCAATGGGACTTCGTGGTCGGAAGGGACACAAGGACCCAAGCAAACCTCGACAACCATAACGAACAGTGGACCAGCACGAGGTCTAAGCAGTTGTGGAAGGATGGGATCAGGAAGTCGGCTGATCGATGGCAGCAAGGTCATTAACCTTAATGGCGAGTACACTCCTCAGCACGTTGAGTTGTAATTGAGTTATAAAGAGATAAAGAAATTTGTTGAATTTGTCTCATTACTTTTAGCCCACCCTAATATTGGCTGTCTCCAACTACAGGATAAGAAACTCTTGCAACTAGTTATTATTTCTTCGGACAACTAGTATTACTAGTTATCCGAAGAAATAATCTGCGAGTGAAATTGCCTTACACCTTTTCAAGAAGGGCAATATCTTTTGATTTCGAAGCAGAATAAAAAACAGGTGAACCGTACTCCACGATAGGGCGAATGAATGACTTGCAGGCTCGAAGAAGCATTTCCCCACCCGTTGTAGAGAAAGCTTTGAATATAACTAATGTTTGAGAAGACGCTTTTACTATATATCGTCTTGAAGTGCTCAGAGAAGTCAAGCTTATTATCATTGAAAAATCCTAAGTCTTTGACGCAAGAAACAGCTGCAATTGAGTAGTGCAATTGCTAATGTAGGTACCGCTTGCTTGGAAAAATGACTCATACTCTTGATCGCCGTGGCCATTCACCTTTACAATTACATTCACAGTCGCGACAGTTGTGTTCTACCAAAAAGTCAGTGGAAAAACGACTGCAAGAAAGAGTTATGCGGCAGTTGTACAGTCATGAATAGTAGAAGATGAATTATTGCTCCAAGATACACATACTAGGTCACGTCGTCATCCTTCTTTCAGATTTTCCAGGAATTATGAGAATTCCAGCTGGAACCGTTCTTTGGCTCCGATTAATCTTTTCAGAGGACGCTGTCCGACGATAGTGCAGCCGTGTCGGACCATGTCGGACAATCCTCCTCTACACCCCGTTTATTCTTTACTTCTCACAGATACGTAGCATCCTCTATATATAATCGGCTAATGTCACGTTTCCGTCACGGGGAGGGGGGACTGGAGCCAAAAGATGCCTACTTCAGTGCGGCGTATGCCAGCCGGGCTTTCTTTGAGCTTAACCGTGGGCGATTGCTGGCGAATCTTATATCCTTGGCGGCTGATCGTCCAAGTTTACGAGATATTCAAGGGGCAACGCATCAGGGTATGAATGGGGATCGAGAGCGTAGGGATTCAGAAGACGTGCAGAAGACGTCGTCTGACGTGCGTAGGGATTCAGAAGACGTGCTGGAGACGTCGTCAAACTTGCGTAGGGATTCAGAAGACGTGCTGATGATGTCCTCCAACGTACGTAGAGACTCAGAAGACACGCTGAAGACGTTGTTCAACTTGCGTAGGGATTCCGAGTAACGGCGACCAATAGGAAAGGGCCAACAAAGGGGGACCATTAGAGGGGGAGCGTGAATAAGGGGGAGGGGACCAGCATTTTCCCTCAACATCGTTCAGTGTGTGACGGATTCTGAAGACAGCTTCCAGAAGTCGTGGCACGTGTGTCAGATTGCAGAAGGAGTGTCATAGACGTTATGGCAACGTAGTGACACGTGAATCGCTACTCAGTGTCACATGTGCGTGTTTGATTCTCACTCCGTTTCTTTGCTAGCACATAGGAACATAGGAAAAGAAGTATTTCGGGAGGGGAGGGGGGGGGATGGGGTAGAGAGAGAGAGTGACCACGGGATTCGGAGGAGTATTATTGCCGTCGGACAGTAAGCGGTGTCGACCAATACCAATTAATTTTAATTATGATTTTGCTGATTAAGCACCGGATTGGGACTCTCATTACCTGTTTCTCGACACCCAGAGGAGGAGCGCTTCGGAGAATAAATCGCGTGCATGTGATGGAGGGTGGATGGGCTTCATATGCGCAGGGAAAATTCTGCCCTGCCATATTCCACTGCACTAATATATAGTAAAACCAGTTTTTTTTACTGTAAGAAGGCCTAAAGAAGAAAGGAGGAAGATTGGAGTTGTTCTATTCTCGGGGTTCGGCGGCAAAGCCCACAACCAGATGGAATGGTGTTGTTCTATTTTCGGGGTTTGAGGCGAAGCCCCCAACGAGACGTTTGGCGGCCGCTAGGCCGCTGAACGTCTGTTCACTCTATATTACATTAACTAACGCATTCTATACCACCTATATTCAGGAAAGTCCGAGTTGACACTTTTCTATAACAGTTTTATTCGAACAGCTTTTCGTGTGATGACCATCCGCACGTGTTTGCTGCTCGATCACCTTAACAGCAGCTACAAGCGAAATCAGTTGACTGACTAATATCGCTCAGCGTCCATCGGCTAATGGCTATCTGTGGCGAAAATTCTCGCAGTTTAGATCTCTTGGTGGACTGCTGCTGGCGTACAAATGTCGCCAAAAGCCATCAAAAAGCAACATCATTCAATATCCATGTTGGCCGACTTCGATTGGAGGTTGTGAATTTTTAGAGCAAAGCAACATTCACCAGCCAAATCTGTCTTTAGGTTGTTCGCTTTAACCGCCAATGTTGCCCAGGCACTTTCTCTTACGCGAGGAAAAAATGCTGTTGTCTGGGGCAATTCTCTTCGTCACTTCACGCACGAAAACATCCGGACGCAGATATTCCATCCGTGGTATTCATTTTCACACTTCTTCACAGAGGCCGGATATCCTGACGTTCTAAATCACTTGCAACGTACTAGTCCACTGTCATGATACTGTAGCGCAATGCTGTTAACGGGAGTTCAATGAAATCTCATATGTAGACAGACAGGATCGCGATGTGTCCCCGTGAAATCTGAGCTGCAAACTATTGAGGTCATGTTTTCAAGGAGTAGCGAGAAGTCCTCGTGTTTTTCGCTTGAATTTGGACAAACGTAATCTTGAACTATATGAGGTCGACATTTCATGAACCCGCTTAGTTTCTGAAAAAAGGCACTCCACTGAGTATGCGATGTGTAGGAGGCTAAGGCGCCGTACTATAACAGGTTCAGATTTCGGTTCTACCAGTGGGCGTTTGCTTAATACATTGACGACATCGCGCGTTTCGCAGTGGTGCGCGCGAGGGACACTTGATTTTTAAGCTATCCGCCGCGTACGTAGCATTTATGTTGTGTGTTGTATCCGACAGTATCCTACAGAATAGCTCTTTTTGCTGCCTCACTTTGAATGAAAGACGAGTTAAAGGTTCCCCATCAGAAATGATACGCGTCGTCCTACGCGACCGCTTTCTTATGCAGCATAAGTGTTGCGTATTGTCGTTAATGTGTTAGAACATACAATGAAATCTCCGAGGCTGTCACCGATATGCGAACGAGAATAAAGGATAAAGGATAAAGGGCGGCGTTACTCAATCCCTTTTGGGATGCGCCAGCGCATTCTACTTCTACAGGATGTCGTGGAGGCGTCATGAATGCGTATTTGGTCATACAATGACTTGCGGTGGCCAGCCGATGAACAAGTCAGCGCTTTATCCTTCCCAGACACGTCTGGTACCAATTCACCGACCCCGGAGGGATGGAAGGCTTGGTTGGCCTGGGCGGGAAATCCGAACCAGGAACCTGGTATCGGGTGCACGCGACAGTCGCGCCTCCTCCGACTGCGCTACACGCGCCCACAAACGTCAGAACGAGAATAGTTCTTGGTAAATTGTGTACTGACTCCTGCGGAGCCCTTGAGCGAAATTAACTCCTCTTAAACCAATGTAGTCAGGGGTCAATCGACCTTTCTTTTCAATGACAGGGGAACCAGGGAAATTCATGGGAAACCTCTAAAGGCCTTCGCACACTTTTGCGGCAACGCAGCACACGGCAGACAGCAAAACTGCCTCGTGGGGCGTAGGAGGCACTTATGCTCAGCTTTGCCGCACTACTTCATCGCCAATGCGTTACCATTATCATCATCACATCACTATCAGTTTCCATTGCAAAGCGGCTGCAGCGGAATAATGCCTTGAATAGTTACTGCCACAGCCGCGATGGCGGCACATCAGCTGCTAGCTCTGCGTACTTGCCCTATACGTATGGATACTGATAGATATAGATAGGGCTGCCGCGTTGGCGCAAAAGTGGGCGGCAGCCTCAAGTGAGCTAATGAGGCCAAATATTACAGAAAATATTTTTACCGTAGTGGATGCCGGGTATATCAAGATTATAGTTCCACCCCAAAGCAAAGCAACGGCAAATTTCTCACTAACATTTAAATCGTTGACGTTGGGAAGGCTCTCCGTGAACGTGTGCAAAGGAACTTCTGTCTTTCATTGCAACTGACACCTTGCTGACATGACGACCTGACCTCATCAACCATAAAGGTAAACTTTATTACTGATCCACTTAAGAAAGCTGAACTGAGAGAATTCAGTAACACTTGCGCTGCCGTTTTTCACAATTCCAGTCCCAAATATTTACGGAACTAGGGATGGAGTAGATGTGTTTCGACCACGACAATGCAGCGGATTTTGGGATCAACCTCAAAAGATCTACGGTACCGGTGAATTGAGTTTAAAATGAAAACTATTAATGTCTAACAACGACCACCCTCAGTTGATTGAAAAACTTTAGCAAAGAATTAACAGATGATTTTTATGAGGCGGTTCTCAAAGCACGAGTTCGGTCGATTGAGGCCATCATGCTTCATTCTGCTACGTAGGCATTTATATACTCGCCTATACGTCAAAAAGCAATAATCTACAACATTTTGAATTGTCTTAAAATCCAATAATGTCATATTGTCATTGATTTCTGAGGAAAAGGAGGAAATGAGTCAGGGCTTTTTCATTAATACTTTGTGGTAAAGTACCCTTTAAAAAGCAGGATAATAAGAATGTTGTGGTTACTCTGCAGCTGAGATCGTGTTACATACCGGTGCCTGTGTTACAATGTTTCCATGGTTGGTAGTGCTTTTTCACATTCAAGTTTAAGTAATTACATTCAAGTTTTCATTTCCCGTTGCTAAGTAGTTGTGTACTCGAGAAATATGCGAGTTTCCATACACAGTCATATCCAGCAGGTTTAGAATTAGGGTCGACTCCTTAATTTGTAACTAATCTGAGGGAAGAGAAAGTGGGGAAGTTCGCTGCTTTTCAACCGAAAAATACGTTTCTCTTTTGATACAACCCTCAAATTTTTTACGAATTCTGCTAGAATGAACGAAGTATATCGTATCCACCACAGGATGTCTCTCAAAGCGCAGACATAACTAGTGAGTCGAAAACGTGATTGATCAGGCTCTATCTTTCTTAATGCTTTAGGTTGTATGTATATTAACGTTCTGCCAATCGCGATACTACATATACCATTTTCACGTCGAACACCACACTTTTCAAATCACATTGGACACTTTTGACGTCAATTTGGACAAAGTTCTCAGCCACCTTATGACTTGAAATCAAAGCGAGCTTTACTAAAGCTTCTTTTACCTTAATCTAGAGACTCCAAAAAGGTTAAAATAATTATTTTTTTGTTCAAGAAAAATTGTAGTATGACATCTTTGAAGTTTTAATTCACCTACCCAACAAGGTAATGCATTGCTCAAAATTTTATAAAATTGATATTTTTTTCAGAAAAACACTGGTATAAAGCTTGTTTTGACGGCCGGAAGACAGTCCTCTTCAGTGCTAAAGGAAGAGATGGCGCAATGTCTTCGTCCAAGACGTCACGATTTTTATTAGATTGACAGCGAAATTTTTGTTTGCATGGAGCTTAACATCTGTTAATGCTACAACGAAAACACTTATAAAGAACACACATGTCCTCACTTTGACGCCACTTCGATTCGGAAGAGTTCCCTTTACACTTTTCACATAAAATTGGACACTTCAGTTCGACGTGAAAATGGTATACATATTTATTTATTTATTTATATGTGAAACGCACGCGCAAAATATAAACAATTATAAGGATACTAAAAGAAACATTAACAAAAAAACATCTCAAAAGGAGAACGTGACGAACAAGAAGATTGGTTGAGCATACATATCTACATTCATAGAAGGGAAAGCAATTAAGCGTTTCGGAAATGTCTGTCTAAAAGCCTTTTAAATTTACTCAAGATGTCAGGAATGGGAGATGTTTTCAATAATTTGACGAATTCGGAACCAGCCTTTTGTGAAAAGAACATGACACGCAGAGAAGTCCTAGATCGTGGAAAATGAAGCTTTGCCTGTGCACCTCGAGTGGTGGAGGGCAAAATCTTGTAAACTGTTCCACAGATAGACCCGTTATTGAATTTAGAATTTTGTAGATCATGATGAGGTCGTACCTTTTTCTTCGAAGAGCAAGCGACGAGATATCGAATATTTTATTGCGTACAGGGACAGGCGGTATGGTGGAGTACTCATACCCATGAAGCCTTATCCACAACTTTCAAGTAAAGTTGTTTTGAACTGCTTCAAGTTTTATTATGTTAGGACTTGAAAACGGATTAGATATGATTGTACCATATTCATTCCTGTATACTGCAAAACTAAAACAAACGCATCATGTTTCATCATCCTCAATCTTAACATTTTTATGCAGTTCCTATCGGTAACCTACTACATTTTTAATCAAGAAATAACGTGGCTATCCTGTTTTCTGGTTCACGTTAGTCCGCTAGTTCAGGCTACATCTTATGTGTAGAGTATGTAGTCCAGAGAAAACGAGGTCATTCTTCGATAAGAAAGTACTGGAGAGCTAAGCGAAAACAACAGCGTGCGTACACTCCAGCAGCGCAAAATTAAATATTATACATGCAAGCAGCACTTGTGCCAGCATTCAGCTATGCGTTAGCACGGATTGTGCAGGACCTTGATGCGACCATTCATCAAATACGAAGCAAGACTTTCTCTTTCCTACTTCGAGAAGGGATGTATAAACCTGGCTCTGCTCAGAGAAAGTCAAAAAATTTTGAATCTGAACAGGTGGCAGTGATAGCGGTTTTTGAGACTCGCTTTGTAACAGAATGCTTTAAAACTTTAAGTGAGTAAGTGAATGAGAAAAATCCTTGAAAGATTGGCACTTAGGAGAATCTGCAGAGTATGCTACTCACCACTTTTTGACAATATAAGGAGTTAAGGGAAAACGCTCGAAAACGTTCAAATATTCTGGAAAACGGTGTCCATTAAGAATGGAGAGCACTGTGAAGAACATCGCTTGTTATATGTAGGTAGGGCGATGTAATAGAAGAAAACCATTATTAAACTGCTGATTAGCAACAGCTGTGGCCTCCAATTAAAAATGGCACGAAGCAACAGGTGCAAACCATTTGAAGACATCCTCAGCTCCAGAACAGTTTCCATGTTGTTGCTGCCAATGTCAAGATTTGGATGGCAGTTCCACAGTAGCGCTTCAGGTAGAGGGGCCATAGAGCAGTCATTCAACGATGTAAGTGAAGTAAAGTGCGCTACGACGTCTACTCAAGTTCGAAGCAGAGCTCCTTTTGGTCAAACTTTCCATTGCGGCATTTATGCGTAGCCCGAGTCGTGGTCGTTGGCTAGGATCCCGCATAGCCCAACAAAACTTCCATCCTTTTTTTGGGGCCAGAATTGCATAGGAAGGGCAACCGTTGACTCGTCCATCGGCTGGCCACGACAAGCCCTTGTGCAGACCAAATACGCGTTCAATTTGTGTACAGAGTCGCCCGTAAAACAAGAATGCATGGCGTTTCAGTAACGATAGAATGACGTCTGCAAGGTGTACTGTAATTATGCGAGTCGAATCAGTGTGTTATTGTGGAGCAGCTTCAATTGCTGAGATTCTAACTGTGAACTTTATAAGTAACAGACAACGGGAAGCGAAGCTACGAACCAATTTGCACTTAGCCTTGTTTGGGCACAATTTGCGCTCAGAGTTGGCAAAACGCGGCAAAAGCTCAAGTGGACAACAAACCGCCGGAGGCGGCCAAGGCACAGGGAATGGAGGAACACCATGATGGGAAGGAGTCGGTAGGCGGCTCGATTACAAAATAAAATTTTACTCCACGCAATTTTTCACGCTTCCTAAAATGCGCTTCACGCTTTCGGCGCGATCATTTAAAGCTCTCCAGGTGAAGTAGCAAACTTCGTCAGTAAACCCAATTTATTGAAATTACTGCAGGTTCACGACCCGAGAAGTCGAAGAAAATTTCGCCTGAAGTCTTTTTTGTGTAGGAGTACGCAAGTAGGGTTATCTGGAATGTTGGTCACAAATATGGCATGGGCGGCCCAAAAAAATCCAACTTGTTCTGACACCGTACGCAAGCTTGATGAGTACATGTCATAGTATTGTCCATAATGTACAATCGATTACGTATAATACTTTGCTAGTTCTCCACCATAAATAGCGTCTGTGAATCTGGACCCCGTTCTCGTGACGTTTTTTTATGCGATTTCACATGGAATGTCGAATATTGATTGAATCCTCTCTAGGAAGTGCGAAAATTCCGAATCACCATGGAGTTGAACCATGAAGCGCTCCCATCTGATCATGCTGTTTCTCCATCTGCCGCACTGTCATTGCTCAACCGCTCCTGCGGTTCGCAGCCCGGTTGGCGTCTGTGACTTCCAGCCTATGAGAGTATATCACCTGCATCACCTGGCGTCCCGCTGTTCATCGAGTTACTTAAGCAAGCTCCAGCAGCGGCTCCACCAGTCCCTGCCGCATGCCAAAGTGCTCCAATAGATCCACTTCGCTCGACGGACACGAATACACGAAGGGCTTCCACTCGGTGCTCTCTTGACATCTCGCGGAATAGAGTTGGTGACGGCTCTGGTCCAGCTGTCATCTGCGAATGCCGTTACGTGGCCGCCATCCTTATTTTCGACGACTTGGCCCTCTGATCCTCAAACGTCGGCGAAGCTCGGAACTCCGGAGGAATTCTCTCAATTTGCGTGAGTCGTGTCGCTCCGAGTGTTGTCCTCTCGATGCCACGCTCCGCGACGCTGACCACATGTTCATCCTGCTTTCGTATAGCCCAGGTCTCTGAGGCGTATGTCAGGGCAGGAAGAACAGTGGAGTCGAATAGGTGGACACGGGGTCGAACGTTCTTCGTCTTCTTCGCGACTTCCTTGACGCTCTTGAAAGCTCCCGAAGCCGCTCGTTTGCTCCTGCTCACGAAGCCAACTTCGCCAACTACCTAGCTTTAGAGCTAGATAGTTGGCGAAGTTGACTTCGTGATCCAGATACACCGAGTTAGAGCATTCGATACACCGAGTTAGAGCATGTTCGTTCCGTTGAGCGAGAAGGGGCATCAGAAACTCGTCCGTTCCTCATGAACATCGTCCTCGTAAGATTCAGCTGCAGTCTAACGTTCGAAGACGGCCAGCATTCGCTCCGCCTGACTGATGCTCCTTGTTATGAGCACGATGTCGTCAGCGAAGCGAAGATGGTGTAGTTGCCGACAGTCGACCTGCACTCCCATACCTTCCCATTCTGGATCGCGCATGACGTTTTCGAGGGTGGAGTTGAAGAGCTTCGGGGATATGATATCCCCTGCCGAATCCCTTTCTTCACTTCGACGACGACGTCGTTGTGGAATGGAGAGATTTTGGTCGTGAATCCATCGTACAGCTCTCAAAGGACTCTGACACATTTCGGCTGCTGTTCATTCGCGGACTTCGGGATGGAATCTCCCATAGCAGAGGTCAGTCAGTCTCCTAACTCAGAATCGTGCGCTTCACATCAAAGCATTTCCGTCGTGTATTTCCACCTTATTACCTCATACTGGCCTAGAGAGTTGTTATGATACCTCTCCTTCAACAGACGACAATTCAACGTAAGGAATAATGTTCGATGTTGATCAACCTTTGTGCGAAGGGTCATCCATCCTGATCCAACGATTTTAATACGTATTTGTCTTGTACAATGACTTGCTCTGGCGACCCTATGGACAGCATGGCTGACAAGCCCATCCGTTCTCCGCGGTACGCGTGGTGGTGTATCTGGTATTCATGCGCATTAATTACTTCAGCTTTCGCACATTCTTATGCCTTACCGTAAGGATAAACAACGCAGTTTTCAGTTGGCTTTTTTCAGCTTGTCAAGTTTACGTATGAAGCCCTAACCAGAGTCGGACCACGGATCTCCCCGATAGAGAGTCTTCGGGCTCTTTTGTTAAGAGGGATCTCGAGCCGCTTGTCGCAACGTGACGCGTCCTCGGATGGTGAATAGGGGAGTGGATCGCGAACCAAATGCGATAGATTACTGCCCAGAGACGCAGGAGATAAGCAGGGGCGGACTCATTGCGCCCGCTGTTGGGTCGACCCGTTCCTTGTGTGTGGGCACGGCAGAGTGGATGTGTTCGCTCCTGCGCGGATTGTATTTTTATCGGCACGAGCAAAAGCTTGCTCTCGGTAGACAGGGAGTGAGGCGATTCGAGACCGTCTGAAAAGTCTCGTCCTGTCCCTTTCTGCAGTCTGGCTGGCTGCTCGATGTTCTACGCCCGCGCGACGTAGCCGACTAGCTGCCCGTTTTTACTCCAGTCTACAACAGCACTAAAGGACCTCATTCCCCTAACCTCGAAATAGCCCCATTTCTGCAACAATGGGAGGAACGAGTACGGAGAGGCTGCTAAAGTCTCAGAGCCTAACCTGGCTGCGCAAATTGAGAAGGACTAGGATGACGATCTGTACTTACAACGTTCGCACCTCGTATCGGAAGCATATTCGAGGACCTGATGATGCATGCCAGAAGGAACAAGTACGACGTCATCGGACTGACTGAGACGAGAAGACACCACCCCCTACACGCCGCCTACGACTCCAGAGAAGAACTGTTCCCCGGAACATGCGACAGCAGGGGAGTAAGTGGCGATGGTGTCCTCGTCAACACGCAATTGGCCATGAAAATCGACTCGTACGAGTCTCTGGCAAGTCGAATCGGACGTCTGCGACCGAAGCGATGGGTCTCCGGAAACTTTCGAAGTAATGCGATAGCGTGGAGCGGCTCGAGCATCAGGAAACTACCAACTGACGTCCGAGTTTGCGCAACTACGCAGAACGGCCACGAAAAGGATCTTAAGGAGAGAAGAGCGGAATTGTTGGCTGAGGCAGGGTAGAGCATCTGCAATGCTCGCCAGAACTTCACCAACTTCAACCCAAGATGGCCGCTCTTCGACGCACTGATGGGATCGTTACCTCTTCCAGAAGAGCGCAGGACCGTCTTTCTGTACAAGAATAAAGAAGTGAGCGACATTGGCAACTATCGTCCGATCTTCCTGCTGTCCGTAGTCTACAAGCTGTCCATTCGAGTCATCCTGATTAGGATTAGTAGAACGCTGGACGAAGGAGAAAGTTGTGTGTCTTTTAGTTGTGTGGCCCCCCGGACTAGGATAGATCCCAAAATCCTGCGAACAAGCAGGATTTTGGGATCTATCCTAGTCCGGGGGGGCCACACAACTAAAAGATATTATATGTAACAAATCCACTTGAGACTTACCGAGCGGGTCCTACAGAACAGCATGAGACCTAAAAAAGAAAAGTCATGAAGAAAAGAACGAAAAAATTACACTTGTTGTGGTTGTAAGCAGGCAAAGTTGCGTGCCCTCCTCATAATGTTAGATCCTGGTTATAACATGTCAGGCGGCGGTTAGCATGCGGCATGCAGCTTCATGCGCCCTCCCACCATGTTAGATCCTGGTTATAACATGTCAGCCGGTGGCCAGCACGCGGCATGCCTCCATTCCGTCGCTCTCTGTCCGCCGAGACGGTTGTAAACCGCGGCGATTTTTTATTTTTTCGTTTATTCGCTCGTTTTCGGTTTCTTTTAGGTTCCAAATCGTTCGACAGGAGCCGCTCGGTAAGTTTCAATTAATTTTGTTGCCTACTTTTTAGTTATGTGCCCCCCCGGACTAGGATAGATCCGGATTTTGGAGAGGACTAAGCACCATGTACACACCATTGCAAAGCACACTAAAGTATCGCGAGAGTACAAACGGCCATTGTGCCTCACGTCTATCAACCGAAGCAGGCATTCGACTCTGTCGAGACTCCTGCATCCTAAGATTTGAAACTTACAGGATGCATAATTCTAAAAAAGCCCAAAAGGCCATATCTAGTGGCCTTGTGCCAAACCCTATTCTTAGCCGGAGTCTACGCCACCAGTTGCACTGCTGCGTTCACCAACAACACTCTATTCCCGCATCGGCTCGCTGAACAACCATAAGCAGTTTTACCACGTAGGCGTTTAATGATGAAGCAAAATGGAAACGCTGAAGTCCAATGGCGCTGACAGAAGTCGGATTAGGACACCTAAATCCTGATAAGGAAGTGCCCAAAGACTAGACGAGACGCTGAAGAATGTGAAGAATTTTAGTGAATTTTGGAGTAAATTAGACAAACCTTCACGAGGATGAATAACGCAGTTTTTTGCAACCTACGAAAAGCAGGGGAAGGATGCAGAATCTCAGAAAAACAAAGAAACAAAGAACAAAACCAGCGGAATTGCATCCAATTTAACGGGGCCACACATCCTGTGAGGCCGCAAAATCTTTCGTCTGGCCAGCCAAAATTGGCTGCAGATCGTGAGATGTAATGCTTCTGCTCCACGTCCTGTGTATTCTTCGGATATCAGCAACCCTACGCCCATTCAGGCCTTTAAACAAAACACTGGACGCTGGACGACTGAGTCTCCGTTGTATTCATATGAAATTGTGATCCAAAATTTGGAAAAAGAAAAGCAGATACGCCAGCAAAACCGAGAGATTCGTTTTTCCATGCCCGCAGCTTCACATCGGTGTTAATAAAATGTCTTATAAGTTGAACGGAGTATTGAATTGGTTGGTCAAATCTAGTTCTAGAGCGACAGGCTAGTAGAAAGAATAAGTGGAAAGACTAATAAGTGATCAACGGACAAATTATCTGCTTTATGAAAGAATCGGCGAGTAAATTAAGAAGGATTGGTGTCACTTTAAGAAAAACGGAGGCAAAAATCTCCGTGCTGCAAATTTTATCAACCGGCCCCAGTAGAATTCACAGACTATGTAGAGTGTGCTCATATGAAAAGTGCTAGTCTATCGTAATCCGGGGTCGCAAACCTGGGAGCTCTGCGAGCTGTGAAACACCTGGAAGACATTCATCATAACAGCATCCATTTACTTCAAGAAAGTTCATTAAAATCGGAACATGGTCTTAGCGGTAAGCCGGCAAAAAAAGAAAGAAACCTCCATAGACTGGAGAACAAAGGGAAGTGCGGTCTTTGCCCTTTCGAAGTCGAAGAGAAGATGGATTTTCAGTTTAGAAAAGCAAACAAAAAGTCGCCTAAACCTTCCACTGCGGACTTCCAACCACCACTAAAAATCGCAGTTCATAATGCTATAAGTAAATTAGGACCTTTAGCATACAATAACCGGTGGTAGCGTCTGCTTGCCGATCTTCGTCTCCGTTCTCACGGGAAAGGGCTATAAGGAAAAGGAAACTAAGGGAATATATAATACATGTCGTAACCGTTGAGTGGTATGCAGTGTCGATTAAACAACCATTGTTGATTGGGCCTCCAATTTTACTGCAGGTTTTTGAGTCTTTTATACTGCAAGGTAGAAAAGTGGGGTTTGGGTAGGCTCCTCAGCGCGAAAAGTGTCCGAAGTTTGGCAGTCGCTAGGCCGCTAAACGTTTTGTGCTAAAGGCGAGGAAAAAGGATAAAAGCAGCCTTCGCAACGTGACGAACAATCACTTGCTCTGGAGAAACTCAAAGGAACGCCCGCTCTCCAAATCTCTCACGTTGCAACTCCTCCCACTCAGTTTGACTAGTCAAAAGCTGAAGCAACAGCTAGGCCAAGCATTACACGAAAATTCCGCACTGAGACTTCCATCCATGTTAAACAGAACAAGCACACGCATAAACATCTGTGTCAAGTGGCTTTAGAGGTCTTTCAGTATGGAGTTGTTAAGAGCATCCTTTATTTATTTATTATTTATTCGAATGCTTGTCTATCTATACGTTTACAATAACACGCTGCCCAAGAAACATTCAAAACGGAAGACGATATTGCAAAGAAATGAATGAAGAGATGTCTGACAACGATCTTCTCGCAGCAAAAAATTTAGCGAAGCACGCCCTTTTAAAAACGTCGCAAATTTCAATACGGTTCTCCAGGTAAAAATCAGACACGGATAGAGCTCTTACGGTTGGATACTTCATCCTTTCCATCGCGTTCCAACGATTCTTTTCGAACTTCCGCCATTTCACATTATGCACAGCTTGGACAAAACATTAAAGGATAAATAATAAATGAAGACGCTAGTCAACCTCTTTTGGGATGCGCCACGCATTCTATTTCTCTATGGGGTGTTTCGAGGCAACGCGAATGCGTATTTGGTCCATATAGTCCCAATACACCAATCCCACATAGATGGAAGGCTCAGTTACTCTGGGCGAGATCTCTGAACCGAAAATTGGAATCGGTGCCGGTTAGGTACCGTGAGTGCTCTGATAGCGCCTCCCCGCCGTCGAAGCACTTGCGTATCGCGTCGTCCATGCTATGTCAAAAATCTAGCCTTCTAAACACGTTGACGACAATGCCGCTCAATGGTGCGCGACGGAATATTATTGGAACAACATTGATATTCGGTGCATCCAAGGTTGTTTAGGAAAGGTTGCTGAACGCGATGACGATGTCTCTTTTTTTAAGATTACAGCCGTTTTTTAAATCTATTGTCGTGTCAGGACCACCGACTTTACCCAAACTATATATATATATATATATATATATATATATATATATATATATATATATATATGAGTTATTTGAGAAGCTGGAAACAAATCTTACCTGGCGTCGATATCTTTGTTGAATCACTGCTCGATTGCTCATTGTTTCCTTGTTTTACAGTCATACATTTTTTTCATGCCTAGTGGGTATTAAATCTACAGTGAACCCCCTGATTTTATCCATAGCTGCTTCCTTTCACAATGGTCATCGCCAGAGTACGTGTTGGTAGGTATGCGCTGGTGAGCGTGACCCATAAAACATACCCTCGATAGTTGACTGAAATTTCAAAAACGAACGTCTGATTCGCCATGTGCACAACCTCTTAGGTTAGACGAGGTTTTGGTCACATCCGACCCATTCCTCCCGTTCTGTACCACCCTACATACTTAACGCTACTTATCGCATCCTAGCGCAGTTTACCGAATTCCGAGAAGGGAATGCGAGATCCGTGATCAGCACCTCAAATAGCCTCTCAGAGTTCGGATGTGCTTCGGCAGAATCGGTGATCCTGACACGGCCATCCTATAATAGTTAACGACGTGGTGGGGGGGGGGGAACAGGGTAACCGTCCGTAACCGTTGAGACGAACATCAGGATCGTGTTAGGTATCCCAAATTTATCCTCAGACGAAGTTTGGGTCACGATATGTCGTGTCGCATTGCGCTTCGCTTCGTCCCACGGGCCAGACACGCGAAAATCGCTCTCGTCTTCAACATGCTAAGCAAGTGTTGATAAGGGTGAACAGATGGTATTAGGATAACGCATGCAGAAATTTCTCGCAAATGGCTGCAGCATTAACTCAGAGGCGAATACGTATTGTTATGGCTTCTACAGACATGGCATACGTCAAGCATGTACCGCCAAAGTGCATCTTCTTCACATGAGTTATTATGGAGAAGCGTTTCTCATGAGAGCGCAGTTGCTTATCGACGATAGGCGATAATAACTCTTTTCCAGCTTTTTTGCAATCCCTGGGGAATATTGATGGATCCGGCCACATTTGCGTCGTTTCCATGAAAAAGCGCTTCTCAAACCACAGACAGTCCACATTGCGGAGATTATTTTCTTTGAGTGTGCTTGAGTCATAAATTTCGCAACAATTCTGTTTTTTTTTCTGGATTTCAAAGTAAAGCCGCTGAAGTTTTATACCTTGTTTGAAGGCTTGCTTTCCAGCGATCATTTGGAGTTATGAGTCGTTAATTTTTCTTGCGTTTTTGAAGAGTTTCGTTCTCTAGAACGATGATCACTCAAAGTAAAAAAGTGTGTGATTTCATTTTCAATTAGTTCAAGCTCGGCAGCAACACTGCGACTGAGGCCAAGTGCATACAGGAAGTCACCGGCAAGTTCACTCTTAACCGAATGAATTATTAAAGATGGTATCAGCAGTCCTTTCCGCCCAGAAGGATGGCAAAGACAAACCACTCGCGGGAGGATCAACTGCTGTAAACAAAGGGCATCTACGCCAATCCATCAAAGTCGAATTCTTCTCAAACCGCACTAGGACTAACGGCTGATCTCCACACCTCCCAGAGTACCACCGCTCGTCGGCTGCAGTAGATTGAAAGGTCGCCAAAGTCGCCTTCGCCAGTGCCTCATGCGTTGACGGAAACCCAAGTAAATCGCTGCGCTTCCGACTGCCGAGAGCTCCTGCACCGGCTCAGGCGAGGGGGCCCGGATCGAATCCTTACCAGCGGTGAAAAGCGGACGCTTTACTACAACCGCGAAGCCGGAGAGCAGTGGCTGGAACGCAACGAGCTGGGGATCTGACGTTAAAACCGAAGCTCCACGTTAAGAAGGTCCTGCTGTGCGTTTGGTGGTGGTGCAGTGCACCGGGAGCTGCTTCGCGTAGTCAAACCATCTTCGACGCTTCCTTTGGCCAATAACTCGACTACTTCCAGAAAAAATTAGTGGAGAAAGAATCCGATGCGGGCCAACGTTCCATTCTCCAAGGCAACAGTCGACCGCTTACGGCACTTCAGACACTGTAAAAACTCTACGAATTGGTCCGGTCCAAAATCAAGCAACCACCGTACACTCCAGAATTGCTTGACTGCCATCTGCTTCGGTCGATGGATCACTTCCTCCATGGTAAGCGCTTCGCCGGCGCTTCGCCGCAGTCGACGAGGTCACGGTGGTTCTGCACGTGTTCTTGAGGTCGAAACCGACCAAATTCTACAGAGATGTACTCCACTCAGTTCATGGAAATCGAAAGAATCTCATTGAGAATAGCGGAAATGACTTCGTTTAAGACAATCATTTTTCTTCTGAGGTATAATCTTGTTTTTGCTGGAAGACAAATTTTGTTGCAAAATTTATGACTCAACCTAATATTAGAGTTATACTAAGGATAAATGAGAATTGGAGCAAGGACTGACTGAACGAGTATGACTGTTGGGGATCTCCGATTAGTAGTTGGAAGACGACATGACGACATAAACTTGAGGGTTCTTCGCGTTTTTCGTTTTATCGAATTCTCTCACTGCAACGTAAATTGCTGTTTGCGTTGTCAATGTTCCTCAACGTCTTCCTTTTCTTTCGCTGCATTATATCAGGCTATATTTCCCACTAGAGGCACTCCCCAATTTTATATTCACTTGGTTTTCCACGCTGACTTTTGCGTTCTATTTATTTTACGTGAGTAAAAGCACAACACGTCAATATATGTATAAATCTACCCTTCCAGCAACCACTACAGCCTGTTTTGAAGAGCATGAGAGCTATTATTTTTCTGCAAATTTGCAGTGGAAAAACTAACTTGCACAAAGTTGTGAAACGCTTGTTTGGGTCTGCTCTATCAAAACTTTGCTTTGGGCAAATATTTTGTGTCTTAAGATTACTTACAAAATTTCGAAGTAGAGCTAGGTTACTGAGATAGACCTAAAAGTTAAATAGACGCTTTATTTTCCCTTGAAAAGGTAGTATCTTAACTTAGCAACCTGAAAATTCCAGGTGTAGTAGAGGATTGTTAACAACGCCGTGATCGGTGCAATTATCGGTGCATCCCTCTGTCAGTCACACCTTGAAATCCAATTTATCCGCAATACTGTGACGCGTCCTACGGGAAACACAATGATTTTCTCGAAGTTTTTGGAGACTCTCTCCGTCCACCCCCCCCCCCCCCCCCCCCCCCTCCCTCGGAGACTTGTCCCTGAGCGAAAAGTAACATAGTTATCCATTTATCCATTTTCTAAACTCACCTCAAGTATGAGAGCCGGTTCAAAGCTTTGTACGGGATTCCAAATAAAACAAAAAAACTTAGGCAAAATAAATGTTCAGCAAGACGACTTCACGGAAATGATATTCATGATATCATTCAAGCAAACACCGTGCTAGTCAAGTGCATGGCGAAATGCCAACAGTAGGCATTCCTCTCTTTCATGTTGCTCGACTGTGCCTTTCAGATGACTGAACACATGCCCTTAAGACCATACGTGTAGCTGGGAGGGTCGGCGTTTTACGGAACACCTGCGTGTGTATGAGTGACTGACCTTGTCAAGAATCTTTTGAAAATTTTATGGAGCAAATCTACGAAAAACCACTGGAAAGGCACCACACGATGGAGGTTTGAATTCTATGGTATCTGAGAATGGAAGGGAGAGAATGCTTCTCAAGTGGAACGGGCAGAGAGGGTAAGAGATGCAGCTTGTTCAACAAAGAGAAAAAACTATGCTTAATGTTTGAATAGTCAAAAACTGAAGGTACTATTACAATATAAAGAGGAAACAAACCTGATAGTGATATGTATATCCAGTTGCCCGCCCACACACCCTTTAAGGAAAAAGGATAAAGGACGGCATTATTTAATCCCTTTGGGATGCGCCACGCATACTACTTCTACGAGATTTCGTGGAGGCGAGTTGAATGCGTATTTGGCCATACAATGACTTGCGGTGGCCAGCCGATGAACAAGCCAGTGCTATATCCTTCCCAGACACGTCTGGTACCAATTCACCGACCCCGGAGGGATGCAAGGCTTGGTTGGCCTGGGCGAAAAATACGAACCAGGAACCTGGTATCGGGTGCACGCCACAGACGGCGCCTCCTCCGACTGCACTACACGCGCCCCACATACACACTTAGCATCTGTCTTTTCACCCTAAAGCTTTTCCGTTGATATTCTCACTGGGATTACCTACGGTCTACAGAAAATGCCCGAAATAGGGAGAAAATGCCCGCGACCAGGGAGAAAATGCCCGCAACCAGAGGAGAAAATGCCCGCAACCAAGGGAGAAAATGCCCCGGTCGACGAGAAGAATCTATAGCCCACCATCATGTGGTGAATAGCAAAAGCGCCGTAATAAAGAAAACAACTTCGAGCGGTAGTCACCAATTAGGAAACTAAGAAAAGTTTGAAACTGTGAAAAAAAAACCGTAGAAGAGCCTTGACCGGACGTATACGCAACGTTTCATTTGTACCAAAGCTCTAATAAGAAGTTAATCGCAAATTTTCATGTTCGAAAAACACTCTATACTTCGAGAAGGTGGCATAAAGGATTTTTTGGCGAGGTGCTACACCGTAGGTTCTGTCATTTTATGAGCGTTTTTGGTAAAACCTATGTTGCAACTAATCATTCAGATATTTAAATCCTTTATTCAGATATGTGGAAATATCAGAAAAACAACAACAAAGAATAGAAATTAGAATAGAAAAATAAAAATCCTATACTAAGAAAAACTAATAAAAAAGCACAACAAGCATTTACGATACCAACGGTGTATCAGATGAAAATCACTTGAAAAGCAAAGGATGTTGAAATATCTATGTTCAAATCTTGTTTTAGTAAAGAAGGAAATGATTGGTCAAAAATGAAGACTTCATCAGAAAGACTCAGTAAAACCTCAGTAAAACATAAAAAACAATTTGTAAACAAATTCCTAGATAAGTTCTGCCATTTTTTCATTTTCTACTTCTCATGACATTGAAGTGAATGTACCTTACTGTTCACTCCATGTGACGTTCACGTGGCTTAAAAACAAACTCAACAATTGATGTGGCCTACAGTTCCGCAGCTCAATGTTTTGAAAAGTAATTCTAAGTTACTAGGCTCTGTTGATGTGCTTGTTTTCTAGTTTTACGTGCTAGAAATTGAGATCTGGGCGAAAACGCTTCTTTCGCTCCTTTCAGTGTTCCTTTCACATAAAACACCGTTGGTACTGTAATTTAACCGTTGAGCATGCCTGTTAACTGTGTAACGAGAATCCTTCTTCGTATTCTCCAAAGCTTCTCTATCACGTTAAG
>OX377202.1:34093012-34179252 GCA_947396885.1 Heligmosomoides polygyrus polygyrus
CGCCCAGGCTCGAGTAAGAGTGGTGAGGTCTGAAGCACGAATTTCGCCCAAACTTTGTGCGTTGAGGTTATTTTGAGCGCTGATCACGAATCTGACATCACTTTTTGACTTGCTTAACCTGGAAATCAAAAATTCTCACTTTTACACTTCAAAGAGCTCGATGAACATAAACGACATTTTTTGCCATATTTTTGTTTAAAATGTGTTGGAAATGGGGAAGCAAACCAAGGACGAGTTCTGGTCCCTGCTTGATGAGAAGACAGCAGAAGTGCCGTCAGAAGATATGGTTGTTGTGGCAAGTGACCTTAATGGTCACGTCGGAGCAGCGAAAGACGGTTACAGCTGTCATGGTGGTTTTGGCTATGGGTCACGCAACGCCGATGGTGAGCGTATAGTATGCAGACTCACATGACATCACCATCGTGAATCGAAAGCGTAACTCCCACCTCATCTCGTTTTATAGCGGGTAAAACGCATATTGACTATGTCCTTGTTAGGCGTCTCGACCAAGGCCTTGTCACAGACGTGAAGACCGTGCCGTATGAGACGGTTGCCACGCAACACAGTACACTGATGTGCTCGCTGACGATCACACCTCCGAGGTGTAAACGTGTCGAGCGGTGCGGGACGGCTAGAAACAAATGGTGGCGATTGAAGGAGAAGGAAGCGGCTGTTATCTCTCGCATTCGGTTGCCGACGGTAACAACTGTCGACGAAACCTGGAAAGAGGCTACCGATGCGACAACCCGGGCTGCACGCCTCGAACTCGGCACAACGAAACCTGGACGGCGTTGGGCCGACAAGCATGTTTGGCTGTGGACTGACGATCTCAGAGAGAAGGTCAGGGAAAAGAAACGGCTGTATCACGTATTTATCGGTGACAAAACAGTCTGTAATTGGAGGAATTATCGAGAAGCGAGGAAAGCGGCAAGGAAGACAGTGGCCGCTGCTAAAGCCGCACACTACGCTGATGTGAGTGAAAAACTGGAGACGCGCGATGGCGAGCGTTATCTTTACCGCCTCACCAAAGCTCGCTGTCGCCAAGCAGAAGACATCGAGAAGTTCTTTGGCGTTAACGACGACAACGGACGTCTTCTGATGGATCGTAAGAGGGCTGTGAAGAGATGGCGCGAATACTTCGAGGAAATCTCGAATGTAGAATTTGAACATCCTGCCGTTCCTTTTGCTTCACCTGTATACGGTCCCGTTCAGAAGATCACAGTGAGCGAAACTGAAGCAGCCCTGAGGAAGATGAAGTCAGGCAAAGCCACTGGTCCAGATGACCTGCCGGCCGACCTGTGGAAGTCGAAGGGTTGGTGCCCTGCCGACTCGATGACGGAGTTTTTCAATCGGGTTGTTGCTGAGAAGAAAGTGCCTGAGAGTTGGCAGCAAAGCACGACTATCCCGATTTGGAAGAAAAAAGGCAGCCCTGCGGAGTGCGCTATCTACCGTCCGATTCGCCTACTTTCACCATGAAAGTCTTTGAGCGAATTGTCGATAGACGTATCCGGGATGTCGTCCAGCTTTCCAATAATCAATGTGGTTTCGTTGACGGCTGTGGGACGATTGATGCCATATACACCGTTCGTCTTCTGCTAGAGAAGCACCGCGAGAAACAGAAACCGGTGCATTTTTCCTTCCTGGACTTGGAGAAGGCCTTCGACCGCGTCCCCGGAGAAGTTATATGGTACGCTTTCCGACGAAACGGCGTCCCTGAAGAGCTTATTCAGTGGGCGCGCATCCTCTACTCGTGCCCAATAAGCCGAGTACGAGCACCAGCGGGTACCTCGATGGAGTTTCCGATCTTTGTCGGAGTGCACCAGGGGTCTGCGCTCTCCCCACTGCTCTTCGTGGTCGTCATGGATGCAATTACACGAGATCTCCGAAAGGCAGCTCCTTGGACGTTGCTGTATGCCGATGACGTCATGCTTGCATGTGAAGACAAAGCCGAACTCGAGCGACAGGCACAGGAATGGTGCGATCGCTTGGCATTGTTCGGACTCAAGCTAAACGTCAAAAAGACGGAATACTTGACGACAGATGTGAACGAGCTCGGATCTATCAAGATCAATGGTACTGAGCTCCCACGTGTGATATCTTTCAAGTATTTCGGATCAACAGTTACGCCCGATGGCAGCCTAAAGTTGGAGGTGAATGCGCGCGTAAGTGCAGCCTGGTCCAAATGGCGGTTGTTAACCGGGGTTCTCTACGATAAGACAATACCCGACTACCTCAAGTCGAAGGTTTATAGAACAGTCGTCCGCCCAGTAGCGACGTACGGTGATGAGTGCTGTCCCGTGACGAAGGAAGTTGAAGGCCCCCTCAGTGTAATGGAAACGAAGATGTTAAAGTGGACGGCCGGAGTAAAGCGATTAGACAGCGTTCGCAATGACGCCATACGACAGAGGTTCAGTGTTGTCTCAATAGCCGACAAGTTGCGCGAAGCTCGTCTACGATGGTATCGCCACGTCCTTCGCGCTAACGACGACACCGTCTGTAAGATTGGCCTGAATCTTGAATTCCCTGGAAAACGGCCCAGAGGACGCCCGAAGCAACGTTGGCTAGACACGTTGCACTTGGACCTAAAGATAGCTGGTGTGCATCCCGATCAAGTATTTGATCGGGAGAGATGGCGTCACCACACCAGAAGAGCGGACCTCGCCACCAAGCAGAACAAACGCTACTGAAAATGATGATGTGTGGAAATGGAGAAGAAGCGTCTCACTGACGATAATTCGGAAAACGCAAAAACACCAGCATAGAGGAGAATCGAACCTACGAACATATTCATATGAAACATGAACACCATCCACTGCGCCAACCGACCACACTCGGTGGGGGCAGCAGTGCGTGATGATCTTCGCTCACGTTTTCAAACGCATTTTTTTCCGAACACAGATGAGCATTCCAAAAAAGCTAACTATGGTTTTGGACTCTCCACACGGGATCCTACATCCTGTAAAAATTGCATCGCAAAAGCTCACCGCAAGTTTGGAGGCCCTCCTTGCAAGGACCTCTTAGGATATGACCCAGTAGGTCAAAGCTCACAGAAACGGTCCCAGTTCTTGCGTCACAGCCACGCACTAGTTCTGCGGTTGATCTTGGGGTTTCGTGATGCGATCCGGAATGCCTCGAGCGTATTCCACGCGAACAAGGATTGTGACCAGGGATGGGCGGAAATTTTGAAAATTTTCCCAGAAAAAAAAACAGAAAACAGAAAACCGCCTTCGTCAGAAAACAGAAATCAGAAAACAGAAAAGCCAAAAACGCCAGAAAACAGAAAACAGAAAATTTCGAAATTATCACACGACCTAATTATTTTACTTAAAGATCCATATTTCCAGTAGCAAATGCTTTTGTATGACCAGAAATTTGCAAGCGTTTATAAAAATTTCTATTAAACTCCAGTGTACTGCAATCAGCATGTTGTAAATCTTGACTGATAGATCCTAGGAATCTCGACACTTGAAGTATACTACATTACTCATCAGCTCCGCTTCACCGCTAACGCCTCAATTAGATAATGGTCCCACTAGTAAGAAACTGGCCTTTTAGAGTACCGAACACTATGAAGGCTCAGTAATCACAGTTTGCATGTTTCAACACAATTGCTTGAGTTTGTAGACACACTCTCGTAACATACTCTAAAGCTGTGCAGAGATTCGTTGAGTACTACTGACTCCGCCAGAATCTGTTATCCTAGTTCGTTTCGTTCTTCGGAAATACATTTCCTTAAGCGTCATAGTTTACGCGTAACTGAAAGTTTTCAGGCCAAGTTACCGATGCTCTTTAGAACACCTAGTTACTACTTAGCCGACTAAAGATGTTGTGTACTGGCTTGATATTTCACAGAACAACACGAGATTGTGACTGAAGGGCTGTCAGCATAACAGATCTTGGGTGAACGTGCTTCCTTGAATGCGAAGACACCATACAATAAAGACCGAACATGTACCCTCTCCATCACATTATTATTATTATTTCTCCTCAGATCTACATATCATATAACATCTCGGTGGGAGGTCAGCAGAACACCTTGCTGTACAGGAGTGCACGACATTAGCAACTATTGCCCGATCTGATTGCTGTCCGTAGTCTACAAGCTGTTCACTCGAGTGATCCTGAATAGGATTAGCAGAACGCTGGACGAAGGACAGCTATGCGAGCAAGCAGGATTTCGGAGAGGACAGCACAATCGACCACATACACACCATTACGAAGCTCGTCGAAGCGTCACGAGAGTACAAGCTGCCGCTGTGCCTTACGTTCATCGACCTGAAGAAGGCATTCGACTCCGTCGAGACTGGAGCGGTCCTCGAAGCCCTGCTCACTCAGGGCATTCCTACTCAGTACATCAGAGCTGTACTGTGGATTCACGACCAAGATCTCACCATTCTACAGCGACGTCGTCATAGACGTAAGGAGAGGGGTTCGGCAGTGGAATACCATATCTTCGAAGCTCTTCAGCTCGAAAACGCCATGCGCGAACTAGATTGGGAAGACATGGAGTGAAGATCAACGGCCGGAAACTGACCATCTTCGGTTTGCTGATGACATCTGCTCATAACACCGAGCGCTAGGCAGGCGGAGCAGATGCTTGTTGGCTTCGACCGTGTATGTGGGAACGTTGGACTGCAGCTGAATCTTACGGAGACGATGTTTATGAGGAACGGACGAGCTTCTAATGCATCATCCTCACTCAACGAACGAACATCTTCGAATGCTCCAGATACGTGTATCTGGGTCGCGAAGTCAACATGGCCAACGACCTAGCGCCGGAGCTGAGCAGGAGGAAACGAGCGGCTTGGGGAGCTTTCAAGAGCGTCAAGGAAGTCGCGAAGAAGACGAAGAACGTCCGACTCCGTGCCCACCTATTCGACTCTACCGTTATTCCTGCCCTAACATACGCCTCAGAGACCTGAGCTATACGAAAACAGGATGAACATGCGGTCAGCGTCGCTCAGCGTGGAATCGAGAGAACGATGCTCATTGACTCGACTCACGCAAGTGAGAGAAGGCCCCCGGAGTTCCGAGCTTCGCCGACGTTCGAAGATCAAAGACGCTGTCGCATGGGCCAAGTCGTCGAAAATTAGGTGGGCCACGTAATGAGCCTCGCAGACACCGACTGGACGTCACCGACTGGATTCCGCGAGATGTCAAGAGAATAGAAGGAAGTGCCCACCAACGCGTTGGTCGGGCTTCTTCGTCAAAGCCCTGAACAATAACGCTCTTCGTGTCCCTTGAGCGAAAAGGATCCATTGGAGCACTCTGGTACGCGGCACGGACGTATGGAGACGCTGATGGTGCCCGCTTGAACATCAGTGGGACGACAGATGATATACGTGATAGATGAGAAATTTCCTGCATCACTACTTTATCACCAGCGAAATCAAAGGTAGCTAAAAAACTTTTCTGTCTCTTACTAATTTGTGACACCAAAAGCTGAGCAATCTATAGAAAAGCAGCTTCGACAAAGGCTCTGCAGAAAGCGATATTGGTGATGACCGGCCAACAATGTTCAATTTTTAAACCGGGGCTGGAGAATAGCCCTACCCACAGTAACTCTAAGACAAGTGGTTAGTTAATACATAAGTTAGTATCCCTCAAAATACTAGTTTTATAGTTTTAATATAAGATTTTCGGTGATCGTAGATGGTCCAAACTACTGTTAATATGGAAAAGAGTACAAAGCCAAATTATGAAAGTCGAAAAATGTCCTATGAAGAAACTCCTTGCCAGCAGCACTTACACAATCAATCAAGCAAACATGTGGGATAGTTCATGAGTACATGGCGCAATTGCTACATGAGCACATCCAAAAACGCTACATGCTTGCCATTTAAGATACTCTAGAAACACTATTTTGGAATGAAGCTCACTATTCTATGATACTTCTGAATTTTTTTCATTGGATTTCTGTGATAAAATTTTGTTGGCGACTCTATTTTCTGTTTTCTGGCCAATTTTTGGCCATTTTCCCAGAAAACAGAAAACAGAAAAAAATTGCCCAAAATGACCACCAAATCAGAAAACAGAAAACAGAAATTCCGCCCATCCCTGATTGTGACCACTATCTGAATCAGTGCGCGGCGCCATGCCACCTGTGCTCATCCATTGGAGTCGATCTCTGCGGCATTCTAGGGCCGTCTAGGTGCTTCTTTACCCTGATACACAACGGCCTTCCTGTTTCCCCGACTACTCCTCCCTGCATCCTGCATGGTAATAGGTTGCCTCGCCCGAGGTCATGATGATGACATGATTAAAACCCATAAACTACTAATGGCAAAGACGCGATCCACGACCCTTCACGTTTCAAAGTCAGACCTGTCATAAGTTACGTTGAAGGTCCCACAATATTCCAAACACATTCGACTTGGAATCGCTCCTGAAAGTGGAGTGAGATATCGGTTCGAAAACATTTCGTCTGAAAATTTTCACCTCAAGGACAATCCTTTTCCGGGTCGGAGGATGTCGCTAGACGATAACGTTTTTAGAGCAGCCGTTGAGGCAAAGCCGGACACAACTATACGGAAGGTAACAGCAAATATTATGGACGTTCACTCTGCTACAGTCTCAATCAGCATGGTGAAGTAGGAGCAGAAGTGGATGACTTGAGTGACGAGAATCGCCTGCTCAACTCGCTTTAAGACCTGCCTGTTATGGGCGCTTGAGACGTGAGGATTGCTTCTTCCTCTTTCACCGTTATGGGTGGTTCAGTGGGTTGCGGAAATATACAAGGATAACAGAAGAGTGTATGAATAGGCTTTATTTGAGGAACGTCGCTGCTCTAAGCGTACAGGTGAACGTCTCATAAAGGAGGACACGTAGGTCCAAAGCGAGTGGTATCAGCACATAGGCAACACTGCCGACTCTCGCATACAAGCGGGTACGGTGCCAGTTGCCCCGCCTTCTCGACCTCCCGACGGATCTGAGGATCACCGTAGACGGTGATACTGCCCAAACATTGTTGTTCACCTGAAAAACGGTTCGTTCATAGATCGCTTTACAGCCGTAGATGAGAAATGGGTTTTGTTTGATAAAAGAAAGTGAGAATATATCTGGGGTGGATGTGTCCCTCCCCACCATCAATTTTCGTAAACCGGATCTCCACCCTAAAACGCTATGTTGACCCACCACAGCATCCTGAAACCTGGTGATGTAGTCACAGTAGAAGCCCTAACGTTGTGATTTAAAAAGATAGCGAAAGAGGTGGCGGCGTCAGTGAGCAGAAGGTAGCCGTCGTGCTCCTCCTAGGACAACGTTCATTCCTCGAAAGTCACCCGGCAGAAATTAACGCAATTAGGCATTGAGGTTCTCCCTCACCCCTTTATTTTCTAGACTCTTCCCTACTGTCACTTTTCCCGAGTGTTCGATGCAAGCCTGTGGCGGTAGCAGTTCCATAATCTGGACCATCTTGAAACCGCCCTTCGAAAGGTCTTCGATCCTTGTGATATAGATTTCTATTGTGGAGGGAAACACACCCTAAAGAAGCGCTCGCGAATCTGTGTCAGATCCATGGCTTTCATTTGTATGAATAAAGTTGTATATGAGTCGAGTTACGACAGTTTGAGCTACGACGTCCGTCTCGGCAATCGCTTTTGCAACAACCTAGCACCATCGGACATCCGTGACGCAGTTGGAACGACAGCCGCTCATCAAGGCACTACATGCCGGTGTAGCCTCTTTTTCCTTCAAGGCAAACTAAACGCTCCTTATATTCCGGGCTCGTGCAATTCATGTGTTTTCTAAGAACAAAACACTGATTTATTCATTGCTTGCCCACCTCAAGTCATTGTATACGCCAGATACGCACAAACGCTGGCGCCACGTTACCATTTAACCTATGGTCAGAACTGGTACGCGTGGCGCAATCTTTACCTTCTCAATCCTTCACTTTAGTAGCAATTGAAGCTTCTTTCGTTATCCTGGTTGCATTTTCGTGAAATTACTGTCGACCACATCAAACAGCTTTATTCCAATAGCATAAACACACTTAAAATTATTGTATTAACAATTAATGCATGTATTCAACTGTGGGCAACCTGAACTCTATAGTGCCTCCAAGAGATAACAAGGCTATGGTAGTAACTTACGATTAGAAATCAGAGATCACTCAAGAGAAACTTGGATAAGGAGTTGAAAGTAAAGGACAATGATGAAATGCTGGACGCAAGGATAGTTGCTGGAATCAGCGCTTGCAAAAACTCGGTCAGCTCTTCCACCTCATTGAACACAACGAGGCAGGTGAGAGTGTTCTTTTGTTTACACTGGCTCATGAACCCAAAATGATACGTTTGGATGGAGGTAGACCACATTCTATTCGGTTTCTACTCTGCCGTTTGGTGGAAGTCATTTGTATTCAGTGCTATTCAGCCCTTCTCCTCAAAAAACATTAGCTGACGATGTTGAATTGTTGAGCTGGTAGATCAATCAATCATCGATCTGAAATCAAGGTTTACCGAAAGTCGGACTTGGACATTAGCTGACGGCTCGATTCGACTTCATCGAGATCAATGAGTAGCAGAACTGAAATCAGACTAGCAGGAAGATGGATTTAAAAATGGCCACTAAGAAGAGAACATCGACTAAAACATTGGCCTCGGGTTCCGTGATAGTTCATGCGGAAGCGAGACCACAAACAACATGAGCTGATTGAAAAGGTGAGAATGCTGTTACGCAAGTACCTCATCCCTGGGAAAAATGTGTACAGAAACTCATACAACGTAGATTTTGAGTTCACAAAAACTGATCTCTGCCCCGATCGAACATGAGATCTTGGAAGTGAAAAGACGTCACAAGTAGGAAAAGACCGCTGAGAGGTGGAGAAGGCACGACCAAGAACACTGCAGATCATATGGTGTCACCATTTGCGTCTAACCCGCATCAGAAGTCGTCTCCGGGCTCCATATCTTCATCAGCATCCATGTCTTCGCTTGTCTTTCGTACGTCTTCTTTGATGAGCTCACGTAGTTCCTCCAGCAGCTCCTAGAAGCACACAACAATGGGAATAACAGCAGGGCACTTCAGTTCAGAGGAAGAACGAATCAGCCAGACACAAGTTGTCTCCAGGATAGCGGCAAGAGAAAGCCGTTAGCTAAAGTGACAGGGCAAAAATCTTCCTCACCGACTGAATCCATCCATTCGTCTCGGGCTCAGTGATGGTTGCTGCTGCCGCCGTAATCTTGGGGTGCTCCTTTTTGAGAAGCGCTTCAGCAAACGGTAGCTTGATATCGCAGAGACAATACCACATTTGTCGCACTCGCGGAAGACGACCTTCAACAGCACACTACGCAAGGTCGAAGAGATGGTCGTGCCACTGTTGTAGATGACTGCTTGCAGTCTATGGGACAGGAGAGTGCACCTCCCCGTGAGGCCGTAAAAAGCGTCAGATAATGCATACCGGGCTGATAGGTGTAGTGAACTGGCTGGCTGTTGTCGGGCTGCACATTTCGATCCAGAGAAACCTTCAGTCGCTGCCTTTCTGGGATCCTGGTGTGTTGCCTAAATGCAAACCCCTACAATCCACCTACTCATACAATTAAGTGTGCTTGAAGAGTAACAGACCCATTTAAAGCTGCACAAAATCAACGAAACACTTTGAAAAGTGACCTACACGAGGAGGCCATGACGGTGATCGTTATCACGAAGAATTACTTACACACATCTATGTTTACAAAAGAAACGAGAAGCTACTGCTCAATATCGTACCTGAACGAAACCATCAACGTCTGGTAGAGCATTGCTTCCGGATCACCCCTCGGATCATAGCCAAATCTACACCACAGTCTACCCCACGGCCCTGACTGGATGTAGAACGCAAACTTCTGCAGCAGGGTCCTGAACAAATTAGACGAATAATAAGAGCTCAAGGATGAGCACGTCGGCGGTGCACTGCTTAGCAACGCAAAGCATGTGGAATTGAGATCGCTTTCAAGACGATGAACGAATTCAGCCAAAGAATAATCCCAAAAAGCAACACGTTAATCAACACCGCAAAAGCAGCCCCATGCTATTCTCTCTCTGGGAGAAGTGGGAATCCCGATAACCGATGATGCGACCAGGCTCTGTTGAGGTTACAAACCCTCACAGGTTAATTTCGGTGCACGAAAACACTATTCCAGGCGTTACCTTTGTGTTATAAGCCATATATGGTAGGATACTGAAGTGATACGGTATTCTGCTATTCTGACATACAATGATGAAAATTTGAAAACGGTGCTTTCCAAACGGTCCCCTACAATCCCGACCTTGAAAAAAGTTTTCGGAAAGTCCATGAAGTTTCCTCGAGACAGTAGCCGTCCTTGCTACGCGTTAGACCTTTAGCAGAGTTTTTCAGCATCTAACTGCGATCTGCTCCTATCGTAGCGTCGCCAGTGCAGTGGGAGCCATGCAGAGAAAAAGTTGTTTAGATGGCGGTTGTCACTCCGTGCAACAAATGTAGTCGCAGTTCACAGCGACTTTATGCCCGTTGTCAAACACTTTTGCAGACCTTACATCACCTTACAGTCAGAATGATCAGTCACAGCTCCACCAAAAAAATCCCATTACAGTGCACTACAGCATGCTCGCTGAGGGGTGCTTTAGACGGCTCGCTAATTTCATCAAGGCGGCATGCCGCATAACTCTGTTGGAGGCCCTACGGAGGGGAAGGGATAGAGATTGCTTCAGCGCGACGTTCCACTTTCGCCTTGTAAGTTCGTATCACGCGTTGAGTAAGTGCCAGACTACATGGTTCTCCTTTCCAGCCCTCGCGCGGTGTTGAACCATTCCACGTCTGGGTCCTGGTGGCGAATTTAGTGCGCATTAGGCCTAGACAATGCATTGCGACGGCCAGCCAGCGGACAAGCTCGTGATTTGCACTTTCCACACAAGTCTGGTACCAATTCATCGACTCCGGAGAGATGGAAAGCCTGGTCGGAATGGGCGGGAAATCCGAACCAACAACCTCGACTCTGGTTGCAGCCCGTACCTGCTCACACTGCGTTACAAGGCTGAGAGCACGGAATCGATCACAGAAGATTCCAATGGACATCTCTCGCTTCAGCAGACCGTCCTCCACATCTTCAGTTGATCCTCATTTTAATTAGGCAATGCCACTACTATGTAGCCGTATTTCCCTCTTTACTCATACTCAACTAGACTCAACTACGCTAACGGTGGAAATAGACACCTACCTAACGGCAAGGGCGAAAAAGGGACCTACTTGAGCAACGTGTCCTCCAATCCCGTTTTGTACGCGATCGCATTCCTCGTCCACATGGGTCGCTCTTTGAAAAGTGCCTCCAGCATTCTGTGCGGCTCGTCGTTCTTACATCTTAAAACAACGCTTTATGCAAAATCATTAAGCTTCCGAACAGTTGAGGAAAACAAGTACCTGAAGTCGGCGTCCATAACTGCTTCTTCGGTCGGAGCTACAGGGAATGGATCGGTGGCCAGAACAGTGACTGAGAGTGCCTTCCGCTCAACTCGAAGATCTGCAGAGAAAAGGAAGCTACCCCGCTCATGGTGACAGGTAAGGAAAACCTAAGTCGGCTGAAGAGCTCACTTTGGCCATGCCCAGCTTTTCTGCGAATTTTGTCGATTCCGAAGTCGGCCTCGCGGCACAAGGTCCTGTTCGATGGCGTGTTGTAGCGACTGAACTGGTAGGGTGGCAGGAACAGAGGTGTATAGCCGGGATACTCGTCAGGTCGCTCCCACCTGAACAGGAACTTCTATGAAGGTGGCATGAAGTGGCGGTCTCTAGAAGGAGATTAGACAGTACCAGCAAAGTGCGCTCGGAAGATCTCTGGGGATAAGACGTGGGATAAGATCATCGAATCCGTCACCATCGACCCGTTTTTTCAACGGCAGGTATTGAAAGTCGCACATCGTGTCGAACGTGTACAGGTAGTTCACCTAGAACGGCCTCTACCGTCCAACCGATTTTCTTAAGAATCTGTCAAAGCTAACACTATAAACCAACCAGTCCTAAACACTTGGCCTCTATGACCTCCGGCTTTTTCTTTTTCCGACGGAATTCCATGACTATCCGCAGAGTACCGGACGTAACCTGGAAAACGGCCTCATGTGCGCGATACCATCTCAAAAGGCTGAGGAAAACCTACAGCAGAGTCCAGCTTCTTCTCTGAAACCGAAGCACTTGTGTAAGGATTTTCCGGAGTGTGTCGCAGCTCGAGCGCATGGCCGGCAAAATGACTCTAAAATAGCAGGCTTTAGAAGTCGCTGCATACGACCTCGACGTCAATATCTGCGAGCGTTTGCTTGGACCACCGCAACTGCCCATTTTAGTGAGGACAGCGAGACAAAAAGCAAAGAAATCAAAACAACCAGAACCACTCCACGGACGACATTTGGAAATCGTCTTGAAATGAAGGCTCTGGCGCACTAAAAAAGCAATTTGACTATTCTTAAACTAGGCTTTAAATTAGCCTCCAAGTCCGGTGTGCTTGAAACATGGGTATTTTCCTATCACCTGCTATCACTAAAGTTTAAGAATTGGATGGCAGGCTAATAGTCACCTATAGTTCCGTTGATCACCGAGTTGCCCGAGTGGGCCCCAGCAGGGTCTCCATTCGTCCCTTTCGCGTGCCAGAACGCTTCAATTGATCCTATTTGCTCGAGGAACACGAAGGGCGTCACATCGTCGTTAAGGGCTTCCACGTTGGTGGGCGTCCTGGTGTTCTCTTGACATCTCGCGGAATCCAGTCGGCGAGAGCTTTCGTCCAGCGGGTGCCTGCGAAACGCATTACGTGATCGGCCGCCTAATTTTCGACGATTTGGCCCATGCGACAGCGTCTCTGATCTTCGAACGTCGGCAAAGCTCGGAAATCCGGAGGCCTATCACTTGCGGGAATCGTGTCATTGCTCATCCTGCTTTCGTGTGCTCTCTTGCGCGTACATTAACGCAAGAAGAACAGTAGAGTCGATTAGTTTTGCACGGCGCCGGACGTTATTTGTTTTCTTCGATGCTCTTGAAAGCTCCCCGAGCAGCTCGTTTCCTCCGACTGAGTTCCAGCGCTACGTCGTTCGCAACCTTCACTTCGCGACCTAGGTACACGTGCTGGAGCACTCGGAGATGTCCGCTCCGTTAAGCGACAAAGCGCCATCAGAAGCTTGTCCGTTCCTCAATAACATCGTATACTAAGGTTCAGCTGAAGTCCAACGTCAGACACGATCGAAGTCCGCCCGTATCTGTTCCCGTTGGCTTATCCTTGTGGCATACCACCTACGACGAGTCGCAGCGAGTGCTATGGCACACCTCCGATTCGCTCCAGCGACTGGTCGCTGCGATAGTGTGGCGCGGGTAGCTACGAACTGCGTAGTTACCCGCGAAACACTATCGCTGCGACCAGTCGTTGGAGCGACTCGGAGGTATGCCAAATGCCTTACGCGGGTAGTTACGCAGTTCGTAGGTATGCGCACAACACTGTTGCCACGACTCGCCGCCAGTGGTATGTCACAGGCCTTATGCTCGCTGTTATGGACACCATGTGCTCAACGGCTGGTAGTACGAACGTACTGTTTTTCGCCGCGCGCGTGGTGGCCTTTGCCGCATGCACGACGAACTGCCCGCGACGATCCTAGGCGAATCCCACACTTAGCCAGGGTTAGTAGCTTCAGCATTTGAAAGTTTCATCTTCATGACTCCCATATAAGTAAGGAATACTAAATGTCGAGTCAATTCCGTAGCGAGAAAGTCTAGCAATTGGGAGAGAAACTGAGTAGTAGATCCAGAATCAGAGAAAGAGACAAAAGATCCACGAATAGATCTCCAACAGGGGACCAATCGAAAATTCAGTAGATAGAGACTATCCTGGCGCGCACGAGAGTGGGGACATTTTATTACCATCGCATGCTATTCCACTGACACTCGTAGGAGAAGCTAAAATGGTCACGCATATCGAGCACATAGATCTATGCTGAGCAAATAACTAAATGCCTTCCTTTCGTTGTTCAGCTCTTGTCCTGCCTGGAGCAGTCAGGTTTTTTGGGCTGCGGACTCCTACTGCGGACTACTCCTGAACGACTGGTTTTTTCCTTCTTAGAGGCAACCTATCGCTACTTGGGCCGCCTTTTCGACACATAGAGGCCAATTAAAAAGGTAGTGGCTTCGCTCATGTCGGCTATATCCGGACCCTATGCATATAGTTTTACTTACGCTTAAAAGAGGCTTGATAGGGGTTTTAAACACTAGATACTGCTGTACTTTACCTGTGAAATTCTCGGCAAACCTCCGAGCGTTTCCAGGGCCCTATCCAAACTCTTGATGACACCCGGGTACTGGATGAGGACGAACTCGGTCTGCGGTGCTTCGGGTGCCGGCTTGCGGAAATTGTACATCTAAACAATCTCTACTAGGAAATAGCTTAGCGGACAGCAACAAACATAAGGTATGAAGAGGTGACTACGATTTTCCCGCGAGGAGAACTACTGCTAGTACAAAGAATTTATTTTTAGGAACACTACAGTATTCACAGTTATATACATTTACAAACCGATGCACGGGCGAGGAAAGCAATACCGCGATAGCCATAAAATTCTGGACGCTTTCAATTTATCAATATCATTGCATTCAAACGATGAATGGTAGGTAAACATGATGAAATGACTGGAAATTCAGCAAGAAACCCGGTTGGAAGTTCTGATTGGAACACCGGGCAACAGCTCTACAACTATTGCACGGGATATTGGGGAAGAACAAGGATGGATGATACTTACATCGAAGAACAATGCAAACTTAGATACCACGACGAGTAAGAATTGCAGATACAATTCAGCAAACCTGAACTCGCCGAAAACAGAACTTAGTAAAGGATAGACAAGCTCCGCATAGCAGGACAAAACATACTCAGACTGTAAGATACCACCACTGATAGGAAAGTGGCCAAAGGCCACGTAAGCTTCATCCTGCTGGAGGAACTTAATGAACGTCGAGGAGGACGTCATTTAATCACAAGATACTAGCTTTGCTCCACTGGCGGTCATAAAAGCGGAGAACTGGCATAGTGGAGCATCGAGCTGTCAGCCAACAGCAAGTCTCATGGAGAGTGCCTTGAATCACAACGACTTGTACACCAGAAACAGCAGCGAGAACATCAGCAATATCGCGACGATCAGAAGTAACAACCGGTTTTGAATGACTCTGAAAGAGGCCGATTGACGTTCGATATTGAGCCACCTGACTCCCCACTGATTATTTTTAAAGAACCACAACACTGGGTTTTCTTCCTATCTCGCTTCAAAGCCCAGAAGATCACTGCTTGAGCAGGCTAACCATAAGATATGGTAAAGTACTTCACGTCATGCCCGCAACACTCCCTTTAGGATTCGGAACGCAGGGTTTGAGTCAACTTTTACAATTTCTTCAAATGCATACATATATGCATATATCCATATTCCTTCTCATACAAACTGGATACTTCTTGGCACGCTCCGGAAATCAAACTAGACTGGACTTCCAAATCGACAAACTTCTTCGGCAATAAAACAGACTCACCAAGACGGTTAAAGCACTTTTTCCGCAAGGAAAAAATATTATGACTCCCTCTTAGTTTTTTAAAGTTCATCTGCTCTAATAGGTGAACACACTGCTTGAAACTTTGCACAATTTAAAATTTATTTTAAAGTGCAGAAAGGCAACAGCCTTGTAGTGTATCAGAAGATAAGATCACGTCGTGCACATCGTGAAGGCTTTCATATGGTGCCAGTAATGCCAGTGGTGCAGTGTAGCGCTTCCTTGAAACAGCGGTGTGAGGACGTGTTTCTAAGCGTTCTTGTCGTATCATTTACATCTGAGCTACTACTCGCAAGCACAATTCTTGCTATCAATTGAACAAACGAGCTAGATAAGTGCATGACGCGATCTCCTCCTTTAATACACTAAACGACTGCTGTTTTTCTGCGCCTTAAAACAAGTCTTAATTCGTCATATTTCCGTAAAAATAAAATTCTTTTAAGAATATAATACTGTTAAATTTCAGGGTTTTTACTACTGAGACAGGTGAATAAAGTCAAACTAAGCTTTCTTTGAACAAAAAAAAAATATTCTAATTGCCTCGGAGAGTCTCTATTTCTATGTGAAGAAAGCTCATTTTTAATGGATTTAACCCTTCCAGTCCCTAGAGGAGTGAGCTATTGAGGCCCGCCACATGAATGGAGATATTGCTGGCACAGTTTCTAGCAGATGAACTGTCACTGTATCGATAGGCGGTACAGGTGATAGTCTGCTTCGAACTCATTCTTCACCCAACCTAAAGAGATGCATCGGTGGTTTCCTGCTAGATGGACGCCGCACGGTCGCTCGTCCGATATATCATGACAAAGCATGCGCATGATCAGATCCAAACTCGTGCGACATCAAACTGTAAGCGATTGTTCTCTACTTCTAGGCACGGAAAATGCTATAAGAAAGCGCCTTACTCTTGCAAATTCTGTTTTGCCTCCTATCCTAGACTTGTTAGTTACGCAGCTGATCACTTCCAGAACTGCACACTAAATCGAACATTTAGCGACTTAATGACAAGTACAGGTTTCGAAGGACAGGCTAAATATTTACTCAGTCGACGGCAACAAAACTATTTCGTGTTACTCAGCAGATCAACGCTTATACGAACACACTTTCGACAGCAAACCTTCGCCGAGCGAACTGAGGGTGGACAGAGTGCTACCCCTCACAGCCAAAATGTTCCCCACAGCCGCCTAAAACCTAAGGGTATTTGCTCATGCGACCCTTCGAAATTTTTGTTGGAAAACTCTATTTTAACAGTTCATCTGCAGAAGAGGTGCATTGGGCCAACTACACACAGAGATCTATTGCACTGAGTCGAAGGTTTTCTGGCTACCAGTGTAGAGATTTGTCCTTCTTATCCTACCTTTACATTATTGAGGTGCTTCCAATCTCATTTTCGCACCCTAAAAAATGATGAAAATTATCTGAAGAAGGGGTTTTGAGGCTTCCAATTCAATATCAGGCACATTGGTTGAGCGTGATTTACATAAGAACGAGAAGAAACATCCTATACTGTACAGCATCCCACCGTTTTGCGGAGTAGAAAAGCCAACCACCCGTCCAGTTATCAGTTCAAACTTATTTTTCAAACGAAATATTAGGTTGGTGCATAAGTTCTCGGATATTTGATCCCTCCTGAATTGAAAGCGCATTTTCCCGCCAAATTTCTGAGCAAGTGAAGTTGTATTTTCAACACGTCAACGCTAGACCGCATATTGCTAGAGCGACGACGGCTGAGTTGCCGGACTACGGATGGACCGTTTTTCCACATCCACCTTACTCAACAGATCTCGCTCCTTCTGATTATCATTTGTTCTCAAGCCTTCAACGCTATTTGGACAGCCAGCAATTTAAGAACCGAGAGGATGTCAAGGAGGCACTGCTCGCATTTTTCGAATCACAACCGGCCACGTTTTGGAGAAAAGGCATCCATGACTTACCAGCACGTTGGCGAAAGACAATTGATGTAAAGGGTGGTTACTTCAAATGATTTGATATTGTTGTTCGTATGTTGTGATAATAAATATTTTATGTCCCAAATGTCCGAGAACTTATGCACCAACCTAATAGGACGCGTATTAAAAAAGACGACGGAGATCTCTGAACTCATTTTAGAAGAAGCTCGGCTATCGAGCGGGGCTGTGCCCGTATCGCCGCGACCAGACGGAAGACTGACCGTCTCCCTCGATGAATCGCAGGAGAGCACTTGGCCAAAGAGTATGAGAAAATCATGCCCCTGGGAATGGCCGAAAGGCAACTTCAACCTTGTCGCCACGGCTTCACGGTATGTATAGAATTTTGATACTGAGAACGCACAAGCCCATTCAGTACCAAAAACTGAGGATGAGCACAGCTCCAAAATAGTATATTTTTGAATTGCTATACAATTCCCACCTTTAGCTACAAAAGTATCCTCGGGGTCACAATATTTTTTTTACTCTGCCAATAGCGTGTAGGCCGACTACGTAAGCACAAATCTGCGATTCACCAGGAACACTAGCGAAAACAAGCACGTCATTCGATTACAACTCCACATAAATAGCATTTATAAAGCATAACGAGGCGCTTTATAAAAGGTGGCGTTACTCAATCCCTTTTTAGATGCGCCACGCATTCTACTGCTACAAGATTCGCTACAAGATGTCGTGGAGGTGATTTGAATGGCCCTATAATGACTTGCAGTGGCCAGCTGGTGGACATGTCATCGCCTTATCCTGCTCACCTCCTACTGCACTACACGCACCCAGATATCATTTACATTGGTTATCAAACAAACATTGCGGCGTACACGGTGAGAGCAGGCCACAACTTCTGCGTTTAACACGTCGTGAAAATTGTCATGCCTCTGCACCTTAAAACGAGATTGAATAAGTTCCTTAGCTAAAAGGATAATAATTCTAGGTCCATTCAAAAAGCGCTGCCATTTTTAGGATTTTTTAGTCGCATGTAGACGACATTTTAGGAAAACTTCAGTCTATATTCTGAATTTCTTGAGGAATGTTCACTTTGATTTAGAAATCGCCTGCTTTGCGTTTGGAAACAGTCCCGTTTAAAGTGAAACCGGTATGCTTCCATTAAGATAAATAACACTCTTTAAATCTAAAATAATTAATGAGGTTCGACCTCCTACTACACTGAATGTCAAACATTTTTGTCTGTCTTAAAGTTCGAGTCGAGGCTTGCTTTTCACGTACACAAAGCAATTATTAATAAATTCTAAAGGAAAACTACAAACTACTATGTACCAATAGGGCTTGAAATGGAAAACGAACCTCCTGATCATCGTGTTCAACAGCCGGTTGCTCCTTCCCAGTTCCACGTCGGCTTCGCGCATCCTTTCTCGAGCTCTGCCTATGGTCTCTCGTTGAGCTGATAAGTTGCCCAACACTTCACTTCCGATCTAAAACCACTTCGATGAAGCCCGCGCAACGCCGCGAAGACTTGAGAAACACGAAACCAACCTGTTCTGTTTCCACAGCCATTCGATACGCATTCTGAAGCTTCCTAGAGGATCTTTCCAGACGTTCAGTGTTCGCTATCAATTGTTCTTCCTAAAACGTCAGGCAGCATTCATTTCATTCATCGGGCACCATCCACTCCTATTCGCTAACCTGTTGGTCCATCTCTACGGCTTCGTCGTAGGCAAGTAGTTCGTCTCTGTCAGCAGTGTCTCGGAGGCGTTTAATTGCTTTCTCGAGCTCTCCATCCAAAAGCCGCTTATCATTACGGTAACTTTTAACTCTCAGCTCGTATTTCGTTCGTTCAGCGCTGAAATTTTTGGATTAAGAGCACTTCTAGGACCCAACGATTTATTACCATCTAGAAAAATTGTCTACAAGTGAACAGAGGATCCGCACTTTACTATTAGTAGTACTATAAAAAGAGGCGGGTACTCACTAACAATCCTCAACGCCAGTGTTCTTCAAAAACCGTTCCAGCTTATATAAATCTTCGGAAACCTATCACTGACCGTTCGCAGCCAGAATTCAAACTTAGTGACCACGACGACTTCTTTGGTTTTGTTGTTAGACTTTCATTGCCCGACCACCTCATTTATAATCTGTGCTCTACAAATTTGCTCATAAGCCGCTTCCACCAACGGTGCTATTTGGGTTAAGAGAGAAGACATAACCAACGGAAAACAGATTACGAATCGAATGAAAAAAACCGCAGCACTCTTCATATTCTCGGCCTCCTAAGAGCTTTAACCATCCCTCTTCCAGGCGTGGCACCCAATGAACATCACTGCGACTTACATTCTTTCCGCATTATTGGCGCTAGCCCAACAAACAACCCACCGCTACTAGATTCTACACCAAGTCGCATAGTGAGCTCAGTAACAGTACAGAACAATGTCTACAATACATATATGATTCTTTTACCGAACAAGTCCCACACAATAGCCAATTCGACCTGGCATCAACTGCTGGAAGAAATTGACTATATCGATCGACATTGATAGACCGATTGATGCTGTTTCCCCTATTTCAAAACCAGACAGAGATCACCACTCTCACATGACGCTCGGAACATGGATTGACACTACGTCCAGCAATCATTTGAGCAGACACTCAAACCGACAAGCAGATGAATAAATAGATTTATACGTAAGTAAATATACACTCACCTTCCGGCAGCCAGATCTCGCACAGCTAGTTCCATTTGTTCGAGGAGTTCAGATACATCAGTCAGAACTCGCTGCACGGCTTGCACACTTGCTGGTCTTTCCGACGCCGGTAATGACGGAAGACGTGCAATGGTTGACGTTACCTAAGATAGACAAATCTCTTGAACACTGGAATTTGAAGATTGAGCAGCATGCACCTTAGTAGATGCACATTAGCCTTCACCGAGCTGAACTAGAAAGGTCTCGGCAACGCAAGGATTCTTTAGTTAAATGCACTCTCAAACGTGAGACCGGCCACAGTTCACTAAAGAAACCTAAGAACTTGCTTCCAATCTCACAGGAAGGAAGAGCTTCAGCAAAAACTCCGTCGCCAAGAGGAACTCAAGCTCGTGGTCACTTTGCCTCTGGGGCTCCAACGTCTCTCCTCAGGCATTACAAAAAGATAATTTTTCTCATTTTTTTACATTTGCCACACGAGTCCAGTATCAATTCACGGACCCCGGAGGGATGGAAGACCTGATCTGCTGGGCAGACTAGAACCAAGAACATCAATTCGGGATGCACGGGACAGCAGTGGCTATTAATAGTGCGCTAGAGCATACCCAATGAAGAATTTAACCTTATAGACATAGCAATGCACTGCGGTTTGATTCTGGACATTACCAAATTATTACCAAATGCACTGCTGTTCAGAACTAGAAATCGGCCATTAATGCAAAGGTTATACATACGTCACTGCTACAGCAACTTTTGATTGGCTTTTGCTCCGAAGTTTATGCAACGAATGAAATCATGTTCACCTCTGCTGTTTGGAGCGAGTACTGCTGCTCGAATTCCGTTAACGTCGCCGTGGACATACCGGCAGACGACATCTGTGAGAAATTGTGATGTATTGGACACAGATATGGCTTGAATAGCTGGTACGAGGCGATGACACGCATGTACAGGAACGACCGCTTTGTGTATAACAATTCATTCGGGCATAGAAGTAACAGACAGCATGCAAACTTCAAAAAACAGCCAACTCATTAGCTACCATGAGATTTATACAGCAAGCTATGATCTATAATGAGCGTAGGCTCTATTCGCTTCACACGTCTTATGCAGCTCCTGCTTTGCCTGGATCGTCAGGCCCTCGTTCTGGCTGGCTGCGAGCAGTTCGCTGGCAAGAATGTCTCTGAAAAAGCGAAACTGTTCAAATTTGTTCTGCGCGCACTAGCTATTCGTCCAGCCGAAAAGAGACGACTGATTCACTTCAAATGAGTTTCTCCATGCGCTGCTTTCTGCCTGCAAATATCCCTCATCATCTTCATCGCTCGAAACTCTGCCTCAGCCTTTTCAATTGGAAACGGCACTTGATACGTCGTTCCTCCTGGAAAGGTTCTCTCATCATTGTCATGCACCGCTATGTTATATCTCGATAAGTCAGACCAGAAATTTGCATGATATCAGAGCTGACTGGGCCGAAATTACTAGACGGTCGCTTCTGATTGTTTGTTTTATTGTCTTTTAGATTTCCAAGAGAACATATATTTGCGGGACCTGAATCTTCGATGATCCGTCGTCTAATAGAGTCTCATCACGTAAAAGTTTGAATTGGCACTCTTCTCCACCAAACACCTTCCCTGCTCTGTCTAATATATTCAGCTTAACTCTACAATCACCTCGTTGCTTGATGGAGAAGAGCGCCGATTCAAACATTTACATCAATTCGCTCTGAGGACGATGGAACGCCGAAACTTATTATCGAATGAAGCAAGACTTCAACATGAGAATGTCTCATCATCAGTAAGAGATGAATAAAGAATAGTGCCACCCTTGAGAACCAGAACTTATTTCAAAACAACAGCGATTAACAAACCTCTCGTTACTCCTTGCAATTTCATAAGCGGATGACAGTTCTCAATGGCTTTTCTCGCGATCACAAACGGATCCAACTCTATCTTACTCTAAAATCAATCCAATAAATATTTAAAACACCTTTAGAGATACTTATCATATAAAAAGCAAGAACACTGACCTTTTCTTCCTCATCTTTAGCCTTCAACCAAGCCTTATATTGCTTCCTTTTGATGATTTCAAGCGCAGCATAGACATGATGCTTCGCTGTTTCTTTGGCACCGCTGTTCATGAAGACCCGAATCATTTTGTCGACCTAAAAGAGTGTCCAAAATTGTGATATCGCCTACAAGATTAGGCATTAACCAATCGCTTTCGTGATGCAATCAACTCGAATATGGTCTCACTTAAAGGAGGGCCTCCCTTTCAGGAAAAAGGCGTTGGCCGATGTGACTTTTTAGTGACTTACAGTATGGTCTCTATAAAACACAGGTATTGCATCGCTCTTCATTGCTTTGATATAGAGGAAGTTCCGCTCATCGTTCTCATCGAGTGGTTCATGAACCTGAGAAAACGATACTTCTTGCCTTCTTATGATTCTGAAGCCTTACTTTAGCAAAAACGTCGCATTAAACAATAGCTAGAACCTTGGTGTCCGCGAATTCTACAAAAAGGTATAATGCGAACCTGTTTGATATCCGTTATCGGCTCACGAAATAAGCGTGGATCATAGCAATCTTGGGCCACTAACGAATTCGAGAGAGCCCTAATCGAGGTTAGAAATCGCAACGATCGCAATGCCATGGTGGCTGTTCACCTAAAAATCGCGAGGGTTGAAATCTCCATAATTTCTACTCAACCTCCGCCACACTTGGCTTTTATGAGCTTTCCAGATACCGGACTCAGAAGTTACGTTGAACATAACAAGGTTGTTGAACAGAGGAGACAGTGCTTTTAAGGAAACGAAGCACAGGATGCAGCCCAGGATGCATTGGTACGAAAGTGATTTCTAAGACCTCCGTTTCCTCAAGAGACCTTACTTCAGATGAAGCCGCGTAAATCCCGTAGACTCCTGAAACACGGAGCCCGCCCGGGGACGCGTGCTCAGTGTTTTCTGAATTCCATTTTTCTATGACTCGGCATTGTATGATTTTAGCTTTCCGGTGGCTTGGTTAACTGCATATACTTCCCGTTTCGATAGTATATTCCCGGTGACCTTCTTGAGGTCGCCAACTAACAGCTTTTCTTTTTTTAGCGAATAAATATGTTATTATTCTTAAATTTTTATTTCACATGAAGGCTAGTACTACGGTGGTCAATTCAAAGACAGGGGATTGGTAGAAAATGAGATTTTGTTTCAAAACCCCCTTTTGATTTGCTGTCCATATATTGTTTTTGTCGTAAGCTATTGTTTGAGTTCCATTTGGTTTAAATGGATTCTGTTTTATGTATGGTTGCTTATACTGGACTAGTTTTTATTACCCAGTTCAAGTATTTTTTTCTGTTGTTGTGTTTCTTTCTTTCATGAGATTTTCTGCTCTACTTATTTGCTTTTCCCTGTGAGCATGACCTCGGACGTAATAAATAAATAAGTAAATCTCATAAAAATTGTGCATCCTTCCTGTTGTTCCACACATATCAATGCCAATGCATCAACAAGACTCCACACTTAGCACAAAGGAGGAAGAGCACAGTGAGATTTAGGAGTCCTTTTCAAAAACTCCAAGTAAAAAGGTACATTAAGCGTACAAGTGGTGGACGCTAGAGGGGAGTCCTGATTGCGTCTTATTAGCAAGGTGTGAGAAAGGTCGCCAAATAAATTCCGATGATTGTGAACAGGGAAAAAGGATAATAGCAGCTACGGCAAATAACACTCGATCGAACATGCTCCTTGTGGCAGCTTTTGGACCCATTAAGACTTGTCTCGAAACCGTTTAAACTCAAAAACCCCTCTTATTAAATTCTAAAAGCGGCAACGGAGTGATTGATCGAAGCCAGTATTTAGTAGGGTCTTGTTCCGACAGACATATAGACTAACAATTGGCAGCTTCAACGATTGTTCCCGAAATCCTACAAGTTTTGGGACTGAGACTAGTCCGAAGAGATCGAGTTCAGTGCTTGCTCTCGGGAAGAAAAGATAAAAAGGTTGTTTCTATATGACTCTATCCTGCACCGTTTCAAGCGCTTGCAGTTCAAGCCTCTTCAAGCGGAGCGTTTCAGCAAATAAACGCTCCTTCGAGATCTTCCTAGCAAGTAGATACCTATCAGCACTCACACGCGATATCGGGCTGATATCAGCAGCTTCGAGACAATTTAGTTCCCTGAAGGTCTACAAAAAGAGGATGCGCTATCCATACCAACACTGTGCCGCAAGCAGAGAACAAAATAAAGAAAATTAATCTTCACTCACCTCTCTAAGCGAAACCACAGACGATGAATACAAAAAGGACTACAGCAATCACATCAATGTGTTCTGCAGCTTGAAGCCTGTAGGAAAATTTGAATGGCACGCTTAACAATAGCCATTGAGCGAGGTGATATCAGACATACTGAACTGTAGGTGAACAGAGCACAACAGAGATCAAATGTTTAACAAATATTTGATGACTTTATTGAGATTTCTTCAACTTATAAATAAAGCTCACGTCTTCTAAATTGTGCTGGGTGCACAGAAAGAATAACAAAATGCTCTCTCAAATGTCCTTTGGCTTCTCAAGTAATGCTGATACTCCAGTCCATCTAATTGGTAATAAGAAGTAATGTACATTCAATACAATTGCCAGTAAATAAGGCAAATAATCGAGGAACAATGAATGGGGGGGACGCGATATGTGAGATCAACCCACCGAATGATCACCAGGACAGGAATGAGTTGCAATTATGATAACTTTATGAGATTAATTTCTTCGACTTTAGAACGAGAGCAGATCAAACCTCTACCCGTTATGGATTCCGACTCGATATAATGGAGGCAGCAGGCAATAGGCAAGGCATTAACCGAAAAATTACCGGCAGTCAGAGAATTGACATAGGTAACTACAAAATTGTGAACCGGTTGATAGGCATGTAAGGATGCGCCTTAAACTTGCCGATCTTATGACCATGAAGGAAAAAGAACTCCTTAAAGCACGCATCACAAAACATCATGTAAGGAGACGGTAACCGCTCACACTCCTCGACAACGAACCTGAAAACAAAGAACCTCTACGTCATAAACAATACATCGAGATTACAATTCGATAGAGCTCGGTAGAGCCGTGCAACTCTATTAGAATAAAGAGCAAAAATCAGTGTTAATAAATCTCACTGTGGAAAACGCGCCCATTACACTTTGTCGAGAAATCGTTGATATGATCTCAATGGGAATTGGCATATATTTTGAACCACAATGTCTGGCCGATGGATATGGTCTAGATTTAGTCTAGCTTTTTTACAGTTCTAAAATTTATTTTAATCAACCGGCCCGAAAAATGCAAGCCTTAGTTGTATAAGCGCAGCTCGAACCCATGAGCGATTCGATGTAGCGGTCCTCGCGAGCTGGCGTACGAGCGGACTGTGATAAGCGCCCAGAAGCGGCAAAACACCCTGGGTTAAAAAATTAGCGGCCTTTCGTGCTCATTCCATTTCCAATCCAATAATAGACTTAAATAAAACTCTATAAAGATCCTCACATAGAAATGTCAAGGAACAAGCTATTAATATGAGAGAATGAGAACGTCACCAATACGTCAGTGAGTTTGCTCAACTCCTAATTGGCTCGTAGGAGGCTATATTTGGTGAGTCGTACTTCAATAATTACGTTTTAATTGTTTATGCAACACTGCTCATCCAATGCAACGTTTTCATGACTGATAAAAAATAAACAAATATAGGCAAAAACCAACTTATAAACCAGAAAAAGTGACTTCTTCTTCAGCATTTGTCCACTTAGTTGTGATCTCCGCTTTCCTGGAGTGCTGGCGTCACTTTTTCCGATCAACTGCCTCGTCAGAGTGCAAGCTAGTCGCCTTCAAGTCATGATGCAGCGTATCAAGCCATCGCAGCGTTGGTCTCCCTCGTGGTCGTTTTTCGGGCACCTCGAGGTTAAGGTCAGTCTTTTGAACAGTGTCACTTTTGTTCTTTTTGCGCGAAGAACGTGGCCGTACCATCTTAGATAAGCTTCGTACAGCTTCACAACTATCGAGATAACACCAAATCTTTGCCAAGCGGAGTCGTATCGCACTCGGAACGCGTAACTCTGGCCGTCAACCACAGCATCTTCGTCTCCATTACGTTGAGGTGTTGCGCTCGGGCGCGGCAAATTTGACCCCCCGTCAATCGCTGGTTCGAAGCGGCCGACGTCCGCCGCGCGCGGGAAAACGCGCATATAAGGCATCGAAGGGGCCCGGACATATCTCTCTCTCTCTCGACCGGACCGCCGGCTGCCATCGCAGCATCGTCATCGCCGCACCTTCCTTGCTAACCTTCTGATCTTTTCTCGAATAAAGCCGTCTACCGCTCGAGTCTTGTCCCACTTCAAGGAGTCGACGCGATCGTTATATGGGGGCCAATCCGGCTCTTTGAAGAGGGACGAGTCTCAAGTTGGGTTGAGTGGTCCGCTCCCCTTTAAGTTTTTTTTGGTTGGTCTGGGTGAAAGCTTTTGCTTCCCCGGACACCACACTTGTGCCTTTGAAAGGAAGTGGTTGGGTGACGCCTATACGCTCCCCTCCACAGGCAGTTTTTTCTTGGTAGGGTGACGCCTAAGGGCTCCTCACCACAGTCAGCTTTGACGGTTGGGTGACGACTAAGGACTCCCTTCCTCGAAAGTTTTCTCGGTTGGGTGACGCCTAAGGGCTCCTCTTCCGGCGCATCGATCGATAGGCTGCCACAGAAATCTGTAGAGCCGTGCCCGTGTATCGATCGGAAGCGGTCAAAGGATCGAGATAGGTTTGCGAGGGCAGAGTTCAATAGGAGATTTGGCGATATTAAAGCGCACCTATTGATCGAACGCCAAGAGCGACCCGAAAGTAAGGAGTAGCAGAGCACTCAAACCAACATCATAGTTGTGGTATATAGCTAGCTCTCTCAAGCCCTCTCTTTCTATTGTTGTTAGGCGTGTTGCGTCCGGAGTCGTTGCTAAGCCTAAAGAGCTTCGAATACAAAGCCTGTTTCAGATATGGCGCTCCACGGCAACGATTTTACGGAGGAAATGCTACTCGGGGATGACGCGCCTACATCGCCGACTAGGACCGAAAGTGAGGTGAGTAATAAGGAAATGGAAAGGGAAAAGAGGATGAGGATGGCGCTAAAGTGCGTCAAGAATATTGCCGTAGAGTGCGATAAGGTGCTGTCAAAAGTCATGCGCACTTCGGACCCCATTAGGAACGAGATATGGGAGGCGGTCCAGAGTGAAGTGAAGCTGGCTAGTGAGAGCATTAAGATTTTTATGGAGAAGTCCAATAGAGAAGATGAAGGAGAGGACCATAGGGCAAATAAAAGGGAAAAACAACTAATAAGGATGTTAGATATTGCGGGGCTCTCAGAAGTTAGTCAGTTGGAGGAATTTTTAGACAAAACAATGATGGAGGCCCAAAAAGTGGAAATATTAAGCAGTTTGCTAGAGTGTGAGAGCGATAGCTTAGTGGAAAGGGTACAACACCTGACACAAAGAACGACGGAGCAGGAGGAGACAATAAAAACGTTAACAATTCAACTTGGCCAATTACAGATGCGAGATTTGACGAGCCGTGTGGAGCAGCTAAACAGCACAGGAGGACAGGTTCCCGCCGCAGTCAGCATGGAGCGTAACGGTGAGCTAATTGAAATGGAACACTCTTGGCAAAGGTTCAAAGATATCGGTCAGAGGAAGCGAATAATGGAAAGAAGCCTATTTCAGGAACCTCGGACCTCAGCAGACTTGACGAGTGGGACCCACACGTATTCATGGCCGTCGCGAAAGAGCGAATTCGAAAGGAAAAGGAACGTGGCACCTACGTTGGACACAGGTACGCCAAGTCATCATATGCAGATTTGTAAGAACGGGGAGACATCAAGTAGCGATCATGGCTTGAACCCATTTATTGAGTACATAAAACTCAACTCGCTACCTGAGGTATCGCCGTTCTATGGCAGAGATAAGGAAAGCTTCAAGCGGTTCGTGAGCGCATTTTCCGTGAAATATCCAAGTACCATGTGGGACGATAGAAGTAGGGCACATCTGTTTGAAAGCTTTCTGAGGAAAGATGCTTTAACCTTGTACGAAACCCTTCCTCGTGTTGTCAAAGAAGGTACTTTTGATGGAATTGTTCAGGCGATGAAGGAAAGGTTAAAGGTAGACTCAAATGGGGAGTGCGTGAAAGCAATGACACAACTTTCAACACTAACCATGAGAGAGGGGCAGACCGTTGCCGAGTTTTGTCTTGTATTAGAACGTCTATTTGGTAGGGCATACCCGGACACACCCCCTGAGAATGTGTCGCTGCAAAAGGCAGAGATCCTGTTTAGACAACTAGCTAAATGGGAGGGCAGCTATTGCATCGCTGAAGCAATTGAGACCAGTGACAGGAACATAGTATATGAAAAAGTGAAAGACGTTGCGCTTAGATTAGAAAGGAACAGAAAAATGGCGGGTAATATGGCACTACAAAAGCATGATAGCACTAGGTATCGTATGCAGTATAACAGAAAAGAGGCAACGGGAAGGAAAGAAAGTTTGGGTAGTGTCGGAAAACAGATTACTTCTGTGCGTCAACCGTCCACTGCGGAAGTGACGAGTAGGTCGACAGAGGCACTTGGAATGGCACTGGAACGGAAGCGAAACCCTGTAGAGACACCTGGTGAGGGAAAGCCACTGCAATGCTTCAACTGTGGCAGAAAAGGGCATAAGGCCAAGGAGTGCCGTACAGCTCCTAGACAAGAGCGACCTCACAGTGGTGCAAATAGTGGAGTGGCAGATCGGCAAACGGGATCTTTTTCGGCCTTGCTGGACAACTTGCTGGATAGCTCGACAACTAGCGACCCAGGGGCTACAGGAAGAGAGCTTTTTGGGCCTAAGTCACTGACAATGGTCGACCTTATGGGCATGAAGGTAGAAGCACTGTTAGATACAGGGTCGGAAACGTCAATTGTTCCTCTATCACTGTTTCGCCTTGCGCGTGACCGTCAAGTGGACGTGGACGCATACGTCAGGAGAATCCCTGGTGTAGAGGCCGTAGTGAGAAACGCTTCAGGCGAGCAAATGATGTTCCTTGATACAATCAGAATGGAAGTAGGACTGAATGGCAAAAAGAAATGGGTCGCGTTTCATGTAGGAGAAGGGCTGGATCATGTGATAATTCTAGGAACGAACGCTCTGGAAGTTTTTGGAATTGAACTAAGATGCGCTGATGACCAACAGAATCAGTATGAACGTGAGGTTGATAACAGGACGAACGACGAACGAATACAGGCTGTAGTGCAATCGCGTACTTTCATACCACCAAGATCCTCCAAACTTGTAAGGCTATCGGGGTTGTCAGAAGACTGCATGTTCTGGTCCAACCACAGTGCACTATTCCATGGGTGCTGTAGAGCCTCAGAGGATGGAACAACAGATATCCTAGTAACAAATACGGCAGATGAGGCTATGGTATTACGAAAAGGTCAAGTAGTGGGGGAATTCGGAAACGAACAAGCATTCAAAGTGAGAATGTCTTCGGAGGACTCCGACATGTTGGACAGTATAGGGCAACAACTGAATAGGCTGCAAATGTTAACAAACATACTAAAAGGGAAGAATAGTATGACCACAACGCTGATGTCCATGTTGGAAGAGTTCGCGGATATCTTCGCAGTAAGTGACAAGGAGCTGACGCAGACAGACCTGGTCATTCATGAGATTGACACTGGTAACGCGTCACCGATCAAGCAGAAAACTAGACCGGTACCTATGGGGGCTCGAAAAGAGTTCAAAGGAATAATTAAGGATCTAGTAGAAAGGGGTGTCATAGAAAAGAGCCAATCGGAATGGGCCTCACCGGTAGTGTTGGTGCGTAAAAAAGATGGATCGCTTCGCCTGTGCATAGACTACAGAGCATTGAACAAGGTGACAAAACTGGATGCATACCCCATGCCTACGATAGACACGGTTTTGCAAAGTTTGGGAGGAAAGAAGGTGTTCTCAAGCCTAGATCTAGCCTCCGGTTACTGGCAAATCAAACTGTCAGATAGTGCGAAGCCAAAGACCGCCTTTACGTCCAGCGAGGGACTGTTCCAATTTAACGTGTTACCATTCGGTCTGTCTACAAGCCCTGCTAGCTTTCAACGTATGATGGATCTAGTGTTAGGAGATCTAGGAATAAAGGACAACGAGGTATTCGTATATATTGATGACGTATTAATAGCCACAGAAACACATGAGCGGCATTATGAAGTGCTAGAGCTTGTGTTTAAAGCTATAAGAAAGGCGGGGCTGAAGTTGAAAGCTCAGAAGTGCGAATTCTTTAGAGACGAAATAAGCTTCCTGGGACATGTGATAAATCGAAATGGTGTGGCGACGGACCCGAACAAAATAAACAAGATAAGGGATTACCCGATCCACGAAATGTAGCTGAGCTAAGGACCTTCTTAGGGATGGCCTCATATTACAGGAAGTTTATCCTAAGATTTGCAAAAATCTCGGAAAAACTGTACGAGTTAACAAGCCCAAAGGTAAGTTGGAGGTGGTCAGAACAGGAGGAAAAGGTCTTCGAAGAACTCAAGCAAAGACTCACCCAAGCCCCAGTATTAGCGCAGCCTGATCTCGCGCACGCCGAAGATGGTTCTAGACCATTCGTTATTTATACGGATGCGTGTAAGACGGGTCTAGGTGCAGTGCTGTGCCAACAAGGAGACGATAAGTTGCTACATCCCATCTACTTTGCCTCCAAGAAATTGTCGAAAGCCGAGAAGAACTACCATATTACGGATCTTGAAGCGCTGGCGGTGGTTTTTGCGGTGACCAAATTTCATTTCTTCATATATGGGTTTCACACGATAGTAATGACTGACCACAAGCCACTGACGAGTCTCTTCAAGCAAACTAATGTGTCCACAAGAGTCCTGAGATGGGCCCTGCAGCTACAAAAGTACAAACTAGAAGTAAAATACGTAGCGGGTAAAGCAAACGCGGTGGCGGATGCTTTGTCGCGAGGCACTACTGAGCTCGACGATGAGGATCCTACGTGTCCCGAGAACGAAGCTATCGTGTGCAGCATAATCGCTGAAGAATCCGACTGGTTGAAAGAGTTAAAGGACGACCCAGATTTTCAAGACGTGATTACTGCTGTACTCAAGGGTGACAATGATCGACCCGTTAAGCTCCCGCGTAGTAACACGCACTATGTATCGGCTGACTTCGTAATAGATGACGGTTACTTGAAGCTGGTGAAAGGGGATTCGCTTGTTAAAGTGGTACCAAAATCGCAAAGAGAAAACGTTATAAGAGAGGCGCACGAAGGAATCTTAGCAGGTCATTTTAGTGCACGCAAGTTGTGGAGACAATTGAAGAAGTCGGTGTTTTGGGATGGCATGCTAAATGATATCACCAAGTGGACGAAAAGCTGTCAAAAGTGTTTCGTTGCAAACATAAGAAACAAAAATGTACCACCTCTTAAGCCGATTACAACAAATGCACCATTCGAACTCATAGGGATTGACCTGGTCGAATTTGGGTTATCCGAAAAAGGAAATAGATATGCCCTCGTAGTAGTAGACCATTTCTCAAAATTTGCCGGTGCATACCCAATAGCAGATAAGAGGGCTCGCACGGTGGTTAGGGTACTGTTCGAACGTTGGATATGTGACGGGTGCCGATGGCCTAAGAGGATACACTCGGATCAGGGGCCAGAATTCATCAACGAGGTGTTGGACGGGATCTGTGAAATCACGGGAATACAGCAGTCCACAACAAAAGGATATAACCCAAGAGAGAATGGAGTAACGGAAAGGGTTATTGGAACACTGACAAGGATACTTAAAAAGAAAACAGTTATCCCGGCAGACTGGGACACACTCCTGCCAATGGCAGTTTTTGCCTATAATGCAGTACCGCATGAAGCTACAGGAGAAAGCCCGTTTTATTTGCTGCACGCATTTGACCCCAATTATCCGGTGAGAGAAGTACCAGCGGAGGCCTTAAACTGGAATTCAATCGATTATGATGACTACAAGTATGAGTTACTAAACAGTATCCAGTTAGCACACGATAGCGCCAAAGAATTGAATGAGCAGTACAGGGAGCGTATGAAAACGTGGTACGATAAACGAAATAGGGTCGAGCCGGAGAAGCTACCTAGAGTAGGAGACAGGGTTTACGTAAAGCTGCCTAGAGAAAAAGCTTCATCTAGGTACCCAAAGTTCTGTAATGACTGGGATGGACCATATAGAGTGGTAGAAGTAAGCGAAAACTCGGCGCTTGTCACCCATCTAACGGAAAATCAAGACCCAATTAGAGTACAGTTCGACTTAATAGTTAGGGTCCCAGCACAAATTGATGATACGCCGTTAGAGAGCAAAACTAAAAGGTGCAAAAGAAGAAAAAGGGGCCAATACAAAGAGATAGAACATCAGTGTTGCAGGTCAACATTCGATGCGACGACTGTAGCAGACAACCATGCCCTCAGTCTCTTCTTTACTTGTCCTCGCACTCGATTCGGTCAAGGAAGCGTAGAAGAGCAGTTCAACTGCAGAATGGATGATCGCGTGTTGGGCTCAGTTGTGCCTATCTCTGATCCAATTGTAGCATCGTTGCCTTTTACGTCCATCTTCTCCTTGGCTAGGTTGTTGTCCATATTAGAGAACGAACCCGATGAAGAACGACGACGCTTCCTGATGAGGAGGGAAACATATGTATTCGTCACCGCCGCCGGCGTCGAAAGAGCATATACGTTCTTCAAGGATCATTGCGACCACGTAAGGAACGCACTTCTGGCACACGATGGAAGCAGTGTGGCATTGTCCTACCACGGCGGATTGGACATGGAGATGTCCCAGCTCAACGATCTCACAAACGCAGGAATACGCTTCGCTCGGGACCATGCGTGGGCGGAGGTCTGCGGAAGAAAAGCATCTGCACCGGTGCTGGTCGTGTTGCCAATGGGATTCCGCAATTTTGAGAGAGTGATTATTCTGGAGGACGACGTCGAAGTATTGCTGTACGACAATCTCTACGACGTCTACTCGAATCTCAGAGCGAGGAATGAAATTCGTGCGTGTGTTTTTGTCTCGCCGACATCTCAGCTTCCTTTCGATCCGGAAGACTGGGTTAGTCTTGCAACGAGACTCGCGCACTTCGTCCGTCAAGGGGCCAAACTCATCGCTGTCAGTGGTCCACGTGGTGATGCCGCGTGGGAGATCAACAGGCAGAAAACGATCGACGCTTGCAACGTCATCAGAGATTCGTGCTCAGCCATGAAGAGCAACGTAGTGGTGATGCTGAGTGCCGTGCCACAGTTATCGGAGCCATTCTCCGTGATGGGAGATCACCAGAAACCCGTTTCGCCAGAAGCATATCCGGTAGGAGCGTCGAGGTCATTCCTGGAGAAGCTCAACAATGTGGCGAAGTCCCACATAGGAAAAGAGCTGTGGATAGTACGACCGAGGCCAGTGGGGCGCAACGCCGTATACAAACAGAAACGCCTAAGAGACGCGGAAAATCAGTGGACGCATCCAAAGATGTCGATCGCTAAGTCATATCAAGGACAGCGTGGAACAGGTCGCGGAAGAGGGCGCGGAACAAGAGGATGGCGTCGAGCAAGGGCATTTTAAGTTTCATACTCTCACATTTTTTTTTCCTCACATGCTCACAATCATGGTATCTTCTTACTCATAACTTACCGGTGAAATTGATGTCCTCACTTAATCCATGAAGCGATGTCATTTTTTCTCTGTATATTTTGTGCGGAAATAAGGATAAACAGATGAGTTTTTTTTGGTTTGTTGTTGTTTTTTTTTGGTAATTTTAATTTCAGGCAGAATGATGTGATGACGAGGGCGTCATCATAGGAGGGAGGGGGGATGTTGCGCTCGGGCGCGGCAAATTTGACCCCCCGTCAATCGCTGGTTCGAAGCGGCCGACGTCCGCCGCGCGCGGGAAAACGCGCATATAAGGCATCGAAGGGGCCCGGACATATCTCTCTCTCTCTCTCGACCGGACCGCCGGCTGCCATCGCAGCATCGTCATCGCCGCACCTTCCTTGCTAACCTTCTGATGTTTTCTCGAATAAAGCCGTCTACCGCTCGAGTCTTGTCCCACTTCAAGGAGTCGACGCGATCGTTATAGAGGCGCCTTTCAAGTTCTTTAGAGCGGGCAAGCACTCAGATCCGTAAATAGTTACAGGTGGGACGACTGCTCCGTAGATCTTTGATTTAAGCGGCATCTTCTTATTGCAGAGCACTAACGTCAGAGAGCGCCATTTGGACAGCGCTGCACTACCGCGTGAATTGGCGCTTATCAAGGCTCTGGCGTAGATAGTTCCAAAGAAGAATCGGCATTGCAGCCCTAAGCTTTCAAATAATTAAAAGAAAAGTAAGGGTTCCACTGCAGAAGTCGAGAGAGAAAAATACCACAACGTAAATTTTTCTTCCCCACACCGCCCCCTATCCCATAACAGTGTGTGTTCTGTTTAGCGCAGAAAATACCACCTTTCCTGAAAACTCCCAAGAAAAGCGCCCCAGTTTTGAGCTCACCAAAACAAAAACATCGACTGAAGATGTGAAAAAACAGGAAGTATAAGATGAAACGACACGTTTCACAGAACTTACGCTGCATAACATCGCTTGCAGGCGGCGCACCGAACATCCCCTTTCTTTTCGTATACGACCATCGGGTATCGATCCAAATCCTAAAGGATACTGATTATGCGGAAGAATTAACTCTTCAGAAGAGCGAAAGGAGAGCGATCAATTGTAATTCTAGGGTTGTGTAACAGCAGATAACCTGTTCCTGCATGGGGTGAATAAAAAACACCTTGAGAATTCTTCCACGTACTTATCATTAAAGGTTGAAATAAGTCAACTAGGAGCAGGAGCTTCAGAAATGGTAAACACAAACGCGGTACTAGAACTAAAAGAAAGACGCAACCTGAACGTCAGTTCGCTCGATGAGTCGAAGATCGTGGAAGATTAAAAGATGCTCACATGTTCCTGAGTGCAGAAAAACGTACGGTTGACCTAACCTGAACAAAGCCCGATTTAGAGAATCACTTCTTTCAGGTTAAAACCAGCAAAGAAATACCTAAGTTTGAGATCTATTATCTTGACGCCTTCTATACTCCGTGAAGTGACAGGGTCGAAGATTGGCTTTCGCGCCATGAACTGTCGTATTGGCCTGCAAATACCACTAGACGGCGGGGAAGCAAGAGCAAAACAAGTGCGTTCCTCAGGCAAGGGTCAGAGATAGAGATCGCAATGACCTTAGGGCGTAGAAAATAATCGAGCAAAGGTAAAAGCTCAAAGCTCTTTCAACATTTATCAACTAAAAAATCTGAAGGATCAAAAATTCGATTGCGAACTCTATCACTAAACTAGCCTAAAAAAGGCAGTGCTTTGCAATAACATGATCTGGGAGCGGCACTCTGTATTTTTACACCTATGTATGTGCGCGCGTGGTAACACAGTAGAAAGAGATACAGAGTGTCGCGATCATCCTGCATCGAAGTCGTTGGTTGGGGTTCCCCTAGACCCTCCATTCCAACCCCGCCCCCCCCCCCCCCCCGGTCAGTGAATTGGTACCAGCCTTACCTAGGAAATACAAAACATTGACTATTATACATTCAAACTGCCTCCACGATATTCCATAACATAAGAATTCGTGGCGCACTCTAAGCGGATCGATTAATCGAGTTCTATCCTTCATCTGCCACCTTTTCCCAGTGGAATAGATCCGCAAGCCTTTACACGCTTGCTGGGCACACATCTTTATATGGCATAAAAAATGACCTGAGTGTAAAAGAAGTAAAGGGTAAACTATCAGATCAAATAGGACTTCAGAGAGGAAACACGACTGTACGGCTGCAAACATGGACACTAGTCAAAATTTGAGAGGAAAACTAGGAACCTACTCAGATATATCCCTGGCATTTGGCATCGAATAGTCCACGAAGAACGTGTCGTGAATAAATATGAATGAGGATGGATAGAGAACCATGTGAGTCTAGAACAACAGCTTTTACAGTTGGACCGCACAGAATGCGCAAGTGTTTACCTTCGACTGGTCGATTGGATCCAGCTCGTGACCATCTTCTAACGCGACCACAGAATCACAGATGCATAACTAAAACAATGGGCTAGCACATTACTACAGCAACTTCAGATATCGAAACGCTCACGATTTTCTGTCTCAAGCTCATTAGTGTCGAATCTCCTCGCAGCATGATTTTTCGTTCGGCAGTAAGCTGAAAACGAGAGAGTATGGATGCTCACATGCACACGACCAGATATTCGAGCTGATTCTATTCTAGTCTTGGAGAGCATTCCCTCATGTAAAACACACAAGACGACAACGCAAAAGACAAGGGAGAACGCCAGCCCAACCAAAACGCTTCCGGCCTCACTTAGAGGGAACGCTTTTAACAAAAATCGTAAGAGGAAAATGTCAAAAATAGGCAAGTCTAAAAGGCTTTCTTCGGACGCAGCTCGATATCACAGTACTGCTACTGCGGCAGACAAATATGCCGATGCGATCCCCAAGTGTGGTTACACAATACACGCGCGGCCAATTTTAGAGCCGAGAAGAACGATCTTTAACCATTGTCAGGAAGAAGACATTTGCCTTCTTGAAAGTGTAAGAGACAGCCTCACACGTAAGTCATTTGTGAGGTGTCAGGGAATCGATGTCCACGTTCCTGGCTGGAAGCACATCTAAAATCCTTCGACATTAACCTCCCTTTCTTCCCAGACGCACCACGCCTTCCACTCCAGATGCATGTTGTACAATCAGGGAGATATGTAGTTCGGTGTACAACCAGATTAGGCGATCAACGGATAGTGCTTCCAACTTCCCACCCAAATACTGCGCTAACTCGCCAGTCCGAGAAGGGCGACAGCCCGACTGCTTCGGCGCAATCCGAACCAGAAATCATCTCAAGATACCTACTATGGTAACACAGAGAAGTATTGTAGTAAAAGCTTAAACAGGTGAACACTGGGACGCAGTGGAGAGTAAGCTGGCAAGGGGAAATACAATTACAAGAAGACATGAAACGGAGAAGAAATGCAGAATAAACAGAAAATGAAGAAAACAGATCTTAAAGACATTGCAAGTAGTTAGCTTCACACGTCTCTCAGGCGTAAACTAAGCCACCACCGCATTTGAGAGAGCGAAATATTAATGTACGACATCTTTTTCCTCATTTGAATTGAATAAATTTGCTCGTTTTTTTAAACATTCGAATAAGCTAAAAAACACACATACATACAAGACCTCTACGCCCAGCACAGTTTAAATCAGTTTCTAACTCCTCTCATTTTTCGCACTCTACAATTACAGAATCAGTAGATTTGACATTATAGACGAGAAAAGCCATGTAAGTAAGTCATCAACCTACGAGTCTCGAGTTCCTGGTCTCTTCCGTAGATAAGATTTTGTTATGAGGTACGATAATGGTGCACGTAATCACTACATCTTTGGCACACGGAGCCGTTATGGGAGTGGAATGTCCTCGTCGCAGCTGAAAATCACAAGAAAGTTTACGATGAATGACTTTTCTTTAACTTAAACAGAAATAAGGCCAGGGGTCGCTTAATTGGCAGGCACTGTAGATAAAGGCTCGTATTCTACACTTTTTGATTCCGCACACCACTTATAAAGAAAGCAAAAACTGGAGTTGAAAGAGTAACTGCTTCGCAGTTCACTTACTTTACAACTATATTCTCAATCATCAATCTTGGTTTCTGTGAAATTGCTTGAAGACTAATGATTTCAGAGCTAACTGGAGCAGCAATGTTAACAAAAAACACCCATTACGATGTAACGTTCAAAACGAATACACAAATGGTCGTTCGATACTCTAGGTTTCAGAACTTGTTCACGACTACTAATCCTGTCCTTGGGGAGTGCTGGCAACGTTCATGGTCATTTCACCACTTAGATGGTTATGAAGAGCTATACTGAGTGAGAAACTAAAATGACCCTACTGCAGAAACCGCATTCGAAGGCAATTCGTACTTACGTCTCTCTCGCTGACATCGTACTTGTCATATTTCAAATCCCGAAGGTAATTTGATTTCCTCTGCGGATTTTTCGCCAGCTCGTTCCTTTCTATTGCGAGCCTAAAAAGTGGCTTTCTTGTGGAATGTGAAGCCGAGAGCACTCAACGTCGGACCACAGGAAATCACTTGCTCCGCGATGAAGATTTTGTTTTTGTTAGACACGGGAAGTTAATGATCAAAGTTGCATGCTTGAAGCTGCGCAATTCCATGGAGAAAGCTCAACGTTCTGTTTCCACTTGACTTCGGGAATACAAGATGTGATAGATTCAATTTATGGGGCGAACAAAGTAGAGTAGAGGATGGGTAGTAATCAACTTTTAAAAATTTATAATATTTGTGAAGAAAAATCGTTGTCATTGTAAATTGAACGCAATAAAGAATTTTTTGTCAATCTCCACACATTGACTATCTACTCTGATCCATAGCGGCACCTCAATTGCTCCACTAATTGATATCGACATTCTCTATCGGTCACCGAAAAGCTGTTGTACGCCAGCTTAAATAAAGGATAGAAGACAGCGAAAATCGGTGACTGCGTGAAACGCAAATTATTTGACTGGGGACATCGTGAAGGCAAGTGGAAGCGTTCAACTGAATCGATTTGTTGGTGTTCGAATTCTACAACGACTTGCAGCGGTTAGGCGATGGAAATGGCAGTTTCCTTTTCAGGTAAACCTCTTACCACTTCGCCGACCCCGGAGGTATGGATAGATTAATTTCCCTGGGGAACCCGAACCGATCGCGGACGCGCGCTAGAGCAGACATCAGGTTCAACAGTGGTGCATGCGCTCTGCTGTAGAACAAACGGCGACAAGTAAATAATGAGAGTGGAAACCAACTGCGTAGTCTTCAGTTTTGGTGCCGGGTGAATATGGTCATTGATGTCTTCAAATGAACGATGATCGATGAGCGGTATGAACTTCGAAGGCCTGGAAATAGAACAGAATCGGCTGAAGCGTCAGATGGACCACAACCTATACACGGGAAAAAACAGCTTTGAGGTAACTACCAACCGAAACGTTTCGAAACAAGCAGACGTGGATTCTACGCACGCAAAATCGATCCACATCAAAAACTAGTGACCTCGTTTTCTGGTCCGTCCGCACAAAACAAATTGACACACCGAAGCTACTCACTGTAGATCGCCGTCGAAGATTTTCCTCGCCGTCCATTGCTTGCAGTTCACGATTTCGGAGAAGTCACGTTTCATGTCGAAGTCGCCGTGTTCAGCCTTTAGTGACGCCTGCGAAAACGACGCGGGCGAGTGAGACGACAGCCGGAAGAAATCTGCAACGCTAATGCACGAGTGCAGCGTTTCGATGATGCCAGAAAGAATGGGAAAAACGATCATTTTTCTGCGAAAGACATTCTCTGCGGAATCTCTCTTCGGCCTTCCTTGCAGCTAAAGAACAGCTGTAAAAAGCACCAGCATCAGGAAAAAGGCCTCTGTCTGACCAGGAAACTATCTCAATGGTAAGGTCAGAACGGCCTCAGTATTGTATATGGGCAGAATCGCCTCTCCCTGGGAAACAACCAAGTGGAGGTATCTCGACCCCAACACAACTCTGCGCAGAGTTAGGGACGAAGTTGGGCCGTTGGCGGCGTTAGCCCTATGCCTGCAGGCGGAGGGCGAGCTCAAGTTGGCTGGAAACAGCGATGACAAGCGGTGGTGCAGTGGGTAGAGGGGCGGCGTAATCCCCATAATCGCTGTTTCCGGCCAACTAGAACTCGCCCTCTGCGTGCAGGCATAGGGCTAACGCCGCCAACGGCCCAACCTCTGCGCAGAGTTGTATTGGGGTCGAGATATTTGCATTTTGTTGTTTCCCAGAGAGAGGTTTGCCCATATACACTTGGCCATACCGACCTACTGCTGAGATAGTCTCCTGGTGGGGCTTTTTTTACCTCTGAAAGCTATAGCACGCTCGGAGAGAAAGCTCAGCGTGACATGCGGAGATCGTTGCAAAAGACATCAGCTGTCCAAACCAAAGCCTCTAATTTCTCAAAAAATAAACGACCATACAAATACACCATTAAAGACTAATATATTACATATACCAGGCTGTCCAATAATTCTTGTCCGAAAATTTCACCATTTTTAATTTTTTTTTCAACTTTCTTGAAAAGCAAGTCTGTTCAACAATATAATCACCACAGTTATCCACAACAGTGGCCCATCGATTGGGCAGGTCGCCGATGCCCTTCGCCCAGAACTCCGGGGGCTGCGACTCGAAGAAGTCCGCGCTGTCGGATTTGAGGTTGTCGTAGTTGGTGAATTTTCCTCCGGCCAAATGGTGCTTCAGCGGGCGGAACAAGTGGTAGTCGGAGGGGGCGAGGTCCGGGGAATACGGCGGATGGGCAACCGTCTCCCAGCCGAGCGTCGCCAACTTCTGCTGGGTCTCCTTCGCCACGTGGGGGCGCGCGTAGTCGTGCAGCAGGTGGACCGAGGCCCGTTGGGGACGCTTTTCTCGGATGGCGGCGGCTAGTTTCTCGAGCTGATCGGTGTAGATGGAGGCGGTGACCGTCCTGCCTTGCGGGAGCAGCTCGAAATACAGCATGCCCTTGGCGTCCCACCAGAAGGCCTCCCGCTGTGCCCCCTGTCCTCGAGGCTCGTGTCGCCGCTCTCGAAACGATTGAACCAGCGCCTGACTGTGCGTTGGGACACTGCATCCTCCTTGCACGCTCTGCAGATGTTGGCGACCGCGGAGCCTGTGTCGTTGCCCAGCAGCCACTCGTAGTACATGAACGTACGAATTCGACCTTGGTCCATTTTAGCTTGTACTGGTAGCTAGACGCGGGGACTACGCCTTATATACCCCTGGCGTGGAACTCTGGAGAATCTTCTAGAAGGTTTTTACACTTGCCTGATATTATAACACTTCTAAGGAAAATTATAGAATTTTGAAAATTTTCGGACAGAAATTATTGGACAGCCTGGTATGTATATATCACACGTTAGGTCCCGTTTATGCTTCGTCGCGGCGCGACGCGATGGCCACGCAATGAGGCCAAATTGATTGATCGCGTCGCACAATCAATATGGCCACTATACGTGGCGTCGCGTCGCGCTGCGACGAAGTATAAACGGGGCCTTAAGCTGGACGAAATCGATGATTATGACATTTGCAGTCTTAGACACCCGTACCTACCGTACTCCAGCGTAGAACGAAAAGCGGATGTCAAATTCGTCATCAGCACCCCAAACACCCCCTCGGCGAAGTTTGGGCGAAAAATTTTCGACCTCTCATTGACCTCTGGAGTCGTGAAAGTACAATAGTGAGCACTTCTCAAAGCAAAGTGGCTAAAAAAACTAGAACACTCCAAAAAAGATCAAAATAAAATTCCATTTTAAGAAAATTAACTATGAAGTTGTTTAAGCAATTGTAGTAGCATGGTTTTAGGCTTATTGAAAGCGCAGGATAGTAAAATTCTTAAGTATTCTATACGACGATACAGCGAAGGACTTGTACGCCCTAGTAATGTGGTTCAGTGGATGTGAGAGCGAGTACAAGGGATGAAAGAAGAACCTATTATATGGTCAACTGGTCCATGTAAAAGTGGAGCGAGAACTGTAATCTGTTCGCAGTATGGCAGGACAACGCCTCCTTACCTGCCACGGCTTAGTATCATCGTAGGCGATGATAAGTACATTACAAAAAAGGATTGCGCCATGTACTGCTCCACCACGTCCGTCTATCTGCTTGGTAGCGTAAACACTGCTCAGTTGTGGCTGCGCAGCTGAGACAGTATTCTCTACAACTGTCTCTGTTGCACCAGTGACTAGTGTCTAACTCAACGCGTACAGAATTTTCGCCACTAATCGAACGAAAATCTCGACGTCCCGGACGAGTGCACGATCGATCTATTCTTATGACTCATCGAAAAGTTAAGCCTCCCTCCACTTCAAAATAAGCTAGAACCACTATTTTCTGATTTTTTTTATAAAATTTTAATTACTGAATTTCACAAAGTTTCAAGGAAAGGAAAGGTGAATTTTCTGACAACAAAAATTTGTTTCGACCCTCATAAAGGGCTTTATTTTTCAAAGTGAAAGACGTTGGTTTCAAACGTTCTGGAAGATAACCAGTTCATTTTCAAATAGGGGGATATGTCCACCTGCTTTGGAAAGTGTTCAATTTGACGTGGAACAGCTTACACCGTGCACTCAAAGGGATTTGGTCCAGGTAAAGGTTACAAAGGATTGCTCAGTGTATCAAGTAAACGTGAAAAGCTGAATGTACAAAACAAGATCAGCGGAAGCAAGACGATGAGCAAGTCAGCGACTTATCCGCCTCGGACAAGTGCTGCGCCAAATAACCGAAACAAGAGAGACATTAAGCCTGATTGGTCTATCGATTGTGGAAGCGCCCTTGCCGCCTGCTCTATTTGTACAAAACAGCAGGTGCTACTACCTAAAAACTGACCCTGGTTAAAATCGAGGGACAAATGATTAGGTCTGGAACATACGCTTAAAACCACACAGCTACTCCAGCGGAGCGTCTCGCTTGTGTCTACGCCGAAGGAAATGAAATGGCTTGGATGAAAAGGTGCATGCAAGGATGGCGAACTCATATAGTTCTTCACCAGCAGCTTTGAAAATCTCACTGCTGAGCTTTAAAGTTTAACATTAGGCGATTCCTTTGTGGAATACGAATCCACTTCGAGGGGATGCTGTGGAGGCAATCAGAATCCATATTTCATGACATCACGGACCAACAATCTCTGGTAGCCAATACTGGATTCCGGAGGAGGGGAATATTTAATTTTCTTAGTGAGAGGCGAACCTTCAACCGATTCAGAGCGTTATGTGACAGTCGTTACATGCTCCAAATGCACTCCGCTCACACCTAATTCCTTTGATAGTTAGACACAGAAAGGGTTTTCGGTCTCTACAACCACTGTCAGAATCTGGTAAAGGGAAACTGCATAAAAGTTGGTATCAAAGTCAGGCACAAATAGGGTCCGGGAAAGGGGTCACCGCCTACCCGGCTCCAGGACGTAACTCCAACGCGACATCGCGCGCTAGCCGCATGCGACGTCGCGGCGCTGAAAGGCGGACGTGCGCTCAGTGATGCGTGGTTAGCCGCGGAGCACTAGATACCCTCGCAGGTTCAACTACCTCCTAATGCCGCCACAGGTGCCCCAAGTAAAATGACAGAGGTGGAGGCACTTGGAAGAAAAAGGAAGCAGCAAAATGCCTCTGCTTCTGCTTATAGAAATGAGAATTTGAAATTTTTTAGGGTTTAAGAAGCACCTAAAAAGGGTGCTTGCCAATGTCAACACGTGAACTATGACACGTGAGTTGGAGAAAGGTGACGGTCAAGGGTAGAACAAAGTTAGAATTAAGGGAAAAGCTACGAATTAGTGCGCCCTTGACCTCCTTTTGAATCCTAGCAAAAGTCGTCTCAGCAATCCCTGAAAACTTGAAACGCTTGATAGCAATGACAATATATAAAAGCTAACTTCATTAGGATTCTATGCACTCTAATTTGCTACCGATGAACAATACACTAGCACGAGCGAGTTATGCATAGAATTGGGCATAGAATCTCCTACCAGGAGACATCAGACGTGTCTCACCCAACTACTTTCCTTCTTCTATCCGAAAAATGTGGTCGACAGTCGCCGGCTCACACTTTCACGAGTCACTAGCCGCCGGAAGCGGAAGCGTTACTAGCTTTCCCTGTCGGAAACAGTCGGACCGCGACAACTCGTCCAATTTCGTTGCGCACCGTGTGCGACTCCAGGGGTGTTCGCGCGGCGTTGGAGTTATGTCTGCCCCCCCCCCACCCAGAGGTTGTACGTCTTGATAAGAAATAAAGGTAAGAAGCATGTGTATGTACAGTTACATCAGAAATGGTTACCTCAGTTCACTGTAGGGGTAGAAGACAGTGCTGCAAAAAAAAAAAACGGGTTTCAGAACGCCCAAACTTTTGTAGGGCTGTCCTACATGGTGCCTCCCTCCCAGACTTACTTGCGTCCAGAGTCACTCAACAGCGTTTTTAGGACCGTTACAATGACCATCCATTTTTGGATAAACGAACAGTTCTCAAGCAGCTCCAGTGCTCACCTTCCATCGTCTGCTTGGCAGCGTGCGCTTCTTCAAGGAACTCTCGCAGATCGACAATCGGAGACACGAACGAATAGTAGTCCGCGCCAAGACGCCTATCCATCCTGAAAAAGACAGCATGGAAGAAGAATTCACCATGCTCGGTGGGCATCATCGAAATGTGACACACTTATGCAAAGACAAAAAAATTGCCACTACTGTATTTCCATGACTCTAGAGGTCGAAAAAATTCGCTCAAACTTCTCACAAGGGGTTAATTGGATTCCAATCACAAATCTGACATCAGTTCCTGCAATTTCGGAAGATTACAGTAGGCTGCGCCAGGTGGGCTGAGCACAGCTGTCGGGGTCTTGATCGCCGATATCGGCCAAACTTCGTCTATAGGGGTAACCAACCGTACTAGATCGTGGTACTAAAAGCGGTTGTCGGGTTCGTGATCAGCACACCAAATAACCCGCCCGGTCAAAATTTGGGCGAAGTCGGTGATCACGTCTCCGACAGCTTCACCTACCCCACCGCATCTACCGCGATCTACAGTAACCCCTTGGGTGAAGTCTGTACTTTTTTCAACAAAAAAAAAACATTGGAACTTGCAGTCTAAAGTCCAGATAGTGAGACCGCTAATCTAAGTTCTTGCTAACTAGAGCGCTTAATGTTAATCATGTGCAATCTATTTGGCACTGAAAGGGCTTGGACCTTAATCAACATTGCATATAATCATCCAATCACAAAACCAACAGAAAAGCGGCGATGCAGGTAGAGACCCACCCACTATCATTAATTTATTGAAACCCTTCGAATCTCGGGACAAAGTGGAAGCTAACTGGTTAGCGCACTTAGTCACACTGCCATTATTTCGAGCAATCCCATTTCCGCTCTTCATCTGCTAAGATACAGTAACCGAGGAAAAGATAATGCCACTTAAAAGGCTTTGACGTGAAGAAGCTTCGTTAAAAATTTGCAACCACGAAATGTGTCGTCAGGTTTGGTGTTTGTACGTATCACAGACATAGTGTAGCTACCGTACTCAGAATTTCGCGGCCGTGATCAACATCCAGCTGTTTGGAACTGATTTTCGCGATAAGCTCGCTACAGCAGCTCCCGATCAGCGCCTCTTGTTTTAGGTCTGAATGATGTTGCTGGATAGGTGGTGGTTTCGTGCATTCATTGCCGTTGTTATGTTTTTTCTTTGCCAGCTATGCTTTATGATTTCACGAGTTCAAAATTTGGACGAGGAGAAGATTACTCTCGAGGCCGAAGTGGGTTTATCTCTTTATTTGATCGTTCGCGGCTTTGCAGACTGGGTTGGCGTTATCGAGCTAACATGATTTCAGATTCAAACACTTGAACGAAAACGAGATTCGCTATTCATGGACATAGCTAATAAGCAGCGTGAAATACTGCGATTGGATAGGAGAGAGGAACAGCTGGAAGTTTTGTGAGTGAAGCTCGGTGTTTTCCTTGGATCTCCGTACATCAGTTGGCGCAGTGTGGCTCAGGGGAGGCGTCACCTTGCATTCAGTGGTCATCCCCCGTCGCGAGTGGCCACGACATTGCCCAATTTCATCTGAAGTGGCCTAGCTCGTTTGGACCTGTGCATGGCTCAGGGATATTCTGTCTTTATGAATGATTTGGGCGCATGTAGCGCAGTCGGAGAGGGTGCCGATTGTCGCGTGCGCGCGATACCAGGTTCCTGGTTCGGATTACTCGTCCAGGCCAACCAATCCTTCTATCCCTCCGAGGTGGTGAATTGGTACCAGACTTGTCTGGGAAAAGTAAAGCGCTGATTTGTTCATCGGCTGGGCACTACAAGTCATTGTATGGCCAAATACTTAGTCATATCCGCGTTCCCTAATTCATTAGCTCGTGGGCAGGTATCTCCTAGAGCAACTAAGTAGTTACTATGAGTTGTGTTGTCGTGTTGTTCTTCTTGTTGTTGAGTGTTTTGTGTTTTCACTGCGTGTAATTGTAACTATTTGCACGTCTAAATTAATAAATATAGTCTTTACGACATTCGGTAGAAGTAGAATACGTTGCGCATCCCAAAAGGGATTGAAAACGCCATCCTTTATCATTTATCCTTTATGAATGCTTTTACTGGCGTCGGAAATCGAGAGGAGATCTGGCCATCAGGACAAGGATTGAAACGGCACATCTAAGTAGATTTTCAGAGTTCGCGATCGTCTGAGTCTTGCTTCTCCTAGTAGGAAGAACGACCCCATGATCTACTTTATCACACCTACCGCCTTCCGCCCAGCACAGAGGGCTGACCTGACTCGCTTGTCCTACACTCTCTCGCATGTTCCTAACTTGCACTGGATAGTTGTCGAGGACTCGGACAGCATCTCGCAGAGCGTTGCGGAAATTCTGAACAGGTACGCGCTCGTCAAATCTACATCCCTACGTACTGTGATTGCATTTGCTCTACTTCTTTTTCTAAAATGTTTAATTGCACTTTATCACGACGCACTTTCTTAGGATTTGAAACTATGTGTTTTTGCTTTATGGTTCGAATTGTCCTTATGCGGTCAATGACACTTCTCACTTCACATTACATCTTCTTCACATTAAAATATCTTGGTTGTTCCTCATGGGACTCTATTTTCTACCTCTTCGCTCGGGTGGCGGTCTACTAGGGACGTTTTAATGGACAGGAGTAGTCTTTTTTTCGACTGAGTGTTGGAGAAGTCTACACGGGATTCTATTTTGAGGGAAACAAATGGCGTCTGCCCTGCCCTACCCTTTCCTACCCTGCATCTGCTCCGGTGCCCGGTGGCTTCTTGACAGAATGAGGACGTTGAGGCAGTTTAAGAGAGTGACTGGAGAAAGTGACTGACTGTTCTCCTCAAAGTAGGATTGCATCGAAAACTTTCATCGTGGCCATTTCTTGGTGACGTTTTGCCTTGAAGTCTGTTCTGAAACTGAATACCTTCTCCGGATCTGCTTGCGTTTGGCGTGAAGCTTCTTCCATCATAAAGGGGCGATCCAGTTGATTAAATTCTCGTTGAAACATTTGTTCTTAGAAGAGCGTTGTCTTTTCTGGAGTCTCATGGTTAAAAGGCGGGAACCTGAATGGGTCGCCTTCAACTGATCTTTCAATTGTGCCTCATCGCCATGAACGAGAAACCTTCTTGTCTTTTGCATCCAGCTCTCTGCAATAGATGTTCTAGCGCTTTCGGTATGCCCTGTTCTATACTTCATCTATAGGACTGACGGTTTCCCAGAGTCTCTTTTTGCTTTGTCGGCGAGTTCGCTAACATAGTTCGTCATTTTCTAGGACTTCAGCAGTGTAACGGTGAAATTCCTTACATTATCATACATTATAGGAAAACTAGGTGAACCCTCCCAATACCTGTGACACAATGGCATTTCGATTTTCAAAATGAAGAAGTCCTTGGCGCTTTGCGAAGGAAACAACTACCTTATAGGTCTCCATCGAATCGGCTTGACTCCCCTAGGTTCAATGTGGTAACTTCTTTCTTCGGCAATCACACGTCGTGTCTTCTCACAATATTACCGCTCCATCACCATCTTTCCATACATCTGCTGGATCACGAAGATAAAATATTCTTCTCATATCATAGCTGCGAAGTCCGACTTCGCGTTGAGTTCGCAGTTCATCCTTCAGAAAATATCGTTCTAGATCCTTAGCGTTTTTGATGAATCCTCAGTGTCGCATTTCGTCTCCGCCGTGTTGCCACAGCAGGAAGAACCACTGATCGATTTATTTGGGGATCCTGGTCCGTTAGGTGATCTGTAGAAGACAGAAGCAAATTGAAGGCACATATGTAATCCGCTCAGATGCTCATTTGTCTTCGAGCTGTAGTTGGGAGTTTTACTAAACAAATTGTGCTGCCACACAGACGGGGAGGAACATTTATTCAGGAGATCTTCCCCTTTTAGAGTCTTCCTCGCTATCACCTCCGCCTTCTTGTTCTTCCCATCTCCTTGGTATCGGCTTCCCCCTAACAGTCCATATTTTTCCTAGGTCATTGCTCCTTTATCACCTTGGCGTATTGGTGTTGTTGGTGTTGAAGTTGTTTCGAATCTTTATGGTCCAGGAAGAAAGAGAATACCTTGAAATCTAAACCGAAGAAAAACAGTTTGAGTTAATTTAAGAGACTCCGCATTTATTAGTGAGTATCAAAAACTGATTCAACTCGATTTTGCATGCAGCTGGGAACTTATTTTCTGTTTCAGATCTCGTCTGCCACACACTCACCTGAATGTGAGAACTCCAGAGAACAAGAAAATGAAGTACACTGATCCTAGCTGGTACTTACCTCGTGGTGTCGCTCAACGTAACGCTGCCTTGGCATGGATGAGGTAACTCGCCACTTCTTTATGCTGGAGTCTTCTCCATTTCCCTTTTTTAATGGTAGTCAGTTTTCAGGAAGCAACTTGCAGACCTTAAGAAAGGAGCCGTGTACTTCGGCGACGACGATAACACCTATGACTTGCGATTGTTTGATGAGATACGATCAATTCATGTAGCTGGAATATGGCCTGTTGGAATAGTGGGAGGCCTTATTGCTGAGAGGCCTCATTTAGCTGAAAATGGTTCGTGTTCTTGAGTTTCGGCACGGCTAACAAGGAGAGCCTCCAGAGTGGAGGTGAGCTTTTGCGGTGGAATTTTTACAGGATGTAGGGTCCCCTGTGATGAGTCCAAAACCATAGTTACTTTTTTTTCGGAATGCTCTTCTGTGACCTAAAAAAGTGTGTGTCACGAAAACGAAGTTCATGACGCCCTGCTGCCACCCAGATACCAATGTGGTCGGTTGACGTAGTGGTAGTGTTATAGCTCACAGGAGCGTGGTCGTGAGTTCGATTCCCCTTTGTGCTGGTGTTTTTGCATTTTGCGATTTATCGTCAGTGGGTCTCTTTATAATATTAGGTTGGAAAAAAAGTCTTTTCATTTTTTTCAAAGATTTATTACTTCACAACTACAAAGTCAAATCAATTGAGATGAACTTTATTTTGTTCCACTACACTTCTCCAAAGACTGGGTAATTTTCCAATTCCTCTCGCTTAAAAGACTGCAGTTCTGGAGTCGAACCATTGCTGAATCCAATTTTTGAGGTCTTCATCCGTTCCAAAATATTTCTCTCCAATTTCTTGCTTGAGAGCACGGAAGAGATGGTAGTCGGCACGAACGAGGTTAGGGCTATACGGTGGATGTGGCATTACCTCCCAGCCCATCTCCTTTATTGTTTCTCTTGTGAGTCTTGCAACATGTGGTTTTGCATCGTCATGCAGGATCATCACCTTCGACTTCTCCGGCCTGTTTTCTTAGAGAGTTGCGAGGACTTTGTGGAGTTGGCCGCAGTATGTGACAGCAGTAAGTGTCTCTCCACTTCTGAGAGTTTGCCGATAAATCACTTCTCTGATATCCCACCAAACACTCAAAAGAATCTTCCTTTCGTGAACATTGGGCTTGAGATCAGACTTAGGGCTCTCTCCCTTTTGTACCCATTGCCTTTTCCTCATAAGTTGGCACACAGAACCCAGGACTCTTCGCCTGTTACAATCCGCGGAAGAAACGATTTTCTTCCTTATCTGGACAGAAGAGAAGCAGCGATGGAGAGCCGTCGACCTTTCTGAATGTCTGACAGGGCATATGGAATCCAAGCTCCAAATTTCCATGAAAGCCAAGATTCTTCAGATGGATTCCTACTATCCTATGAGACACTTCGAGCTTCTCTGCCAGCTGACGTGTCGTCTGCCAACTATCGGTACGAAGAAGATGGTGTAGTTCACGGTCGTCCAATCCAGTTGGTCTTCCTGACCATGCTTTGCCCTCAGTGAATAATCTCCCTTTAAAGACTTTCCGAACCACTCATAACAGGCGCGATGAGTAGTAGATCCCAAGCCATATATGTGGTTAATTTGGTCTGCTGCCTGACGTGCTGTGGATTCTTTAATGAATTCATGAAGAATGGCGTGCTGAAAACGGCCATGAGGTAGATCTGGCATTGAGTTCGGAAGATTGGGTGGATAACGAATTACAAGAAGAGTCTTAACCTGTGTCCGCGTGCGAACGGTAGACAAGTGTGATAGGATTACGAAATCAGCAATCAACATTGGCTAGTGCGTTTACAAGGGGAAGGGTTAAAAAAAATTTCGAAGTGTGAAGAGACTTTTTTTCCAACCTAATAATTTCCAACACATTTTTGAACATTTTTTTGAACAAGATTTTTGAACACAACAACAACAGCAACAAATGTCGTTTACATTCATCGAGACTCCAAGTAACACCCGTAACCGAAGTATGAATAACTATTTTTTCGACCTCGCTATACAGTGCATGGGCTTCTTTTAAATTTGGAACAGTCAAACTGTTTCAAGATGAGAAGATGTTGCAGATAGCAAATTCTATTATAGTATTTGCATGGATGGAACCAAAACGTTGTAGCCAACTGGTAAGAATAGCTAGTGATGTACCAACCTTCTTCAACAACAATGGAGGATTGCAAAAAAGCATGTAAGTGAAATACGCTGCTCACAAACTGAACAGATACGCTTCTATCTACCACCCGTCCAAGAAGAGGACGTAGTAGCACCGGAATTTTACTTTCTGTATAGCCCTCCACCGCTGAACGTATTCAGTTGGTTTCCACCTCGAATGGCTTCACGCCTCAATGACTGCCCTTGTTTTACCATGAAGACCGAGGTGCAAAGCCCGCTCTAAGCCCAGGCTCGAGTGAGGCTGATGAGGTCAGAAGTACCAATATCGCCCAAACTTTGTACCAGGAGGTAATTTGGGGTGCTGATTAGGAATCTGGTATGTTTTTTACTTGCTTAACCTGGAAGTCAAAAATTCTGCCCTCTCCACTTTCAAAGAGCTCGATGAACGTAAACGACATTTGTTGTCATGTTTTCCTTCAAAAATGTGTTGGAAATGGGATTAAGGGTCCCACGGACGATAAATCGCAAAATGCAAAACCACCAGCACGAGGGCGAATCCAACCCACGACCTTGCTCCTGTGAAGTTACAACACTAACACTACGAAAATCAACCACATTGGGTTGGGTGACAGCAGAGCGTCATGAACTTCGCTCTCACGCGTCCACACGCTTTTTTCGGCCACAGAACAGCATTCCGAAAAAACTAACTATGGTTTTGGACTCCCCACACGGAACCCTACATTCTGTAAAAATTCCACCGCAAAAAGCTCACCGCTACTTAGGAGGCTCTCCTTGTAAGGCTTGGTGTTAGTTTCATAATCTTGCGTCCACTACAAATATTGGTAATCATAATATCTGTTTCAGGGACTGTCATTGGATTCAATGCAGTGTGGAAGCCGGAGCGTGAATTCCCAATCGATATGGCTGCGTTTGCTGTTAATATCACATTGGTCACTTCTCGTCGTGGTGCTGCTTTCTCCTACGATGTGGCCAGAGGATATCAAGTATGTTCTAATTTTTCTTCATAGCTAAAATCGCCCGTTTTTATTTAGTTTTGCCTCCAATCTTCTAGGAATCTCATTTCCTCGCCGGTCTCGGTTTGTCACGAAGAGATTTTGAGCCAAAGGCGGATAACTGCTCCAAGGTCTTCGTGTGGCATACAAGAACTGAGAAGAGCAAGTTCTCTAAACTGGACTGGGAGCGAATAGCTGCGAAGGAGAGGGAGCAGTTCGACAACGTCGAGGCGCATGCTTTAGGATTATGATTTCAGCACTACTGCCGAGACGTCTTGAGTAGTTGTCCTCTCAAGGTTAGCAGATACGCTTTCTGCGGGGTTATTTTATTTTTGCAAGGCTTTGAATTGAATACGGCGTACTTTCGACGGGTAGCAGCTTTCTAACCAGTGTCCAGCTCTTATGTTGCCATTTATTGAGTGCATAGTGTACTTAATCCGGTCTTTTGCCCTCTTACTTAGGAACTGATCATCATTCTGACACATACTAGAGCGACGAGAAGCATCTGCAGCGATGTTGTCAGAGAGTCGCGCCAACGAATGTGAGACCAGTTCTGTTTTGCTAAATGGCAAATGTTAGTGGTTACGCAAACCTTGCTTGGAGTGCGTCTCTCTGTAGCATGGTGGGATTTTGGATCACCGCTTCATGGTTTGGCCTACACAAAGGCTTGCGGTGGTTAAATAATAGAGAAATTGTTTCTCCACCTCCGCTGATAAAGCTGGTGTCGCTCAACCTAGCCTGGAGGGGAAGACAGATTATGTGGTTTGTGTGCACGATCGGACGGAACCCGCGAATCTTGTGTAAGTAGGCGGTGCATGTCCTCGTTATGCTAGGCGCCCTTTTTTAATAGTGCTTCGTGCAAGTACTTTCTCTTCCACTTATGTTGCTGTTTTGTTTGTTACTTTTTACATTGTACCAGTGCAGATTAGGTGCTCGTGAAATACGTTGTAGTTAACGAACTTGCCGAACTCGTTTCACTCCAACAGTACGTGTTGTTAGTTGTCCTCATTTTTATCGTAATAGATGTGCACGTCGAGTGCGAATAATGTGCCAAATCTTTAAGTTGTGGAATTGAATCATTTGCTCATTGGTTGTAAGTTATTGACCGTAATAAAAAGTTCTTTGAAGGTGGCTATTGATAAAACTGCGGTACAGCCCGTCGGAAGATAACAATTTGTCCATAATTTGTCTGTTGACAGTTCCTTTGCAAGGATTTTTCGTCACTACAACATCAGCCCTTTCATTGCAGTCACCATGGGAGAGCGTAAAGGTCAGAATTTCTATTATCCTCCCGATTTCGACTACAAGACGCACAAGAACCTCAACAAGTACCATGGAACTCATGCGTTACGAGAGAGGGCGAAGAAGATTTCGCAGGGAATCCTCGTTATCAGGTTGGTTTTCTATGGAACTGCCTCGTGTTTCCAGTAAACCTTAATTCGCCTCGAAGTTTAGGTTTGAAATGCCGTTCAACATATGGTGCCTCGGTTGCAATAACCACGTTGGCATGGGTGTGCGGTATAATGCTGAGAAGAAGAAGATTGGAATGTACTACACGACGCCGTTATACGAGTTCCGGATGAAGTGTCATCTGTGCGACAACTACTATGTGATACGAACAGATCCCAAGGTTGGCCGTGAACGTTGCGACATGGTACCCACAGACCATTCCGTCTAGTCTCCTGAGTAGCGGGGGTGATTTCCTTTGTTTTCTGTTGGATGCTTCTTCGCAAGAACAACCCCTGCATTCAGGGTTTAGTTACTCTCCTTGTCGCCGCTAGTTTTACCTAGGTTACAGGTATAAGCACTCCGCCGCTTACCAGGAGACTACCTCAACTGTAGGGCAGAACGGCCTAAGTGTTGTTCCCCGGCCTCCGTTCTTCATTCCCATGTCTTTCTCATCCACGTTTCGGGCAATAGCCTCGTGATTGGCTCTGAAGAATGGGATCAATGCTTTTTATTTAGAACTTCGACTACGAGCTGGTAGAAGGATGTACACGTCAAGAGAAACGCTTCGAACCGACAGAAATCGATCAATTGGACACGAAGGACAGTAGCTTCAGCCACAAACTGGCTGCCGATGCGATGTTCAAGACGGAACATCAAGAAGAAGTAAGCACAACGACTACTACTCAAGAAATAGATACTAAACAACCATAGAGTTTAGTGGAAAACTGAGCTTATGAGGGCCCTGTTTAGGACAAAACTAAAGCGACCAGTGACGATACTCGGATGGAGAAGATTGAGTGGGTACAGGAGAGACTGCGAGATGATTTCGCTGCTAATCAAGCTCTCAGAGCGCAGTTTAGGGTAGGTACGACACGAGAGAACCTTTTAGTAGCAGGGAGAGGACACGAAAAACTATTGTTCCAGAAGGAGAAGCGTGAACTGAATGAGAAAAGGGCTCAAGACGCTGAGCTTCGTGCACGCTGCTCCCTGAGCATACCATTGGTGCCAGAGGATCCGAACGACAGAAAGGTTGCAGGGATGCTGTTGCGTTATCGAGGAGTTGACTGTAAGTTTGGCTTTTGCATTGCAATAGAATTTAGCTTTGGGCTGGTTTTTCTTTCGGACTTCTTTTATTTGGGCTCGAGTTCCTTATTTGTCGGCAATACAAAATCAGAACTCTTGATCTGACTTCTTAAGAGTTGAGTCAGCACTTCTTCTTCTTCTTCTTCTTCTTCAGCGTCTGTCCCGCTTCGTAGCGGGGTCCGCTATTCTGGTGTCATGACGCCACCTTTCCCGATCCAGCGCTAGATCAGGGTGGACACCAGCCGCTTTCAAGTCCGTATGTAACGTATCAGCCCAGCGCTGCTTCGGGCGCCCTCTAGGCCGCTTTCCTACCACCTCGAACTTAAGGCCTATCTTGCGGACGCTATCTTCCTTTCCACGCAGAACGTGGCCGTACCATCGTAAGCGAGCTTCGCGCATCTTGTCAGTTATCGGCGCGACACCGAACTTCTGCCGAATAGCTTCGTTTCGGATGCGGTCCATGCGCGTGACTCCTGCCGTCCAGCGCAGCATCTTCGTCTCCATGACGCTGAGGCGCGCTTCAACTTCCTTGGTCGCAGGCCAACACCCAGCGCCGTACATCGCTACTGGCCGGATGACTGCCCTGTAGATCTTTGACTTAAAGCGCTCCGGTATCTTCCTATCACAGAGCACCCCAGTCAACGAGCGCCACTTGGACCAAGCTGCACTCACGCGTAAATTCACTTCGACCATCAGTTTGCCGTCAGACGCGACTGCTGATCCCAGGTACTTAAAGACCGCAGTGCGTGGAAGCTCGATGCCGTTAACCTTGATGGAGCTGGACTCGGTAACGTCCGTCGTTAAATACTCGGTCTTCTTCACGTTCAATCTGAGTCCAAACCGCTCCAAGCGATCACACCAAGCTTGCACCTCTCGCTCGAGTTCACCTTTATCTTCGCTAGCGAGCATCACGTCATCGGCATAAAGCAACGTCCAAGGGACGGACTTCTGATGATCTCGTGTGATGGCATCCATGACGACAACAAAGAGGAGTGGGGAAAGCGCAGAACCCTGGTGACAGAGATGGGGAACTCCATCGAGGTTCCAGCTGCAGCTTGCACTCGACTCTTTGGACAAGAGTAGAGAATTCGCACCCACTCTATGAGCTCTTCGGGAACTCCATGATGTCGCAAGGCGTACCATATCACTTCACGCGGTACGCGGTCAAAGGCCTTCTCCAAGTCGAGGAAGGCGATATGCACTGCCTTCTGTTTCTCGCGATGCTTCTCTATCAGGAGACGGGCGGCGTGTATGGCATCAATGGTGCCACAGCCAGCCACGAAGCCGCACTGATTGCTGGACAGCTGGACGATGTCCCGAATTCGTCCATCGACAACTCGCTCAAAGATCTTCATGCTGTGCGAAAGCAAGCGAATCGGACGGTAATTGGAGCAGTCTGCAGGACTGCCCTTCTTCTTCCAAATCGGAATCGTCGTACTTTGGCGCCAACTCTCAGGCACTTTTTTCTCCGCCACAACCTGATTAAAGAACTTCGCCAACCACTCAGCAGGGTACCAAAACTTCGACTTCCACAGTTCTGCTGCCACGTCGTCGGGCCCAGTCGCTTTGCCTGGCCTCATCTTCTTCAAAGCCGCTTCAATCTCCTCCACGGTGATCTTCTGAACGGGGCCGTGGGTTGGAGCCGTTGAGGGGATGGCTGGATGAGGAAATTCTACTGTAGAGATTTCCTCAAAGTAATCGCGCCATCGCTTCAATGCCTTCTTGCGGTCCATAAGAAGACGGCCGTTCTCATCATTGATGCCGAAGAACTTCTCGACGTCCTCGGTGTGGCGATGGCGATTCTTTGCGAGTCGGTACAGATACCGCTCACCATCGCGCGACTCGAGCTTCTCGTTGACATCTCCATAATGAGTGGCTTTTGCAACAGCCACGGCCTTCTTTGCAGGTTTCTTCGCTTCTTGGTACTTCCGCCAGTTATCGGCTGTCTTTTCACCGAGAAACACGTGATAGAGCGTCTTCTTCTCTCGAACTTTGGCTTTCACGTCATCTGTCCACAGCCAGGCCTGATCTTCATCACTCGATCGTCAAAGCGCTCGACGCTTACAATCGAGTCACGAAATCGTTCGGAGACGATTATTCCGACACCACTGGTGGTCCTGGGACTTCCACATAGAACGGCCTTGAAGCCACGTCCTATGTCCCTTGACTTACGGCAGGACCACCTCGTCTCCTGCACCGCACAGAAATCAACTCTTCTACGCTCCAGTGCTTCAACCAACTCGCACGAGCGGCCCGTCAACGTACCCACATTCAGCGTAGCCACGCGGGTCCTGCTTACGTTACGGGACTTTCGGACTAGCTCAGTTGCCCCCCGATGCCGTCCTCGCATCAGGGACCCTCGCATACTTCTCACACTCGCCGGGCTCTGCGAGTGCGCGTCGGCTCCCGCGGACGCCGTAGCACTATCTCGAAACACTTGAGCTGTCATACACCATGTGATGTGACATGGGTCTTCGTAGGCCGGCCTGTCACAAGGGCCTGTCGCCTGCAATCGAGTGTCCGTGTTCGGCTTAACTCGCAGAGCGAGTAGTTTCCAGTGGCACCACGTGGAGGAACGGACATCGCCACCAAGAGTTGAGTCAGCACAACGCTTGAAAAACGAGCAAAATCAAAGCTGAGAGTCTACCGGCTAGACACCAGAATTTAGATTAAACGACAAAGAACGGCATTACTCAACCTCTTTTGAGATGCGCCACGCACTCCACTTCCATGGGATGTCATGGGGCGATTTGAATGCGTATGCAATGACTAGAAATGGCCGGTCGATGAACAATTCACTACTTTAGCCTTCCTGGACAAGTCTGATACTAATTCACTGACCCCTGAGGGATGCAAGACTTGGTCGGAGAATCTGAACCAGGAGAATCGGGTGCACGCGGCAGTCAGCGCCTCCTTCGACTGCTCTACTACGCGCCTTATGATTCTTCTCTATGGTCCTAAAGGCAGTTTTTGTAACGCATTCCACAAGGGGATTGATTTGCGCCGTCCATCATCTTTTTATCCCAGGGTTAACGAGGTTCACAGCTATGAACCGAAAAGAAAATCGGTTGGCCCTATCGACCGATTTTCATCCTGTTGTTCACTATTTTCAAGTGTTTCAGCTCACAATGAGCAGGAGGAGCGTCGGAATGAAGCCGCTTCCAGACGGATATTCGCATCGACTTCGACTGGTGCGTCGACATCCTCTTCCGATGCCCCCTCTCTCTCATCAGCCGAACGCTTAAAGGACTCTATAAGGAGGAGGAGGAATCGCCGCATAAATGACAAGGTAAGCCGCTTCTTTGCTCATACTATTAAACGTCCAAGGAAAAAGTTACCGATTTCAGTTCGAGTTTGGGCCTGCTCCGAAGAAATCGTCTTTAGCTCTCGGTATTGTGAGGAAGACGGTGAAGCAAGAAGGGCGGGAGGACGAGGATGACGACGAATGCTCGATTGTGGGAGACAACAGTACTTTAGTTGACGTGAAAGACGAAAAGAATGAGAAGCCACCGAAAGGAGGGAGTGGACTTGTCGCCGATTACGATTCGTCTGGATCGGAATAAACATTTTTGTATTTCTCTACGCAGTTGCTGTACGTTTAACGATAGGCAACTAAGGAGAGCGAATCCTTTGGTGTGACTTCTTGTTTGGAAAGGGAGGGGAATGGAAGCTGCCTACTTCGCGGTAATTGAAGTGCTCAGCTGACGGTAGTATCGAGCCGGGTATCTCCTTCTGGTTGTCAGCAGAGAAGAAATAGGTGACGCGATCAGCATTTCGGTCACACCCCGAGATGGCAAGGAGGAATTGCCTACAGGGTGGCGAGTGAGTTACTGCCAAAACTGCAACGAGTGATAAATGCTTGACAAGGGAGGTCACGCCTCAAATTTTAGCGGCACAATGCGTATGTCAACGCTCCTGCGCAATTGACAATTTACAAAAATGAAAAAAAAATAAAAATAGATCTACTTCAATCTTTTTTCACCTTTCGTCTTCACGAAACAATTGGCGGTTGATTAGCCATGAGAAGACGTTGGGGTCCATTCTCAGGCAGCATCTACTGTGAAGCGGTCAACTGGCATGTGTCGGAGGAAAATCGACGCCGTTTTTATTGATAACTACGAGGAGGATCTTAGAAGAATTCAAGAATTAGAGGTAAGGGCACCCATGGCTTTCATCTGTTATACTAGCCCTACTTTGAGGGGGCGCACGACAACGACGACAACGAGTGGATCTATGGCCACTAAAGCCAAATTGGAATAGGTTTTGAGCGTGAAACTTGAGTTGGAGCATGGTTTCGCGAGCACTTAACACAGGGACGCATATCTACATTTGATGACTCTAAACGCACTCGAGCACTCAAAAATTGCTAAGCAGTTGCAGAAGCGCATACAGCTCGAAAAGTGCGCACGAAACACCAGAAAACTGTGTAGACGTCAAAACTCTTCAAATTTCAACCAACCATTTCATCAGTTGAAATGCCAAAATCCCGCAATGCAGGGAAACCGAACCCCCGACCTCCTCTACATGAAACAAAGCCACCATCCACTGCGCCACGATCCGCCCAATATGGCTCCACCGCGGCCGTATAAGGGACCGATGCGCATTGATCGAATTTCCGCGTGGACGTCGACGCAGCGCACTTGTTTGGCGCCCTGAAAAGCTGCCCCAGCTCCAATTGGCGCTCTTATGCCATGTATCTATTCCGATTTGGTTCTAGTGATCATAGCAATTCCCCACGAGAACATATTCGAACAGGTGGTAGAGCTTTTGTTGGACAGCAGGTTCGAAGCGGAAGTGCTGGATGTTAGTGGGTGCACTGTTGTGGTGGCGACATTTCTAAAATCAGTCTCCTTAGCATAGCTCACATTTCAATGAAATCATAGAGCTGGGAGGGACCAGGTCAAAAAAAGCGCAATATGCCGTCCTATTGTGTTTTTCACCTCCCTCTATCCTGTACAGCGCCGTGGTAGGCACGAGTCTAAAGGTCTAAGTCCACTATCCTTTTTCTTCATGACGCCCGATGAACCGCTTTGGTGCGAAGACGTCAAATTCGAGCGTGCGTAAGAAGTATTGGCACACTAGACGTAAACGTTAGAAATAACAACACATTAATAAATTGAACAAGTTTATATGCAAAATGCCAGCAATGATCTAGCGAACGGAATAGCTTCACTTGTATTTTGTATGGGCTTCTTTGCTGCGAATGCAGGGGCGAAGACGCCGAGAAATCGCATGGAGGGTACGCCGCAAGTAGTCTACGTCGATTTCGTTCCATGCTTTGACCAGATCATCCTTCACTGGCTTCATACTTTTCTGGGATGTAGCGCAAGCCTTGCCCTCCAAAACTGTCCATGTAGAGTAATTCAGCGGACTCAAATCCGCTCTAAACAAAGGTCACTCCTCTGCCGAAATGAAGTCCTTCAAGTTGGCACGGCAACAGTCCTGAACAATTCTCGACTGCGCAGGGATCTAATCCTGCTGGAAGACATACGCCTTACTCTCGAAGTGGGATTCGAGGCAAGGAACTAGTTGCTTCTTTAGGACGTCAATACAGATATTTCTACTGATTTATCCTCAGTCCTGTATGCACGAAAACGAGAGGCGCTTGTGGTGAATGCACAACCACGATACTGTCCGGATGCGCCTCCCTTGCAGCGAGCCTTCCGCCAGAATTAGCCTTTTGGAGGTCCTTGAAGAGTATGTAACACTTTTGCAAGTTGAATGCACAAAGGTATCAAGTCGTTGAAGGTCAAAGCATAGAACGAAATCGACGTGGACCGTCGATGCCTTTCCTCGTCGTCTTCGTCCCTGCATTCGCAGCAAAGAAGCCTCTATAAGATACAAGTGATGCTATTCTGTTCGCTAGATCATTGTTGACATTTTGTATATAATCTAATTAAATTTTATGTGTTGTTATTTCTAACGTCTACGCTTAGCGCCTCAACACTTTTTACTTTAAACGTAGGAGGGTACCTATGTTAGGTGCGGTTGAAACTAGACAGCAAGTTGTGGAAGAGATGTAGGGTAGATCCCCTTTTCCAGACTTGCTCCCAAGTATTTAAGCAAACAGTTAACTACGTGAAACTCAGGAGCGGATAGCAAAATCTAGAAAGGAGGTCCGTCTCATTTTTCTCCATGAATTTCTCGAAGAATTTGTTCAAAAGCTATTAAGGTGAAAACCATAAGCACGGACGCATACACATTATATCTATGGAAGGCCCTGTAGAAGTAAATAAATAGTAGGCTATTTAGGAAAGGTTCCAATTGTGGTGCGATACAGGTTGTCTCTAGATTTGCACCATATGTAAAGTCCATCTTGCGACGCTGCGCGGCACAACCTTATTTCGAGATCACCACACTTCCTGTGTTCGGTAACAACGGCAAGCCTGAAAATTATCAGTCGTGCGAAGGCACTATACTGGCCTACTCTATGGGAATGTAACGTTGCTACCTTCCTGCCTACTACAGCCATCTTGAATGTGTTGACCGCTTTCCTAGAAATACCAAACCCCACACTTGGACTATGGTTGCACCAGCTGCGCATCACAAGAACCAAACAGACCACACGCACCCAACTTGTCTGGATGGATTGGTAGAGATACATACACTGCCCCTTCGTAGGGTAGTCAAATATGCCGTCTATGTATAATAGTCTGCTTTAATACTTGCCGCAGTCTTCGAACATGTTAAGGGTGAAGTGATTGTTCATCTTCATGCTGTTTACAAATCTTATTTGAGATTTTGGTAACTTTTCGATTTTCGGATGTGGCGTTAGGCAAAACCTCGTCATTAGGCTGGCCCGATGGAATGCGATGCTCTGATACTTCAGCAGAATACTTGAACCTCACATGCCCTAATTCATAAGCATTTAAAGCTTGTTTGGAGCAATTTCACTGCAACGTTGACGAGGGGGGAAATTGATATGTGGATCACTGCTCACTTTCTAAGCCTTGAATGGACTTTCCAATGTATCGTGAATGCATTTATTCTGTATTGTATTACGTGCTGCTATAAAAAAATACGCGTCATTACAAAAACAACCGATTGCTGCGACTTTCAGGATCAAATTCAGTTACTAGAACAACATCTACTTGGAATAGAATTTCGTATTCGTCAAAAAGCGGCAAAAAGGGCTGAGGTTGGTTTGGATGTCAACAGCAACGAAAGCATTTTTTCCATCCAAGTAGTGCACAAGAACTTATCTATTCCATCGGTCATTTAGTTCGGAAATAAAGCGATAAAATTTTGGCCTGAAAGTTTTCTAAATAATAATGCAGTTACCATGGTAGGTAAAAATGTTCTTTTTAATTTTGCAATTGCAGTCCAACCAGTAGTGGGCCTTGTCCAGGAGGTGACTGCGAAATACGTTACGTGGCCGGTCCACCTAATTTTCTACGGCCTGGTCCATGCAACAGCGCCTCTGATTTTTGGATGACGACGAAGCTCGGAGCTTTATAGGCCTTCTCTCACCTGCGTAAATCGTGTAACTCCAAACGTTTACTTTCGATTTTGATCGTTTGTTCATCTTGCTTTCGTGTGGCTGAGAGGCGCATGTCAGGGCAGGAAGAACAGTGAAGTCGAATAGGTGGGCCCGGAGTCGGACGTTCTTCGTCTTCTTCACGAATTTTTCGAAAGCTCAAGTCGCTCGTTTCCTCCTGCCCAGTTCCGGTGCTAGGTAGTTGGCAAAGTTGGCTTCGTAACCTAGATAGCTGGAGCGTTCGGAGATGTTCGTTTCGTTGAGCGTGAATGGGCCATCAGAAACTTGTCCGTCCCTCATGAACATCGTCTTCGTAAGATTCAGCTGCAGTCCAACGTTCCCACATACACGATCGAAGTCGGCCAGTATTCGCTCCGCCTGGCTGATGCTCGATGTTATGAACACGATGTCGTCAGCGAAGCGAAGATAGTGCAGTTGCCGGCCGTCGACCTACACTCCTATGTCTTCCCATTCTAGTTCGCGCATGATGTTTTCGAGAGTGGCGCTGAAGTGCTAGGTATGGTATCCCCCTGCCGAACCCCTCTCTTCACGTTGATGACGTCTTCGTTTTAGAATGGTGAAAATCTTGGTCGTGAATCCACTGAGCAGCTCTCGGAGGGCTCTGAGGGGAGGGGGGAAGGGGAGTAAAGCAGGATCAGTAAAGGGAGCTACAAAGGGCTAGTAGTGGAAGACCGCAAAGGAAATAGTAATGGGGGACCAGTGTTTCCTCTCGGTATCGTCCAACGTGTCGTGTTTCAGAAAACGTGATACAGACATCGTAACAACGTCGGACAGAAATGTCACCTTGTAGTCATCCACACAACGTTTTCAACCCCTAGGAGTGTCCTGGAGATGTCCTGCTGCTCGAAGCCAGATGTATCTTTTTTGGTTTGAATTGTCACGTCCGCAATTCCTCGATAAATGCTTCCGATGCAAGCGTACGTACTTTGTATGTAGATTCAGATTGTCGCTCGTGTCATTTTCCCTTACGTAGACTGACAAGATGCTGAGATTTTAGCTAATTCTGTCTACTCGCACCCATCGCTGCGGAAAGCGATGCTGTTTCGGTTTAACTCGAAAAAGGACCCTTAATATCCTTTTTTTTTCTATTTCACGGTGACCGTATTGACCACTAACTGTGTTGGCTCTTGGAAGTGCACACATCTGGTTTTTCTACCTTTCGGCAACTAGAACTTGTTGTGTAGTCCAAATGAACTTTCTAAACGCCTTCACAATATTCCACAGAAATGTGATCCATGCTGGCCTGGTGTGTTCATTTCGATGAGCATTATATTTATCTCTGCGAGGCGAGGAGGCAAATGAACAATATTCAGTACGAGTCGCACATCAAGGCATACTATGAGGACAAGAAGTTTGAGGAGAGCTTCTTGGAGGATCTAAGCGAAGAAGAGCGGGTAATTCTACTTATTTAATACAAGAGTTAAGATTGAGATTTTAAATATCTTCGAGACGTGCTCCGAGCGGGTCTTGCTTCTAAGGCTTTGCTGATAGAGCACTTCTCTGCTATTACCACCACCACTAGTGTTCCTTACGCAGTATAAGGCATACGTTAGATCGAGCAGCGCAACTCCAATAAACATAAGAGCACAGCATGTTCAATTGAACGCTATAAATTAAACCATATTCGGGTCATTCAAAAACTAGTAGCCGTTAGAACGCGTTATCAAAATATTCCCTACCTGCTCCCAATTTGTTATTGGAGCACATAAAGAATTTGGAGGTGCCGATTTTGGGGATGCCAGAGATGGATGCACGCAGTGCAAACACGTTTTCGGCGAAATTTAAATGAATTTAGTTTGAGCACCTCAGTCGTTATTAAGTGGTTTGCTGAAACAAGTGCACCTACTCGATCGTGTGCGGACCTCGCGTGTGGAGCTATTCTGTACTTTCTCTAATAACAACTGCTTCAACCTTATTCTCGGCTCAGCAAGGGATATTATTGTAGCTGTCTGGGCCAAATATGAAGGGAGATAACATTGACAATTAACGTAATGCATTATATTGACTGTTTGCTCCCTTTGTCCTAGTGGTGGTGCTCTACATACATTTCGACTGTTTTTCATTCCTTTTTTCCTTCCTTTTTCATTCGCTTAACAAACCTCAAACTATCTTTCGCATCGAGTCTCACACAGACATCTGTCCCTCAGATGCAACTGGATTGCCATCAACTAGTCAAACCAAATAATTCACAATCAGGAAGAGCTTCCAGCGAGAATTGCAGGCAGGTATGCTAAATAGCTCTGCGTTTTTCTACAAACTTTCGTCTTAGAATAATGCATAATACAGGGTTTTATTAGGTTGTCCGGAAAGTTCTCAGCGTTTTGAATGCTTTATTTTGAACTACCATAACTTTCTCAAGTTTTATCGGATTAAGTCGAAATAAGCACCGTTCGAATCAGCACACTTTTCCCAACGAGCAACCAGTCGACTTATCCCATCAGCAAAAAAATTGGGTGATCGAGATTTGTCAAAATCCACTAAAGCTGTTTTGGCTTGGTCCTGATTGGCTAAGGTTTTACCAGCGAAAAGTTCTGAATGTGCAAGGTGGTAATCGGTTGGTGAGAGATCTGGGGAATATGGCGGGTGAGACAGAGCTTCAAACCTTAATGCGTTCAATTTTCGAATAGCGATTTGTGAAACGTGCGGATGGGCGTTATCGGCAATAGAATCGGACCAATGCTGGCTGAAGTTGGCGCAATTTTCGGTGCATTTCGTCGATTTCCTTACAGTAGGAGTCTGCTGTGATCGTTTGGCCTGGTGCCAAAAAGTTGCAATGGATCAAAGCAACCGCCGACCAACACACAGTAACCATTACTTTGGTGGAGCTTCGCCTTTGGAAAACGACTTGTGGGTTCGTCCGCGTCCAACCACTGTTCGGAACGTTTCCTGTTATCATGCAGAATCCACTTTTCACCACAAGCGTTGATTCGATCCAAAAAAGGGTCAGTTTTTTGTGTATATGTAGAGGGGAACAAATTTCGAAACTTTCCGCTCACGCAACTCGTGCGACACCCACTTCTCGAGCTTTTTCAGCTTGCCACGACGTTTCAAAGCATCCGCAACAGCAGGTTTACTGACGTCTAGCTCTTCCGTGAACTGTTTGGGATTGTTTCGCTTCTACCAATTCCTTCAACTCATCGTCCAGGATTGCCCGAGGTCAATGGCTACGGGGGTCATCTCCGAGGCTGTAATCTCCGGTCCGAAAGTTACTGAACCACTGGCGCACAGTGCTTTTTCCAACACTATTTGGCCACCACACTTGTTTAATTTGTCGGCTCGGGATCGTATTGAAGTCAAAATAAAATACTGGGATTTGCTCCGTCGATATGCTTCAGTAAGCCCTTCAAGAACACAGAACACAAATATAAAACAACGATGAAATAGAAATTATTTAGTCAGATAGAGCGGAAAATTCTGAACGGAAAGGAGCATTAAAGCGCACTACAAGCTGAATTTTTTACTTAATAATAGACGAATGAAAAATAGTAACACAAAACGCTGAGAACTTTCCGGACAACCTAATATGTATTTGGTTTTTGACGACCCACCAGTTCTTTAGCATTCGTGTCATAGGGTGTTTCCACAGAGAAATTGATTAACAATAACTTTGGATTGTATTATTCACCGCTTTTGTAACATCCTCAGAATAGAGTCTCCAAAATTCACCATCCTGTAGACGTTTTCTATAGTACGTCAGCATTCAGCTCTATTGAGGTGACCAGTAAAGGGTAATTATAATGTCTATTCAAAATTCACAAATTATAAATATAAATATAAAATATAAATATATAAAAACCTGCGTTCATAGAACATCGACCAAAACGTTAAAGAAAGGAGTGCATTAACTGATAGAAGTGGTGGACTGGGGAGCATCAAATTGTTCTTATTTCACATACATAATTGATGTTCATTGTGCTGGGTCAATTCGTGTGTTTTCCGTGTTTTCTATTTCAGAAAAGAAAAGCTCGGGACATCCGAAGTGATCAAGCTATCGACTACTTCTACAAGCGAGTTCTACATCCGATGAATTATCCTTGACACACAAAGAGATTTACACAGTGATTGGCACTTTCCTTTTCTGACAATAAAACGATTCACCATAGTGCGAATTTTTGAGAAAAGGATGTAGGGGAGCTTACCCTATCCCAAAAATGCAGGAGTTTCTCTGCTGCTGAAGTTCAGCTTTGTGAATGCAGTAGTAGAGGCAGTTGATGGTTTAGTTTCACACTGATCGCTCCGACTACTCCTTACTAGAGGCCTCAATTTGTGTCATTCGAGCATCCAAGTGAATAAGCTGAGATTGGCCGTTAAAAATTGGGACCTCTATTTTGAATTTCATAAGAATATTAGTCCGTTGCACACGTGGTAGCTCTGTAAAAGGTAGAATCGGTCGCAATGTGCACACCGAATCGAGGTTCTAGCTATGGGTCCCACCCAGGCCAACACAGTTTCCCCTTCTTCCGTCACTAAATTAGTGCCAGATTTGCCGCAGAGGGTTAAAAACTGAATCGTTCGTTGGCTGTCCACCATAGCTCCTTGTGTATGCCAAACGCACGTTGATTATCGACATGCTTTCGTTTTCTTATTGGATGCTAGTAGCCAATTATGTGTTTAATTTTATCAGGAAGGAATGATGGCTCCTGTTCAAAATTTTGCATATAAATGGCTCAACTCGTTTTCTATAAGCCTCATGAGCTGGAAATGATGTTGCAGGCTCTTATAGCGATGTCTTGTTGCGATCAAAATTGTAGCGCCATGGTGGACTCCACCCGTATCTCCTGATGACGGGGCGGGAATACTCCATGCCGTTACATCACCCACGCTGTTTGATCAAAAGCAATGTTTCGCAATTAGTCTTGCGCGAAGTGGCGACCGAAATGAAACCTTGACAAAGCCTAACGCATAAATTCATGCAATCTTCTATTGAAGAAGTTCAAGTACATAGGTGGGATTCACACTATCAACCAAGTTCATAGACGTGAAGCAATGGACGATCTCGTGGCGCAACCACAACATATTCCACTTCAGAGGATTGTCGTTCTCCAACTCTTAAATAAGGGCTGTGAAACATCGCAATACCTGAGATAGTAAGGGTTTTTTTGGGCATACTGTATAGAAAAAGAGCAATGCCAACATATGACACATATTTACTATCCAGCAGCAAGAGCGTGTAATAAACAATGCCTAATGCTACACTATGACATTGAAAGTACGATTCAGAAATTTTCTAAGGGTTCCATAATTCGTATGGAGGCGCTGATATTCTTTTCTCCTCATCTCAGTTATTTCAGAGGAGCGCCTCACATCAATGCTCGATCCTGTGTGTGAAGAAGCGCCTACCATTTCGTCCTGCTCTACAGGCGTATAAAATTCTATTGTCCTGTCACGGCTACTGAATACTCCTGATCTCACAATGCTAGTGCGCTTGACAGTCTTTCTCTGAGAATAATTTTGTATAAGAATAGGAAGTCATTATTTTTCTTTCCAAACGCAAAGATTTTAGGCCGAATTTGCAACTACTCCCTCCTGACTCTACTTTATTGGATTTGATCATAAACAAATTTTGGGCCACATATCAGAGATATCCTTGAAACTGCTTTGAATCATTTCATATACATAGCGGACCGTGCGCGTGCAAGGATTGGAAGTTGGGGTACAATGCTTCAGTGGCGGTCTGACTAGTAGCATGATCATGTAGGGAAGAAATCAGCTAATGTGTGAAAAGAAGGCGCTGAGCTATACTGCTTGAAATGACCTCCTTCTGACTTTCACTGTTGATATTTTCATGCCTTACCTTGGATGTGAGCATGAGGTAGCGCAGTCGAAGGAGGCACCGGCAGATGCATGCGCTCGATTGCAGGTTTCTCATTCGGGACCCTCGCACAGACCAATCAATTCGTCCATCCAACTTATGTCGGCTAATTGGTACTGGACTTGTCTGGGAAGAAAAAAACACTGAACTTTGCATTGTATCGCCACTGCAATTCATTGTATAGGCCAAAGGCGCATTCAAAACGCCTCTACGACGACCTATGGGGGTCAAGTGCGTGCCGCATTCCGAAAGAGGCTGATTAACGCCGCGGATATGTATTTCCTCTGCGCTTTACAAAATAAACTCTTTCTCTTTTTGCGGAAGCGCAGGTGTCCTACCTCTCATGCCGATTTCTCTGCGTTCTGTTATTTGTTAAACACAAAATGCCTTTAACAGCAGGGGTCGAATTTATCAACGACTTACATAGCTCTAACAGAGAATTCACAGCGGAAAACTCAGGATAACGCGGCTTATCGCTCACCATATCGCTTGACAAACCGCGCTACCAGGGATTTCGGCTGTCATTTTCTCTATGTAAGTTGTTGATGAATTCGTCCCCAGGTCACTCCAAGATAGCTAAAGAAGCAGAAGGCTGATTGACTTATATGTGGTAAAAAATACCCCATGATAAACTTTGACGAAGCAACGCAACCGAATGACATGCGCGGAAGCTAGCGAATGCTTGTCAGAACCATATGCATCATTTGAAGATGATGCATATACTGTCGAAAACTCACACTCCTTCAACAAGTATTTGTTGTGCAGTAAGGCCGCTTATGCTCGTGTTCGTGTGACAAGCTTCAATTGTTGATTGATTCATCAATGACATCCAATTGTGAGCGGTAGTACAGCCATGAAAATCTTCAAAAAGGAAATGCGGAAGTCAAAGCTACAGCGCTGTTTGATGATCTGGTCGCTGCGATGCATAGTGTAGAGTGATTCACTGGACTCCCGCATCTTGCCACAAACCGAGAGCGGCGGCAAGTTGAGCAGATCGGTAGTCTCGGCTAGGTGCTGATCTGGAGCTCTGAAGCATTGGGGGCTGCGGGAAGTCGCTCTCCACCGTGTCGACTGCAAGGACGGCCGCCATGCAGATGATGAGACACAGGAGCAGAACGAAGCGCATCTCGTCTGTTCTGAAAATCAAAACGGGACGAATCAGAAGCAAAGGTAGGCGTAGCCCTCTCTTCGTTGCGTGACAAACCTCCATAGGACAGTTTAATAAATATTCGAAAGCTTCAGCTTTTATACCTTTCACTGAAGTCAGTGCTTGTGCATAAAGAAGATAGTGGGAATTTTCTCTGTATAGTTCTTAAAGTGTTTAGAAAGAAGTTCATCCTAAAGAAGTTCAATATGAAATGGCCGGGTAAATAAGCGCTTTTCTTATGGCAGCTTAAACGAGTACTAGAAATGAAAGGTGAAACAGTCGCCAGGAGAAGATTATCACTGGCACACCAAGATTTGGGCTTAGGTTCGGCATGAGTTCATTCATAGCTTGCTTATTGGTATGATTGAGGCTAAACGTGCAAGGGAGAGTGAGGTCACCAACATAATTCACTGCAAGCTGAAATATGCGCTTTCAATCGATCACGAAGAAGTAGGACAATTTGGAATGCTATTGGCCCCAAGCTTTCAACTTTGTCTCTTACGGTTCGTTAAAAATAAAATGTGTAAAACGATTGCACATGGCAATGACAACTCCATAATTTTAGAGGATCCCAAATCTGAACCATAAATTTTGCAGCAGAACGAAGCAAGGAAGCAACAGGGCCCACTTTGCCATGACTACGATGCCGTGGGTGTGCACCAGCGTGGTAAATGCACATAAAGTAAATGCAGCGTTTCAATCGGGAAACAATAGGAAAAACTCGTTCCCGAAGCAAGCCTGTTCGACCAAATGCGACAATAAGTGCTGAGCAAAACACTAACGATAAGTTCTGAAGCCTTCAGAAAACAACGCTTCACACAACCAGAAGGGCAAGCAATAGAATAAATCGTTGACGTTCGATTCGGAGCCGGGTCGTTTTTGGAACTTCTCGTGCCTTCCTAGTTTCTTAGCATTTCCTACACTTTTCTACTCATTCGTGGAAAGTGTTCTCTCTTTCATATGGGAAAAGGGCATCAACAGCCTGCCTGCCTAGAAAGGCAGGATTTGCCACAATGTGGAATGAGGCCTTTGAAAGATGTGTTAGGTGGGAGGGGTTTCATAGCATAATAGAGCGTTTCCGTGACTCTCCACATAATTTGCACATGACAAACTTCTCTCAACAATTTCAAAATACTAGTTGAAACGATTATTGTTGCAGTATATAAAATCACTACGGCACGCTTACTTTGAAGACAATTATACTCGTAGCAAATTATAATCTTGTGTCGTATTTTGATAATAGTCGTAAGCCTTACTGAAAAATATAACCCTTTCTTTTAGAAAGGTTTTTGTAGCGCTGATAAATATGCAGTCAATTATTCTTTAATTTACGGCTATTTCTGCTTTTTCCACAGAAGCAAAAAATAAACTTAAATAAAAGTATATGCTAAAAAGTAGAAGCTAACACAGCTAATAGGGCTGTTAAATGAATTCTCACATAGGTCTCCAAGCTTCCCAACGGCTAAACTTCAAACTATTATGGCAACGAAGTTCATGTTGACCCGGAACACGGTGTTCAACTTGGCCTTTCCACGCCTCCATATCCTGAAATGCTCTGCAAACCGTTTTCATCCTAATATAAGCGTTCATAGTTTTTTTACAAGCTTTGAATTGAACTTTCAAGAAACTGCCACAAAAAAGGAAAGTCTAGGGGGCAACTGGTGAAGAGTCCAAAAGCCTTCGTACATGAACATGCGCTCTTAATGCTGAGCGCATCACTGAAACAGCAGAGTATGATGTTACAGCATTCCCTCACGTCTCGATGAGGCAAACCGAACAGGCAATGAACTCGATTTCCTAAATAGCTCTGTCATTGGAATGCTGTTTAGCATCTTTCAAAACTGCTACAGCCTCGTGGAGAAATTGTCAGTATTCGCAATGGTTCAGCTTCTTTTATTGAATAATGCAGTCATCGACAAATCTTAGGACCGATCATGATTGACGGCAAATTCTGCTCATCATCTGCATCGTTTATTTCGACGTTTCTAGTAGATCGGAGATCTAAAAATACCCTTATGTGAGCAGTGTTGAGGCAAGCTTTTGAATTTCTCTGAAAATGTTTCTAGGCCGGTCACGAAAATAATTTTTTATTAATTGAAGAGCTAACACTGGTGTTCGCAATTTTGAAGCATTGAAGCAGAAACAAGAGATCTGCTTCTCGTGGGTCATGCCTTTGAGAAACATTTCTTTAATGCTTTCTTTACACAATCTAGGAAATGTCCTACGCTTTCCTCAGAGTGAAACACTGCTCGCAAAGTAAACGTTATGCAGAAGTGTGTCTTACGAGTTCGAAGTCGCTGACTTTTATGTCACGAATCTCCCTTTAGTTCAAACATCAGAATTATGACATCTTTTTTGATATTTAGACAAAGACTTCAATTCTCAAACCGCTCTGCTTGCTTCTTTCTTGAAGCTGGCTCACTCGAACTTTGGTATATAATAGGATTTACAATGACCTTCTGTGGTAGTCCAGCCCTGGCTGTCTCCATACTTCTCCAAATGTTTTTCATCAGAACTGATAAGAAAACCCAGCTACGGGTTTTACCCGCTTCGTACCTTATCAGCTACCTAATGTTTAATTGTTTGCCTTTATGTTGCTTTATATTGCTCTTTTGCCTTTCTTCCACAACACAAAGAATGTTCGCAGCGAGTTGATTCGAAAATTTGAGATATGTTTACGGAACCCTAGCTTTAGAGAAACCTGCAGTCTGCTCCTTATAGTTGATAACTGTGTTGAGCGTGACAAGTCCTCTGATGGAGAGAGATCACGTGCATCACCTGGCGTCCCGTAGTCGATGATTAACGGATCGAGAGGGCGCCAGCAGCGTCTCCATTCGTCCTTGTCGCATGTCGGAGTGCGCAAATGGATCCTCCTCACTCGAGGGATACGAAGAACGTTCGTTCAGGGCTTTCACGAAGAAGTCCGACCAACGCGTTGATGTCGTCATGGGGCGTATTCATTAATAGCTAAACCCGTGCTTATGCGGAATATAAGGAGTAAAGATAAGAGATAGAGACGTATGCTTCATTGTGGGTATATCTACCCATTATACCCGCGGGTTAGTTGTTGATGAATCCGGACGCTGGTGTTCTCTTGATACCCCGGGGAATCCAGTCGGTGACTACTCTTGTCGAGCTGGTGTCTGCAAAGGGCATTACGTGGCATGCCCGCTTAATTTTCAACGTCTTAGCTCAAGTGACAGCGTCTCTGACGTCCACCTCAAACGTCCACTTCCAAACTCGGGAGGTCTTCTCTTGCTTGCGTGAGTCGTGTCACTCCTAGCATCGTCCTCTCGATTCCACGCTGGCGACGCTGATCGAGTGTTCTTCCTTCCGTATGAGCAAAGTCTCTGAGGCGCATGTCAGGGCAGGAAAATCACTGGAGTCGGATAGGTGGAAACGGAGTCTGACGTTCTTTGTCTTCTTCGCAACTTCTTCGACGTTCTTGAAAGCTCCCCAAGCCGCTCGCTTCCTCCTGCCCAGCTCCGGCATAGGTCGTTGGCCATGCTACTTCGCGACCCAGATATACCTGGCTGGAGCATTTGGAGATGTTCGTTTCGTTTAGCGAGTAAGAGGCATCAGAAACAGTCCGTTCTTCATGAACATCGTCTTAGTAAGATTTAGCTGCAGTTCATCGTTTCCCCATACAAGGTCTAAGCCAGCCAACATTCGCTCCGACTGGCTGATGCTCGGTGTTGTGAGCACCATGTTTTCTGCGAGGCGAAGATGGTGCAGCTGTCGACCGCCGATCTTCACTCGACTGCCTTCCCATTCTATTAGTTGGCGCATGACGTTTTGACGGTGGTGCTGAAATGTTTTGGGAAAATGATATTTCCATGCCGAACCCCTGTGTTTGCATTTACGACGACGTCGTTGTAGAAAGGTAAAATCTTGATCGAGAATTTACTGTACAGCTCTCGAAGGACTCATCGTCAGATGTATTGAATAGAAACGCCCTGAATGAGCAGGGCTTCCACGAGCGTTTCAGCTTTTTTCCTGAAATCCTGCTTGTTCGATTGGTTGTCCTCCCTTCAACGTTCTGCTAATCCTATTCAGAGTGAATAGCTTCTAGACTATGGACAGCATACAGATTGGGCGATAGTTGCCAATGACGTACACGCCTCTATTCTTGTACAGCAAGACGGTCTTGCTGGTCTTCTACTGAGATGGAACCTTGCATTCCGACAGATAGCGCAGGAAAAGCAGCGGAGTGTTGGTGAGCACTGGCGAATTCTTCACGTGTTCGGGTCGGATTCTTTTGGGACCGGGTGATGTACGTTTCTTCACCAACGAGATGGCGGGTCTGAAGGGAGAACAGAGGGGATGACGCATCGAAAATGGCATGGGGACAGGAGGACGTGGCTATCGAAGAGATCGGAGTAGAAGTCGTGGATGACCTTCTCCATGGTCCTTCTGGAAGAGGTGACGGTTCCGTCAGGACGTCGGAGAGCGCTCATCTTAGTCCTGATGTTGGCGAAGCATTGCGAATGCTCAACTTTGCCTCTGCTGCATCCACCAACACCTCCGCCCTTCTCTCCTTAAGATCCTTGTTTATCACGGCTCTGCAGAGTTTCGTAAGCTCGGACGTCAGCTAACAGTTGCCTGACGCTCGTGCTGCTCCACGCTGGCGTATCAGCTCGAGAGTTTCCGGAAACAGGCATCTTAGTGGTTTTCAAACTCTCGCCTCAACTTGGCACTATCGCGGAGATGGTGCACGAAGCGGTCGTATTCCTCGTCAATGTCGTCCATGATGGTCTCTTCCCAAAGGTCGGTAAGAGAGCAGTAAAGGTCCCAGTTAATGGTCGTTCTGGGTCTCCTCTTTTTGAGATTGATAGATGGAGAGAGATCCGTACACACATTAATTCTGATTTGCTTCGCGGAGGCAAACCGGTTCGTGCATGATTATTCTAGTGCGAAAGTAAATAAAAAATATGGTTCATAGAGGACCCAAGCGAAATATCATTACCTTGAGGCGAGCAGATTCGAATCACAGTTTGTAAGGGTTTCCTTGCCTCCGTGTCCCACTATTTTGACATATCTCGAGAACTGATAATATTGATGGACTTCAAATACAATTTTGGCATTAAACAAAAAGATTTTTACGTTTCACCATAACGAACTCTTCTCTTGCACTAATATTTCTCTCACCGTTACCTATTTTTCTCATGCTCTTTAATAACCGATGCATCCTGGTTTATAGTTGTAAGGTTCCCGAATAAGCTTATCCTCTTAATGATTTTTCCTCCCCGATTAGCACTTAAGAGCAGGAACGGGGATACGAAATCGTTAAAATTGTCTTACGATGGAGGGAAGGTATACAATTTTGAATATGTGGCTGCGTTTTTTTGGTAAGATATTTCTTGTATAGGATCGATTTTTAGAGAAGGTTTTTATTCCGTTTTCATCACATTTATCGTTGTTCATTGAAGGGTTCGATAAAATAGCAACGTCCTAAAACCCTCATTTTTAAAAACGCTGTCTTACCCGCGATTCCCCGGCATTGGTAGAGAGATGGCATAAGGGCGAAGTAGGGCTTCTCGCCGCTTTCATCTCCGGAGAAATAGCTGTTGGTGCTATTATTTTTTTATAACTGAGGACTATTCCCTTTATAATAAACTCGAAAAAATGCTCCTTCCTCATCTTTCAACCATGTTATGGATATGTCAGCATTACGTAAAAATAAGCAGAAAGTCGGGCACTTCGACCACTAAACGTTCTCGTTTGTCGTTCGTACATTGCGTGATAATGCCGCGACAAATGGAAGTGAATTGAATTCTTCAAGTTTTGCTTACCCATATAATTGCACTTAAAACTGTCACAGATTGATGGTTCGTCGAAGAAGAGATGTCGATTCGAAAGAAATGGTTGACTGGCGCTGTAACCTTGATGAGAATTTTTCTATGAGCAATGAAATAACTCGTTTTAATGTGGCGAACAAGCAAAAAGAGGCCGTTTCAAAGTCTTAAGAGTTCATTGGTGGATTCCTTTTAAATGCTGCAATTCTCGCATAATGTGTACAACGTCTTATAGCGCTAGAGTTGATCGGGAAGTGAAATCGAACTCGATGACAAACTTGACTCGACGACATTAGACGATCTATTTCTTCGGTTGCTCTGAATAGAGGCAGAGTGCATACTGCTGGTGATATTGATAAAAGAGTATCAAGGGTTTGAACTATCGACAGTGGTACATGTTTGAAAAATAATTGAATAAAAGGAGCAGTGGAAGGCTTTATTGGAACGGACTGGAAACCCGAATCAAGAACGTCGGATCGAGATGCAGACGACAGCGGGAGCCTCTTCCGTCTGTGCAACGAATGTCAAAAAATAAAGCGAAACCTAAGAACCTAAAACATGACTTAATTATAGACAGTAGATCGACATGATACATACTTGTTTTGAACCTCCCGCTGAAGAGTGAAGCAGGACTGGCGTCCAAATTTATACCTACCACTTGAAATTTAAACAAACGAGCTCTCGTAGATTGAAACCACGATGACCGCTTCGCGTATGCTAATAAAGCTGGATCGATTCGCTCTTTAATGTAGGTTCACTTCCGATGCAATTCCTTAAAAAGGGATGAGTCACGGTGCTGCAATGTGCTTTGTGCGCCGTTATGTTCTCAAAGGAACAGAGAATTTAGCGAATTTCATTAGTTTCACGTATGGACGACTGGTCTATGGATTTTAGGACTGGACTATAAATAGGGCAGGCATTGCTTTGAACCTTGTCCTATGTTTTCTCTACTGACACTCTTCTCCTTCTCGTTCATGGTAGAAGTTGTTCGTCTTAATACACTGAAGTAGAATCAACAGGATTTGCCTGCAAACAGGTACATGTCGTGAACACGCCACGCGGGATTCGAGAACGTGCAGCGGGATGCGGGAACGCGTCGTCGCCCCTGCCGTAGCGGCAGCCAATCATATGTCGTGCCTTGCGACTGAGCCGGTGCCTGATTGGACGCTGTGCGGGTTGATACGTTAGGTGTTTTCCTGAGTAACGGTAGCGCGTCACCGCCGCCCGCCACCGCCCCCAATTACGGTAGTGTGGCGGGTTGTTGAGCCGCCTTGAATGAGGTGCAACGAATGATCAAGGCAGACCATGCGCTGTGGGCTCACTTTCTGGTGTACGGCAGTAATTGACGACTTTGTTCGTTTTTTGCTCTTTTTTCTCATTGCACTTCTAGTTTTCATATGCTTCATATGCTTTGGGCTGTGAGTGACTCCTACTGGAGGGGGGGGGGGGGGGTCGCCTTATAGCACGCTTTAACGAAGGCAATAGAGATCGAGTTAGTCCTGTGCTGCTTAGGACTGTACTCAAATAATGAACTGTCAAACAAGCAAAAGAAAACAGGAAAAACTGAATAGAAAACATGGACTGAGCGAAGCTACGAAAGGGCTGCGAGGTGACGTACACTAAAGAAGTGTAAAAAAAAGAAACTTGATGTGTTGCTCCAATTATCATTTCGTAATCTTTCTTTGTAATCTTAGAGGGGCAGCTGGGTTTCTGGTTTAAAACCAAAACATACAGAAAAGAAGAAAACAGAGCGAAGAAAGTGAAAGGAGTTAGTTCCGGTCTGCTTCTGAACGAATCTTCTGCACAGCAACTATGCGTGCTCTGCTCAAATCGCCTCGTCTCGTAACCTCGTCCGTGGCGGGTGCGGCAGCAGGTCTGCCTACGGTACTCCGGAAATCGAGCGCGTCGCTTCGCTTTCTACAGTAATGGGAGACACCTAACGTAACGCACCCTGGCTTCGGATTTCCCGTCCGGGTGTACCAAACTTTCTACCCCTACGGGATCGATGATTTGGTACCAGATTTGTTCGGGAAGGGTAAAGCGCTGATTTGTTCATCGGCTAGCCACTCTAAGTCATTGTATGGCTAAATACACTGTCGAGACGCATCTACGACATCCCGTAGAAGTAGAATGCGTGGTGCATTCCAGAAGGGTTGAGTAGCCGTTCTTTATCCTTTACCTTTTGTTTTTTTCACAGTATGGTTCTTTAGAGCGGCTTGCGCCTTAACTCACCTGGCGCACTTTGTCTTTCTGACTTTTCCGCTGTGACACCTCTGAAATGCTTCTCCGTAGCAGAGGTCCATTGCAGGATTCCGTGTAGACTATCGTCAGCCATGCATCTGAGCTGGATCATTCTAACTCTATGGACTATCGCTGTTTTTTGCATGGACACTATCGTCGCTGATGCGACAGGAATTGGAAGCGCCGACAGCGTGGTCGTTGAACGACTGAAAAGGGAACTTGCTGGGTAAGTACAGTTCGGTTAGGCGGTAGCACGTTTGAACTATCAGTTAAAGACATCGTTCATAAATGGGATCACTGGGTGTAGTGTTCAGTAATCAGAATCATAATTTGCCCTCTTGAAGATTATGATCTGGCTGGTATACCGCTGAATTTGGTAATTTGCCGAAGCATTAAACTCTCGTTTGTTGAGTAGCCATGCAGCTGGGGAAACCTCTTGAAACGTCAAGTTCCACCTTTCCAAGCAAGCGAATTCCGGCACACAGTTATGGGAGTGGGGGTCAAAAATAAACCTGGACACATAATTTTAGATACTCATTGGTAGTGAAAGGTGCTCTGCGGGGTGGGCTTATATTGGACTGTGGTTGCTGTTCAACGCTTGAGGTATCTGATCGCTCTGCCGAAGCCGCGCGCAGAAACCGAGAAAAACAGATAGCTAAAGGCGACACACTACACCAGCTCACAGCATAAGCAATCAGAGGCAAAATTCATGCTTAAGTAAATGGTAACTATTTACTGAATTGTCTGTGCGCGTTTAGCAGCAGTGTGAAACTATGGTCCTAATAGAACACTTACTGTTCCTGTACCTGACTCAACGAATGTTTCAGACAGCGCGAAAAACGGAAAAGCGACAAGCATCGCCCACGTCCTCCGGGCGGAGGAGGTCGCCCACCTTATGGCGGAGGAGGACGACCTCCTTATGGCGGAGGAGGACGTCCTCCATTTGGAGGTGGACTGGGCCGTCCACCTTTCGGCGGCGGCCGGCCGCCATACTACGGCTAGACGAGGTGCGAAGGAGAAGAGCACTGATTACTAATCTAATGTGTCTGACATGCTTTTCGAAATAAAGCTTTCTCTTCTTAATTGTTGAGCTTAGCTTACACGGAATTTGGCCTCAATCAACCGGGCCACTTCAGATTAAGGCACCCAAGCGATAAGCGTGGATAAATGAATTCTATAGTGGATGGGAACCTGCTGACTGTGAGATGGGCTACAAGTAGTGCAAGTAGGTACGAATGTCTTAAGCAGCACTGTCTGACTTGTCTGATTTTCGCTTTGGTTTCCAATTAAGATAACCAATAGAAGCTAAAGAAAGGTTGTCACAGCAGCGTGTATCCATAGCGTTGATGCACGTTTCACCGTTTGAAACACCGAAACAGGCTTACCTTCGTTGTTTTCCGTCAACTCTTATTTGTCAGTGGTCTAAGCGACGTAATCGAAGACGTATGCTGTAGAAACGCTTTCTCTAAGAGTCTCCCTTTCGTTAGACAAAACCAAACCAAGAGCGGGCTATTTATGTTACCATTTGAGTAGATTATTCATTTATTCTTTCTCACTAGGAAAGTGAATCAGCTATTGTTCATCCTAAGGAGGAGATTGCTAATATGTCCGTAAGTCAAATTATGAATGCTATGATTGAAAGAAACAAAGATGCAGTCATCGCCATATTTATTGAGGGCCTGATGAGAAAGCTGCCCAGGAATTATCTGAAGCAGTGGAAGCAGAGAAACGTGGTCGAAGTCTGGTGTTATCCAGGTTTCCAGAACCTTGGGGTCGAATGTAGACCAGTTGAGGTTTACCGCATGGATAGGCTCAACAATACCAATGCTCGGCTGGTAAAGTTGGTCTTACCCCCGCGATCTCATTGGACCACCACGCTCGCTAACGCATTTAAGCTGCGCTCCCTCCTGTATTGCGAATGTATTCATTCGCAAAAGTCTAACGGCAGCTGAGACGAAGCAAGAAATCGACATGAGGCAGGAATGTAGCGAGTGCAATAAGGCATTAAAACGGCACGCCTGGGTGGTTACCAGGGTGAGATTAGGCATGTGGAGGGACCTGCCAAGGGCTCGTATTCCGAGAAAAGCCTAATTCATCACGGACCACTTTATGACATAAAATGCTTTTTTTAATGTTCGTAGCGTTGTTAATAAAATAGATGACTCACATTTGTTTCTGAGGGTTTATGAACGCGAATTAGTATTCATGACTGAAACATGGTTATCTACCAAATTTTCTAATTCTGAACTTGTTGATAACCTCCTATATAGGGTGTTTCGAACTGATCGTAAAGGCTGGTGACGTGTGCTGCTTAGCAAAAGACGCAGTCTACGTAATTACTGTCTTTCCCTCATCCTGCCTCAACTCGGATCTGGCATGCCTCGAAGTGTTTGAGAAGGATTGTTTCTTACCACTCAGATTTGTTTTGATATATAAGCCACCCAACTCATGTACCAGATATGATGAAAACCTGATTGATTCTTTGGAAAGCCTTTGCGTTTTAGAAAACCACACAGTCGTGCTTGGAAATTTCAATCTCGATATCGACTGGCATTTGACAAGAGCGAGAAATTTGGCTGCAAACAAATTTATAGAACTTTTCCATTGCCTTGGATTAACCCAGCAAGTCACAGAACCTACGCGCAACCACTCAGTTTTGAACATACTGAGGTTCACTCCAGTTGTTAATAATATTTCAATGCATCCACCCTTTGCACTATCTGATCATAACAGCTTAACTTTTGAAATCCAAATTTCACCACATAAAGTCGTGCGTGTCCCCTTACCAAATTTTATTAAGGCCGATTATCCATCGCTGTCAGCCTACTTTAATTCTGTTGCTGGTGGAATGTATTTCAAGCTTACAGTTCCGTGGATGACGTTTATAAGGGATTTTTTTGACATTGTCCGGATTGGCTTGTACAAATACGTGCCAGTGGAATTCAAAAAGACGAGAAAGCCGAATTATCCAAGATATATTATGAATCTCTTGGCTCAAAAAGATCGACTCTTCAGATCAGTTTTAACAAATCCGCTGTCCCGGATCGAGTTCAAAAAAGTGTGCTCCAAACTCCAAACTTGATAATCATTCAAAGAGATTCCTAGAATATAAAGCGAAGAAAGCTGCAATGAACTCGCTCGAACACAAACAAGCTTTTCAGTTTGATAAGGAATAAGATTAGACCTCAGTTAAGTTTACCAGCACTTCGTGATGAAAACGGGAATAAGTGCTTAGCTCCTTCCCAAAAAAGCAGAAACGCTTGCTTTTTACTTTGCCTCTGTGTTTACTTCAGAGGATAAGTCATCCTTTGCTAAAACCCCCCTGCCGATGTCGACCTAAGTGATAACAATGACTGGTTACACTGGAACTACGTTTCCAAAATAATGTTCAGCCTTAATGATGTGCTAAATGTTCTGAAGTCTCTGGAGCCTTCCACCTCCCTAACATCAGATGGTATTACGCAGGTTATTTAACAGAAAATGTGCGCACTGTTTATGTAGACAACTTTTTTGATTTTTAATGTTTCATTATTGTTCATCGAAATTCCTTTTATATCTCGATTGTTACTGCTATTCCTAAGACGAATGAGTCTATTTTGGTATCATCATTTCGTCCTATTAGTATTACACCTACCATAGGAAAATAATAGAGAAAGTTGTTAAAGACAGGCTTTCGGAATGTTTTATAAAAACTTTTTAATACCTACACAGCAGCAGTAATGGCAGTTCATTTAATATTATACACTTCGACTCATGCAAAGCGTTCGACAAAGTCAACCATAGAAAACGTATTCGAAAACTTTACAGTTTGGGTATAATGGGACCACTGCTGAGCTGGCTTCAGTCATATTTGACGGAAAGAAACATGTGCGTTAAGGTAGAGAACGCCTTTTCTGGCTTACACTCCTGCCCGAGCGGTGTTCCACAAGGAGGTGCACTTCCCCCTCTTTTATTCCTAGCTTACACTCATGATCTGCCAGCCCAGTCAGATTCCCATCCTCTCGTCAAGATTCAGATTTATGCTGGGCTTCAAAGTAAAATAGAAAAAGTCCAGCGAACTTTTACAAAGATTCTAATGTATAGATGTCTTCCTGCCCCTAATTACCCTTGCACCATGCTAAGTTACAAAAAGAGATTGGAATTCCTCAAGCTTGACAGTCTACTATTCCGTCGAGTGTTTAGCAATCAAGTGTTTGCCTTCATAATTGTCAAAGGAGAGTTCAAATTGAGGCCTAGTAAGTACTGGATTTTTAGGACATGTAGGGCGCGCAACACTGCTATTGATACACAATACTAAACCAATAAGGAATAGTAGCACAAAAATGTTTAATAACTTTTTGTAGATTAACTAGATGGCTTCAGGTGCTTCCAGTGCGTGCAGCTGAATCGCCGGACAGCTCGACTTTTAGAGCAAGATTGAAGCGAATCGATCTGCTTTCTGCTTTAAAGATTAAGGATTTTAATTGAATATTCATATGCTGCAGGTTAAATTCAAACATTGCTTTTGCAGACAAGTTGGAACGGTTTCAGTGGTTCTGTCTCTTAAGTAGATGGCAATTTCATGGACCACCATCAGCAATTACGCACTTGCTGTTTTGGTGGCTTTACAAATCTACTTTACTGTACTCTTGGGGTCTTAGGGAAAGTTGTGTTCAGAAATATCGCTGTTATGTTATGCTCTTAAGCTGTTACGGTATAATTAGCAGCAAGCTGATTCTAACTTAGGTTTGTAATTAAATTCAATTGGATCATTAGGGAGTCCTCAGGTTTTCCATGGATTCAAGAGTACCAGGACTTAAAATTAATATAATCTAGACATGCTATCCTCAGTTTAGCTAAGTTATTCTCAAGGACGTTTAGTGCTAAAGTCCTGTTAATCTAATATATTAAATAATTTTTTATTAAATTATATTATCCTATTTTTAGTTCGTTACGCTTCCTATGGCAGCTGTCTACCTGGCGTTGCTGAATCTTCTTGGCTTATGAACTATTTGGAACCTTTGTGCTAAGTGAATTACGTACGGCGTTTCATAGGGCTACAGGTGTCGTGTTCCAATATATTCTATAGTCCGCTTGGGATTGTTAACATACTGCTGGAAGTCTCTTCTATTGGGCTGTCTAGGAAACACGTTCTTCTTTGGCCCTCGCCGACATGCGCGCTGCTCATAAGGGTTGGTTTATCTAAAGTAAAACCAGCAGTCTACAAACGTCTAACGGTAGCCTTAAATTCACTGTCAGGTCTTTCAAAAATTAGGTTTTTTTAACACATCCATCCTTCCGCACTAGGCACCTCCGAGTCACCTCTTTTTTCTCGCCTTTGGAGTTTGTTGTCAGTGTTTATTGTACTGATAGGTAGACGACGCTTGTATCCATGGAAAATCTGCCTCCTAGATTAGCTTTAGAATGTTCTTTTGTTGTTTTCTTATACGGCGCGTCTTATGAGGTATTCAATGAATAAATAAATAAACAGTTAATGCAAATTGCAAGAAAAGAATCGAAGTCAACAATTATTAGATGTGACAATTGTTGACATGTTCTTATTAAAAATGTAACAATTGTAGCAACTAACAATGGCGAGGTTTCAAGAAGAGAGAACTTGCGAGCTACTTGGAAAAGTATGTTAGCAATTAACTTCATTCATTTGTTTTTACACGACTATGTTGGTACGCTAGATTTTGAACAGAAATACTACACAATTTACATTTGGAACAATTGGTCTTGCAAGGTGTTTCAGTTGCCTACAATTGTGGCAGAGCTTATTTTTAGCTACAAGTGGCTAGCTCTTCGAATGGTACCGTCCGACATTGGTAAGACTCGTGGTTGGTACGGCGGTAATAAACACATGTGATCATGTTGGGCGTGCTAACGACCCTCCTTTCTAGCAGGTTTTTTTAAAATTGGATTTTCATCCTTATTGGTTGCTTTCTATGATTGTCCTATGTATTCCTGCTTGCTTATGATTTCTTTCAGGGTCTTATTGAAATGTGCTCCACCATTATTCCAAATGCTGCTTGCGATTGCAGCTTTGTCGCACTTCGCTAGCGTCTTTCCATGAACGTTATTTGTAATGATAACAGATTCGCATTTCCTGAATATTTTACTCAATACTCAACTTGACCGACTTGATTAGCTGCATCATCGTCTCATCTAGAAGCTTGCTTTTAGCTGATGTCTGATTTTACTGATATACTCATTGATTTTACTGATATATTTCTTCGGTGCAGTACTGATCGTGCTCACCCTGATAGCTTTACATGTGCCTGTACCACGTGTCTCAATGAAACGAAAGATGTTGTTGCATCTGTGAGTTGTACTTCTTCGACTTTCCTGTAGAGTTGTTGCACTTTCACTCCTTCTCTGACCCACTTTTTCTTCAGCCAGTGGATCACCATTTCGTAGTTCTCTTCAGAGAACTGAAATCCACGGAGGGTTGTTTTAGCTTCCAAGTGATCGTGCTCATGGTCAGCAAATAGGCGACCTTCTGCAGAGGAGAAAAGCTGCTCAAGGACATTAAATGGAATAGCCCCAGTAGGTGATCCATTCTTCGAGTCTACCGGATAAGATTGGTGTCTGTATTTGCAATCTTGTCAATGGAAGTTCTTTTTACAATTTTCTTCCGCTTCTTAGTTCGTTTTTCGCATCTTCGGTTGTTATTGCATTTTCCTTTCCTTTCAGGTTTGCCTCTTATAGGCTTTCTTGCGACTCGATCTTCTTTTCTTACATGCTACGATTAGTTCTTTGACTTCTCCAACAGTGTCCCATGTGCTGGCGATATAGTCTCCGCAAGTCCTTAGGTCGGGAACTTTTACCTCTTCAGGTAGATTGTCGAAATAATTTGCCAATTTCTGGGCCACGGCTCCCACCACTCCATTTCTTCTTTTATTGTTGCTATTTTAAGCGATAGTTCGTGTTGCTTCACTTTTACCAGCGTCGTTTTTGTTTTCCTTTCACAGCCCTAGTTTATACTTGTGCCACCCCTTGGCGCGCCATCATGATCGCCATATGATTTTTCGCGTCACCCGGTCGATACCTATTCTGACCATGGTGCTGCGCGGCGCAGCGGTGCAAGAACTCAGGCTTAGGCTATCACCGACCGAATAGCTAGTGACATTACTTTTTGATAGTTTGATCTACCTTGGGAACTACAGTTTGAAAATTGAATGAAGAACCATCCTTACACCTTTCATAAGTACACAGTTAACTTGAAGCAATCGAAAAGCACAACAGATGGTTTTTGAGCTCTTCAATTTTTTTGACCCTTCAAAATTTTCTTTTCATCTTTTCTTATATTCTTCTTTAAAGTCTTTTCAAGGGATCTTAGAATCCCGGCGAACTTCTATTCCCAAAGAGAAGTACTCGAATTCTAACTTTTTAAAATACAAGCCGTAATGGCTAATGCACCGTGTCAGAAAACTTCGAAATTTTTTCTCGATATTCCCTTCCATGCGGTTTCGAAAGATCCGATTCGGTGCGGTCCGCTCTCTTCGTGTGGGAACCACATGGTACAGTTTCTGCCCCGAACTGCGAACTGTGTAGCTACCCTCTCAACACTATCGCTGTGACCAGTCTCTGGAGCGACTCGGAGGTATGCCAGATGCCTATGTGTTAGCTTTGGCGCGCCTTTGCTCGAAGTGCGTATTTTCCGATCTCTATGCTGCCCTACTCTAAGTCCGTAATCACGGACATTTTAGTCCGTAAGAACTACCTGCCTTTGTTTTTCTTTTTTCATTTGTTTCTTCCTTAGGGTAAAAACTAAACAAACTAGGATTGTTTCTATTTTCTTGGTTTTTGTTTAGGGTTAAAAACTCAACAAACCGAATTGGGCATGCTAGTCGTGGCAAGTAGGGAACGAGGAAAACCTCAACTAATAGTTTCTGACAACGCCACAGATTTTAAATTGTTGACGGAATATTAACTTCTTTTTATATTAACGTCGAAACTGATGACAATTTCGTACAATACTTTTTCGCAAACGAGACAATACAATGGAAATTTATAACACTGCCATCACCGTGGAAAGGTTGGTTTTATTACGCCTAGGTAACGTGATGAAATCTATGCTCCACCAAGCACTAGGGCGCAGGAACCTCGAAGACAACGTTTCGCAACAATCGTCACTGAATGCGAATCTCCTAGTGTAATCGCGTCACCCAACCACAGCACCGACCCCGTGGTGCGAGATTACGGTAGGTGTTCCGGACGCTCCTGCAACCCTGTGCTTCGCGTTAGCGACATGCACCAGTTAAAACACCAGTCTACTAGAGCAAAGGCACACATAACTTACGAATAGGGTGACAGAGGTCAACCGATATTAGCGAGGGTCTATTTAGATAGCTCGCTGCTGCTGCTTAAATATGGTGAAGCTAACCCCAAACCTCCGAGAAGTTATATATTAACGTAATAGAATGACGGAACTCGAAAACTCTATAGAATATGTAAATTTTCATTGTTTAGAATTAAATGGCTGCAAAACTAATGGACTTTTAGATCCTAGTTTTCAATTCAAAATAATAAGTACCTTTTCTTACTAAGGTCAGCTAACTATCGAACATAGAACTTGTTTAACACCTCAAAAATTATTGATCCTTGACATCTCCAGCGCGCACACAAGGCTGCCGTAGACGCCGGAGAACAATGGTTTATTGGAGAACATATAGCACAACAAACATGGGTAGACAATTTTCCACGTATCGTACGTTGCGCAATTGTAATCAATACACGATGAAAAACGCGATACGCTACAGCAGCAATACACTACAACAGCATTACACACCTCCCCTTTTAAGATACCACTGGTATCTCTTCTGACGTGGATCCAACTCAAGATGGCGTGACGGTCGTCTATGACGTTGCGATCGTCGTTGTAGTGTTGTGGTGGTCGAAGCACTCGATGTCGAACCTTCGCCTTCGTTTCAATTATTGAAAGAAATGACAGATCGAGAGCGTCTAGGAGTGGGTTTGCTACTAAGCAATGGTCTTCGTATGGGCTGGTTTAAGTATCGAGTCTACACGTAGCTTCCACAACGAACACAGTAGGTAGCATTGCTGATTCTGCACAAGATAATATCAGGTGTCCAGGTGTGTTTCTATCCTCGATAGTCCTTGGCAAAGGCAGCATCGTGCACTTCGAAAGAACGGCGTCGTACACCATGATAGCGACTGAACTGTGTTTCCATCTTGTCGCGGCTTCCAGCGTCAGCAGTCGGAGTCATCAGGTTGAACTCAATTCTTATTCGGCGTGCGAGGAAGCTTTCTGCAGGCGGCAGGTGGTGGGAGCAAGATGGGCATGCAGTCGAACGGTATTCAATCAGGAAAGTTTAATGAGCTTCTCCTGTCGGCTCCTCCACTTCTAACCACGACAGTCCATTTTGGGTAAAAAGCACTTTGGACGCTTTACGATCACTAAAGTGTTTGACGAGAAAAGTAGACAGTTGACGAAAACCTTACCTCTCACAGGTCTTTGGTACCTGACGTGTAGGCTTAAATGTACCAAAGACCTGTGAACAAAAACGACGCTGGTAAAAGTGAAGCAACACGAACTATCGCTTAA
>OX377202.1:34179452-34241746 GCA_947396885.1 Heligmosomoides polygyrus polygyrus
CAACAGTGTCCCATGTGCTTGCGATATAGTCTCCGCAAGTCCTTAGGTTGGGAACTTTTACCTCTTCAGGTAGATTGTCGAACTCCTTTGCCAATTTCTGGGCCACGGCTCCCACCACTCCTTTTCTTCTTTTATTGTTGCTATTTTAAGCGATAGTTCGTGTTGCTTCACTTTTACCAGCGTCGTTTTTGTTTTCCTTTCACACTTTATGAGCATTTCCTAGTCCCTATTGGCCGACTCAAACAACTTACCTAGATAGTTCCCGCCTTAGCCCTAGTTTATACTTGTGCCACCCCTCGGCGCGCCATCATGATCGCCATATGATTTTTCGCGTCACCCGGTCGATGCCTATTCTGACCATGGTGCTGCGCGGCGCAGCGGTGCAAGAACTCAGGCTTAGGCTATCACCGACCGAATAGCTAGTGACATTACTTTTTGATAGTTTGATCTACCTTGGGAACTACAGTTTGAAAATTGAATGAAGAACGATCCTTACACCTTTCAAAAGTACACAGTTAACTTGAAGCAGTCGAAAAGCACAACAGATGGTTTTTGAGCTCTTCAATTTTTTGACCCTTCAAAATTTTCTTTTCATCTTTTCTTATATTCTTCTTTAAAGTCTTTTCAAGGGATCCGGGCGAACTTCTATTCCCAAAGAGAAGTACTCGAATTCTAACTTTTTGAAATACAAGCCGTAATGGCTAATGCACCGTGTCAGAAAACTTCGAAATTTTTTCTCGATATTCCCTTCCATGCGGTTTCGAAAGATCCGATTCGGTGCGGTCCGCTCTCTTCGTGTGGGAACCACATGGTACAGTTTCTGCCCCGAACTGCGAACTGCGTAGCTACCCTCTCAACACTATCGCTGTGACCAGTCTCTGGAGCGACTCGGAGGTATGCCAGATGCCTATGTGTTAGCTTTGGCGCGCCTTTGCTCGAAGTGCGTATTTTCCGATCTCTATGCTGCCCTACTCTAAGTCCGTAATCACGGACATTTTAGTCCGTAAGAACTACCTGCCTTTGTTTTTCTTTTTTCATTTGTTTCTTCCTTAGGGTAAAAACTAAACAAACTAGGATTGTTTCTATTTTTTCTTGGTTTTTGTTTAGGGTTAAAAACTCAACAAACCAAATTGGGCACGCTAGTCGTGGCAAGGAGGGAACGAGGAAAACTTCAACTAATAGTTTCTGACAACGCCACAGATTTTAAATTGTTGACGGAATATTAACTTCTTTTTACATTAACGTCGAAACTGATGACAATTTCGTACAATACTTTTTCGCAAACGAGACAATACAATGGAAATTTATAACACTGCCATCACCGTGGAAAGGTTGGTTTTATTACGCCTAGGTAACGTGATGAAATCTATGCTCCACCAAGCACTAGGGCGCAGGAACCTCGAAGACAACGTTTCGCAACAATCGTCACTGAATGCGAATCTGTTCTGGAGGCTGCCGTAGACGCCGGAGAACAATGGTTTATTGGAGAACATACAGCACAACAAACATGGGTAGACAATTTCCACGTATCGTACGTTGCGCAACTGTAATCAATACACGATGAAACACGCGATACGCTACAGCAGCAATACACTACAACAGCAATACACACCTCCCCTTTCAAGATACCACTGGTATCTCTTCTGACGTGGATCCAACTCAAGACGGCGTGACGGTCGTCTATGACGTTGCGATCGTCGTTGTAGTGTTGTGGTGGTCGAAGCACTCGATGTCGAACCTTCGCCTTCGTTTCGATTATTGAAAGAAATGACCGATCGAGAGCGTCTAGGAGTGGGTTTGCTACTAAGCAATGGTCTTCGGTATGGGCTGGTTTAAGTATCGAGTCTACACGTAGCTTCCACAACGAACACAGTAGGTAGCATTGCTGATTCTGCACAAGATAATATCAGGTGTCCAGGTGTGTTTCTATCCTCGATAGTCCTTGGCAAAGGCAGCATCGTGCACTTCGAAAGAACGGCGTCGTACACCATGATATCGACTGAACTGTTTCCATCTTGTCGCGGCTTCCAGCGTCAGCAGTCGGAGTCATCAGGTTGAACTCAATTCTTATTCGGCGTGCGAGGAAGCTTTCTGCAGGCGGCAGGTGGTGGGAGCAAGATGGGCATGGAGTCGAACGGTATTCAATCAGGAAAGTTTACTGAGCTTCTCCTGTCGGCTCCTCCACTTCTAACCACGACAGTCCATTTTGGGTAAAAAGCACTTTGGACGCTTTACGATCACTAAAGTGTTTGACGAGAAAAGTAGACAGTTGACGAAAACTTTACCTCTCACAGGTCTTTGGTACATTTAAGTCTACACGTCAGGCACATGTAAAGTTCTGTCATGTCAAGCCTCTTATGTAAAGGACCAGCAACGTAGCAAAAAAAGAAGTGACTTCAATCAACACGTATGAGGGAAAGAAGGGCCGATATTCGCAAACCATAGTGAAAACACCTGAAGAACATCGCACTTATGGCTAAACAGCGGTGGGTAGCGACGAGTTGTCTGCCACTAATGAAAGACTTTCCCACAGTATTTAGGCGGTCGTTGCAGGACCACACGAGTACTATCTGACCCACGATAAAGTGTTCTTCTATATGACAAAACAGTTTAGTTTATTTAGTTTGTACTCTATGATCTGTTGTCTTAAGAGAGCTGATACAACGGCAACGTCTGGGTAATTTATCAAAGAAGATAGAATATCTTTCAATAAGAATATTTACATCGTCTCAAGTGCGAATCATAAGATTAAAATTTGCAAAATTATTGAACAAAAATTAACCATTCCTAAGTACTACGGTTATGGATCGCAATGGAATTAAACGGACAAGCTATCAAATAAGAGCATAATGCGAGTGTGAAAGCAGAAATTTGTGTTGAAAATATGTCCTGCTCCAGTAAATGTTGAGTTCCTACGTACATGAGCGGCAACTTCAAATACCACGCTATTAAGTTCAATTTCTGACTTCGGTAGGATACAGTCGCTAGATGTGAAAGAGTTACTAGGTGAACCCCTTACTAGACCGGTACAGTAACTGTGGCAGGAGATCGTAGGCATCGGCGCTTCCCTAATGATCGACCAGTGTTGTTTTATTGCTCTGCCACCTTGAGTTTGTCGTCCGCACGAACGCACTGTCATTGACCTCAGTGGAACCGACCTCGTTTACGTCGTCAAATACTCGGACGGACCTTTAGCTTGAGCCCAAGCATCGCCAAACGATCGCAACAAGCTTGCGCTTGTCGCTCGAGTTCGGTCTTCCCTTCGCTTGCAAGCATTACGTTATCTGCATACAGCAGCGTCAAGAGGGAAGGCTTCTGAAGCTCTCTCGAAATAGCATCCGTTACGATAATGAAAAGGAGCGGAGAAAGCGCACAGCCTTAGTGAACACCGGCGGAGATAGGAATTTCCGCCGATGTGCCGGCTGGCGCTCGCACTCTACTCTTTGGGCAAAAGTATGCGCACCCACTCCAGAAGCTCTTCGGGAACGCCATGCTATTCTAAGGCATACTATATGACCTCACGAGGTACACGATCAAACCTCTACGTCGAGAAAAGAAGCATGCAGCGGTTTCTGCTTTTCGCGATGTCTCTCTACCAGAAGACGAACAGCATGTATGGCATCAATGGTGCCACAGCACGCTACGAAGCCACATTGGCGGAAAGCTGAGCGATATTGCGAATACGTCCATCTACAATTCGCTTCAAGATTTTTATGCTGTGCGAGTGCAAGCGAATTGGACGGTAATTCGTGAGTCCGCAGGACTGCCGTTTTCTTCCAAATTGAGATCGTTGTGCTTTCCTTCCAACTACCAGGCACTTTCTTCTCCGCAAAAACCTGGATCCGTATTCATGAAGGACTTGCAGCAATTTAACAGAAAAAAATTACAGGCGAAGTCCCTGATAGTGCGGCTTATCAAGCGATATGATGAGCGGTAAGCCGCGTTATCTGAGTGTGAATTCTCTGTTAAAGTTATGAACGTCATTGATGAATCCGACCCCTGGTTGAAAAATTTTGTTAGCCACTCAGCAGGGTTCCAGCACCTCAACTTCCATAGGTCGGCCGTATGTCGTCAGGAGCCGTTGGTTTGCCTGGCTTCATCTTCCTTAAAGCCGCTTCCGTCTCCTCCACAGTGATTTTCTGAACAGTAATGTGCGCAAGAGGGACTCTACTGTCGAGATTTCCTTGAAGTAGTCATGCCATCGTCTCATAGCCCTTTTGGGTTCGTCAGTAGATGTTCGTTCTTACTGTTGACGCCTAAGATTTCCCGATGCCCGTGTTTTGACGATGGCGTGCTTAGGCAGGTCGGAAAACATTTCGTTCACCATCGCGCGTCTCACACGTCTCCACAATAAGCGGCTTTTGCAACGTCTACGGCCTTCTTGGCCGCTATCTTCGCGTCTTGGTAGATACATACACCAATTTTTCGCAGTCTCGCCGGGGAACGCGTGATAATGATAGCCTTTTCTTCTCTTGGACTTTTGCTCTTACGTCGGTGATCCACAGCCATGCCTGCTTCTCGATCTTGTGGCGTTCAGAATTAGTCATGCCTAATTCAGAAAAAGCAGCTGGTAAAATCGTGTCGGTGGTATCCTTCAACGTTTCATCGACGGTTGTTACCGTCGGTAACCGAATACGAGAAACAGAAGCTGCGGGCTTTCATTTCAACCGCTACCACTAGATTCTCGGTGTATCGAATCGATCGACACGCCTCAGCCTCGGAGGGGCGAGCTTAAGAGTGCTTATCAGCGGTCGGTGCAGTGTGGCTCCTACGGCATCGCCCTCTGTGACCAGCCTTCGACCGCGGTGCTTAATAAGAATGAAGTCGATCTGTGTCGTACCATTCTTGCTATAGAAAGACACGAGATGGGAATCACGTTTTCGGAATACGGTGCTCGCAATGATGAGGTTATGCGAGTCAGCATACTCAAGGATTCGCTCACCATCAGCGTTACGTGCTCCATATCGAGAACCGACATGACAGCAGTAGTCATCTTTTGGAGTACCAACATGACCGCTGAGGCCACCTGCGATAACGACGGCGTCTTCTGAAGCTAGCTCTGCTGCCTTTCATTAAACACGGCTCAAAACTCATCTCAGAGCAGCCTGACTGTGGGGCGTACGTAGAGATTACATGATACATACGCTCTTCAGCAGCGACTACGATCTTTATCAAGCGGTCATTATAACGTTTCACGCTTATAATCGCTTCTCAGATACGTTCGGAGACGATTGTACCAACTCCTCTGGTGCTCCTGGGACATCCACATAGAACGGCCTTGAAGCCACGTTTTGAGTCCCTTGACTTGCTGGAGGACTACCTTGTCTCCAGCACCGCGCAGAAATCAACTCTGCTACGCTCCAGTGCTTCAACCAACTCGCACGAGCGACCCGTCAACGTACATTCAGCGTAGCTACGAGGGTCTTACTCACGTTTGGGGACTTTCATACCAGCTCAGTTGCCTCCTCCCTCCCCGATGCCGTTCTCGCATCAGGGAGCCCCAGATACTCTTCACATTCGTCGGGCTCTGCGAGTGCGCGTCTGCTGCTCCGGACGCCGTAGCATTATCTCGACGCCCACATAACGTCATCAACCGTATGATGTGACATAGGATCTACATAGGCCGGCCTGTCATAAGGACCTGTCGCCTATAACCGCGTCTAGCCTAGCTCGCGGAAACGACAGTTTACAGTGGCACCACGTGGAGAAACGGACGTCGTCACCTCGGTGTCTAAATCGTGATGTAGTCTTGAAATAAAGTTTTCTATGTTTTCGTAACCATTATTGGATCAATCAGAAACGGTAGGTCATGCCCTCACTTCGGGTCTTATGTGCACGAATTTCCGACCGAGGGCAGGAGTACGAACATCCATTGAAAGTATTTCATGGAACAACACAGAAGTGTCCAGATTTGAAGTCGACATGTGCCCGCAGTACGAAGTATCCCCACTGTTTTTGCGATTGTAAGTATGATGGCGTGTTTAAGCAAAAAAATATAAAACCTTGCGGCTTCCTAATGCTGAGATTGTCCGTAATATGGGTGCATTATATGTCATGAAACACTTTTTGTTTGTTTGGTAGTAGAAACACATCTTAAAACTTTGCTACCATAGAATTCACAATTTCTTGAGAACTCACCCGTCCACATTTTATCTGGAAGCCATCATTTTGTTTATTCGCAATCATTATTAAGTCTTTGACGTCATGACTCCAGAAAATGTGACTCCGCTAAAAACAGACGAGCAGAAGAGTAGAGGCCAGGGTCAAACGTGGGGTTCGATTTTTGCTGGAAATTTACGACCCCCCTCAGAAGCGGACTTCGTACGATCCCCTCCCTATCTCTTCCACTGTTCTATTTCTTGTATTTCTTGATTTTTTTCAAGGTTTCTTGTGCATTTCGAACTCTTTAATAGATTCTTTGTTTCAGGTGCGACTTCGGCACTGGGGAGAACAATGAAACGAGTTCCCTGAACAATACATGTTTTGAAAACACAATAAAATTCTTTTAAATTTTGAATGCTATTTTTCGGCACTTCAAGTAAAGATTTTCTGGTAGCAGTCTTCCAATCATCACTGCTCAATTTATGCAGTTTTCTTTCAGGACGTCATGGACACGGAACATTCTTCTACCTGAAGGAGCAACGTTTGCATCTGACATTGTGCTTTTAAATTGTGTTATATAAAATTTTGAGTATTACTTTTGGACGACGACTTAAGTGCTTTCCTCACGAATTTTTTTTTGAAGCGTTCATCAAATCTATATGGAGCGGAAAAACGAAGGTTGGACGATGACTTCCCTATGGAAATAATGTTCTCCCATCCTAAGGAAGCATCATGAAAAACGAAAATGGAGCTACATAAGCCCAAGCTCTGTGCACGGTCGGAGCATAAAGTTGAACATTCACAAAAAGGTTCATAACTCGGTAAGTTTTTGAATTTCGAAGACTACTATAGCTTTTTGAAAATTGTAAGAAAATGCTTCACATCATTTAAGAACCATTTTCTAAAAAAGGGTCCCTCGCGCGCGGCTGACGGTTCAATTTTTGAGCGAAAAAATTGAAGTGACTCCTAAAAAATGCTCATAACGTAGTTTTTCGAAGTTTTCCAAAGTTTTTTAAAAATTCCGCTAGCTTTTCAGAAACTGGAAGAAAAGCGCTCTCTCGCAATATAAGAATCAATTTCCAAAAAAGGGATCTTTATGCGCGGCAGGGAGAGGGGCCAATTTTTGGTCCATTTCGCAAAAACACGTACCGAAAATCGAACCGCCCCCCCCCCCCCTCCCCGTCCCGCATGAAGATCCCTTTCTTGGAAATCAGTTCTTATATGGTTAGAGAGCATATTTGCTTCTTTTTTTGATGGTTAAGCGGGATTTTTGATTTTCGGAAAATTAGCCGAGATATGATCAATTTTCGGAAGTCGTGAACTGAATCTCGGATTGACCGTTCACCATCGTCATCGGAGTGATCTCACAAAAATATTCATAACTTGATTAAATTTCGAAGTTCGAGTACACCGCTAGCTTTTCTGAAAGCAGATGAAATGCGCATTCTTATTACGTAAAAACCGATCTTCAAAAGAAGAGTCTTCATGCGCAGCAGGGGCGTCCAATTTCTGGTCCATTTCGCAAAAATACGTACCGAAAATGGAACCGCCCCCTCCCCCACCCCGCATGAAAACCCCTTTCTTGGAAATCAGTTCTTATATGGTTAGAGAGCATATTTGCTCTATTTTTTGATGGCCAAACGGGATTTTTGACTTAGCCGAGATATGATCAATTTTCGGAAGTCGTGAACTGAATCCTTCACCATCGTCATCGGGATGATTTCACAAAAATTTTCATAACTCGGCCAATTTTTTTAAATACAAAAATTTTGCGCAACCATTGAAAAACGGAGAAAGTTTGCTTTTTTACCATATAAGAATCACTTTTCAAAAAAGGGGTCTTCATGCGGGGTGGGGGAATCGATTTTCGGTATGTGTTTTTGCGAATTGGGCCAGAAATTGGGCCCACTGCCGCGCGTGAAGACCCCTTTTTTGGAAATTGATTCTTATATGGCGAAAAAGCGCCTTTCTTCTAATTTATAAAAAGCTAGCAAAATTTTAAAAACACATTCGAAAAACTTTGAAAAACTTACCGAGTTATGAGCATTTTTGAGTAGTCACTTCAATTTTTTTCGCTCAAAAATTAAACCGTCCGCCGCGCATGAAGAGCCCTTTTTGAACATGGTTTTTACATGTTAGGAAAGCGTTTTTTTAGTTTTCGAAAAACTATCGTAGTCTTCTAAATTCGAAAAACTTACCGAGTAATGAACCTTTTTGTGAACGTTCAAGTTTATGCTCCGATGACGTTAGTGCAAAGTCAACCGGAAAACGATTCATCCTGTTCGATCCAGAAAATCATGATTTGTTCACTGTGCATTGATCAAGACTTGGAAATTTTTGTGGCAGATTTTTATTCACGTGGGTGATCTGCTTCGGCTAAAAAATAATTTTTTTCATGAAAAACGAGAATTTTGCTAACGAATCATATTGTCATCACAGCGGAAAAGCTTAGTTTTTACTGCATAGTAAACAAGACTTAAAATTTTATATGGCACAGTTCCAGTCACTGTCGTTCTTTCCTTCCGAAGGCAGAAAAGTTTTTTCCGCGAAGAGTCCATCCATCCTTCAATTGCGGTCGATCATGTCAGAGAACGCAGTAGCCGCACGCAAACTGCTATAACTCGGAGATCTTTGGGGCTTCTAAAAAATTCACAAAGCTTTAATAAATGTGGGTTTCATGTGTTAAAACGCAGGTTTTAAAACTAAGCATTTTACATGTGATTAGAATATGTGATTATTCCCTGTGATTTGGGTCGATATTTTCTTCGGCAAATGACGCTAAATCAAGATCATATAGAAGATCATTTCAGAAAACATACTTTTATCACTGTGGGTCAAACAGGCTTAAATTCTATAGGAGAATTCACTTTCAGGCGCTGTTTCCTGCAATAGAAAGAAAATTCTTCTCGAGGCAAGTCCGTCTATCGGTTGCCATTCCCTCATCGATTCGAAGAGTGCTTCAAAAATCTTGTAGGGAAAGTTCGTAGGCCGTCCTTAGTAATAGACGTTTAAAATGTATAGAGTGCAATTTGGGAAGTAGATGTCGATACTCTAGGTAGAAAACTCCATGTTCATGACCTCCTGGGAAAATCTGAAAAAATAAAAGCCTCTCATCGACTCTAAATCTGCGAACAGGAAAACTTTATTTTTCACTGTACAATACTTTTTTTGTTGATATTCAACCCTATTTTTTACTCCAGGAAACGCGAGTGCTTGTATGTATCCGCATGGTCGTAGCACCTGAAAAAAATAACCTATTAAAAGATACAAACACCTGAATTTAGAGAGAATCCTCTGCCAAAACCGAGTGAGAACGACCACCCCCCCCTCCAGACGACGCCACACTACGACCCCCTTCGATTCCCGAGCCTCAAGCTTGACCCTGGCAGAGGCTGGAGAAGAAGACGACTAAATCTTTGAGCCGTGACTGGTAAAACCTGGTAATTGGGAAACCACGTTTCTAGGGGTCAAGAAAAGATCTCATATAAACACAATCGACTTCTGAAGTGAAGTACGATTCTGAGTAAAGCACCTAACCATTGTCTAATTACCCATGCTTTTGCATCAATCGTTACTTCCGTTAACGCTTCTTGTATCTTCGACACCAGGACTGATACGCCTACATTCGTCTGGAAACGTGTGGAAAATCTTAGGAGACTGTCTAAGAAAAGGAACATTGTTCTCGATCGAGATGCAACATGGCTACACAAGTTCAAAGCATTAGCGCAACCTTAAAGACTTTTTTCAGTTAAAGGTATTCAAAGACTGTGTGCAAAATGCAACGCTTTATTTCTAGCTGCATAAGTTCACCTAAATGGAATATGCATTTATCATCATGTGAATATTGCGAAGCATTAGACAATTGCAAGGCGCGTTTGCAACGTAAAAACCAACGGAACAAACTTCGCAAACTGATTGAAAATTTCATGCTTTTCTCGTTTTCAAAATTATGCTTTGAAACCTTTGCTTTGGCATGGTGATACGCAAACAGTGGTGATATTTGGCATTTGGACTCCCTATATTATTACGTAGACTTTCGATGCGTTCGTACGGGAATATCACGAAGATAAATTCTTTATCTAAGCAAAATCGACTTTGAAATTGCACACATAACCACAATGTTTGTTTTTGCATGAAAGAGCTAGCCATGAGGCTTGCCAGGAGATGGACGGCCTCCTCCGGATGGTTTGCCTGGCGGTGGACGTCGCTGACGTTTTTGTCGATGCCTAAAATCTCGCAAAATAAATAAATAAATAAATGTAAGATAGAAAGAATGAACATGCACAAGTATCCTACTTTATTCTGTCTATATAAAAGGAGCAATTCTAGGCCGGGTCTTAGGTCGAAATGAGCAATCAGAAAATCTACCGACATTTTCGACATTTTGTAGAAAAAATCCAGCATTTGGTTTCTTGTCCCACACCAAGATGGTTTTCGGGCTAGACATTGCTACTACAAAGCAGCCATCAGCAGCTCAGAGGAGAATTTTCATTCTTTAACGAGAATCATTATAACTTGCACTGAATGCAAGGAGGAATACATTGGTGAGACGGGCAGACCAGTTTGGGCAAGGGTGAAGGAGCATGTGGACGGCTCAGCAGGTGCAAAGTCGCCACACTCTTGGGGGAGGACAAACTGCGAAATCATAGTGGCGCAGTGGTTGGAGTGGCGGTGACGATCCTGGCTCGCGAGGTCGACATCGCAGCGCCCAAGGCCCTGGAGGCGCTGTGGATTGCGTTCAAGAACCCCGCAATTGATAGGAAGAAGGAACGGGTGGCCGTAACCCAGGAATTGGCTCCATTTGCCGACCTCTGTGGGCTTGACCCGGGAGCGCGCCAGCCAGAAGGTCGCTGATCCGAAGGGAGGACCTCATTCATCCACATTTGTCTCCATATGAAGGGTGACCTAACAGCATTTCGGCTGTTTACATAAGGTCAGTTGGTCCGTTTTACTCACGGTGCGTCTGTTTCTCCCTTTAGCTTCTGAGATGGCTGAAACATGAAATGACTCTTGGAAATGTAATTTCTCTAACTCCCCTTGTCTTTTCCAGGCTGTGAAGAAGGCGTTTCGCAGACACATAAGCCGAATAACGTTCTATATCAATCTTGGCACGACAGTTCTACGACTATCGTCTCAACAGTTTTGTACCAACTTTTCGACCATGTAGGGACGGCAGGCTGGGATGGCCTGGGCGTGACCCGAATCATAGGCCTCTCGATTCATGGTGCATACGGCAGTCAGTGTCTCCTCCGTCTGCGCTACCAAACGCCTACATCGTTTCGTTTACCTTCTCTCTTTCTAAACAAGTAGAACGCAAAAAGTACCAATCATGGGAAAGAGAAGAATCAAGTAAATAGAGACAGAAACTGCCAAAGCTGTCCGCCTGTCGTATGCTGTAGTATTTTCTGCACCACATCCTATCTTTCATCCCTCACGAAGGGTATCCTTGGTATTTTGCTCATCCACTGGAAAAGTGCTGGTGCACTACATAGAGTTAGATGTCCTTCTGGAAATTTCCTTTGAAAAATTTGAACTAATGGGCAGTTATGGAGACATGAAAGTACCAGTTACAGCACGAAAATAGCTTTATCTAGTTATGTGATGCCCTCAATGTGGGTATTCTGAAATTGCGCAGATACATAGGAATTGTGCAGCTGTACTGACTTTTTAGGTTGTGCCGTTTAAACGCATACTTTCCTTCTGCGTAGTTTTCTCGAAGAGGAAACAAAAAAAAATAGAAAATGGCTTTATGCTTACCCAACGAGCTCTGCCTTGAGTCGATCTCCAAGCACATCGCCTAGGTTCTCGATAGCGGTGATTTCCGACGCACCGGTCCCCACAAAAATGGCAACAACGATGCAGAGAGCGAGCACGAAGCTGCTGAACTGCATCCTGCTGCTGTGTAGTCCTGCAATTCATTCATTGATTCAGAACCACCTGTACACGTGAGGCCGCTCTGGCTCCACGTAATGCAGTAGGACTACGTTCTCAGATGCATGGTTATTGGATAGCTCCTAATTAACACATTGACGACAACCATGTTTTGAGGCAGAAAGCCACGTAGGACGCGCGCGGTATGAACCAACGTTGGGATTTCTTTCGCGGCAACTTTTTTGTTTCGTATACTTTTTCCTTCTTGCATGAAGCCGTTAGTTAAGGTGCTTATTATTGCTCTTGTTTGGATTTTTGTTCAATTAGGAATGAGCTGCCTTCAGGACGAATCGTTGTATCTACCAGTACCTCTATATAACCGAGTGGATTATGATAAACTCAACTATTATCTTGGAAGTATTAATTGGTTTCAGGTTTTCAGTGGTTATACGGACATCAATGATATCTACTATCGGTTTTGTCTGATACTATATCAATTATTTGGTGAACTTGTTCCATTTCGATACAGAAAGGCACAACTACACCAGTACCCAACTCATATTAGGAACCTGTTCGCTCAAAAAAGTCGTCTTTTCTGTAGTCTAAGGAATCCATTAGCACACCCGTTATATAAGAAAGTATGCTCTGACATAAACCATCATATTAAAAGATACATAGCTTACCGAGAGCGTCGATTGCACGCGTTAAGTAAGAAGGCATTTTTCAATTATCTCAGAATGAAGGTTAAAGCCGCTTGTGATCTTCCAGTTCTAAAGGATGGGAATGGAGGTATTTTCAGGTCAAATCAGGACAAAGCCAGGGCGCTTGGTAATTATTTTTCCAGTGTTTTTAATTCTATTACATGTGATTACCCGTCGAGTGACAGATGCGGTGTTTTACATCTGCCATACCTGTCTGAATCCTATGCCAACATTTCAACAATTGACCCCTCAGAGATTCTGTGTGTTATGAAGAAGCTCAAACCCTCTCTATCGGCCACATATGATGGTATCCCTTTCGTAGATGTGCTCACACATTGCAATACCCACTAGCTATGATCTACAACACATCGTTGGCACTGGGACAAGTTCCAGACATTTGGAAAGACTCTTTGGTGACCCCAATTCCCAAAAACACAGATGCGTCGACATTATCTGACTTTAGACCTATCAGCATATGTTCGACAGCAAGCAAAATCTTGGAAAAAATTATAAGAGATAAACTTTGTTATTGGTTTTCGAGACATGATGTAATACCAAAAGAACAACATGGTTCCGTGTCAGCGGCATCAACTGAAACACTGCTTTCGGACTCTTTGTATGATAGGTTAACTGCAATAAATGATGGCAGATCGGTTGAAATCATTTTCTTCGATCTCTCCAAGGCGTTTGATAAGGTGCCGCACACTAAACTGCTGCGAAAACTTGAATACTTTGGCATAAGAGGTCAACTCTTAAAATGGTTATCATCATACTTGCGGGACCGGCACATGACAGTAAAGGTGGGTAATAGTTATTCTGATCGACATTCGTGTACTAGCGGAGTCCCTCAGGGTGAAGTGCTATCTCCCCTATTGTTTTTAGCCTATACTGCTGATGTACCGAAAACCCTAAAAGTTCATCCAAATTTGGAGGTTAAGATGTTTGCGGATGACATAAGAATTTACTATGCCTACCAGCCTTGTGACCAAAAGTTGGCTAACGACTATATTTCAGAATCTGTTCGGAAAATGATGGAATGGTCTGACAAGTGGGAAATTCCTGTTAACCTCAGTAAAACAGTTCATTTACATTTAGGTCCTCCTCCAATACCCAGATACAGTTTCAACAACTTTGTGCTAAGACAGGACGAATATGTTAGAGATCTGGGTGTTATGGTTGACTCTTCCTTAAAGTTCAGCAAGCATATAGAAACCGTTACCAGAAAGGCACTATCATCGCTTTTCCTAATTCTAAGGAATGTACAGTGCAACGACCCCCCTTTTCTGGTCAAATTGTATAAAATGTATGTATTACCACACTTAGAGTACGGCTCTACTATTTGGAATCCTTTCGTTAAGAAATACCTGCAGCAATTAGAAAAAGTTCAAAAAATTTTCACCAGAATAGTTTACTATAGAGCATTTCCCAAATTACCCGCGAACTTTACCATCCTACAGAGAATGGCTCCACTTTCTCGGCCTAAAAAGCCTGAAATACAGAAGGATTGTTAAAGATTTAGTATTTTCCTTTCGCATTTTTCGCATGGAAGTTAAATTGAGGGCCAGTAAATACTGGATATTTAGGCCAAGTCGTGGAAGAGCAACAGTTCTAGCAATACAGCACCGTAGATTTAACCGTCCTATCGAAAACATTGCATTTAATTCATTCTTTTTGCGAACTGCTAGATGGCTTAATCAACTTCCACAGCATTTGATTTCATGTAGAAATTCTAAGGACTTCAGAAATAAGTTGCGCAAATTAAATGTTTTACAAATACTTCGGATTGAGGATGTGAACTAAATGGTCTGTTTTCACTTCTTCTGATCACTAACACTAGTTCAAGTGATGTTGCAGTTTTAGAAATTTTGTCAAATAAACCCTTAACTAAATAGAACAAGCGTCACATTTTTTAGGATGTGTGATGGTTTCTGGTTCCGGACTATCCCGACAAATATATCTGACGTGGCGACAACTTTTATCATATGTATAATACGTATAATATATGCACCTAAGATCAATGAAGTTCAGGAAGAAGAGATCTTGATTGTCCCGACATATGAAGCATGACGTTTGCTCTCTATTTATACTGCTACACGAAGAAAACAAGAAATCATTAAAAGAAGAAGACAGGCTACAATAATTATACCGTTCTAGCTCAATACCCGTGATGGACTACCTTATTATTATTACAGCATCTAGCAGCTAGCTCTAGCATCCTATTATAGACAAATAATACTAATTCTTTAGACGTTCCCGGCGTTGCTCTATTACGCTCATGGGCTCCGATATTTATATTGACAGTGTTGTTCTCGCGGACTATAACGACGAACTATCTATCCATATTGCTCGACTGTTCTCGCAATTATAACGACTATACTGCCTATATATCTACATATCTATATCTGCATATATATTATTTATGGCGCACAAATATGTGCATTGTAATAAATAAATAAATAAATAAATAAAATTATTAATTGTTCTTCTCTAGCTTGGCTAAGTTGGAAGATTCGAGCAGGAAAGCAAAGAAAGCCACATGAGTGAACACGAGGTGAAGCGAATGCCAAAATGCATTTTGGACTGATTGTTTTGACGAACGGTGTCCGTAACAAAATCAGTAATTTACACTGTCTTGAATAGATGTGATTTGCTTCCTAAGAAGTAGGGTAGGGGATGGTTGTAAATTAAGCTTCTTTGAATCAGACTGATTGTTGATTGTATTTGTTTTCTAATAAATGGATACGCTTGCAAAATAGACTGCCTTGAATTGATTTGATTGTAGAATTGATAAAAAAACATAAAGAACCGACGGAAGAAATAGCCGAAGAGTTATGAGCTATCGGTGGCACATAATGTCCAACTTGTACGAACGCGCTTGAACCACCGGTGGCTCATGTTGTTTTGTAGAACTCCTTCATGGTCATCCGAGAGCTGCAAGTACAACAACAGGCCTTGCTAGGGATCGGCCCGCTTTCCTACTGGCCCACGATACCACAGCATAGGAGGAAAGACAGCTCGCAGGCATCGAGATGCACGAGGAGGTGAAAACGTTGTCAGGAAATCGGCGAGGGAGTGAAAGAGGAGTAACTTGCCAATGGTATGTAATCACGGCCTGGTACAAACGAAGGGTATTCTCATGGTCAGTAATAAATACATATGTGATGTGGTGCTACCGGATCCTTAAAGGGAAAATCAGTAGAACAGAAGTCTTCTCTCAAACCGCTATACTGGATGCAAGACATTGAGAACGGTTTAAGAGACGTGGCTGCACTCAGCTGATGGTATGCCGTATGTATGCGTATGGGCTTGATGCGCGAAATAAGGAAATGATGGAGCACCGAAGCCGTCGTCGTCCTTTCCAGCGTCTATCTTACTTTAGACAAAATTTCTGGGTTCATAAAGGATGAAGGATCAAGTACGGCGTTGCTCAAGCTCTTTTAGGATGCGCTGCGCATTCCACTTCTACGGGATGTCATGGAATGTCTAGGCCCTACTTTTCTTGATGGAATGTTTTTATCTTATCTAATAACAGGTATGGAATAAGCACGTTAGCACTGCTTAGACCATCTTCAGGACCATTTCTCAGACACACCGAGGTTAACAAGAATCTTCAGAAGGGTTTGCCGAGGCCCTGAAGTAATCATGTGTTACGTTACTTGAAAGTGAGCAGTGCGGACGGTCAGAACTACGAAAACGACCACCGTAGCTGGAGCTCGCAGTATCCAAAAACATGCTGCGGCCAGCGCCATTCTAGAAAAAGTTGTGGCCGGCACTGGGAGCGCATTGTCATTGGGCAGACGCGCGCCAATGTGGTGTGAGGAATCCAGTGACAGCCAGCAGAAATCTCGGTTGGCGTAGATGATAGGGCCGGCGCTCCAGGATTGAAGAATTCGTAATGACCCTCGGTGAGATCTCACCTTCAGGTTCATGTTATCTCCAGGGAGCCGTCAGTGAAGAATTTCACTACATCGTGTCGCATTGCAGTGCTAGACAATAGTCGAAAGTACGTCGAAAACAGAACCTGATGCTATCCTCCTGTGAACGCCTGTTAGAATCAGATGCTTCTCTCAGACCATTGAACAGATCACTGTTCAGATTCACCATCACCCCAGATATCCTATCAACCTTAGATGTATGTAGCTTCGTGGCGTACTTATGTCAAGCACCGCCGCATACTTGTGCTCAGGGGTTCTTGTGGACGCATTAGCATTTATTCGGAATCTATGAAACGACTACAACCTCATGGTGTAACAACGGATGATTGCAGGATGCCCTGCGACTATCACCCGCCACCTGCAATCGAGAATCAACATGCAGCTCAGCCCGCAGAAGCGAGCGTTTCCGAGCGGAAACTGTGGAGCGCAACCATCGCCACCCACAGAGAATAAGATGTAGAAAAAATTAGAAAGAAAGCACTGGATAACATGTGAGTCACCTCTAGGGTTCGATGCACCCGGCAAACTTTCAAATTATAGTCGAAGTGAAAGAACAGATTTGGTAAAAATCTCGTTTAAACCAACGTTATGAAAGAATACGCCCCTTCTAAGAGCGTATGAGGACAACACTGGACGAACAATGCAATTACATTGGAATCAAGGAGGTCTAGTAAATCCAAGCGATTTTCGAAAGAAATAATAAAATGGTATCACAAAACAGGCCACTACTTTACTCAGTAAAAGAAGATGCTCGTTGTCGCACCTACTTACAACAGAGTAAGGACATTACTGTTTACGCAATGATACAGTGATGCTGATCTTCCTCTTTTATACCGACGAGCGAACCGGTAATTGGGGTCGAGCTATCAAGCTGTCTGTGCCTCTCGTAAAATGCTCCGACAAAAAAACTAAGTCTGTAGCGGCAAGGCGGGGCGATTCGTTTTCGTTGCATCTGCACGTTGTCAAGAGCGCTACCGTTTCTGGAAGGTTGAAGGTACCTAGTGACTCACCTCTCGTTTAAGCCTTCCAGGTGGTTTCTTGGGTGCTCATTGCTGATTCCTTCTTCTTTGCACAATGCGACATTCTGACCTTTGGAATTGTATCCTAAAAGTGAAAACACAACAGTGAAGATCACTGATGAACAACGAATAGATATTTAAAGAGTGCTATGTAGAAGTTGTTCACCCACGACATGATCCACATACGAACCGACGACTCGACGACTGGTGCACAACAGGGATGGGCGGAATTTCTGTTTTCTGATTTTCTGGTCATTTTGGGCAATTTTTTCTGTTTTCATTTCCTAGAAAAATGGCCAAGACTTGGCCAGAAAACAGAAAATAGAGCTGCAAACACAATTACATCATGGAAATCCTATTCAAAGTTTCTAAAAGTATTATATAATATTAGGTTGGCAACTAATTTCGTATACTCTCAAGCGGCTTCAACAAAAGTGTTCATAAACAAATAACAAATAACAGTTTTCAACCAAAATAAGATCTGTTGGAACGCGGGACTGATTGCCATTCATCAGCTACCTGGCCCATCCTACAGCTGTAGAATTCTTGTGCTTTTGAAGCCAAGAAACCTTGGAGGTGCATTTTGACATGGTCCACATTAATAAATCGTCCTCCAACAAAGAAGTGCTGCAGCGTGCTATAAAGGTGCTAGTCATTTGGCGCACAGTCTGTGCTGTAAGGTGGGTGAGTTAGACGCTCCCAGCCAATGTCTTCGATTTTTTGAAGCTCCCGATTCGTGACGTGTGATCTGGCGTTATCTTGCTGATAGATAATTCCGCTCCTGAAAATCTGTCTGAACCGATTCCAGCGGAGTTCAGCCTGCGCGCGGCCAGGTTGAGAAGAGTAGATTACAGCATTAATGCTGGAATCGTTCTTGACCAGCTCCCAGAAGTTAATACCTTCTTGACACCACCAAACGGAGGGAACATAGCGAACCGGACGCCTCAAAAAATAGAAGACGTTGACTGGGAGCGTCAAACTCATCCACCTTACAGCCCAGACCTAGCGCCGAGTGACTAGCACATTTTTAGTTCGGTGCAGTACTTCTTGGTTGGAAGACGATTTAATAATGTGGACCGAGTCAAAATGCACCTCCAATGATTCTTGGCCTTAAAAGCACAATAATTCTATGGCCGTGGGACAGACCAGCTACCTGATATATGGGAAGCACTTCTGCGTTCTGAGGGATCTTATTTCAATTAAAGATTGGCATTAGTTATTTGTTAATAAATACTTTTGCTGAAGATTCTTGAGAGTCCACGAAATTAGTTGCCAACCTAATAGAATCATGAGCTTCATTCCAAATTAGAGCTTCTAGGGTATTTTGAATGGTAAGCATGTGGCGTTTTTTTAAGTGCTCATGTAGTAATTGCGCCATATACTCATGAACTATGCCGCTTTGTTTGCTTGAGTGACTGTGTAAGTGCTGCTGACAAGGAGTCCCTTCATTGAACATTTCTCGACTTTCATAATTTGGTTCGTATTCCTTTCGATATTAACATTAGTTTGGACTACTTACGATCACAAAGCTATGAAACTAGTGTTGTGAGGAGGGGCATTTAATTATGTATTGACTAACCACTTGTCCTAGAGTTACTGTGGGCTGGATTATTCTCCATCTCCGTCTTAAAAATTGAAATTTGTTGGTCGGTCATCCTAAATAAACGTTTTCTACAGAGCCTTTAACAAAATTGCTTTTCTAAGTCTGAACATTGCTCAGCTTTCATTTGTCAAAAATTAAAGACAGAAAAGTTTTATTTAGCTTTGATTTTGCTGATGTAGTCTATACGGTAGTGATACATGGATTTTTCATGTATCTTCTGTATCTGTATCTTCTGTATCTGTATCTTCTGTATCTTCTGCCTCGTCCCATAGACCATCGAGTTGTTCAAGTGGGCACAGGCAGTGTCTCCATATGTACTGTCGCGTGCAAGAGTGCACCAATGGATCCTCCTCGCTCGGGGGACACAAAGAGCGTCATATCGGTCGTTCAGGACTCCGAAGAAGTTCGACCAACCCGTTGGTGGGCGCCTTGGTGTTCTCATGGCATGAAGCGAAATCCAGTCGCTGACGGCTCTCTTCCAGCGGGTATCTGCGACGCGCATTACGTGGCCGGCCCACCTAATTTTCGACAACTTGGCCCACGCGACAGCGTCTCTGCTCTTCGAACGTCGGCGAAGCTCGGAACTCCGGAGGCCTTCTCTCATTGCGTGAGTCGTGTCACTCCGAGCATCGTCCTCTCGATTCCACGCTGCGCGACGCTGATCTCATGTTCATCCTGCTTTCGTATAGCCCAGGTCTCTGAGGCTCATGTTAGGGCAGGAAGAACAGTGGAGTCGAAAAAGCGAGCATGGTTTCGATGACTGCTTCAGTTTTGATGGAGTCGAATGCCTTCTTCAGGTCGATGAAGGCAAGGTACAAGGACAGCTTGTACTTCCGCAACACTTCTATGAGCTTCGTGACGGTATGCATGTGGTTGGTTGACCGTGCTGAATCTTCTCCGAAATCCTGCTCGTTCGCATGGCTGTCCTAAACTGCGGACAGCAGGCAGATCGGGCGAAATTGCCCATGTCGTGCACGTATCCGTTCTTGTAGAGCAAGAGAGCTCTGCTGGTCTACCATTGAGATGTAGATATGAGGTGAAGAATTAATATGATGGAGAGGGTATATGCTTGACCCTACCATCATACTCTATAATAACGCTCTAGGCGATGAGTCATCCTATCGATCGCCTTCGCCGCAGAAATTAGCGGCGGGAAAATCGGTGTGGAAAATGGGGGGGGGGAAATCGGGGGAAAAATAAAGGGGAAAAATGAGGGATATTACGACACGAAAATAGCGAAAAATACCCAGACGTCTTCTACCTGGCTGAAAACTTCAGCCCTGGGGTAATCGCGGTGCCTGAAGAAGAATCTGAAGTTCATTTTTGAATCATCGATCGCCACCAATCAGTGCTGGCCAAATTACCGGTCACGAAAATAACGGAATATACCCAGACTTCTTCTACCTGGCTGAAAACTTCAGCCCTTGGGTAATCGAGGTCGCTGAATACGAATCTGAAGTTCGTTGGTGAAGTATCGATCGCCATCAATCGATATTGATTAAACTATCGATTTTTGGGGATGTCGTCCGGCCGGTCCAAAACTTTAGAGGTCGCTGAACACGAATCTGAAGTTCGTTTTCAAATTATTGATCGCCACCAATCGGTGCTGGCCAAATTACGGGTCACGAAAATAGCGAAAAATACAGACGTCTTCTCCCTGCCTGGGAACTTTAGCACTGGCGCAATCGAGGTCGCTGAATACGAATCTAAAGTTCGTTGGTGAAGTATCGATCGCCATCAATCGATATTGATCAAACTATCGATTTTTTGCGGATGTCGTCCAGGCGGTCCGAAACTTTAGCCCTAGGGGTAGCTGAGGTGGCTGAACACGAATCTGAAGTTCGTTTGTGAAGTATCGATCGCCATCAATTGATACTGATCAAGTTGTCGGGCGCGAAAATAGCGGAAAATACCCAGACATCATCTACGTGCCAGGGGATTTAGAAGAAGTGCGGAATACGTCGCATGACGTGAATGTGACTCAAAGGACGTGCTAAAGACTTCGCTCAACGTGTTTGGGGTTTCAGGTAGACATGCCGAAGACGCCGCCTGCTAAGGCTGATCATTGAGGGGGACCAGTACCATGGGGAACCGTTTTACTAAGGGAGGACCAGTAGTGAGGAAAAAATAGATCGCCCTATCTTCCCTACCTAGGAGTACAAAAGGCTCGCAGTACTATACACTGTACGTACTGCGAGCTTTTTGTAGTCCTAGGTAGGGAAGAAAGCTGTACCGTACAAGTAGAGCGGCTAGCTTGATGTGATTGTCCTTAGCTTAGTGATACTGCTAATATTAGGTTGTAACGAATTAAATGGCACTGGCTCGCGCCATTTTTTGGCGCGCCTTTACGCGTTTGATCAAGAACAAACCGTAACATGTGGCACATCATTTAGAAGCGCAAACTTTGTTCTACCGGGGAATACCAAATTTTCTATGTAAAAGTGGGAAAACTTTAGAGTTTTATTGACTTTTTGCAGATGGACAAAAGGGTAATCCGAGGCATTTATTTGTATGAATTCAAGCTGGGCCCTACAGCTAAGGAGGCGGACGAGAAGATCAACGCCGCATTCGGTCAAGGATGTTCCACAATTCGGACGGCGTATCGTTGGTATCAGAAGTTCCGGAATGGAGATGAGAGCTTGGAAGAACATGAAGGTCGTGGGAAGAATAGTGATGTTGATGAGGACAAGCTGAGAGATGTGGTAGAGGAGGATCCACACAAAGGTACCAGTGAGATAGCGAAGGTTCTTGACGTCAGTCACAAGACAGCTGCTCGGCATCTGAAGGAAATTGGAAAGACCAAAAAGCTGGAAAGATGGGTGCCTCACGAGCTGTCTGAGGAGCAAAGAAACCGACGATATGAGATCTCGTCCGCACTGCTTCTACGGAACGAAACGGACTCATTCCTTGATCGCATCGTAACCTGTGACGAGAAATGGATAATGTACGACAACAGGCGACGATCGGCACAGTGGGTGGACAGCGATGAGAGCCCCAAGGATTTTGCGAAGCCGGAATTGCACCAAAAGAAAGTAATGGTGACAGTATGGTGGTGTTCGCTGGGAATTATTCCCGGTGAATCCATCACGGCAGAGATTGAAATTGAAGAAATGATGATAAAGTTGAAGGATATCCGGCCGGCCTTGGTAAACCGAAGGCGAGTTCTCCTTCTGCACGACAATGCTCGCCCCCATGTAGCACGAATGACGTTGCAGAAATTGAATGAGCTCAGCATTGAAACTCTACCACATCCTCCGTTTTCTCCCGACCTCTCCCCAACGGGCTACCATTTCTTTAAGCATCTTGGCGACTTCTTGGTGGGGAAAATATTCAAATACCAACAGGATGCCGAAAGTGCCTTCGAAGATTTCGTCAATTCCAGAACTTCTGCTTTTTATGCTACTGGGATAAAAAAGCTTGTGTCACGTTGGCAAAGATGTGTAGAATCAGAAAGTTTTTATTTCGATTAATAAACTTGCCTACAAGCCGAGATATTAACTGTTTAAATTTACAGTGGTTCAGTGCCATTTATTTCGTTACAACCTAATAGTTTCTTCGCATTCATGTAAGCACTTTCACACGAAAACTGCTGTGCGGACAGCCCCTTCAGGCATTGGACTGTGAAATATCAAGCCAGTACACAACGTATTTATTCTGCTAAGGAGTAACTAGGTGCTTCAAAGTGCATTGGTGAGTTGGAAACTCTCAGCTACGCGTAAATTACTGATTATTTCTCCTCATGAGGCTTCATTATATTCGATGCTCCGAAAGGCCATTTTCGTACTAGTTGGACCATTAGTTGAGGCGTTAGCGAGAGCTGATGAATATTGTTGATGCTTCAAATGTCGAGATTCCTAGGATTTATCGGTCAAGATCTACAATTTGCTGATTGCATTGAATTTGAAGTGTACTAGAAACTTTTATAAACGCTTGCAAGTTAAAACGCTTTTCCACGACTACATTTTTAGCCATATAAACGCATTTCCTTATGAAACAATGGATCTTTGGATAGAATAATTAGGTCGTTTGACAATTTCGAGATTTTCTGTTTTCTGGGGTTTTTGGCTTTTCTGTTTTCTGACGAAAGCGATTCTCTGTTTTCTGGGAAAGTGTTAAAATTTTCCGCCCATCCCGGTGCACAAGCAGACCAAAGGTTCCACCCTTCTGAGGTCGTTGCTCCTCTTCTGTCTATATGAGATAATTTTTTAATTTGGTAGTAAGGTGAGGTTGAGAGCATTGTGTAGGTTAAAAACTCATCAAATCTGCCTTCCCAGTATCACACGGAAATAGAATGCGTCGTGAACAAAACGGAAACTGACAAAATATCAACTGACCACTTTATCTTCTCACCAGACGTTCAGCGGCCCATTGGCCGCCAAACGTCTGGTTGTGGACTTCGCCCCCAAACCCGGAGAATAGAACACGACCGCCCTCTTGTACTCTTTAGTCCTTTCCTCATTCATTAGAGTAAAAAACCAGTTTTGCTACATAGAATATATAGCGGGATACGGAAGGGCAGAATCTTCAAAACTGCTAATATGGGGCCTACCCACCCTCTATCGCAGGTCCGCGATTCTCACAGGTCTCTGAAGTACTCGTTCTATACATGGACATGGCGAGGAGCAGATAGAGAGCCTTAATTCGAAGTGCTTAATCTGCGGAAACACAGATAAAATCAATTGGTATTGGTGGACCGATGCAGTACACAGTCCGACGGGAATAACATTACTCCGATTCCTTTACTCATTCTCCCTATCCCCCCATCCACTCCACCTATACCCTCTTACCCATGTGCCGGCAGAAAACGGAAGTGAGAACCAACTACGCACACACTCGTTACACGAAGCCTTTAAAAAGCCGTCTGAAAATCTCACGGATGCTGTGAGTTGTCTTATCTGTGGAACGTCTTCTGGACCCCAATAGACATTGGATAACGTCTGTAACACATTTGCTGAGTTCGGACGCATATGTCACGTCTACGACACGTCTTTTGCACCCCGACACATGTGGCACGACGTCTGTAGCACGTTTTCTCACGCCACGTTGGACGACACAGAGAAAATACTGGTCCCCTTATAGGTCCCTTTCACTGATCCCCTTCATCACTTTCCTTTACTTTCCTTTACTGGTCCCCACTTTAATGATTCTATTACTGGACCCTCTACTGGACCCCCTTAAATGGTCTTCTTTTACTGGCTCACCTCTTAACTGGCAATTCACTGGTACCCCATTCATTGGTCTCCCTTCACTGGAGCTCCCCCCTTCACCGCTCCCCATTACTTGTCCCAACTTCACTGCTCTCCCCTTTATTGGTCAACCCTTTACAGGTGGTCCCTTCACTGGACCCCCTCCCCCCTCCTTCACAGGTCCCACTCTCACTGGTCCCCCATTACTGGTCCCTCGTCACTGGTTCCCCTCTATTGTCTGCCCTTTTCCGGTTCACTCTTCACTGGTCCCCATTACTGGTCCCTTCCTTACCGCCCCCCCCCCCCCCCTTCACCTGGTCCCCTCTTCACTGGTCAACCATCTACCGGTCCCCCTTTACTGGACCCCTCCCTCCCTCCTTCACCGGTCCCTCCTTCACCGGTCCCCATTGCTGGTCCCACTTTCACTGGTCCCTCCTTTATTGGTCAACCCTTTCCCGGTCCCTAATGGACCCCATTCTTAACCGGTCTTCCATTAGTGGTCCCAACTTCACTGGTAACACGTGGTGTGAATCCGAAATGAATGGCGCGACATCGGTGACACCTCTTCTGAATCCAGGCAACTGATGAACGACGTCGGTGACATGTCTTCTCAAGCCGGACGTGCTTTGCGCGACATCGGTGACACATTCTGAATCTGGAAGGCCTTTCGCGACATTAGTGACAAATCTTCTGAATCCAGGCAACCGATGAACGACGTCGGTGACATGTCTTCTCAAGCCGGACGTGCTTTGCGCGACATCGGTGACACATCGTCTGAATTTGGAAGGCCTTTCGCGACATTGGTGACACCTCTTCTGAATCCAGGCACCGGTTGAGCGACGTCGATGACACCTCTTCTGAACTCGGACGCTCACTTCCACGAGGTTGATGACACATATTCGGAACTCAGACGCCCTTTGCGTGACATCGGCGACACGTCTTCTGATCCCTCTCAACACGACGTAGGTGACACCTGGCCTGAACCCGGATGGCTACTACTCGACGTTTACGAAAGGCCAGATGGACAGACGGGCGGACAGACGGACGGATATACGGACGGACAGACGGAAGGACAGACACAACCGCTTACTCTTTTATATATAGTAGGATAGGATACTCCAAACAGATACTCTGTTGAGTTAAGGATAACGCTTCAACTTGAAGCCATAGCTTCTCACAATACGAGCTAAATCAACAGCATACTCTCCATCCTCGTCCAAATCATCAGCGATCCGACAGCATTTCCATTCCCTTGTCCGAGAGCTGAAGCATGTGTTAGTTTAACAAGTGGGCAACCTGTTTCGAGATCCAACTGACCGTAGAGTCTCTTGCTGCGAAAATGAGGCTTTAAGGCGCGAAGATGATAGCAGAAGCAGTGTGAAGGGTCAGGTTCAATTTTGGCCGAAAATTTACAACCGGTCCCCAGCCACTTCCGAAGCAGATTTGATACGACCTTCTCGTTTACAATACACTTTTATTCTTCCTATCTCTTTCAATTTTAGCGTTTTAGCTGGCTTTCTCTTAACAATTTGTTATTCCCGAGAGTGACATCGATATGGTGGAGATTCGCCCGCTTTGTTCGCTGAAGGACACATTTTGTGGATGTGGATCCCATAAAGTTTTGAAAGCTGGTTGCTGAACACTTAAAAAGCAAAGATCTTCTATAATACATCAATCAAAATCAATTTTCGAATCAATCAGAACGGATCTTCTGCCACTTTTGGCAGAACGCCATGGCAAGGCACATTTTTCCACCTTAAGGAGCGACATTTGGACCTGGAATGGTACTCTACAAAATATCGAAGTTAACTGCTTACAGTATTTAATTTGAGCGTTTTGACGTTGCACATTGCCAAAGCCACACCTAGAAAGGCAATTTATTGAGATGCAAAGACCACCAAAAACTGAAATAAGCACGAGACCAACCTCTCCTAAAACCGATACACAGTACGACCCTGTCTCCCAAAACGATGCCGCAGTATTACCGCCTTTCGGTTCTCGAACGTCAAGCCTGACATTGAGGTGGAGCTCAGTCGGAGAATATTGGGCCCGAGGCAGGATTTGCCATCCATCGGTAATATCTTTGGCAAGTCTCCGTTTCCACGTGGAAGCATTGAGCAGCGGCCACCTGGACCATCACTGCGGCCCCAACAAAAGGGAGCTCGAACTAGATCACTTCGTTGAAATTTCTCTATTCACAAAGCAGGATCCTCTTGTCATGTTTGGCCTTTTACCTTTGAGCTCTCTAGTGGTTTATACCACTGGCGTTGTCGCCAGTAGTTGACCTAAAAAAACTCAATTCTCGTGCTCGTACAAATTCCTTGAAGAAAGCCCTTCCTGCGTGGGCAGAGGGAGAAGCAGCAGTTTTCAGATGCTGATCGCATTCGTCTTGTCCGAATCATTCAGTGCGTACGATTTCCAAGTCGAAAGACTTAAGGACGATGTCTTGAAGGTGCTCGTGTCAGTGGCCTTCTGGTCGCACCGAATGTCGTCGATAACTCTCGACTGCCAGCACTGAGTTTCTCTTCGAAGACACTGCCCGTCCATGTAGGTAGGATGTCCTTTTTCCACAACATTTTCTTCCGATCCGAAATACTGGTACAAATGGCGAGCCGTGGATTCAGATGCGATGTTTTCCTTGAAAATAAGGTTACGGCTCCTAGATGGCGTTGATTAACTGAAGCCATGTTTGCTCATACTGGCATGCAAACATCTACTTGCTCCTTCATGTAACGTGTCCAGAATCTTCTACCACATTCTGGTGTGAGCTTGTTCTGTAGCCAAGAATTAGCACAGATTAGGAAGAAAATTTACAGAGGGACGAAAAACCCGCACAGGACTTTTTGCTCAACCCTACAACGAAGCAGGTTGGAGTTGATATTCTTTTTAGAAAGCAGTGATGACAAACACCACAACCAGGCTGATGCCAAGAATGACGTGACGAATTTCTTCTCTGTCGCCATCTCATGAACGTTTTTGTATGATGCAGCCTCTTAAAAGAAAATGACTCACAGCTTTGAGTGTGGTTTGTAACTGGGAGTTCCCCGAAGATGACTGAAAATTGGGCAAATTTCATTAAATTCGTGGCTCTAGCCGTGCTATAAATAGGACAGATGTCGCTTAGTGCATCGTATAATCTAAGAGTTGTTATATCTTACAAGCAACTCAGATATCGTTTCATGCATGTGTTGCCCCTGCCATTCGTCTCTCTACTGAATCTCCCGTGCTAGTCTTATTGTCTCATACTATACCTATTTTGAGTCTGTAGCTCTTATAGGCACCCTATAACCATCATTTTTCCATTCAAGCCTGTATCTTCAGCCTGTATCTATCTTTATAAGAATAGTTGTCCCACAGTTGTTTTGTCACATCGATATCAATACCTTTCATCGTTTTAAACAAGCACTGCGCTTGAGAACGTAATTCGCCTTCATGAAATACTTTTCAAAGTGCATTTTACACTCTCACCAAAGTTCATAAATGATAGCGAAGAGACCAGATGATGGCGACCTTAGGCAAACATCGTGGTCATACATCGGGATCAAATCAGTTCGTTCTTGTCCTCTTCCCCTTCTTTTGCTGTCTAATTAATGACTTCTGCGAACACCTTTGTTTGAGCCGTTTGGCAGCAGCCACACGCGGAAGGCGATAACCACAAAACAGCACGCTTAATGCTTAATTTCCGAATCGAAGCCTGTTGCAGGATAAACTGCCGACGACGTATACGTGTCACAAGGAATGCGCCTTAGCTGGATCTTACTAGCTCTATGGACTATTGCAGCCATTTGTATGGAAAATAGTGTCGCCGCGACCGCGGTTGAAAGTTCTGACAATTCGATTGTTGAGCGGCTGAAGCGAAGTCCTGTTGGGTACGTGAAGTTTTGTGACAGTGGCACACTTCTTCCTGCTGACTAAGCCCCAGAACTCCAACACCAATCGATGATCTTCGTCTTTCACCATATGTATTTGTCATGCTTCACGTAGTGGGATTAGAGAAAGGGTGAGCCATAGTTGTCTTTTCTGGGTAAGCTGCGCATCTTATTTCTACACAGCATAGTAAGCTGAGCTCGAAGCAACACAGTCAAGGGAGCGCCAGCTATTGCGTTTACGGGAATTTAGGCCCTTGATCCCGCCTAGGCCAACCAACCCTTACATTGCTTCTGGATCGGTGACTTGGCACCATACTTGTCTGTTAAAGATGGAACACTGGTGTGTGCTTAGACTTACCACCGTTAGTCATTATACAGCTCAAATATGCATCCAAATTGAAAAAAAAATCTTCTGCAAGTAGACGAATTCGACAAAGAGATTGAGTATCGCCTCCCTATAACTGCTACTATTATAGTGAGCTGCTTCGCTGCATGTACAACCATTTCTGTTTCATATTACATACAAACCAGACGTTCCACGGCCTGCTGGCCGCCAAACGTCTGGTTGGGGCTTCGCCCCAAACCCGAACGTCTTCTTCTCCTCTTTAGACCTTCTCTCATTCATTACAGTAAAAAACTGGTTTTGCTATATAGAATGGTATAGCGGAATAGGTAAAACAGGTCCATCACCTTCACTGGATCCCTTTTAACTGGTCCCTTATCACTGGCTCCCCTTTATTGTCAGCCCTTTTCCGGTTCACCCTTCACTGGTCCCTCTCTCCCCCCCCCCTTCGTCTCCCCCCCCCCTTCGTACTACTGCTCCCACCTTCACTGGACCTCCCCTTACTGGTCCCCTCTTTGCTGGTCATCCTATCCTTCACCGATCCCCATCACTGGTCCCGCCCTCACCCTTTTCGGTCCCTCTTCACTGGACCCCTCCCCCCCCTCCCCCCATTCACCGGTCCCCATTACTGGTACCTTCCTCACCGGTCCCCCTTCACCTGGTTCCCTCTTTCACTGGTTAACCTTCTATCGGTCCCCCCTTCACTGGACCCCTCCCCTCCTTCACCGGTCCAACCTTCACTGCACCACTCCCCCCCCCCCCCCCCCCTTCACCGGTCCCCATTACTGGTCCCTTCCTCACCGGTCCCATCTTCACTGGACCTCTCCCCCCTCATTCACCGGTCCCCCTTCACTGGACCCCTCTCCCCTCGTTCACCGGTTCCCCCTTCGCTGGATCCCCCTCACCGGTCCCCATTGCTGCTCCAACCTTCACTGGTCCCTCCTTTATTGGTCAACCCTTTACCGGTCCCCCTTACTGGAACCCCATCCTTCACCGGTCCCCATTACTGGTCCCACCTTCACTGGTAACACGTCGTCTGAATCTGGAAGGCCTTTCGCGACATCGGTGACACCTCTTCTGAATCCAGGCACCTGATGAACGACGTCGGTGACATGTGTTCTCAACCTAAACGTGCTTTGCGTGACATTGTTGACACGTTGTGAGAATTCGGAACCCTGGCGCGACATCGGTAACACGTCGTCTGAGCCTGGAAGTCCTTTCGCGACATTGTGACACCTCTTCTGAATCCAGGCACCTGATGAAGGACGTCGGTGACATGTCTTCTCAAGTCGGGCCTGCTTTGCGCGACATCAGTCACACGTCGTCTGAATCCGAACACCCCTTGCGGGACATCGGTGACACCTCTTCTCAAACTTAACGTTCTTTGCGCCACATTGGTGACATGTCATCTGAACATGAACGCCTGTCGACAACTACAACAGTTGACAACTGGTGACAACTACAACCCCTTCTCTCTCTCCCCCCCCCCCCCCCCCCCCCCTCCGTATACTTCCTCCCAACACACTCCTTCCTTCAGCACTTCTGTGCAAACAAACACACCCACAAACAAACGCACTCACCCACAGACAAACGACCGTTCTCGCTTATATATATAGTAGGATTGGTTATCTTCCGCTTCACACAGAAAATTATCTCCCACCGGTATCAAAGGCCGGAAAGTGGCGTGCTGTGGGCGAGCACGAATCCAACGTCAATGCCGTCTTACTCGGTCGCTCACTGCTGTTGATCTTCTTCCATTTGAACAGGTGCAGTTTAGTAAACCTGGCACATCCATGCATTAGATCCAAACATCCTTTATTTCCGGCACTAACCTTGGAGGTTAAGATGATTTCGCCAAGCCGGTACGACATCATTCAAGCCTGTCTCAAGAACTCATCACTTTAATCACTTTTCAAAATTCAAGAAGTGGCAGTGGTCTGCAAGGTGACGATAGGGAACACAGGGATAAGCCCGTAAGGACCGGCAATGGAGAAGTTACATCTGATGAGAATGCCAATACTGAAGTGCGAAAGTGCGAAAAGGACCTCATGTGTAGAAGAAATAAAGGAGATTTTTGGAGACGTATTGAGTGGAGGCAATGGTCCTGCTGAGCTCGCTACACTACCCTTAGAAATGTTGAAGCACTGCTGATTATGGTCTGCGTCTTGACCATCTCTCTGGGAATAGAGCAGCTTTCTTAGGCAAAGATGAAACCATCATAGAAAGCTCCCGCGACAAATTTTTTCCTAAAAAATCACTCGTGCCGGCATGCCATCCCATGCTTTACACTTGAAATTGGTTGTGTGGTAATGTCGCTTCGCAGTGTTGATGTGAGAAATAGTCTTCGCAATGAGGCGCACATTACCTTTAGGGAAATCTGATGACAGGCGTCTGTATGTGAGCATGCTTCAGGTATCCGAAGCGAGAACCAATTATTAATTCCAAAGATTAATTACAATTTGCTCACAATTTACCGTTTCTCCTAAGGTGGAGGCAGTTTCCTACTGAATTGAGCTTTGCCATAAAAATGAATGAAAATGGCAATCCTTTTCCAAGGTTGGAATTGTAGTGCATTCCCCGATTTTCACTCAGGTTCAGTTTTCCCCATTTTCCAAACTCCAAACGGCGATGAAGTGACCTGTAAAAGCTCCCAAAAATTCAAAAATTTGTCCGACATTGTGTACTGAAATCCATTTTGGTGGCAGTTCCTCTTTTCTTGAAATTTAGTAAACCTGGCACATCCGTACATAACATCTGAACGTTCACCATCTCTTGTGTTAACCTTAAAGGTTAAGATGCTTACTACATTGAGCATAAAGTGTGCGTTTTCGAGCGTAAAGTAGATCAAAGACCATTAAGATCTAAGTGCGTTTCACAGCGCAAAAAAGAGGATCAAACTTCATATCGAGGTAGTCTGCAAGCACTTAACAGCCACGAGGAACGGCTCTAGGAGGATTACCTATCAGTGAGCTGAATCTGACTCAATGAATGTTTCAGGAACCGCGACAAACGGCAAAGCACGAAACACCGTCCACGTCCTCCTTACGGTGGAGGAGGCCGACCTCCTTACGGTGGAGGAGGACGACCTCCTTACGGTGGAGGAGGACGACCTCCTTATGGTGGAGGAGGACGACCTCCTTACGGTGGAGCAGGACGACCTCCTTACGGCGGAGGAGGACGTCCTCCATTTGGAGGTGGATGGGGCCGTCCACCTATGGGAGGCGTTTGGCCGCCATACTACGGCTAGACGACGGGAGGAGAATAAAAGTACCAACGGTTATCTGTATCTAAATGTTATCTGACACGCTTTACGAAATAAACCTTTTGTCTTCTTACAAGTTGTTAGTCCTTGAGCTTAGTTTACATGACGCCGATCCTACGCGCCATCACTTCTGCTCTTCTATACTCGTACCAAGTGCGTAACTGACTTTAAGCAAGAATTCAAGAACTATTAAGCTCGTGAGCCTGTAGCGCAGCATTGCGTAATAAAGGAAAGACGCACTCACATTTTGCAGGTTTTGCTCTCCAAGAATATAGGGATGGTACAGCGCTATCACTAAAGGCACCTGCGAAAAATTTATAGGTAATTATGGATTCTTCATGATGATATTCTAAGTGTGGGCTGAAAAAACCGTGCGCTCCATCAATTTGATTATTTATTCATCTGTTAGGTATCTGTTAAACGCATATGAGAGTGCTCGCAATCTAGTACAGTAGAAGAAATATAAAAACTTATGAATTTAAAGGTGCGCTCTATCAAAAAGATTAATCGTGGATAATAGAATGCAAAGGGCAAGTGAGAACCACGGTGCCGCTTTAAGAGCATAGGCGTGAATTCAAGTTCAGCTGCTTAATTCCAGCAGCTCCATATGATAGCTGAATATGGTGTATGAGCTTCGATGTTGCTCACGGTTTAAAGGCATGATGATCCTAATGTGGTAACTGCAGAGCGTAGGTCGAAAGTGTCGGAATGTGGTGAATACATAGCGTAGAAGGTTATCGGCGACCTAGGAAAAATGTGTCTAATTTCGAAGTTTATCATGTTCGCAGTTTCAGAAGTTATTTCCTGTTATAGATGAGTTAGGAGCAGGCTATTGTACCAGTGCTATAATATGTTCTGTTTTGGTTTGGCCTTTACTTTAACGAAGAACCCAAAATCTCCAAAATGCGGAGGTTCGGTTGTGAGAGGGTGATGAAATGCCACAAGCTCCTTTAGAAGGTGAGTTTTCATATCGCCTCAAATGAATGAATATGATGAATAAAGCAGTATTGTGTGAAGAGATTTGAAACTGGCATGAGACTTATAATGAATTAAGCTGCTTAGGAGAAAATCCAGCAAACCATCAAATGAAGATGATACACCACAGTGCGAGCGGAAAAAATGCGATTTCTCCTCTCGGTTAATTTAACGATAAAGCAGATAGTGTGGTGGATGGTTGAGATGGGAAAATTAGGTGGCTTTTTATCGTATTTAGTGGTTCAGCGAATATTGTATGAATAGAAATGGGGGATATGCTGTGCAATGGGATGCTTAATTGAACGCCATCGCCCTCTTGTGCACTACGTTAACTGAAAAAACTGAAAACTGCTTCATCACACTCCACTAGAAACCTGCAATACCGCTCATAAATAGTGTCGCATCTCGCATCGCCGACGGGAAGGGGTGTCGCAAAGCGTCTGTATCGTTCGCAGTGAGTACACTGGAACACTGACTAAATCATTAAAATCGTTTAATCGAGGAGAACTCGAAAATCGAAACAGATTTGATGTATTATTTAATCCGACCAAGTTATGACGGCTTAAGTGCATTTTTGCTAGCTTTCTTCAAAATGCTCGCATTTTTAAACGATGTGGATATTTGGATTCCCTGCAATATCTCCATTTGCACTAATCTAAAAATTAGTTGGTGGTTTTCAAAAAAGTTTGTTCGGTGACCTGTACATTTGACGCGGCCTATTCGCTTGATTTCGACAGAAATGTAGAAGAGGGGTCTTTTTGCTGGTTAGCAATGTTGTGAGGTTTTTGCCTAAAAAGGACTTACGTAGCACTTTTTTCATAGAATGAGCTATCCACTGATGTAAAATTGTGCAAATCGAAAGTAATAATTTTTTTACTGTTTTCGCCCAGTAGTCGAGCTCAGACCATCAATTCGACCTAATCCGCACGACAGTGGACCTCTCACCTAGGCATCTCGATGGCGCCTAGCTGCATTGGCGCTAAATCGTCCACCGTATATATAGGAGTAGGTAGTATCAATTAGGAATACATGCAACTCTTGACACACATTCTTGATCCTGTACTTTGCTGCGCCATTCCTACTTATTTTGATTTTTGTGTTTAAGTTACAAAGCTTCCGCCACTAACTCCTACTTGTACGTTTCTCTGTCCTGAATAATTCATCACATTTTAGGGCTTCTACAAAGTCTCGCGACAGCATCCCGAGAACTCGTCCACATCGCTCGCGCCGCAGTGGGACTAACGCTGCCATTGTAGGCGGAGCGGCGGCGCGGACGAGTTGTCGCGGAGCCGCCGCTCGCAAAGGTTCCCAAGGTCTGCCGCAGTTCACCAGCAGTGCCGGAAGCTGCAGGTAAGACCGCGGTCGGATAGGAAGTTTGGGGAAAGAGCCGGCAAAAGTGCGCAATATTGTAAACCAGCCGTCCTTGCGGCCTCTCGGCAGCACCGAAGGCTTCTTGACGGCTTCGCCGTGGCAATGACTTCTCATCATCAATTGTAGCTGCCACCTATGTCATGGTTTCCTCAGGAAGAACATCTTAACTACGTCGATTAGGGCAAGTTAGAAAAAAGGCGAAAAATGGACAACATCCACAAAACGCTTATTTGCCCGATATCGATTGATGGCGATCGAGAGTTCAAAAAGGGACTTCAGATTCGTGTTCAGCGACCTCGATTACCCTCATTGCTGAAGTTTCGTGCCGCTTGAACGTCATCCTCAAAAATAGATAATATCGATCGATATCGATTGGTCGACTCCAAATTCGTGCTCAGCGACCTTCATTACCACCAGGGCTAAAGTTTCGTGCCGCCTGAATGTCATCCTCAAAAATAGATAAGGTCGATCGATATCGATTGGTCGACTCCACATTCGTGTTCAGCGACCTTGGGGTAATCGTCCTTGATTACCCCCGGACTTTGATTACTCCACAACAAAAAAATCGATAACATCGATCGATATCGATTGCCTTCCCTGCTGTCAACCTCTCCCGTCGATGGTCATCTAAATGCCCAGGCACGGTTGCCGACGTGTTCGGCACGTCGGGAAGTGGGGCTTGTTATAGGGCTTCTAGACATGAATCACCTAGGAGGCAGAGCTTCGCTTTTCGAAGAAGAAACTACAATTCTGCCTTTTCGTTTGTTAAGTAAGCCCTTTTCTGCTGTCGATCGTGAATTATAATTAGTACTGGCAGTATGAATAGCGGTATGCGAATTTGTGGCGAATGAGGGCACCTAACTGCTGGAGCGGATGGAACACAGACCAGAAGTAGCTAATCCTCTCATAAGGAATCAAGAACTCAAGAATCCCGGCACAATTTAGAAACCGAATCGTTCAGTCTAAAGCATTAAAAAGCACTCCACGGAAAGCTCGATTTTCAGATGACTCAGAAGAAATTCCTACGAAACGTTGAAACAGGCTGTAGAAAGCCAATGCTGCCGAAATCCATTCTGAATTTTTTCGTTCCTGCCGGCAAAAGTACTCAGTATTGCGTACAGTAGTCCTCGCGCCGCACCACCCGCCGTTGTCATGGCGGGTCCGTCGCATCCGCAAGACTGCTGCCGGCCTCACCCATGCAAGCAGGGTTGCCTTGTGGTTAGATTAACATGTACTCGGAAGCAGTTGTGGTCGAGGTTGTCCCACCAAACCAGTGTTTTACAAGAATCCTCAAATCCTTGTAGATTGGTAGCTACTAATTGAGGCTACTGAAATTTCGCTATGCATAATTTTTTCGTCTCTTAATGTTCTATTTATGTGTACTTAGAGATGTTCTCAGTAGTTAAACAAGATACTAAAGCATAATTTATCTGAGTCACTTCAGATCCACTTCGAGGTGTAGTTTCGGGTTCATCTAAAATGATTCTTAGCGCATTACTAAGCAAACTGATTTTTCACGTTTTTCGGATCTGTTCTTCGGCTTTTTTGATAGCGAAAATGGATTCGTTGACGATTTTGGTTACGTCAACAGCTTTCCAGTGGTATAATATGGTGCACTTCCGAGTTGGCCGACATTTCATCCTTTTTGCATTTAGTCGAGTTGCGAGACTGGGGATCAGGCTCGGGCTCGCGCTCGACCTCGCGGACAGATGGCCGGCGACCCTTGTGTGGTTTGCGCGAGATACCCACTGGCAGTAAGGTGCGCTACGTTAGATACCCAACCTATCGGGAGGGCGGAGTGAGCTGGTGAGATCTGTTCAGGGCGGACGAGTTTACGCGGCAAAGGATTGTGGTCAGCTTGCGGTTACCTGATTCTTAAGCGCCCCGCACTTCTGCGGCGTTGCCGTAGCTCTATCCTTCATCATAGGGCAAGGACGCAGAGGCCGCCGGCAACGGCAGCCGTCGCCGTCCCGTACCCGAACACTTTTGCGGCAATGCCGCAGGCAGAGACTGTCTGCGCTATAGCCGATCGCGCTGGGAAACTGAAATTAAACACATGCTTCCTTTAAGTTATCTGATCGATAAGGCTAATCAGCTGTTAATTTTCGACGACCCAGACGACGTCTGTGGTTGTATTTTATTGTTCTTGTGCTGGTGTTAGCTATTTCGCTTGTTTATTACCCTTTTGATAGGCTTGGTGTGATAGGTTACTTATTGCGTAAGCTGTTGTTCCGTCAAGTACCACAAAATCAATCCACAAATATATCTCTCGAGCTTTTGCCGCAGGATTATTATTTCGTAGTGATATTATTTCTTTGTTTTTCCATTTCAGGAAATCAATGAGTTACATCATCTCAAGAACCTCTATGCTATACTCTACTGAAACGGATGAAATGGAGAGTTCCAGCTGATTATTTGATTCGGGCTCGCGTCGTTTATTGTCGCTCAGCACGATTTCCTTCGGAGCGAGTAGGTTCTAGCTTGAGTGCGCTGCGACGGCGCCGTGGAGAGGAGCGCCGCAACCTAATGAATCCGCCCTACAGCGATGTTGTATTGTTGAGCTGGTAGCCAAGGTTGGTACCACGTTTATTTAACTCGACTTACGTTCCAGCGACCTCGCTTCCGTCAGAGCCTGAAATTAAAGTGATCCAACCTTGCCTACCAGCCCAAAAAACAACATCGGTCTGAAATCAATATGCCATGGTTTATCGAAAGTCGAACTTGAACAGTTTTAACAAAACACGTCTCCAAAGCAAGATAAAAAGATACAAGATAAAAATTTATCCGCAGCTTCATTTAAGGGGAGGTCTAGCGTGCTTCGTCAGCCACTGGAAATCGACTGAATACTTTTTTGATGTGGATCTCGTTGAGCGTCTTGGTTTCCTGGATTTTTAACGCAGCTGTTATCACACGAATTCTTCCAACATCGATGAAGCGCGAATTTCAAGAAATTTCGAGGAATTTCTGAGAGCACGTAAATAGTAGTTCTTAAAGGCGCCTTAAAGGTATGGAGATTCTACCATAAAATCTTCGGAGCCCAGAAAATAGAACATTCCGATCGCTTTTTTTCTCTTTAGGCCTTCTTACTTTTATGACAGAAAGAACTGCTTTCGTACTACTTTTCTACTTTCTACAGAATAGTATAGCGGGATATGGTGTGGCAAAAAAATTTCAAAATTGCTGCTATGGGGCCTGTCCACAGTCTTTCGCTTGTACGTGATTTATTATCCGAAGCACCAGTTCTCTACGCGGCGAGAAGCAAATCGTGAGAGTCCCAATCAGAAGCACTTAATCTGCATAAAGACAAACAAAATCGGTCAGTACGTTGAACGAAGCCCTTAAAAGGTCTACTGAAAATCAAGCGCATATAAAATTGGATCTGTGACATGTCTCACGAATCAGGACGCACGTTGTACGTCGTATGCGTCACGTCTTCTGAGTTGGGAAGTCTATTGTATAAGGTCTGTGACACATTTTCTGATCCCGGCGCATGTGTCACGACGTAGCCACGACGTCTATGGCACGTCTTCTACACCCTGACACATACTGAAGGACGCTGAGAGAAAATACTGATCCCCTTCTCGTCCCCTTCACTAGTTCACCCTTTACTGGTTCCCTTCACTCTTCGGAATTCCGAAGGACGTTGGATGACGTCTGCGGAACGTATTATGGATTACGACGCACGATGGACGAGATATGTGGTACACCTGAATCCCGGGCTTCGGTCCTTGGTAGCCATTCATATCCTGACACTATGACACTTGGATCCGATCAAAAATCTTCGTATAAATGGATGATTCGGATAACGGCTATTTCACGGGTCTCGGATTCTTGGATGATTCGAATCAAGATATCCGAAAATGATTTATTCGGATCCAATGTATACCTGACACGTTCCCTGCTCAACATATCGTAAACGTGAGTGATAGCCGTAAGGCTTACAAGTTTGCCAGCAATCTCCCATGGTTAAGCTCAAAGAAAAACCGGCTGGTATACACCGCCCTCTGGAAGGCATCCCTTTGCTTTGGTCTCCCTCCCCATGACTACAGCTTGACTCATGGTTCAACTGAAGTACAAGTAGTAAGACTTGCGATGTTCATCAGATGGGCAACCCAGTGTGGTGCTAATTAGTCGAGCCCAAGAGCTCAGTTATGCTGGACAAAACCGAAACCGTGAACCCTCGACTTGTGGTGTACGCGACGTCCTACTCCGCGACGGGTCGTCTGAGCAAAACATGAAAATCCATTAAAACTAAGCCATACCCGCGAAATCTGTTCATACTCCAGCGCCGACGCTGTCGCTCCTATCGCTCTTGTCGCTGCCGTCGCTCCAGTCGCCTATTCATAGTTGCCAGCGACAGGCGAGACCGGCGCTTAGCATTGGAGCGCGTAATCTACCTCCGCTAAAGCCCGAAGGAGCTCCACATTTGCTCGTGTTCCTAGTTCCAGGCGGTTGGCTTTGCTTTTGTCGCAAACCAATGGTAGCGACGAGTTCTCCACTAATTGTAAGAATTGAATGAGTTTCTTAATTGCTTGGTCGGTCGTTGCGGGACCATGCCTTCCTAATCCAGTCAATATATGATTGTGTTGGAACACTTCCATCATTCCTCAAAACTTTCTTTTTATCTCCGTGTTTTTTGGCCCTTTCTTCAAAAGTTTCCGGTTTTTTCGACCGGAAAACGTAATAAACAGGGATGTGGGGAAGTTTTACTGGAAAAAGCGGAAGACGAAAGGCGGAACGGAAACGCCCGCCGGAATACGAGAGGCCGAAACGGGAATGACACCTATTCGCCATTTTTTCAAAAGTGCTTCTGAAACGGCGTGAGAAGCGGCTCCCATTGCGACTTTCTTGCTCAGAACTTTCGAGCAGCAGAATCTTCCATAGATTAATGCTCATCCTCATCATAACACAGCATAACGAAGCATGAATTCATAATATTGTTAAGATAACCTTTTAGCTATGGCTAGAGCAATAAGCGGAAATAAATTTAGGGTCTTAACTTACTATTTCAGCATACAGTCTGTCTGCTGCTTCCATACCTAGTTTCTGCGACGGGTTTTCGCTGATGTTTTTGATGTTGAAATTTTCTTAACCTTAACTGAATTAACAACTGAGGCTACTTACTGACCCGCATTAAAAAAAACTGACTCGGGTGAAGTCTAAAACTGGAGTAGCCACCTAGATCATTTTCCGACCAGGAAAGAGATTCCTCTTAACATTTTTGGAAACCTGTGGCATCATGGACATGTGATGACTGCACAGATACATGTATCTGCATACTCAACATTAGCAGTTACATTACAGTCACCAAAGCTAGCATTCAGAATTCAATCTGGGATCTAACAATAAGACGATGATTGGATGACTTACTAGTCATGGTGGGTCCACACTTCCACCGGAATATTCAGTCTGGGCCAGCCTGGAACACTCACGTCTATGGTGACACAGCTGGACAGTTCCTAGGTGGTTCTCGAAGCAATAGTTATCTCAGAGTTCAACAGTCACCCTAGTCAATCAAAATAACTTTTCCTGGTAGATAGTCGTGATGCCTCATTAAAAAATGAATTGCAGAACTTCGTATGGAGGAATATAACACTTAACGAAATTAGAAGATGAAATTTACACCTTCGATCAGGAACACTAATGCAATCTTGAGGCAGACAAATGCATGGCACAACTTCTACTGAACCCTTTGTTTCATGACACTGCGCTGTATGCCTACAAAGCTTTTGAAGCTATTTGTAACTAATGGATCAAGAATTTTATGATCATTCAAGTATTGAGTGCACTTTCTTAGCATGCAATGCATACATAGGTTTCGCTGGCCCATTAGTTTTGCCCCGCACTCAGTCCTTCCCATTTTTGAATACCTTTTTTGGTAATCTAACCAATTCCAAGAATATAAATACTAGAGACAGTATTTCTCTCACAATTATATGAAGAAGAACCCTTTTTAATTGATAAGTAGATTGTGTTCAATAGAAATCTAGCGTCGAGCAGTGCCCATTTCCGTTTTCACCTTCCGGTCCCAAAACAGGCGGAACGGAACGGAAGATCCAAAATGACCGGAAACCGGAATTCGGAACACGGCAACGGAATTTCCTCACACCCTTGATAATAAACACGGAAGAAATCAACAAGGAACACGGAACATGTAGGCACGAAAATTGGCAGCTGTGAGGGAGAAGGAGTGTATTCAATCCCATACGTAAATTATAGCTGAATGAATTAGATCTGCTAGAGCACTTCGCAGAAACTTCTGTTCACCTATGGTTGACTTCGTCTTGAACTGATTGTAATTTTTACAGCTCTCTATTCTTTGCATGAGCCTTGTAAAGGACATCAATCTTTAAATGGCTCGTTATAAGTACAGCTGATAGCGAGGTTCAGGCATGATTAGCTATATATAGATCAGTTTATCTTTCACGCTTGGGCAATGCCTCGACGCCTCAGTGTGAGCCACGCGGGACTCCATGTTGAACGGCAATTTTTCATCCAACATGGAGTACTGCGACGGGGGAGCTAAGGCTCTCGGTGCTTGACGCAATAGCAACGGCGGGAATTCCTGATCGTTCAGAAGACGTGCCCTAGATGTTGTGCGGAGAGGTAGAGATTCAGAAGGCGTGCCGCAGACGTCTTCCAACGTGCCTCGGGATTCAGAAGACGTACCGTAAATGTCAGTAGCCCTGTAGAGCCGATAATGCCATTTCCTAATAAGTTTCATAAAAGACTGCCTCACCAAACTTCCCAATTCGTATTTCGAATTACATGATTGCTATCGCCGCCGGAAGAGCTTTGCGGAAGGTGGAAAGTTTCGCTCGGGAGGCCAATGTTGTCGATGTAATCGATTTTCTATCCGGTGATATTTGGTTTTCTCCCAGGTTTAACCGATTGGGGTAGGAGATGCGTGGGTATTACATTATTACATTACCAGACCTGGCCGCCAAACGCCTGTTTGGTAGGGCAAAATCTTCAAAAATGCTCTTATGAAGCCTGTCTACCCTCTTTCTCATGTACGCGGTGCACCCCGACGAACCTGGCAGGAGGTCTGTAGCCCGTCTTTAGAAACTTGATACACGATGAACGATATTGAGAGAAAGTACTGGCCCCCTTTATTGATCCTCCTTACTGGTCTCCCTCTACTGGTCTCTTCTTTCCTTATCCCCCTTTACTGTTCCCACTTACTCAGAACCCCTACGCACCAGGGGTGCACATTTAGCGATTAACGATTTAACGAATTTAACGAATTAACGGCATTTTTCGTTAAAATCTGGCTTAACGACTTAACGGAAATTTTTAGAAATTTAACGGAATTTTTAACGGACGTTTTTCTCGTGAGTTTCCCACATTTGCCCTCAATCTTCACTAATTTTGCAGGTCTCATCCTCCCGAATAGGACTGTTCCTGAAAAAAAAACTAATGAAACCGGGAAGAATATTTTTATGTTTCCATGGATTTGTTCTGAATTTTTGGAAACAATGCATTTTGTGGGCGCGTGCAGCGCAATCGGAAGAGGTGCTTGCTGTCGCGTGTACCTGATACCATTTTCCCGGTTCGAATTTTCCGTTCGAGCAAAACAAGCCCTCCATCCCTCCGATGTCGGAGAATTGGTAGAATGGGCACCATACTTGTCTGGAAGGGATAAAAGCGCTGAATTCTTCATCGGCTGGCCACCGCAAGGCATGCGTACGGCCAAACACGCATTCAAATTGCCTCCACGATATCACATAGAAACGGAATGCGTGGCGCTTCCCAAAAGAGAATGAATAACGCTGTCCTTCATCCGTTCCTCTAATGCATTTGGAGCTAGAAATTTCCTCTTCGAACCCACAAGCACGGCAACGAATCCACAAAGATGCTTGTCTAATCTCCTCGTAAGATATGCCTATCCTCACCTGGCGTTGCTTATCCCAGAATACTTTTGCTCGCCACCTGGAATAGTTGAGGCGGAGACGACGTTTTCGGCCGTTGGACGTGTTTTAAATGATTTTTGAAAAACGCCAACAACAAAAATTTGGAGCGCTACTTTTCTTGAACGTTAACAACATTGACGACGTGTCACACCTTGCGGCAGCGTGGGACCTTTTGACATGATGTCGTGTCAGGGTCCCAACGTTGCAATGGATTGGTCCCGCGCACCAGGCGCTCGAAAGTCGTGCGTTCGACAACGTGTTAACATCCCACTGATAGGCTTTCAATAGCATTTTTTAAATAGTTCTTTCTGTAGCTAATGGGCTGGGGCCCGCCCCGAGATTGTATGTACATGCTCGTAGAACAGCCACACAAGGGATCCGGGTTCTGCCTGATCTCACATTTTAAGATGCGTTGTCGGTGATCATCTTCAGTGATAATTCCTCAGCTGTTTTTATTTCAATCCCTGTAGATAATTTGTTGTTGAAGGCTTGTTTATTTTTCTATGTTGAATTGTTTATTTTAATTGCAGTGTTGCACTACATTCCTTGAACTTAGCTGCTGATCTCTTGAAGTTGAAACCCATACTCATAGGTTTTTCCTTGATTTTTTCACTAGAAATAATGGTTTACAGCTAATTGTGCTTTTTAACGAAATTTAACGATTTACCGGAAATTTAACGAAAATTTTCCGTTAAAAAATTTCGTTCAAAATATTTAACGCACAAAATTTTGTGTGCATCCCTGCTACGCACGTTGGACGACGTCTTCCGCATGTCTTTGGAAGCCCAACGCACTTTGTACGTCTACGTCTACGGCCACGGATCTCCCTCGATAGAGAGCCTTCGAGCTTGCGAAGCTATGCAGAGCGGCGATAAAGGAAGATCTCAAGGAGAGAAGGGCGGAAGTGTTGGCTGAAGCAGCAGAGGCAGGGTTGAGCATACACAATGACCGCCGAAACTTCGCCAACTTCAAGACTAAGATGACCGCTCTCCGACGTCCCGACGGAACCGTCACCTCTTCCAGAAGGACCGTGGAGAAGGTCATCCACGACTTCTACTCCGATCTCTTCGATAGCCACGTCCACCTGCCGCCATGCCATCTTCCGCAGGATGGATACGTCATTCCCTCTGTTCTCCCTTCCGAGATCCGACACGCCATCTCGTCGGGGAAGAAACGTACAGCACCCGGCCCTGACAGGATCATACCCGAACACCTGAAGAACCTCCCGCCAGCGCTCATCAACACCCTGGCGCGGCTCTTAACACGATACCTGTCGGAGTGCAAGGTTCCATCTCAGTGGAAGACCAGCGAGACCGTCTTGCTGTACAAGAAGGGAGACGTGCACGACATTGGCAAATATCGCCCGATCTGCCTGCTGTCCGTAGTCTACAAGCTGTTCACTCGAGTCATCCTGAATAGGATCAGCAGAACGCTGGACGAAAGACAGCCACGTGAGCAGGCAGCATTTCGGAGAGGAATCAGCACGGTCGACCACATACACACCATTATGAAGCTTATCGAAGTGTCGCGAGAGTATAAGCTGCCGCTGTGCCTTACGTTCATCGACCTGAAGAAGGCATTCGACTCCGTCGAGACTGAAGCGGTCATGGAAGCCCTGCTCACTCAGAGCGTTCCTACTCAGTACATCAGAGTCCTACGAGAACTGTACAGTGGATTCACGACCAAGATCTCTCCATTCTACAACGACGTCGTCATCGACGTAAGGAGAGTGGTTCGGCAAGGGGATACCATATCCCCGAAGCTCTTCAGCGCCACCCTCGAAAACGTCATGCGCGAACTAGAATGGGAAGACATGGGAGTGAAGGTCGACGGCCAGAAGCTGCACCATTTTCGTTTCGCTGACGACATCGTGCTCATAACACCGAGCATCAGCCAGGCGGAGCGAATGCTGGCTGACTTCGATCGTGCATGTGGGAATGTTGAACTGCAGCTGAATCTTACGAAGACGATGTTCATGAGGAACGCACAAGTTTTTGATGCCCCATTTTCGCTCAACGGAACGAACATCTCCGAATGCTCCAGCTACGTGTATCTGGGTCGCGAAGTCAATATGGCCAGCGACCTAGCGCCGGAGCTGAGCAAAAGGAAACGAGCGGCTTGGGGAGCTTTCAAGAGCGTCGAAGAAGTCGAGAAGAAAACGAAGAACGTCCGACTCCGTGTCCACCTATTCGACTCTACCGTTCTTCCTGCCCTAACATACGCCTCAGAGACCTAGACTATACGAAAGCAGGATGAACACGCGATCAGCGTTGCGCAGCGCGGAATCGAGAGGACGATGTCCGGAGTGTCACGACTCACGCAAGTGAGAGAAGGCCTCCGGAGTTCCGAGCTTCGCCGACGTTCGAAGATCAGAGACGCTGTCACGTGGGCCAAGTTGTCGAAAATTAGGTGGGCCGGCCACGTAATGCGCTTCGCAGCCACCCGCTGGACGAGAGCCGTTACCGACTGGATTCCGCGAGATGTCAAGAGAACACCGGGACACCGACCAACGCGTTGGTCGGACTTCTTCGTGAAAGCCCTGAACGACCGATATGACGCTCTTCGTGTCCCTCGAGCGAGGAGGATCTATTGGACCACTCTGGCACGCGACAGGGACGAATGGAGACGCTGCTGGCGCCTGCTCGAGCAAGTCGATGATCAACGGGACGACAGGTGATACAGGTGATACGTCTACGGCAGGTCTTCTGCATCTCAATCACCCACGTTGGACAACGTCTTCATAGGCCTTCTAAACTTCAACGCACTTTGGACGATATCTGTGGCACATCTTCCGATCTCCGGAGCTCTGCATTTGATCGTCCTCCATACCATGACGCGTTGCCTGCTCAAAATATCGTAAACTTCGACGATCCGCCGCCTAGGATATAGTTCGTCAGCAATCTTCCACGGTTAAGCCGAAAGAAAACCCGGCTGGCAATCCCTGCCCTGTCGAAGCCATCCCTTGGCTTTAGTCCCCTACCCGTGACTGACAACGTAACCCACGGATTAAGCGAATTATGTATCCTACTATATTTAAAGGAGCAGTGTGTGTGCATACGTGTTTCCGTCCGTCACAACTGGAGTGGGGGTTGCCTGGTGGTTTAGCAGCCGTGCTGATCACGTCGACAATCGCGCATGGCGAACCGTAGACGTGTGCATGGCAAGCCGTAGAGGCGCCGAACACGTCGGCAACCGTGCATGGCAAGCCGTAGACGTGCCGATCACGTCGGCAGTGTGCATGGCAAGCCGTAAACGCGCCGAACACGTCGGCAACCGCGCATGGCGAACCGTTGACGTGCCGAACACGTCGGCAACCGTGCATGGCAAGCCGTAGACGTGCCGAACATTTAGATGATCGTAGATGGGGCGTTCACAGCAGGGGAGGCAATTGATATCGATTTTTTGTGGATGTCGTTCAAGCGGCACGGAACTTCAGCCTTGGGGGTAGTCAAGGTCGCTGAACACGAGTCCTAAGTTCGTTTCTAAATAGTGGATCGCCATCAATCGATATTGGGCAAATTAGCGTTTTTGTAAATGTCATCCGTTTTTTTGCATTTTTTCAACTTGCCCTAATCGACGTAGTTAAAATGTTCTTCCTGAGGAACATCCTCAACGTCCATGCGGCCTCTCGCACGGACGTCTTCTTGTAGTAAGATAAGACAGCCGACGGAAGCTGTTCGTAACACGTGGAAAGTTTCCATCGGGAGGCCCATATCGATTGATGTTGTCGATTTTAGCTAGATAGGGAAGTTCCTTTATTTGTTTGTCTGTCGATGACGTTTAAGCAATCCACCACTGCTGTATCAGTCCCGCCTGGAAAAAGTTCTCTTCAACCTGGCGCTTGCAGTCAATTTGACGCTATAGTGAAGTGGAGGATCCTGCTGGGGGGCGAGGGAACCTCAGGGACGAAGGTACTGATAAATGCAAACAACGGCGTCACTGAATGCCGAATGTTGAACGTAAAGAGCTGCAATATATTTCCTGCATCTAGCTGGGCTAATTGAAACTCATTTCTGGTTACTACGTGTTCGTATGTATAATTTGACTGTAGTTCACGTAAGCAATTCATATCACCTTTCCTTCTGCCAATCTTCGAGTTTCCTCGATGTTTTGTGCTCTTCTTTGATTTTCTCCTCGCTTGTTATAGTTTCCGATCGATAATCCGGAACGATTTGAAGAAAAGGGCCGAGAAGCACAAAAACGCGGAGGGAAAACGTGCTCGGAGAAGACGGCCTTTTCAACGCTAAACGCCACTGCGTACTGATTAGAACAGGGCGGCTGGCGCGTGGCCTCGAAACGATCGTCCGAGTACTGTGGGAAGCCCGTCCAATCGTTGGCGGACAACTCGTTGCTACCCTTTATAATTGAGAGTTATGACACCGCGTAACGTCTTCTGGGTCCGAACGCACGTTGCATGCTTGTTTCACGTGTTCTGAATTCGAAGCATTTTACACGACTGTTTCGCCCGGATACGTACACATGTTAAACTTCAAACCTTAACTATAAGCACAACTAGACGTTAAACTGTCCTCAAAGAGACAAATGTACGCAACAAGGTCTGGGTTGTTATTGTTTTTAGTCATTAGTAGTCAAATAGAAAGAACTCCTCAAGCCGTCAAACACAGTGCAGCAACAGCTTCCATTGCAACCGTTGAAATAATTGCTAAACCAGTTTCTTTTTCTTTGTTCGTTAACTATAAATACAACTATAAACGTCAAACTATCCTCAACAAACAAAGAAGAAGAAACTGCTTCAGCAATTATTTCAACGGTTGCAGCGGAAACTGTTGCTGCACTGTTTGAGGGCTTGAGGACTTCTGGCTATGTGACTACTCTTGACTAAAATCCGTAGCAACCTGGACCTTGTAGAAAAATTTCTTGCGTACATTTGTCTCTTTGCAAATTTATAACACCGCAGTGCACGGCGCTATGATTCCTGCTCTAGTGTTTTCATAGTTTCACGAAATTATCTGCTATCATCACCATCATCCATTCACAAATTTGAGCCATGCGAAACGGCTGGGCTAATGCTCCCTCTTAATGTTACTCATAAATGTTTCTTCAGTCGTGTTAAATTCGACAGTTTAATCGCCGCCTGGCTGCACACAAAAAGCTTAACATAAGGAGCAACATAAAATAATACAATGCATGCTTCACACATTTTTCATCGGTAATTGTTCTGGCTATGTTTTTAACTATCTTTACATTGAGAATAAGACATCTGCTTGCAGCGTCCATCAAACTTCTGAAAATACGCACGCACTGATCTCTTTTCACGATTGCCAATGTATTGAAAGCAGTTATCAGTAGGCTTCGTTGCTACCAAGCGGGGTGGTGTCCGCTCCACACCGGCAAGGTTTAAAACGGTATGGTAGAGCAGCCAGAACCCTGAATTCCTTCCGTTGACTAAGTATGTGCTCTCCTCCGCTGACGCGTCAGCGGGGTTGAGCACAGTAACCGTGTCGATATGGGTGTTCCACGACCGTATGCAATCTCGGGGCTGGCACCAGCTCCCTACGTACTGATTTCGTGTAACGAATGGGCAAGCGAGGGTGATCGTGGTGTAGTCGAGAACAATGATTCTACTTAAACTTTGTAAAGCGGTTGCATCTAATGCTAACCACACTTGCGCCTAAGCAGACAAGGGTAGCGATGAGTTGTCCGCGAAAATGAACGAGTCCTCCTACAGTACTCGTAGGGTCATGGCGAGTCCAAGCAACAGTCCAGCTGCAGTTCAATATGGTGTGTTGTTGACTGCGCAACCGTCATTCATCCCAGTTTTATTTTCCGTTTCGTGTTTTCTTTCATGCTTTCGGATATTTTCTTCGAACGTTTCGAGTAGTCGAAAGAAAAGCACGGTGGACTGAAACGAAAATAGTGGAAAGCAGAGAATATCGAGGAGGCTTGAAGAGAAGTGGAAAGGGTGATAGAAGGCGTTTTTACTATGGTACCACGTTTTTAACGTCTTCAAGGATAAGCTACATAACGTATGTGTGTGATTCTGTGCAATTGAAAAAGCCTCCTAATAAGGTCGCCTAATTTTGCTGCAAGACTGGTAGACCACCCTGTGCGCATCTAAATATGGTGCTATGGCCCAGGGATCGGGCAACGCTGAAGCAAATTTCGCCAAATTCCATATGAGGCGCTGGTTCTGTACCCTTGTGCAGAACTGCGCGGAAGTACTTCTAACCCAGATGTTAATTCACTTTTTTCTTCCGACATTATGGATATCCATCAAATCTACATGATGATCCCCTTCTCACAAGACGTTCTAATTAGAGTACCACTTTTCAAATCTTTGCCGTAAGCACAATCGCGATCCAATTTGTACCGAGGTTCAGAAGATGTGTCACAACGTCATCCAAATTAGTTGAGGCTCAGAAAGCACACTTGCACTGGCTGACTAGAGTGTCGGAAAGGTTCCCGTGATTCCACTATTGGCTAAAATCGTAAGATAAAAGCAAGATGACCTAAGATGACTGAGCTCGCTCTGATTTATATGCAATTGTTACACTGTGGTCAATTAGAGAAACATGATTAGCGCCCAAATAACCTGTTCATAGTCCACGACGGAAGCAACTGGTAGACCATGCAACCAATTACTAATTAATGTAAATCGATTAAAACCAAGCAATCGGCGTGAAAACTGTTCGTATTATTGCTATCGCTCGCATTGAATGTAAGCTGCGGTTCCGGAATCAGCTAGGAATCACTTTTGGTACAATAAAGATGACATGATGTCCCGACGTTCATAATCATGCTAAGCAAAACTTAATATTTGTCGCTTACCGGGGAGGTGTCTCACGTGTATGTGTGAACGACGAAGGCAGATACCCCTGCAAGAATTTTCGCACTTCATATAGTAGAAAAGCAGGCTAAATTTTTGCAATATGAAACTCTGAAACCCTTGATCCAACAAAGTTAGGGACTCTGTTGGATCAAGGGTTTGTAATGAAGGGAAACTTCATTATGGAATTGCACAGTCGCATAAGGCGATACCCTCCAAATATCGAATCTGCAAAAAAGGATGAAAACTACTTGCTCAAGTATCGAAAACCTGGCACCGTGCCTATGAGGCAGTGTTTTCACTTGTCCCCATACTCTATGTCTAGAAACTATTGCGTTGTGAGACTGTGGGACTCCATAGTTCCTTAGTGGAGTTTCAGGGCCCCTAACTTGGTTGGTTTAAGGACATCGGAAAAATGGAAAATTCCTACTTACCTACTATATGAAAGAAGATTTTTTTACAGTGATACACGTTTTCGCCCTTCAGACTTCTAGATGCCTGAGAACTTTCCCTAGTTAGTTGGCTAACAGGTTTTCCAAAGATTTTTAACATGCTCGCGTCGGTTATTGCAACCTCCATACTTTTTAGCGTTTATAACTGCGAATCTGGCCGTAGATGTACATGCTGTTTCCCTCAGTCGATATCCACACCAACTGAAATTGTTAGGGAAGTGCTTAAAAATCAGGGCCCTCTGAAGAAACCTGTTCTCCCCCTCCCTCGCCTCGCCTGCGTAGAGATTGGGATCAGTGGTGCACATTTAACGGTTAACGATTTAACGAATTAACGGCATTTTCGTTAAAATCTGGCTTAACGGCTTAACGGAAATTTTTAGAGATCCATGGAATTTTTAACGGGCCTTTTTTCTCAGTGAGTTTATCACTTTTTCCCAGTCTTCACTAATATTGCAGACCTCATTCTCCCATTTAGGACTATTCCTAAAAACTACTGAATTCAGCACGAATATTTTGATGTTTTTATGAATTTGTTTGGAATTTTAAGAAGTAGTGCATTTTGTGGGCGCATGAACGAAGTCGAAGGAGGTGCCGGCTCTGGCGTGCACCCTATACGGGGTTTCAGGCCCTTTTTTAGGAATTTCCCGCCTAGGCCATCCAAGCGTTCAATCGCTCTGGGGCGGCGAATTAGTACCAGACTTGTCTGAGAACCATAGAGCGCTGACTTCTTCATCAGCTGGCCACTGCAAATCATTGTATGGCTGAATACTCATTTAAATCGCCTCCACGATACCCCTTAGGAGTAGAATGCGTGGCGCCTATGAAATGGGAATGAGTACCGTCGTTCTTCATCCTTATCCTCCAATGCATTTTGAAGCTAAAATTTTCTTCGCCGAGCCTCTAAACATGTAATCCACAAAGATTCCGGTCTAACATCCTAAAAAATATGCCTATCGGCATCTGGCGCTGCTTATCCCAGAATACTTTTGCCCGTCACCTGGAAGAGTCGAGACGGAGAAAATGTTTTTGGCCGCTGGACGTATTTTAAACGAGTTTAAAAACGCCAATAACAAAAATTAGGAAGGCTACCTTTCCTGAACGTTGACGACGTGTCACATCTTTTCGGCAGTAAGGGACCGTGTGACATGATGTCGCATCACGGTCCCGACGTTGCAAAAAAATGGACTGGTCCCACGCACCAGGCACTCAAAAATCGCACGTTTGACAAATTGTTAACGTTCCACTGATAGGCCTTTAATTGTGTTTTTGTTAGTTCTTTCTGCACTTAGTGGGCTGCTGCCCGCCTGCCAGCTCCAGATCAGCCGCGCCAGCCGGGGGCCTGGCCATCTCGTCGTCCTTGATCATCATGGCGTCGACTGCCGATCGGATGGGAGGCGACCCTTCAGAAGGGTCGCCAGGGCTGAGGGCGCTGAGTGCTCCGCTCAGTGAAGCGCCCGGCCCACTCTGCGTCCCTATCCGCTATGCTCTGCCGGCTCTACTGCGATTTCATCATTGTGTGCTCGGCTCTATTCCTATCCTATCATGTCGGCGAGTGGTATGAGATAAATCTATGTTGGCATTCGGTGTGCAGATCGAGGAAATGTGGTGAGTCCGTTCGTACAGTGTTATATGGTATTCTGGTTATTGTCGTTGCGGTCATTGCTGGGTTGCCGGGGTAAAGCCTGTCAAGCCCCTCGCGGGGTCCGTGCAGGGGGCAGATTCTGGCTAGAATCTGCCCCCCTGCATGGACGTCGCGAGGGCAGTGTTATCAGGGAACAGGCTGGAAATTCAGGGGCCGTGTAGTGTCTCCCCCACGGTAGTCTGTTGGCTGCAGCCCAGGGCTGAAGCGGCTCAATTCAGTGGTGGTGAAGGGACGGACCCGGGGAATCCCCACTTCGGATGTGGCACTTCAGGGCACGCGACCAACTCACCTCCCCGGGGTATTACGCCTTGGCAGCCTCGGGTGCCCCATGGGGCAGGTTGGAGTCCCACGTGTATACGGCACAGTCGCTGCACTGGGGTCGCCGACTTGCGACAGTTATGTTCGGCCAGTTTACGTTATTCGTCCGTCATGAAGTAACTCCAGAACGCACTCGACATTTTGACCTTAATTTAAATAGTAGAATTTCTACATATTCCAAGTTTCATTACTATATACTTATTCGAAAATTGTACAAATTGCCGTTGTGTGCAAGTGGAGTTGGCCACGTCAACGGATAAGGATCCTTAGGATCCTTATACATATAATTCACCATTAACTATATTTTACACTTATTTTCTATACTCTAAATACACTTACTTTACCACTTCCGATGAGAACTTTTCGGCTAGTTCCACCGTTCGAACTAAGTTCGGCTTCGAGGCTATCCTTGTGTTTTCCAATAGAACCATTCTATTAGTATGTTCTGCCTGCCAAGAGCGCAGCTTGGTTGGAATTGGGCATATCGAAACTCAGCCTCTGAAACTAATTTACTTTTACTTCTAAACGTTAACGAGCCAATACTATAGACCCACCTTCATCCTATCAAACATGAACACCAGTGATTCTTACATCCTAGAACTCAACTTTTATAGTAATCTCCTTTATATCGTGCATGGGGGCGTATAGCGCAGTCGGAGGAGGCGCCGGCTCGCGTGCACTCGACACCAGGTTCCTGGTTCGGATTTCCCGCCCAGGCCAACCAAGCCTTCCATCCCTCCAGGGTAGGTGAATTGGTACCAGACTTGTCTGGGAAGGATAGAGCGCTGACTTGTTCATCGGCTGGCCACTGCAAGTCAATGTATGGCCGAATACGCATTCAAATCGCCTCCACGACATCCCGTAGAAGTAGAATGCGTGGCGCATCACAAAAGAGACTGAGTAACGTCCTTTATCCTTCCTTTATATCGTGCATACGGTACGCTTCCTATAACCATATTCCATTTGAGATCACGGGTGCACATTTAACGGTTAACGATTTAACGAATTTAACGAATTAACGGCATTTTCAGTAAAATCTGGTTTAACGACTTAACGGAAATTTTTAAGAGTTTAACGGAATTTTTAACGGACTTTTTTCTCAGTGAGTTTATCAGATTTACCAACAGTATTCTCTAACGTTGCAGGTCTCTTCCTCCCGATTAGGACTGTTCCGGGAAAACTATTGAAATCACCAAGAATATTTCGATATTTTTATCAATTCAATTCGTTTTGAATTTTTAGAAATAATACATTTCGGGGGCACGTGTTGCGCAGTCGGAGGAGGTGCTGGCTGTCGCGTGCCCCTACACCAGGTTGCTGGTCCTTCTTCGGGGTTTCCTGCCCAGGCCAACCAAGCCTTTGATCTCTCTGGGGTCGGTGAATTGGTACCGAGCTTGCCTGGGAAAGACAAAGCGCTGATTTCTTCATCGGCTGGCCAGCGCAAGCCATTGTCTCCAGGATATCCCGTAGAAGTAGAATGAGCGGCGTATCCCAGGAGGGATTGAGTATCGCCATTCTTTATCCTTATTCTTTAATGTACTTTGGAGCTGGAAATTTCTTCGCCGAGTCCCCAAGCAGGTCAACGAACTCACACTTGGTCTCACCTCGTAAGATATGCCTATTCTTACCTGGCGCTGCTCATCTCAAAATACTTTTGCTCACCTGGAGCAGTCGAGACGGAGCGAATGTTTTCGGCCGCTGCACGTATTCGACGTATTTTAAGCTATTTTACATAAACGCTAATAACAAAAACTTGGAAAGCTACCCTTCCTGAACGCTAACACGAAGAAGGTGTGTCACACCTTCTCGGCAGTTTGGTACCGTGTGACACGATGTTGTATCACTGCCCCGACGTTGCAAAAATGTGTATGATTGGTCCCACACACCAGGCACTCAAAAATTGTTAACGTGTTAACATTCCACTGATTTTTTTACTGTATTTTTATTAATTCTTTCTGTACTTAATGGGCTGGTGCCTGCACGGAGATTGCACATGTTCGTAGAGCAGTCTAACAAAAGAACTAGGAAAGGGTGGAACCCCAGGTACCTGCCTGATCGCACATTTCAGGATGCCTTACCGATGATCATCTTGCCTTGAATGGTAATTCCATAGTTGTTCTCATTCTATACCCTGTAGATAATTTGTTGCTGAAGGCTTGTTTATTTTTCTGTTTGTCGATGATGATTTGTTTATTTTACATTGCAGGGTTACACTCCATTCCTTGTGCGTTAGCTGTTGACCTTTTGAAGTTGAAACGTATAAGATTTTCCTTTTTTCAGTTGAAATAATGGTTTATAGCTGAATGTATTTTTTAACGAAATTTAACGATTTACCGAAAATTTAACGAAAACTTTCCGTTAAAAAATTTCGTTAAGAAAATTTAACGCCCAGAATTTCCTGTGCACCCTGTTGGAGACCCCTTGGATACAGTACTATTGATTGGCCCCCTTCTTTTATCATTCAACCTCCCCCCTCGTTTCTTCACCCCATTTCTTCTTCTCCCCCCCCCACCTTCAGACTTCAGGGATCTACACAACCCTAATACAACTATTCTTCAACTATTTAAGAGGACCTATCCTCTTACTAAACATAATGATTGGTACTGATGGGGTTTATATAATAAGGATAAAGGATGGCGTTACTCAATCCTTTTTGGGCTGCTCCACACATTCTTCTTCTATGCCGTGGAGGCGACTTGAATGCGAATTTGGCCATAAAATGACTTGCGGTGGCCAGACGATGAACAAGTCAGCGCTTTATTCTCGTACCAGCCGTTCAGCGGCCTAGCGGCCGCCTCCGACTGGTTGGGGGCTTCGCCCCCAAACCCCGAGAAGAGAACACTCCGACCATCTTCTTTTCCCAACTTTTAGACCTTCATACCTCAAAAACAAACTTCAGATTCGTGTTCAGCGACCTCGATTACCCCCAGGGCCGAAGTTTAGCGCCGCTTGAACGCCATCCTCAAAAAATCGATAATATCGATCGATATCGATTGGTCGACTTCAGATTCGTGTTCAGCGACCTCGATTACCCCCAGGGCCAAAGTTTCGCGCCGCTTGAACAAAATCCTCAAAAAATCGATAATATCGATCGATATCGATTGGTCGACTTCAAATTCGAGTTCAGCGACCTCGGTTACCCCCAGGGCCAAAGTTTCGCGCCACTTGAGCGCCATCCTCAAAAAATCGATAATATCGATCGATATCGATTGGTCGACTTCAGATTCGTGTTCAGCGATGTCGATAACTCCCAGGGCTAAAGTTTCGTGCCGCCCGAACGACATCCACAAAAATCGATAATATCGATCGATATCGATTGGTCGACTTCAGATTCGTGTTCAGCAACCTCGATTACCCCCAGGGCCAAAGTTTCGCGCCGCCGACTGTTCGGCTCGTCTACGGCTCGCCATGCACGGTTGCCGACGTGTTCGGCACGTCTACGGCTCGCCATGCACGGTTGCCGACGTGTTCGGCACGTCCACGGCTCGCCATGCAGGGTTGCCGACGTGTTTGGCACGTTTACGGCTCGCCATGCACGGTTGCCGACGTGCTCGGCACGTCTACGGCTCGCCATGCACGGTCGCCGACGTGTTCGGTACCTCTCCGGCTCGCCATGCACGGTTGCCGACGTGTTCGGCACTTCTGTGGCATCGCCAGGCACGGTTGCCGACGTGCTCGGCACGTCTACGGCTCGCCATGCAGGGTTGCCGACGTGTTTGGCACGTCTACGGCTCGCCATGCACGGTCGCCGACGTGTTCAGTACCTCTCCGGCTCGCCATGCACGGTTGCCGACGTGTTCGGCACTTCTGTGGCATCGCCAGGCACGGTTGTCGACGTGTTCGGCTGCCGCGCCCCAACTCAAAGTGGGACGGACGGACGGTGTGACACACACAGTGACACACACACACGCTTGCTCCTTTATATATAGTAGGACAAGTCTGGTACCAATTCACCGACCCGGAGGGATGGAAGGCTTGGTTGGCCTGAGCGGGAAATCCGAACCAGGAACCTGGTATCGGGTGCAGGCGACAGGCAGTGCCTTCTCCGACTGCGCTAAACGCGCCCCATGAGGTTTATAAAAGCCAAAATTGTCATGAGCAGTTGGTTTTCGCGCCTCCAGTACTAGCAGTACCTCAGCCGTCCTTGAAGTAACTAGACTCAAACGTCAAAGTTACTTCAAGCTATCACACCCTTACAACTTTCTACGAATACAAAAACGGGAGCAGTTAATTCAGACTAAGAGATTTTGGAAACTCCAGTAAAAAGTCTAAGTGCAGTACTAGTTACAAATATTGTAAATTAATTATCCTCAGCAACACGCCTTCATACAAATACTTATAAAAAAAGTCGTACCAATTGCAACACTAGATCGTTAGTTTATTGCATCACTTGTGAAACTTGCAACACACAATATGTAGGTATTACCACTAGAGGTTTTAAAACATTCGTGAACACATATACTATATTAATAACAATAAAAGACTCCCCTCTGTCAACACTTTCAAGAATATTGTTCATTCTTGTCTTTTACAGTTTTTGATGCATTAGACGACAATGTCAACAGAAATATATTAGGTTGGAAAAAAAGTCTCTTCACACTTCGAAATCTTTTTACCCTTCCCCTTGTAAACGCACTAGCCAATGTTGATTGCTGATTTCGTAATCCTATCACACTTGTCTACCGTTCGCACGCAGACACAGGTTAAGACTCTTCTTGTAATTCGTTATCCATCCAATCTTCCGAACTCAATGCCAGATCTACCTCATGGCCGTTTTCAGCACGGCATTCTTCAAGAATTCATTAAAGAATCCACAGCACGTCAGGCAGCAGACCAGATTAACCACATATATGGCTTGGGATCTACTACTCATCGCGCCTGTTATGAGTGGTTCGGAAAGTCTTTAAAGGGAAATTATTCACTGAGGGCAAAGCATGGTCAGGAAGGCCAACTGGATTGGACGACAGTGAACTACACCATCTTCTTCGTACCGATAGTTGGCAGACGACACGTCAGCTGGCAGAGAAGCTCGAAGTGTCTCATAGGATAGTGGGGATCCATCTGAAGAATCTTGGCTTTCATGGAAATTTGGAGCTTGGATTCCACATGCCCTGTCAGACACTCAGAAAGGTCGACGGCTCTCCATTGCTGCTTCTCTTCTGTCCAGATAAGGATGAAAATCGTTTCTTCCGCGGATTGTGACAGGCGAAGAGTCCTGGGTTCTGTGTGCCAACTTCCGAGGAAAAGGCAATGGGTACAAAAGGGAGAGAGCCCTAAGTCTGATCTCAAGCCCAATGTTCACGAACGGAAGATTCTCTTGAGTGTTTGGTGGATATCAGAGGAGTGATTTATCGGCAAACTCTCAGAAGTGGAGAGACACTTACTGCTGCCATATACAGTGGCCAACTCTACAAAGTCGCCGCAGCTTTCCAAGAAAAGAGGCCTGAGAAGTCGAAGGTGATGATCCTGCATGACAACGCAAAGCGACATGCTGCAAGACTCACAAGAGAAACAATAAAGAAGCTGGGCTGGGAGGTAATGCCACATCCACCGTATAGCCCTGACCTCGGCCCTCCCGAATGCTATTTCTTCCACGCTCTCAAGCAAGAAATTGGAGAGAAATATTTTGAAACGGGCGGGGACCTCAAAAATTGGATTCAGCGGTGATTCGACTTCAGAACTGCAGTCTTTTACGCGAGAGGAATTAGAAAAATTACCACGTCTTTGGAGAAGTGTAGTAGAACAAAATAGAGTTTATCTCAATTGATTTGACTTTGTAGTTGTGAAGTAATAAATCTTTGAAAAAAATGAAAAGACTTTTTTTCCAACCTAATACCATTAAACAAAGAAAGTTTTTGCATTAAACTTCTCAGTCTCACATTTCCTTTTAGTTTTAATGATGACATTAAAGGGTATGGAAATGTGTGAAACATAACTGATCCACTTAACTATAAAACAAGCCACCCTTATTATTCTTTGAGGGTTATCAAGGAAAGGAATAATAGAGGCAACAAGAAAGGAACTAAAAGTAAGACACATAACGTTGACAAATTTCTAGAATACATTAATAATAACGAAGCTAATATGAAGTTACTGAAGTACATAACAAAATTAAAATGCTCAAAAAACAAGACCTTAAACAACTTGTTAGACTAAGCCTTAATCCAGATTTCCTGCAAACTCCACAGACAAAAAACCAATTAATTGTATTTTGTCTGCTTAAAAAATAAAAAGGATAAAGGACGACGTTATTCAATCCTCTTTGGGATGCGCCACGCATTCTGCTTCTACGGTGGCCATACAATGACTTGCGGTGGCCAGCCGATGAACAAGTCAGTGCTCTATCCCTCCAGACAAGTCTGGTACCAATTCACCGACCCCGGAGGGACGGAAGGCTTGGTTGGCCTGGGCGGGAAATCCGAACCAGGAACCTGGTATCGGGAGCACGCGAGCCGGCGCCTCCTCCGACTGCGCTCCACGCGCCTCTATTTTGTCTACTTGTACATGCTAAATTATTTGACAGAAAAATACCAAGCTTAAAAATAAGAGTGCCAATAAATACATTACTATGGATAACAGGGGTAATATCTTCGATCAATAACTTAACTTTAATCGCATCTTTAACAGTTACCTAGTGAGAACTACGATTGCAAGATTTTCCACAGGAGATTTTACTCCCTTCAAGGTTGTTTACACTTATTCTCCCTTATCTTCAAACTTATTTTTAATTACAACCAGCTTCTTAAGAATATAACTTTAAATGAATGCAGACGTATTAATAGAAATGATTGCATTTGTAAAATGGATGGTACCTATAACAAGTTCGTTGATACATTTTAGAAACATGTCATTACCGGCAGTTTACAGGGTGCGTAAAAAGTATTGACTGACTAAATGACGGTTGTGGAAATAGTATTGCGCAGTAAGTTTTAAAATATTCACTTGAGAAATATGGAAAATGATTTTGCAAACACGATAGAATAACTCGTTGTTGACATTGGCTCCTTTACTGTGAATACAGGAGCGAAAACGACGGAAAAATTCATGAGCACGCGCCGCAAGCACTTGCTTGCATTTCGTTCCGTGCTTTGAACAGGGTAAGCCTTCTGCGACTGGTCACTTCTGTTGAAAGTAGCCCAGACCTCATTCTCCAAAATCGCCTAAAAAGAGTAATCCAGCGGATTCTTGTTCAAGCTGTGCTCGTCTGAGAAGCTGTTCACACCTGCGCGCGTTATCTGTTTACCGTTTTCGGACAGAGACTGATAATTTTGGATTTGAACGTTAACGTGCGTGAACCTCTTGTAATCATAATCTGTTATGACAGAGCCGTGGCTAACGTTTGGGTTGCTGACCTCTTTCCTCACCAACCGTTTCGAACAGCGCCTAATTCTCTTGTTAAGGAACTACTAAGCTATTTGGGTAGCAGACAAAAAAAGGGCCACCCTAACGATGACGATCATGTTTGTTCAGTTTTTTCCTGAGTGTTTCTTGAGCACAATACAGACAACAAAAATAACACACAAAAACCTAGAGGGGTACAAAGAGAAGCTGGAGCTGAGTCAAAAAGTAGGTGCGTCAATACTTTTTACACACCCTGTAGATATTATCATTATCATTGACGACTGCGCGGGCCATTTTCGACCCGTAGTTTTTCTGTCGCGTGGGACCGCGCGGGCCGATTTTGGCCCGCGGTTATGAAACTGTTCGGTACGGCCTATTTCTCGCTTTTGCCGTAGTTTACGAGTAATCATTAGATATTTTGGATCACTGTGCTGTGGTCCGGCAGTTATTTACTTCTAAGCACTGATAAAATCAAATAATAAGCACCACACACTATTCAAGCTGCACAAAGATCGGCTCTATTCACAAACAGCTACTCACATCTTGTAAAAATAGTCATGCAGAGAATAACTAGTCATATTTCTTGTGAAAATTTTGAAAACAGTCTAGACAAAAATATGTCAAACACCTGCTACAACATGTAGTCACCTTATTTGCACGATTCGCGGCAAATGTGCGTCCTTTTTCTTAGTAAGCCTTCTTACAAGAGCAAATTCATCTTCTAAGTTTTGCTTCAAACCTGCTTCGGCCTTCTCCAATATGAGAGGGAGCTTTTGGAGAGAGAGCTTCATTCGGAATATCGTGAATTAGTGTTTTCACGAGATTGCAGCGTCCGTGCGGTCCCAGCGCGCGGTCCCACGCGGCAGACACGCGATTTTCCGCGCGGTCGTCAATGGATTATTGAACATATAGTTTTAGTTGACCTCTAGTCTATCTAGCTGACCCTGCGAATAAAATTTAATTCACAAAAATTGAAACACAACTAAAAATTTAAACAAATTTTACATATCACAGTTAAAACAAACTTCGAATAAAAAGTTTCACTTGTTTCTGGTCTCAGGTGCCTCCGTCATAAAATCTGCCAGCGTTCTTTTCCTTTTTGGTTGACTGGGTCCGTTGTGGTCTTCATTGGAACATGAGGTGTTACTGGCTCCTTTCTGTAACTCTTACCTTTCTTTAAATCTAACTTCTTACGGTAATAAATTTGACTCATACCTCCGTACTTGAACCATCTCCAACGGACACCTCTATTCCATTTAACGTCAGGCTTCTGTACACTAAGGCTCCTCTCTGCAATGACATATAGCTCTACTTTGCCTTAATACTTTTAGATACAATGCCCTTACTGCAATATCCTCCTTTTCTTGCTTGCATAGCACCGAATGGAGAGGTTCGCCTTTCCATTCGGACATGTTCAAATTCAATTTCACAGCAGCCGTTGTAGGACGCATGGGCTGCAATCCATGTTATCATCTTATCATTTAGCTGTATTAAATATGTTTATTAATATACCCGCTCTTTTCCGATAACTAATTTTCCTTTTATCAAATATGCATCCTCACCCTTAACTTTGGCGGCCTGATATGCCTCACGCAACGTTTTCCGCATGAATAACCTAAATGATACAGGTTTAATATATTACTATGCATAAATAGCCCTAATTCCTTTTCTTACCCTAACTTTTCCTGGTCCATCACTGGCTTGGTCTTCTCCCATATGATCTTTATGTCGGTGTTGTTTTTTATATTTTTTATTGGATTCATACACACGCCTCCTTCCGCTCTTCATAAAGAAATTCATAACACATTTTGGCCTACAATTATTCTTTATTCTCTCCTATTTATGTACTTATTTTCTACCCACCCCTACGGCTAATCCAGTGTTTGTGAAGCCAGCCTGTACGGGCCAACTGAAGGGTTTGGGCGGTCGCTAGGGTACCTCAAATTTCTTGTATCATTATTACTTGGCTACACATATTCATTTTATTATTACTAACACTCCAAATCTTTTGAGCAAAGTCCAGCAAAACGATACTATAGTTAGGCTTCGGAGGTCAGTTAAGCCGATGATGCGTAGCCACTCCAACAGGACCTTCCGGTTTACTTGATCGTGGTATACCAGATTCTCTTCCGAGGTCGACATGTCTGTAACACAGTTTATAATCATAATCACATATCATTTAGTTAATCACTACGGCAAGATGTAACAAATAGTTACTTTATCGTACAAGACCATAGGATGTACTAAAATAAAAGAAAATGATAACATATATATTGACATAACCTATAATAGACTGGTTTGCTTACTGTTTTCCTTATACAGTCCTTTTTGGCTGCCCAATTCATTTACCGTATGCTTAGATTCTCATGTGTATTCCATTCAGGACCACCTGCCTATAGGGAAAATAATTTCCTGTCTTAAATATTACCCCTTTTCTTACTGTAGTTTCCTTTCCGAATACACTGCGCATACGCATATTATAAACTTACTTTATCTCTGTCCCTTTACTACCTACCTCCTTTCCAAAATTTCATCATAAACATCTTAACCTTCTTGTACCTGTATTAAGCTGTATTCAGCAGATTTCAGTGATATGCTTACTAACATACCACGTAACATTATACTAGCTAAGATGAAAGATCTTATAACGTTATGCCTTGAAAGTTCGGGTGAAAGATTCGTTGATACTAACGGAATTAACATTGAATACTAAAAGCATTAGAATATATGAAAACAAACTCTTTACACCATTTAGATACATGGATGACCTTCTTATAGTTCATAATTATAATGAAAACTATATCGATCATATTCTAACTTTAGTATACAAAGATAGACTCATCTTAAAGAAAACACACATTAGTCAGTATAAATGCAATCATTTGGACATATTTTTCGAAGTTATTGATAACGTAAGAGAAGCCAACCTAAATAACAAAATTGACTATTTTAACTTTTAAGTTAACAGATTCCCTCACAAGGACTCGGAAATTTCAATTAATGTCAAACGTAATTTTATTAATATTCAGAAACACTTCGAATGGCTAACATATGTTCTAACTTCTCGTATTTCTGCTCCAAAATTAAAGAACTCTATAATATACTTATAAGCAATGGATTCGATCAATCATTACTAACATAGTTAAATGTTTATACAAAAATAAACCGATTTTTTTAAATACAATAATAATGATAATTATAATAATATACTACGTAGAGCTAAGACGCTATGTAGGAGTTTTACCATATGTTAACTCTACATAATAATTTAGAGTAGAAAGCTTAGATGGTTATCACAAGTTAATCCTATGTAATATTTTTATTTAGTTTCTTTTTACACGAACCTTTACTATTCTGATAATTTTATAGAAGTGCCCGGAAGACGGCCTAAAGGACGGTCTAGGCAACGCCGTCTTGTTACGTTGCACGTGAATTTATAGGCACTTAAAGTACCCACCTTGATCAAGCACTTGATCGCGCGAAGTGGCGTCACCATGCCAGAAAAGCGGACCCACCTCAAAGTGTGACAAACGCTGAAGAAGATCACAATTTAGACAACGATGATATAGACGATGACGAGGCAGGTCTTATGACCTCCATATTG
>OX377202.1:34241946-34265133 GCA_947396885.1 Heligmosomoides polygyrus polygyrus
CTCGATAATTATCGACTGTTTTATCACCGATAAATACGTGATATAGCCGTCGGTAGCATCCTTCCAGGTTTCGTCGACAGTTGTTACCGTCGGCAACCGAATGCGAGAAATAACAGCTGCTTCCTTCTCTTTCAGTCGCCACCATTTGATTCTAGCCGTCCCGCATCGCTCAACACGTTTACACCTCGGACGTGTGATCTTCAGCGAGCAGATCAGTGGACGGTGTTGCGTGGCAACCGTCTCATACGGCACGGTCTTCGCGTCTGTGACAAGACCTTGGTCGCGACGCCTAACAAGGACATAGTCAATCTGCGTTTTGGCGCTCCCGCTAGAAAACGAGATGAGGTGGGAGTCACGCTTTCGAAACTTGGTGTTCACGATGGTGAGGTCGTGTGAGTCTGCATACTCAAGTATACGCTCACCATCGGCGTTGCGTAACCCATAGCCAAAACCACCATGACAGCTGTAACCATCTTTCGCTGCTCCGACGTGACCATTAAGGTCACCTGCCACAATAATCATGTCTTGTGACGGCACTTCCGCTGTCTTCTCATCAAGCAGGGACCAGAACTCGTCCTTGGTTTGCTCGGAGCAACCTGTCTGCGGAGCATACGCGGAAAAGAACTGACACCGTCGCTCTTCTACGGCGACAACAATCTTCATCAAGCGGTCATCGAAACGTTCTACGCTTGCAATCGCGTCACGGAAACGCTCGGAGACGATCATACCGACACACTGATGGTCCTGGGACTTCCACATAGTACGGCCGTGAAGCCACGTCCTATGTCCCTTGACTTGCTGCAGGACCACCTCGTCTCCTGCACCGCACAGAAATCTATCTTTCTTCGCTCCAGTGCTTCTACCAACTCGCACGAGCGGCCCGTCAACGTACCCACATTCAACGTAGCTACGCGGGTCTTGCCTACGTTACGGGACTTTCGGACTAGCTCAGGTTCCCCCGATGCCGTCCTCGCATCAGGGACCCTCGCATACTTCTCACACTCGCCGGGCTCTGCGAGTGCGCGTCGGCTCCCGCGGACGTCGTAGCACTATCTCGAGAACTCTGAAACGTCATCGACCATATGATGTGACACAGGATGTTCGTGGGCCGGCCTGTCACTAGGGCCTGTTGCTTGCATTCGATTGTTCGTGATTGGCTCGGCTCGCAAAAGCAAGCAGTTTCCAGTGGCACCACGTGGAGGAACGGACATTAGCCCAGCTAGATGCACAAAATATATTGCAGCTCTTTACGTTCAACATCGGCATTCAGTGACGCCGTTGTTTGTATTTATCAGTACCTTCGTTCCTGAGGTTGCTCGGCAACTCCCCTTGCCCCCCAGCAGGATTCTCCACTTCACTATAGCGTCAAATTGACTGCAAGCGCCAGGTTAAAGAGAATTTTTCCAGGCGGGACTGATACAGCAGTGCTGGAATGCTTAAACGTCATCGACAGACAAACAAATAAATGAACTTCCCTATCTAGCTAAATCGACAGCATCAATCGATATGGGCCTCCCGATGGAGACATTCCACGTGTTACGAACTGCTTCCGTCGGCTGTCTTATCTTACTACAAGAAGACGTCCGTGAGGCCTCTCGGCCGCACCGACGAGAAGCCGCACGGACGTTGAGGATGCTCCTCAGGAAGAACATTTTAACTACGTCGATTAGGGCAAGTTGAAAAAAAGCGAAAAAACGGACACTTACAAAAACGCTAATTTGCCCAATATCGAGTGATGGCGATTAACTATTCAGAAACGAACTTCGGACTCGTGTTCAGCGACCTTGACTACCCCCAAGGCTGAAGTTCCGTGCCGCTTGTACGAAATCCACCAAAAATCGATAATATCGATCGATATCGATTGCCTCCCTGCTGTGAACGCCCCCGTCTACGATCATCTAAATGCTCGGCCCGTTTACGGCTTGCCATGCACGGTTGCCGACGTGTTCGACGCGTCTACGGCTTGCCATGCATACGTCTACGGTTCGCCATGCACGGCTGCCGACGTGATCAGCACGTCTACTAAACCACCAGGCAACCCCCACTCCAGTTGTGACGGACGGAAACACGTACGCACACACCCTGCTCCTTTACATATAGTAGGATATACAATTCGCTTAATCCGTGGGTTACGTTGTCAGTCACGGGTAGGGGAGTAAAGCCAAGGGATGGCTTCGACAGGGCAGGGATTGCCAGCCGGGTTTTCTTTGGGCTTAACCGTGGGAGATTGCTGACGAACTATATCCTTGGCGGCGGATCGTCGAAGTTACGATATTTTGAGCGGGCAACGCGCCATGGTATGGAGGAGGATCTAATGCAGAGCTCCGGAGATCGGAAGATGTGCCACAGATATCGTCCAAAGTGCGTTGAAATTTAGAAGGCCTATGAAGACGTTGTCCAACGTGGGTGAGATGGTCGTACAACGTGAGTGAGATGCAGAACACCTGCCGTAGACGTATCACCTGTATCACCTGTCGTCCCGTTGACCATCGTCTTGCTTGACCGGGCGCCAGCAGCGTCTCCATTCGTCCCTGTTGCGTGCCAGAGTGGTCCAGTAGATCCTCCTCGCTCGAGGGACACGAAGAGCGTCATATCGGTCGCTCAGGGCTTTCACGAAGAAGTCCGACCAACGCGTTGGTGGGCGTCCCGGTGTTCTCTTGATATCCCGCGGAATCCAGTCGGTGACGGCTCTCGTCCAGCGGGTGGCTGTGAAGCGCATTACGTGGCCGGCCCACCTAATTTTCGACAACTTGGCCCACGCGACAGAGTCTCTGATCTTCGAACGTCGGCGAAGCTCGGAACTCCGGAGGCCTTCTCTCACTTGCGTGAGTCGTGTCACTCCGAGCATCGTCCTCTCGATTCCGCGCTGCGCGACGCTGATCGCGTGTTCATCCTGCTTTCGTATAGCCTAGATCTCTGAGGCGTATGTTGGGGCAAGAAGAACGGTAGAGTCGAATAGGTGGGCACGGAGTCGGACGTTCTTTGTTTTCTTCGCGCCTTCTTCGACGCTCTTGAAAGCTCCCCAAGCCGCTCGTTTCCTCCTGCTCAGCTCCGGCGCTAGATCGTTGGCGATATTGACTTCGCGACCTAGATACACGTAGCTGGAGCATTCAGAGATGTTCGTTCCGTTGAGCGAGAATGGGGCATCAGAAACCCATCCGTTCCTCATGAACATCGTCTTCGTAAGATTCAGCTGCAGTCCAACGTTCCCACATACACGATCGAAGTCGGCCAGCATTCGCTCCGCCTGGCTGATGCTCGGCGTTATGAGCACGATGTCGTCAGCGAAGCGAAGATGGTGCAGCTGCTGGCCGTCGACCTTCACTCCCATGTCTTCCCATTCTAGTTCGCGCATGACGTTTTCGAGGGTGGCGCTGAAGAGCTACGGGGATATGGTATCCCCTTGCCGAACCCCTCTTTTTAAGTCGATGAGGACGTCGTTGTAGAATGTTGAGATCTTGGTTGTGAATCCACTGTACAGCTGTACTGAGTAGGAACGTCCTGAGTGAGCAGGGCTTGGAGGATTGCTTAAGTCTCGACGGAGTCGAATGCCTTCCTCAGGTCGATGAACGTAAGGCACAGAGGCAGCTTATACTCTCGCGACACTTCGATGAGCTTCGTAATGGTGTGTATGTGGTCGATCGTGCTGAATCCTCTCCGAAATCCTGCCTGTTCGCGTGGCTGTCCTTCGTCCAGCGTTCTGCTGATCCTACTCAGGATGAGTCGAGTGAACAGATTGTAGACTACGGACAGGTATCGTGTGAAGAGTCGCGCCAGGGTGTTGATGAGCGCTGGCGGGAGATTCTTCAGGTGTTCGGGTCTGATCCTGTCGGGACCGGGTGCTGTACGTTTCTTCGCCGACGAGATGGCGTGTCGGATCTCGAAAGGGAGAACAGAGGGGACGACGTTTCCATCCTGCGGAAGATGGCATGGGGGGAGGTGGACGTGGCTATCGAAGAGATCGGAGTAGAAGTCGTGGATGACCTTCTACATGGTCCTTCTGGTAGAGGTGACGGTTCCGTCGGGACGTCGGAGAGCGGTCATCTTGGTCATCTGGGCATTGCGGATGCTCAACCCTGCCTCTGCTGCTTTAGCCAACACTTCCGCCCTTCTCTCCTTGAGATCTTCCTTTATCGCCGCTCTGCATAGCTTCGCAAGCTCGGACGTCAGCTGGTAGTTGCCTGACTCTTGCGCTGCTTCACGCTGGCGTATAAGCTCGAGAGTTTCCGGAGACAGGCGTCTCTTGGTGGTCTTCAAGCTCTCGGCTCCCTTAGCACTATTGTGGAGATGGTGCACGAAGCGGTTGTATTCCTCATCGCCGTTGAACATGACGGCATCTTCCCAAAGGCCGACAGGAGAGGTGTAGAGGTCCCAGTTGATGGTCGTTCTGGGATTCCTCTTCTTGAACTTCGCGCGGCCTTCTCTCCTTGACACGAAAAGCAAAACCTCGCGCGAAGGAGGCGGTGGTCCGATCCCGTGTAGAACTTGGGGAGAACGGAGACGTCGGTCAGGCAATACTTGCGATTGAAGATGATGTGGTCGATCTCGTTGTGGAACTGGCCACCGGGGGATTCCCAGGTCCATCGTAGAGAGGTAGGCTTCTGGAACTGTGAGTTTCCATGGATGGTCTTGGTAGACATGATAAACTCAGACAGCGAATACAGTTGAAGCTGGCACGGAGCCACATCGCTTCAGTCGCAGACGCCCGATTCGGGTTGTCAGAGACTCGTTCGAATCGATGTTCATGGCCAAGTGCGTGTTGACGAGGACACCAACGCCGCCTACTCCCCTGCTGTCGCATGTTCCGAGGAACAGTTCTTCTCCGGAGTCGTAGGCAGCGTGTGGGGGGTGGTGTCTTCTCGTCTCGGTCAGTCCGATGACGTCGCATTTGATCTTCCTGGCTTGCATCATCAGGTCCTCGACGGATGCTTCCGATGCAAGTGTGCGGGCTTTGTAAGTACAGATCGTCATCCTAGTCCTTCTCAATTTAATGAACCGCCTCCAAGGTTGCGACGACGGGGCTTCTCGCAGGTCTCTCCATTAATGTCGGTATCCATTGGAGTCATCCAGATTAGCTTTTCCCCGTTGATATAGATGAAAGAAGTTTAATCTGGATGGTATCCGATGGATACCGAGATTACTGCAGAGACCTGCGAGAAGCCCAGTCGTCGCAACCTTGGAAGTGGTTCATCAGTGACAGTGGTCGGCTTCTTCAGCAGCGGAATGCTGAAACTAAAGCTTTCGTCGTGTCGTACGAAGAGTCTGAAGTGTCAAGGTGTAGTGGTGTCTAGCCCTATGCCTTTCTTGAGAGGCATAACACATCAGAGCCATGTTCTGCAGCAGGGCAGCGCTGCAGTCTATGGGTCCAGGTTGACCAAAGATTGGCTCCACCATGACAACGTTCAAGTAGCGGACTGGCCGGTCTGTTCTCCTGACAGCAGCGGATAGGAGAACATGTGGGGGATCGTGGTTCAACGAGCCTATGCAAATAACCGACAGTTCAATTACGTGGTGGTAATTTTGATTACATGGGACACAGGCAAAACAAAATCATACAGATCCTTGTCAATAGCATGAATAATACGATGCATCATGTTATAAGAAATAATGGTGGTTTGATCGACTTTTCAATTTAGTAAAAGTTTGTTTTCACAAGTGGAAACATACTTTTCAAACGCCAAATTTCAATCGATTTTCTTCAAAAAATTCTGATTCTCGTGTGAGACGGAGAAAATCTCTGAAGGTAAGTGGTTACCTACTTTCAACTACGAGGAATCTAATGGAGCTAGTGCAGCCCTGCAAAAATAAACGTGAAATAAGATATGGGCAAGTTTCAGAGTGGATACATACTTTTGAAACGCACTGTAGGAAGGGAAGGAACTCCGGGAACCTGTCTTATCGCACATTTTAAGATGCCTTGTTTATGATCATCCTGAATGGTAATTATATACAGGCTCTTATTTCACACCCTGTAACTAATTTGTTGCTAAAAGCTTGTTTATTTTTCCGTGTTTGTTAATGTCGAATTGTTTATTTTACGTTGCAGTATCACACTCCATCCTTTGAATTTTAGCTGTTGAAGTTGAAACATATGTGTTCCTTGAATTTTAAATTGAAACAATGGGTTGCAGCCTATTGTATTTATTTTAATTAGGTTTAACGATTTAGCAATAACTTAACGAAAATTTTCTGTTCAAAAGTGTTTAACGCAAAGAATTTTGTCTGCACCCCTGGTTGGGGTTCATAAGACGTGCCAAAGACGTCATGCAATTTGTGCCGAGATTCAGAAAACCTGATACAGACGTCATCCAATTTGCGTCGGGGTTCAGAAGACGTGCCGAAGACGTCTTATCGACAGAAACTATACTACCATTAAACAGTGTTTCTTCTCAAAATGTTTCATTAGGGATGGTCTAAAATAATACATTTCCCACTCCGTAGTCATTATTGATTACCATAAAAGCTTACATGATGTCAGTAGTGATTTAAATATGTGCCGGTCCTGCGACGATGTTAGTACAGCAGCGGTTGAAAACGTGGTACCCTAAGTAATTAACGGTCGAATAGTTGATCCCCTTAAGACCTCTAACACTTTCGGCTTCTCGATCAAAGTCCTGTACTTTGATCCTAAGCATATAGGACGCCTACAGCATCTCTTTAGAGCAGCTAATGTAGGTACGAAGGACCACAAAAGGTGCGAGGAGCGCAACGGGTCACAGCATCCGGCGAACGCAAAGGACAAGCAAGGAATTATATCAATACAGCGGACCAACGTGGAAATGAGGAACCAATATGGCACTGGGTGCAAGCCTAGAGCAGGCGGTCCACTTCATCGAAGCATTAAAACATCACGCGAGTTTGTCCAAGAACTTCTAAAATAAGAACATTGAGCACATTAACATCTTAATTTTGAACATAGATGGATACCTTGAACTGCTGCATTCGATAGGGCTCCAAGTTTGGAAAGACACTATGGACCCCACACTCTAAACGTGCACCTGACATTGTTGCTCAAAAATATCGTAGTCCCACTTAAAACGTGAAGGATCAAAAATGAAAAGGTTGGGAACTTCATGAAAAATATTAAAATTTGATAGGGTTAAAACAAAGAAAGGGAGATCCATCTCAAACGTCAACAAAACGAGTAGGTCAACTTACATGTAGGTTTGCTAATCACCCAATTCTTACTTTAGTACCCATTCGAAGGCATTGTACCAGCTTGCTTACCAAGAAGACTCCTTTTAGCCAGAAGCCCAAGGAAACCTCAATGAAGTAGCACGCGACTACAAAGCGAACGATGAAAGAGGGAGAGTCAGAAAGAATATAGCGTAGAATTAGCTCCCATCAAACACATCGATTATAACAGCTGATGACTGGTTACTCGGTCGAAGGACGCATGACAACTCGTCCGCGCGGGTAGGGCTAGAAGGGAGGCGCGCCCAGTCGAGGTATCTAAGAGGTATCTAATGTCCGGCACATATTATTGGGCACATATGATTCAGCACCGTTCATCGGGTTTTAAAAGCATACTCTCATTTCCTTTCAATGTCATTTAGGGGAAACACGCCCCAGTCACCAGTGGTGAATTTTTGGGACCAGTGGCTCGCGTCAAGTTGACGCTATACCATTTTCTATCAGGACTTCATATAACTGCAGACAGTTTGTAATTTTACGCACTAATAATTTTTGTTCGTGTTACTTAAACAAAGTATTAGTAAATTGAACATGTTAAAACGATTAAGTGAACACAGTTCTTATAAAAAACCTTTAACTAATTTTCCTTGAAAGTAAGTTTATATTGATACCATAATTCACCTTCTTTTACGTTTCGGATCCGATGTCAGCAATTCTTCGTTTTGGTTGCTACGTCACTGTGTTCTAACGCCAGTCATTTGGCTATTACTTAATATTTTTACATTGCATTTGTGACTTATAGTTAAATATTTGTTTACTATTAACCACTTACCGATTCATCGTCTGCCGGACAGAGACCACTACTACCTTTGCTGCCGAAATACTCCTTAATTAGGTTTCAAAAAACTCCAAGTGAGTTTACCATCCTTAATAACTTTTTACTTTTACTACTATATTATCTGCATTATTTTTCTTAAGCACTTACATCTATACTTCTGTGCTCGGTTAACGTCGACATTTTACGTATAGCTGTTCCGTTCCAATCAGAGTAGTCCTATCCAAGTAAGACACTTAACTCGGTAGAACGGTAGCGCTTTATTTATTTATTTATTACTTCAGCTTTGCAATAAATTACTTATAATACACTTAGTTTTAAGTTGTAGATGTTGTTTGTCTTAAGATTGTATAACCACTTTTTGCTGATATCTCGGGTGGAACTACTACTTTGTCCTTGAACAGTTTTATTATTCTGCGGCGCAGGTATAAATTAGTAAATTTTCATTCTACTATTATTGACATTAATACATGTAGCTTATGTCACCTTAGGTTCTCTATGGCAGAACAGAAAGTTGTATTGTTTGGTCTCTTATGACTCGTAATTTGGACTTTGTTTGACGGTTATGTTCGGCCAGTTTACGTTTTTCGTCCGTCATGAAGTAACTGCAGAACACATTCGACATTTTGACCTTAATTTAAATAGTAGAATTTCTACATATCCCAAGTTTCATTACTATATACTTATTCGAAAATTGTACAAATTGCCGTTGTGTGCAAGTGGAGTGAGCCACGTTAACGAATAAGGATCCTTAAGATCCTTATACATATAATTAACCATTAACTATATTTTACACTTATTTTCTATACTCTAAATACACTTACTTTACCACTTCCGATGAGAACTTTTCGGCTAGTTCCACCGGTCGAACTAAGTTCGGCTTCGAAACTATCCTTATGTTTTCCAATAGAACCATTCTATTAATATGTTCTTGACTAGCTGCCAAGAGCTCAGCTTGGTTGGAATTGGGCATATCGAAACCCAGCCTCCTAAACTAATTTACTTTTACTTCTAAACGTTAACGAACTAATACTATAGACCCACCATCATCCTATCAAACATGAACATCAGTGATTCTTACATACTAGAACTCAACTTATATAGTAATCTCTTTTATATCGTGCATGGGGCGCGTGTAGCGCAGTCGGAGGAGGCGCCGGCTCGCGTGCACTCGATACCAGGTTCCTCGTTCGGATTCCCGCCCAGACCAATCAAGCCTTCCATCCCTCCAGGGTAGGTGAATTGGTACGAGACTTGTCTGGGAGGGATAGAGCGCTGACTTGTTCATCAGCTGGCCACAAAAGAGACTGAGTAACGCCGTCCTTTATCCTTCCTTTATATCGTGCATACGGTACGCTTCCTATAACCATATTCCAATTGAGACCAGGGGTGCGCATTTAACGGTTAACGATTTAACGAATTCGACGAATTAACGGCATTTTTCAGTAAAATCTATTTGACGACTTAACGGAAATTTTCAAGAATTTAACGGAATTTTTAACGGACTTAGAGAAGCTACGCACCTCTAACATTACTAGTGATTGCGTAGTGGAGTCATTTGATGTGACATCGCTTTATACAAACGTCCAAAACGATCAAGCCTTGCAAGCATTATCAGAAATGCTGGATAGGCATATTGATAGTATTAACACATTTGGACTTATTAAAGCGCACATCATGACCTTGACGAAGGAATGTTTATCTTTCAACATCTTTAAAAATGTACTGCAGGTATATAGATGACTGTTGCATTGTGACTTCAACACAGTCTGAAATGGACGAGTGTTTTCGATTACTGAATCAACAGTCTGCGTGCATTAGGCTTACAAGGGAAAACTCCAAAGAATGGCTGGCTTCCATACCTTAATACACAGATAAGAGTTTCCAATGGCATGTTTAGCGTAAAATGGTACCGAAAGCCGAGTTCGAAAAACATATTGATCAACGCCACCTCTGCTCATCCAACAAGCATAAAACGCAGCGTCGTTAGAAACATGTTTCGAACGGCCTCGCAGATATGTACGGGTGAAAAGGAGCGACAAGAATCACTGCGAATGGCTTCGAAAATAGCCATGGAAAATGGCTATGTATCGTCGCGGTATGAGCGCAGAGCTCGTGCTTACCGCAGACAAAACGGACCACGTGATAACAGGGTACCCTTATGTATACCTTTCATATCTGATAAAGTTTCTGCTGCGATTCAAAGGAGCATAGTTCGAGCCCAGTTGCAAAACGATGTCGTTTTAGTCAACATTCCAAACGACAATATTAGACACCAACTGGTCAGGAATAGGCTTTACGAAAACCATATCAGAAAGTTGTGTTACATGTCCATACGGCAAGGTCGGAGGCAGGGAGGGAGCAGTCTATCAGATTGAGTGTCAAACATGTAACGCAACATATATAGGGAAAACAGGAGAAAACTAGCCATTCGAGTTAGAGAACACCTGGCTAGTAAACAACGTGGTAACATCAGAACACCTCTCGGAAGGCACAGAGCTGAGCAGCATAACGGTAACGACTTTGAAATAAAGTGCAAGGTGTTGACGGTAGAAACAGAAATATCGGCAAGGAAGGCATTAGAGGCGTTCTGGATTTTTGCAAGAAATCCTGGCATGAACGACCGTCAGGAACGCCCGTCAATTACGAATGATTTTTCTGCCGTTTGTGCCCAAATGCGAGCTGTAGAATGGAAGGGCGCACGTGCAGGTCGTTGTCTTTATCTTATACCATCCAGCACCGCACAGCAAGTCTCATTCGCCCGGTCGTACTAACAGAGAGCTGCGAAAGCGCTCCATAGGTGGATCAAACGTGAGTTTATCCCTCTTTGAATGGGTTTTTCAGGGTGATTTCTCTAAGGAAGCGAAACCGCTAGAGTGGGGATAGCGTTTGGTGGGGTAAATCGCTTATCTAATACTTGCACCACGTTCAGGCCTCTGAAGAAGAAGGGAGCGTCGAAACGTTAGGCCTGGCAAATAAAGATCCACCGTAACAACCTCGAGCGGCACAAGCAAAAATATTGACAACTATTCTCTACAATGCCGAGGTTTTATGACGAGAGAAGCTGGAGACTTTCAAGAATATTGTTCATCCTTGTCTTTTACAGTTTTTGATGCATTTTGCATTAAACTTCTCAATCTCACATTTACTTTTGGTTTTAATGATGACATTAAAGGGTATGGGAATGTGTGAAACATAACTGATCCACTTAACTATAAAACAAGCCACCCTTATTATTCTTTGAGGGTTATCAAGGAAAGGAATAATAAAGGCAACAAGAAAGGAACTAAAAGTAAGACACATAATAACGTTGACAAATTTCTAAAATACATTAATAATAATAAAGCTAACATGAAGTTACTGAAGTACATAACAAAATTAAAATGCTCAAAAAACAAGACCTTAAACAACTTGTTAGACTAAGCCTTAATCCAGATTTCCTGCAAACTCCACAGACAAAAAAACCAAATTAATTGTATTTTGTCTACTTAAAAAATAAAAAGGACAAAGGACGACGTTATTCAATCCTCTTTGGGATGCGCCACGCATTCTACTTCTACGTGATGTCGTGGAGGCGATTTGAATTTGGCCATACAATGACTTGCGGTGGCCAGCCGATGAACAAGTCAGCGCTCTATCCCTCCCAGACAAGTCTGGTACCAATTCACCGACCCCAGAGGGATGGAAGGCTTCGTTGGCCTAGACGGGAAATCCGAACCAGGAACCTGGTATCGGGTGCACGCGAGCCGGCGCCTCCTCCGACTGCGCTCCACGCGCCCATATTTTGTCTACTTGTACATGCTAAATTATTTGACACAAAAATACCAAGCCTAAAAATAAGAGTGCCAATAAATACATTACTATGGATAACGGGGGTAATATCTTCGATTAATAACTTAACTTTAATGGCATCTTTAACAGTTAGAGTCAGCTAGTGAGAACTACGATTGCAAGATTTTCCACAAGAGATTTTATTCTCTTCAAGGTTGTTTACACTTATTCTCCCTTATCTTCAAACTTATTTTTAATTACAACCGGCTTCATAAGAATATAACTTTAAATGAATGCAGACGTATTAATAGAAATGATTGCATTTGTAAAATGGATGGTACCTATAACAAGTTCGTTGATACATTTTAGAAACATGTCATTACCGGCAGTTTAGATATTATTGAACATATGTTTTCAGTTGATCTCTAGTCCATCTAGTTGACTCTGCGAATTAAATTTAATTTACAAAAATTGAAGCACAACTAAACATTTAAACAAATTTTACATATCACAGGTAAAACAAACTTCGAATAAAAAGTTTCACTTGTTTCTGGTCTCAGGTGCCTCCGTTATGAAATCTGCCAGCGTTCTTTTCCTTTTTGGTTGACTGGGTCCGTTGTCGTCTTCATTGGAACATGAGGTATTACTGGCTCATTTCTGTAACTCTTACCTTTCTTTAAATCTTCTTACGGTACTAAGTTTGACTCATACCTCCGTACTTGAACCCTCTCCAACGGACACCTCTATTCCATTTAACGTCAGGCTTCCGTACACTAAGGCTCCTCTCTGCAATGACATATAGCTCTACTCTGCCTTAATACCTTTAGATACAATGCCCTTACTGCAATATCCTCCTTTTCTTGCTTGCATAGCATCGAATGGAGAGGTTCGCCTTTCCATTCGGACATGTTCAAATTCAATTTCACAGCAGCCGTTGTAGGACGCATAGGCTGCAATCCATGTTATCTTCTTATCATTTAGCTGTATTAAATATGTTTATAAATATACCCGCTCTTTTTCGATAACTAATTTTCCTTTTATCAAATTTACATCCTCACCCTTAACTTTGGCGGCCTGATATGCCTCACGCAACGTTTTCCGCATGAATAACCTAAATGATGCAGGTTTAATATATTACTATGCATAAATAGCCCTAATTCCTTTTCTTACCCTAACTTTTCCTGGTCCATCACTGGCTTGGTCTTCTCCCATGCGATCCTTATGTCGGTGTTGTTTTATTTTATTTTTTATTGTATTCATACAGACGCCTCCTTCCGCTCTTCATAAAGAAATTCATAACACATTTGGCCTACAATTATTCTTTATTCTCTCCTATTTATGTACTAATTTTCTACCCACCCCTATGGCTTATCCAGTGTTTGTGCAGGCCAGCCTGTACGGGCCAACTGAAGGGTTTGGGCGGTCGCTAGGGTACCTTAAATTTCTTGTATCATTATTACTTGGCTACACATCTTCATTTAATTGTTACTAACACTCCAAACCTTTTGAGCAAAGTCCAGCAAATCGATGCCATAGTTGGCCTTCGGAGGTCAGTTAAGCCGATGATGCGTAGCCACTCCAACAGGACCTTCCGGTTTACTTGATCGTGGTATACCAGATTCTCTTCAAGGTCGACATGTCTGTAACACAATTTATAATCATAATCACATATCATTTAGTTAATCACTGCGGCAAGATGTAACAAATAGTTACTTTATCGTACAAGACCATAGGATGTACTAAAAGAAAAGAAAATGATAACTTAGATATTGACATAACCTATAATAGGCTGGTTTGCTTACAGTTTTCCTTATGCAGTCCTTTTTGGCGGCCCAATTCATTTACCGTATGCTTAGATTCTCATGTGTATTCCATGCAGGATCACCTGCCTATAACGAAAATAATTTCTTGTCTTAAATATTACACCTTTTCTCACTGTAGGTTCCTTTCCCAATACACTCCGCATACGCATATTATAAACTTACTTTATCTCTGTCCCTTTACTACCTACCTCCTTTCCTTCATAAGCATTTCATCATAAACACCTTAACCTTCTTGTACCTGTATTAAGCTGTATTCAGCAGACTTCAGTGATATGCTTACTAACATACCACGTAACATTATACTTGCTAAGATGAAAGATCTTATAACGTTATGCGCTGAAAGTTCTGGTGAAAGATTCGTTGCTACTAACGAAATTAACACGTTTTATACAAACAACGTAATTAATAGATACAGGTGTTACAGTGCAACAGATCTGTTATATCTTATTGATTACTGGCTTAGTAATAGCTATTGTATGTGTTCATACATTATTTATAAGCGAATAAGGGAGTTCACAGAAGGTAATTTTAATCCTCTTCTAATAGAACTCTCAATATCTATGTTCGAGTTTGAATACTCTAAAAGCATTAGAATATATGAAAACAAACTAACCATTTAGATACGTGGATGACCTTCTTATAGTTCATAATTATAATGAAAACTATATCTATCATATTCTAACTTTAGTGTACAAAGATAGATTCATCTTAAAGAAAACACACATTAGTCAGTATAAATGCAATCATTTGGACATTTTTCGAAGTCATTGATAACGTAAGAAAAGCAAACCTAAATAACAAGATTGACTATTTTACCTTTAAAGTTAACAGATTCCCTCACAAGGACTCGGAAATTTCAATTAATGTCAAACGTAATTTTATTAATATACAGAAACACTTCGAATGGCTAACATATGTTCTAACTTCTCGTATTTCTGCTCTAAAATTAAAGAACTCTATAATATACTTATAAGCAATGGATTTGATCAATCATTACTAACATACTTAAATGTTTATACAAAAATAAACCAATTTTTTTAATACAATAATAATGATAATTATAATAATATACTACGTAGAGCTAAGACGCTACGTAAGAGTTTTACCATATGTTAACTCTACATAATAATTTAGAGTAGAGAGCTTAGATGGTTATCGCAAGTTAATCCTAGGTAATATTTTTTATTTAGTTTCTTTTTATACGAACCTTTACTACTCTGATAATTTAATACAAGTGCCCGGAAGACGGCCTAAAGGACGGCCTAGGCAACGCCGTCTTGTTACGTTGCACGTGAACTTATAGGCACTTAAGGTACCCACCTTGATCAAGCACTTGATCGCGCGAAGTGGCGTCACCATACTAGAAAAGCGGACCCCCTCAAAGCGTGACAAACGCTGAAGAAGATCACAATTTAGACAACGATGATATAGACGATGACGAGGCAGGTCTTATGACCTCCATATTGTTCGCAGATCCTTGACCTAAAGAAATTGGGTGCGTACGGGGACGCCTATTTGAATCTTCGAATCGTACAGCATTAAATGATAAGAAATGTAGCCGAAGCATCTTACCATTAAATGCTGGGCACACTCCTGCTGCTTGACGCAGCTTCAATGATAGAGGATAGGGCAGAGACGCAGAGTACGTGTGTCTGCGTCAGGGGCAGCAGCGCGCTTATGGCACACTTCGCTTCAGCGTTGGCGCCCGGCGTCAGCGCTGCCAGCGTCAGCTTCACGGAATGAGCTCGGTCATTCCGTGACGCTGACGCTCTCCATTGTTTCTTTCTTTTTTGTCATGTTCCATTCCTTTCACTTCTTTCTGTTTTAATTTTGATTTCAAGTCCTATAGTTGCTAGGATTCTGGAAGCAATCTGCTAATAGGTCACAAAACAAAGTCAACAGTCTTCCACCAGCTAAGATTTGAAAAGATTGATGTGGAAAAAAAACACGGCATGAGAACCAGCGAAATATAAGGTTGATCAAAATACTACAAAAATTGAATGTTTCACTGCCTCCTGCCATTGGGATGTCATGACGTACAGTAATTGCAGAGGAGATTTGTTTTTAAAGGGAAGTAAGATAGGAAAGCCCTTTCTCTCAACCAAACCAGCTATCGCTCCCGCGGTCAACTGAGCGATGGTTGGCAATGGTCCAATGTCGAGAGCAGAGAAAGAGAGAACGATTGCCTATCATCGCAAACATATCCTGAGCCTGAGAGCGACGCTCCTCCTCGTTTTTGACGCACTGAAGCAGCTGAAGAGTGTGCACAACCCTTTAATATGTTGCCGCTGGAATTCAGCAAGAGAGGTGTCAAGTAGCAGGAATGTCCACGTTTAAAATGCACCAGTGAAAATATTTTAAGTGCAGCACGAGCGCGTAGCAGTCGGAAGAGGCACTGAGCTTGCTCTTCGATTAAGCCTTCCAGTTCCTCCCCACCAAGCTAAGCGTTCGACCTCCACGCTGTCGGTGACATAGCACCACTCGAAGAATGAAACACTCTCCTGCCCATCTCGAATCATTGTATAGACAAAAACCACCTTAGTGCTGAATTTTTTTTTTGTAGCGCTTGTGGTTTAAACCTCACAACTTTGGCCGTTTATCTTTACTGCTGAATTTAACACGTCACTATGAGATATTCCAGCAGTACGTTGTTGAATTTCCTTGTACTGAAGTTTCCATACCTTCCGAACTGGCTTGGTTTAATAAATGCAGTGTTATAATTTGCTGCAGAAATCTAACTTCAGGCACAATAAAATGATGCGACAATTGCCATCCTCACATCTATGGAAAGTTGACGCACATAAGAACCAGTCGTTGTTCAAACAGATTTAGGATTCCTGCATAAGTACAACTTCTGGACTGCCGCCGTGTTGAGGGGATGAGTACATGCTATTCATGTTATGGTTCGCTTTCTTCTAATATTGATACAGGCCTAACAAAGATGACAAGTTTAGGTAAGGAACACGAAGTATGAAGAAACTTTTCACTAGAGGTTCGCCTAGCTCCGACAGCATGGTTCTTGATTGAGTTCACGTGCACGCCAACCAAGCCTTCTCTCACCTTGAAGTCGGGAATAGCAGACTTGTGTGGCAGGGAAGGCAAAACAGAGTAGAGCAATACACTGATCTGTATGTCTATGGCCAAGCTCGCTACTCACTGCATGCGCGAAGTAAGTAGAGACGTCTCTTTCACGAAACTTAGAGAGAGATTGTGTGGCGTGTCCTGCAAACGGAGTGACTAACATTGATCTCTATCCTTTATACTCATCATATTTCTGCATGGGATGAAGCACATGAATCTATCATGGCGAGCTCGTAATTACCTATTCGGAAAATTTTTCGTTAGTGTTAACGACCGTAACTAGATGACAACTTTATTGCTAAACCTGTAAGGCGATTGTCTTCCAACAAAAAGAAACGACGTCTTGCTTAGATCATCCAACGAGACTTTTCTACATGGTTGTACTACTTTGCTCTTACAGTTTTCGTCACTTCAAAGCTTTCCCGGAAAATGCTTATTCTTCAGAGGGAATGTCCTTAATTGTGCAACAGAAATTGAAAGGTTTTCACAATTAGCGTGTGTACAGAACGATTTGATGAACTTACGATTAGTTGGGAACAAGCAGTAATAAGCAAAAATGGGGCGGTATAATAGGTCAGATATTTTTACTGCTTTAAAGAAAGTTATGAAGGAGTGGCAACATACTATATATTGTTTCAAGTTTCACAGCGTCACGTCCGCTGCACTTTAGTTTTACAGAAGTGAAAAGGTAAAAAATAGGGAACAAATAAAGGTCAACAACTTTTGTGCCTTCTTAAACGAAGGAAGAAATAAAGGGTAAAGGACGGCGTTATTCAATTCCCTTTGGATGCGCCACGCATTCTATTTCTACGGGATGTCGTGGAGGCAAGTTGAATGCGTATTTGGCCATACAATTAATAGTTGGTGTAGCCGCCCATGAACAGGTCAGCGCTTTATCATACCCAGAAAATTGTGGTACCACTTCACCGACCCCGGAGGGATGGAAGGCTTGATTGGCCTGGGCGGAAATCCGAACCAGGAACCTGGTGTCGGGTACAGGCGACAGTCGGCGCCTCCGACTGCGCTCCACGCGCTCCCAAAAGAAGAATAAATATAGGGTAAAAATTTTATGTCTTCTATATTTGAGAATAGCTGAGATGTAGTGTATTACTTCAATTATCGTATGTGGAATAGCGAGAAGCTAATCTCACTCCGAATCCAGCAGCACCTTCGATTTTTTCTTCGTTTTGAGATGAATCAAGAAGAAGATAATAAGTAGTATAAGCTTTCGAACGCTGCAATTCTACAGAAGTTTGTGAGCGGCAGTAGAAACAATCTCGTTTCACAGTCACTTTGATGGTCGTTGAAGTCCTGCTCAATCAACTTTCTTCTCATATCAGCAGCTTTCGATTTACTGCTTTCCATTCTTCTGGACAAGGAAAAACAAATACACAAGCAACCAACCAGCAGGCTGGTCTCCATTGTTCACCGTTCGTGATGGACAGCTCCTTAACGGTCACACTTTACAACTGCTTGGAAAAATATGCATCGCCTGATCAGTGAAGAAACCTTTCACAGACAGGTTCTCTGTTGACGGAAGAGAACACTTTTTTGGCAGGGGTTGTAATGTGTGCTGGCTTAGAGGTCACCTTATCGTTAGCAATGTTGAAGAGGATACGTGAATACGCTACCACTGAACCACAACCACATGATCAAGCCTTACTCACATGTAATCACATATGATGACCTACTACAAGGGGAACCTCCGCGTTGGCCTATCCCTTTGAGGCAGATATTGAGGTACAGCATACCTCATAGCTGTTAGCTCATCCGTCACCAAAAAGGCCTCGCTCGGAACGATGCTCCAGCGCAGATAGCGATGCTACCGCAGCGAATGAGTTTGAACAAAAAGTTTCCAGCGACTTAGCTTAAACGTAGAGAACTAAAATGATAAACCGAATCAAGCAAGCAACATCATAAGAAAGCAGATGCATAGTTAAACGTAGCACAATAGCAAGTTGCCATATTTCAGTGTATCATAATTTTATCATCTGGACTAGTAACGAGATATTCATATTCTTTAATCTCGTCGAGGGTTTTCTGCGACAAGACAAATGACGCCTGGCTGTTGATGACAATTCAGATGTCTGAAATCTTAAAAACAGCTCCTATCATGGTTTTTTTTGCACGGTAAGATTGGAAGTCGCACACTGATGAGAAAGGACTGGTTCCGGTCGGTGTATAAATAAGGAACGCTTGCCAGAATTGTGGTTTCTGCGTAAGGTGATCAGCAGAGAACTGATGTTCCTATGGGCTTCACTTGTCCATGGTCTCGCTCGCCACAATATCGTCGTTCTTTTCACTGAATATTAAAGATTCTGTCGCCCTATTACATTGCCCATATTTAGCTGTTTGAATTCGTTGGTTATTCTACATGCTGTGGTGAAATTCTAAACTGTTGCATAGCAATTTTACTACGACCAATTTCCTATGTTGGTCCAGGAATTTGTGGAGGAACCTCTTGATGATTAAAGCTTATTTCAAAGGCTCATCTATGCGTTAGTGAAGGAATAGAGATATAAGAGGTCAGATGATTGGTGGATAGCTTTCGCATCATGAGTTGTCGTCAAATTTCAACCCTCATCTACGGCCGACAATGTTCAAGGAGCTTACTGCAAAGCAACCGTGAGGAACAGTCCTGATGAGTGACCATCATCGAAGCCGCAGGCTTTAAGAGCTGCTGAAAAGGAATTCAGCACAAACGCTAAATTTATCCTACTATATATAAAGGAGCAAGCGTGTGTGTGCGTGCGTTAATGTGTGTTTCCGTCACAACTGGAGTGGGGGCATGCGTATTGGAAACGATTGTTGGACATCGACATCGTGCCTGGCGATGCCGTGGACGTGCCGAACATTTAGATGTTCGTAGACGGGAGCCGTTCACAGCATGGGGAGGCACCCGATATCGATTGATATTATCGATTTTTGGTGGATGTCATTCAAGCGCACGAAGCTTCAGTTCCGGGGGGTAATCAAGGTCGCTGAACACGAAGCTGAAGCTCTTTTTTGAAGTATCGATTGCCATTCAATCAATATTGGTCAAATAATCGTGACATAGGTGGTTGCTACAATCGAATTGATTATGAGAGTTATTACCGCTGCGAAGCCGTCAAGAAGCCGTCGGTGCGGCTAAGAGGCCGCACTAACGGCTGGTATAGACTATTTTCAGAAATTGTCTAATGTATTGCGTGAAAGGGGACTAAAGCCAACTTCGTCTTGTACCCTTGTACTTCCTCATGTTAGGGCGAACCCTCTTAGGCGATGTGGCTGCAACAATTTCTGGAGAAATTGGATTGCGCAACTACGCAAACCACCGAACTCCACGCAGATCACTTAATCCTACTCCCTATTACGAATCCTAAAAGTTTGTGCGACAGTCTTTGGCTGACGTAACTACAGAACAATGTCGACGTATTGGATTTTCGCCGATGCAGCCCTTCCCATTCTAGGTGGGAACGTGAAGTTATGAAGATGCTACTCTAGAATTATTAGGATAATAAAAAGAAAGTATTGTGGTGTTCTGCATTCCTTCCTTATTTTATTATTCAACATACAGTGAATTCACTTAATCGCCGTCGTTAGTTACTGGAGTGTACTACCTACATAACAGGCAGGTTAGCGGTTCTCTTCTCCAGAGCTGGAGAGACTGGCATTCAAAAAATTCGCTGTTTGCCTTCTCAACATCTGCAACTCTGGTGATTTTCTCCTTCGTTAGGAGAGCCATAGGGGAATGAAATAAGTAACGGTGCTAGAGGGGGTTAATATCAGATGAGTAGGGTGGGCGGGAAACCCTTCCTTTCCAGCTCCTCCAATTTCTTTCACAGTCTCTTTAGCCGGTTGTCGTTAAGGATGTGGAAAGACGCATGTCTCGGCTGCTTTTCTCGAACAATGTTCGCTAGTTTCTGAAGCTGATTGAAATGTAAATGCTCGTAAATGCTGTCGGCGGTGTGCGTCCTTGCACTACAACATTCCACACAAATTCCAGAACCAGTAAAGGAGACACTTCTTGAGGTGAAGTCTCGTTTGGCTTGCGCTGGCGGGTCTGCTCTTCGGCGGAGCCACACCACACTATGCGTGTTAGAATCAAAGAGGATCTACCGCTCATCTGTAGTAATCAGAAACTCAATTCGGTGGTGGCGGAAAAGCAGAGACTGTCTAATGGATACCCGATGAGCCGCATTCTGTTGACCAAAACATAATGGATCTATCTAGCCAGCACTTTTCTATAGCCGAGAGACTGGAGGCGATGAAGTCTGTTGGATGCGTGCAACCTAGTCTCGTCGCAAGACTGAAGATGCAAACCTCCGTATCCTGCTTGATAGCTTTGAGAACAACGAGGATTTTTCCGTTACGACTGTCTTTGAAGTATTTGTCTTCAGAACTGAGGCGAGCAAACCAGCGGTTGCCAGTGTTGAAGGAAATAGCTCTATCGGCGCGCTGTCAAAGATTATGTTTATAACGGTTGCCGTCCAGTGCCACTACGCCTTTCATATAAGATGATGACCCGAAAGCAGTCTTGTGAAAGTCACATTGTAATTAAAGTTATGCAAGGCAACGTGGGAATACATTATATATCAAGGAAAAATTCGATGTGTGTTTGGTTCGCAAATTTTATAAGGAGCAGTCCGCAGTCAACTTTTCACAGTTTTATACTCTGCGCCTCTCAAAAACCAGAGGGGGCAATATAAATTGTTTTTCTCTAAGCCTAAGACCACGGTGAAAGCTAAATTTTTCACAGAGTAGGTGTAGCCTGCCTACAACTTGTTTGTAAGTCTACCTCCTCCCCGAAATCCAAGTATTCCTTGAAACGCATTGCAGCAAAACAAATTCTTTTTACTTTTGCTGGTAGTTTTGGTGTTCGTTGTATTGCTGTTTTATCTCACTCCTGTCTTATACAGAGTATTTCAAAAATAAGTAAAAAATAAAGAAATTCTGAGAATGATCTAAAAGCCTCACATGTCAGCCCATGGGTAGGATATTCGAGAGTTGAGAAATTTTCAAAAAAAATCGAATCAAGACTTTTTCTACCATATCCTGATGTCCTGATGTAGATAATAGTGATGGCGCCGATAGTGTATCTTGGAATGTAGTAGCAGAAAGTTCTATGCAGGAAGGTTACATTACTACCCAAGAACGTGATAAGGTCAACGTCGAATGACGTGCATACATTTTCGTAGACCTCGTTGTAATTCTCGTTTGAATATGTGTTTAACAAATAGGGGAATCTTCCTTGTTTCAACCTGCACGGTGTTGACACCCGTTCTAAAGTAACCACTGACGGTAACGTCACGCGATTAATTGGTAAATTAGCCCACTTTACTAAATATCCATTTATTTAAATAGAATGAATCACTAGCATTCCCATTTGCTACTAAATTTATCTTATTTAAATAAGTTGATATTTTGTAGTCTGCTCTAAGGGATCCATAGTCAGGAAGCACAAAGGTTGTATCTTCCAAAGGCAGAACTCAGATGAGTATAGAATAAGAAAATAAATTCATTTCTAAACGTCTCTTAGTCAGAATAGAGCACAAGAACGGAGAGGTGAAAGGTGGAGGATTGGGGGACTTCAGAAATATAGAGCTCTAGACTCGGCGTCCATGTGGATTGAACAGCTCGACCCAGAAGGCATACGCTCCTCGCCAATACAATTTATAATCATGTGCCCATTCTATGAATAACATAGGTACGCTCTTGATCAACCGGGCGTCTGTCTGCAGAGTGATGTTTACGTATGTAGATCATCAAAGTTGTCAGTAGCGTCTTCGTGATTACGGTGACTAAACTGTATTCTGTAAAAAGTATATAGAATGGGGCTCTCGATACTTCTTTCTCTAGTTACATTTTTTTCAGATCCTCGTATTTTGCTTCGTATCTCCTTAAACACTACTCCCGGTTTTGCTACAAAGTATTCTCAAACTATCCTCAATCTCTGATCGACTCCACTGCAACGAGAAAAGTTGTGGAGGTATATAACGCCTATTAGAATTACTTGTAGGTTTTGCAGGATGCGCGGGATTGCGTTGGTCCTCGTTCTTTGCATGGGAGTTGTCCTTGGCATGGAGAGCAGCTCCTTGGAGATGACGGCGCTGGGCAACATGGAGGATATGTTTCTTGGACGGTACAGGCGGGATCTGATAAGGTGTGCTCTTGACCACTATAGAGAATTCTCTAGTACTTGGTACGATGCGAGAACTTGAAAATTGAATCTTGTAAATGTGTAGCTTGCTTCGCTAAATGTGTAGCTTGCTTGTAGCTGAAGGAAAGCAAACTGAATTCTAAAGCAATACGTCCAGCAGAAACCTTTCTGAATGATGATGTTCTTCTAGAAGTTGTGGAACATATTCATAAAGGAACGTCGCCGATGGTTGCAGCGTTTTTGAAGAATCACTCATTCAGTAGCAGCCATTAAGGAATTATCGGCATGCTTTTAAAGAAACCGCAGATTTCGCAGATGGATTCTCTCATTCCTTAAAGAATGAGATGATAGTAGCAGCACTTTTGCCTCAAAAACTTAGGAAATGTATTTATGTACATATGGCA
>OX377202.1:34265333-34400451 GCA_947396885.1 Heligmosomoides polygyrus polygyrus
TTGATATCCCGCGGAATCCAGTCGGTGACGGCTCCCGTCCAGCGGGTGGCTGCGAAACGCATTACGTGGCCGGCCCACCTAATTTTCGACAAGTTGGCCCACGCGACAGCGTCTCTGATCTTCGAACGTCGGCGAAGCTCGGAACTCCGAAGGCCTCTCACTTGCGTGAGTCGTGTCACTCCGACCATCGTCCTCTCGATTCCGCACTGCGCGACGCTGATCGCGTGTTCATCCTGCTTTCGTATAGCCCAGGTCTCTGAGGCGTATGTTGGGGCAGGAAGAACGGTAGAGTCGAATAGGTGGACACGGAGTCGGACGTCCTTCGTTTTCTTCGCGACTTCTTCGACGCTCTTGAAAGCTCCCCAAGCCGCTCGTTTCCTCCTGCTCAGCTCCGGCGCTAGGTCATTGGCCATATTGACTTCGCGACCCAGATACACGTAGCTGGAGCATTCGGAGATGTTCGTTCCGTTGAGCGAGAATGGGGCATCAGAAACCCATCCGTTCTTCATGAACATCGTCTTCGTAAGATTCAGCTGCAGTCCAACGCTTCCACATACACGATCGAAGTCGGCCAGCATTCGTTCCGCCTGACTGATGCTCGGTGTTATGAGCACGATGTCGTCAGCGAAGCGAAGATGGTGCAGTTGCCGGCCGTCGACCTTCACTCCCATGTCTTCCCATTCTAGTTCGCGCATGACGTTTTCGAGGGTGGCGCTGAAGAGCTTCGGGGATATGGTATCCCCTTGTCGAACCCCTCTCTTCACGTCAATGACGACGTCGTTGTAGAATGGAGAGATCTTGGTCGTGAATCCACTCTCGAAGGACCCTGATGTACTGAGTAGGAACGCCCTGGGTGAGCAGGGCTTCCATGACCGCTTCAGTCTCGACGGAGTCGAATGCCTTCTTCAGGTTGATGAACGTAAGGCACAGCGGCAGCTTGTACTCTCGCGACACTTCGATGAGCTTCGTAATGGTGTGTATGTGGTCGATCGTGCTGAATCCTCTCCGAAATCCTGCTTGTTCGTATGGCTGTCCTTCGTCCAGCGTTCTACTAATCCTATTCAGGATGACTCGAGTGAACAGCTTGTAGACTACGGACAACAGGCAGATCGGTCGCTAGTTGCCAATGTCGTGCACATCTCCCTTCTTGTACAGCAAAACGGTCTTGCTGGTCTTCCACTGAGATGGAACCTTGCATTCGGACAGGTAGCGTGTGAATAGCCGCGCCAAGGTGTTGATGAGCGCTGGCGGGAGGTTCTTCAGGTGTTCAGCTCTGATCCTGTCGAGACCGGGTGCTGTACGTTTCTTCACCGACGAGATGGCGTGTCGGATCTCGGAGGGGAGAACAGAGGGGACGACGTATCCATCCTGCGGAAGATGGCATGGGGGCAGGTGGACGTGGCTATCGAAGAGATCGGAGTAGAAGTCGTGGATGACTTTCTCCATGGTCCTTCTGGAAGAGGTGATGGTTCCGTCAGGACGTCGGAGAGCGGTCATCTTGGTCTTGAAGTTGGCGAAGATCCGGCGGGCATTGCGGATGCTCAGCCCTGCCTCTGCTGCTTCAGCCAACACTTCCGCCCTTCTCTCTTTGAGATCTTCCTTTATCGCAGCTCTGCATAGCTTTGCAAGCTCGGACGTCAGTTGGTAGTTGCCTGACGCTCGTGCTGCTCCACGCTGGCGTATCAGCTCAAGAGTTTCCGGAGACAGGCGTCTCTTGGTGGTCTTCAAGCTTTCGGCTCCCTTAGCACTATCGTGGACATGGTGCACGAAGCGATCGTATTCCTCGTCGACGTTGTCCATGACGGCATCTTCCCAAAGGCTGACAAGAGAGGTGTAGAGATCCCAGTTGATGGTCGTTCTGGGATTGCTCTTCTTGAACTTCGCGGCCTTCTCTCCTTGACGCGAAAAGCGGAACCTCGCGCGAAGGAGGCGGTGGTCCGATCCCGTGTAAAACTTGGGGACAACGGAGACATCGGTCAGGCAATACTTGCGATTGAAGATGATGTGGTCGATCTCGTTGTGGAACTGGCCACCGGGGGAATCCCAGGTCCATCGTAGGGAGGGAGGCTTCTGGAACTGCGAGTTTCCATGGATAGTCTTGGTCGACATGATAAACTCAGACAGCCTTTCACCTTGCTCGTTCCACTCCAAACCGTGGGTTCCGATGTGAAGTTCTTCCGGCGACCTTCGTGGCCCGATCTTGGCGTTGAAGTCGCCGACGATCATCTTGTAGAAGGTGTGATCTTCCTTATAGAACTTCTCCAGCTCCACGTAGAAGGCTTCGACGTCTTCGTCGGATGTTGGGGCATACGCGACGAACACAGTCAAGGCTGGCACGGAGCCACATCGCTTCAGTCGCAGACGTCCGATTCGGCTTGTCAGAGACTCGTACGAATCGATGTTCATGGCCAAGTGCGTGTTGACGAGGACACCAACGCCGCCTGCTCCCCTGCTGTCGCATGTTCCGAGGAACAGTTCTTCTCCGGAGTCGTAGGCGGCGTGTAGGGGGTGGTGTCTTCTCGTCTCGGTCAGTCCGATGACGTCGTACTTGATCTTCCTGGCTTGCATCATCAGGTACTCGACGGATGCTTCCGACCCAAGCGTGCGGGCGTTGTAAGTACAGATCGTCATCCTAGTCCTTCTCAGTTTGCGCAGCCTGGTTAGGCCCTGAGATTTTAGCAGCCTCTCCGTACTCGTCCTTCCCATCGCTGTAGAAATGGGGGCTCTTTCGGGGTCAGGGGAATGAGGCCCTTTAGTGCTGCTGTGTTTGACTGGAGTACAACATGGGTAGCTAGTCAGGCTCTGTCGTGCGGGCGGGGTACTCCGGGCAGCCAGCCAGACTGCCCGAAGGGACGGGGCGAGACTTAAGGCGGCCTCGAATCGCCTTACATGTACTCCCAGTCTACCGAGTGCAAGCTTTTGGCCGAGCCGACACAGTTAAAATCCGCACGGTACTTGTGAAGCAAAGGGCCCGTGGTGCCGTGGGGTTGCCGGGAAACATGTTAACGCGGCAAACCCACGGCACCACGGAGAAGGTACTTATGAAGCACCCGTCCTTGGGTGCCGTGGGTTGCCGCGTTTCCGTTGCCGTTGCCGCGTTAACATGTTTCCCGGCAGCCCCACGGCACCACGGGCCCTCTGCTTCATAAGTACCATCCGCACAGTCACGGACACATCCACGCACACTGTGCACGAACATGCCGCTTCCACGCACAAGGAATGCATCGACCCGACACAGCAGGAGCAAGGAGTCCATCCCCTGCATCCCACCTGCGTCTCTGGGCAGTACACGGTCGCATTTGGTTCGCGTTTAATTCCCCTATCCACCACCTGGGGACGCGCCACGTGGCCCTGCGACAAGCGGCCCGAGATCCCTCTTAACAAGAGAGCCCGAAGGCTCTCTATCGAGGGAGATCCGTGGAAAATCGATTACATCGACCAATATTGGCCTCCCGAGCGAAACTTAACACCTTCTGCAAAGCTCTTCCGGCGGCGATAGCAATCATGTAATTCGAAATACGAATTGGGAAGTTTGGCGAGGCAGTCTTTTATGAAACTTATTAGGAAGTGGCATTTAACGGCTCTACAGGGCTACCCTGACATTTACATTACGTCTTCTGAATCTCGAGGCACGTTGGTAGACGTCTGCGGCACGCCTTCTGAATCTCTACCTCTCAGCACAACATCTAGGGCACGTCTTCTGAACGATCAGGTTTTCCCGCCGCTGCTATTGCGTCAAGCACCGAGAGCCTTTGCTCCGCCGTCCCAGTACTCCATGTTGGATGAAAAATTGCCGTTCAACATGGAGTCCCGCGTGGCTCACACTGAGGCGTCGAGGCATTGCCCAAACGTGAAAGATAAACTGATCTATGTATAGCTGATGATGCCTGAACCTATGAATGGCTCGCTATCGGCTGTACTTATAGCGAGCCATTTAAAGATTGATGTCCTTTACAAGGCTCATGCAAAGAATAGTGAGCTGTAAAAATTACATTCAGTTCAAAACGAAGTCAACCATACGTGAACAGAAGTTTCTGCGAAGTGCTCTAGCAGATCTAATTCATTCAGCTATAATTTACGTATGGGATTGGATACACTCCTTCTCCCTCACACCTGCCAATTTTCGTGCCTCCAGGTTCAGTGTTCATTGTTGATTTCTTCCGTGTTTATTAACAGGGGTGTGAGGAAATTCCGTTGCCGTGTTCCAAATTCCGGTTTCCGGTCATTTTTGGATCTTCCGTTCCGTTCCACCTGTTTTGGGACCGGAAGTCGGAAACGGAAATGAGCACTGCTCGACGCTAGATTTCTATTGAACATAATCTGCTTATCAATTAAAAAGGGTTTTTCTTCATATAATTGTGAGAGAAATACTGTTACTAGTATTTATATTCTTCGAATTGGTTAGATTACCAAAAAAGGTACTCAAAAATGGGAAGGACTGAGTGCGGGGCAAAATTAATTTGCCAGCGAAACCTATGTATGCATTGTATGCTAAGAAAGTGCACTCAATAATTGAATGATCATAAAATTCTTGATCCATTAGTTACAAATAGCTACAAAAGCTTTGTAGGCATACAGCGCAGTGTCATGAAACAAAGGGTTCAGTAGAAGTTGGGCCATGCAGTTGTCTGCATGCGACAGTCGGTGCCTCCTCCGACTGCGCTAAACGCGCCCATGTGGTTTATAAAAGCCAAGATTGTCATGAGCAGTTGGTTTTGGCGCCTTCAGTACTAGCAGTACCTCAGCCGTCCTTGAAGTAACTAGACTCAAACGTCAATGTTACTTTAAGCTATCACACCCTTACCACTTTCTACAAATACAAAAATGGGAGCAGTTAATATAGACTAAGAGATTTTGGAAACTCCAGTAAAGAGTCTAAGTGCAGTACTAGTTACAAATATTGTAAATTAATTATCCTCAGCAGCATTCCTTAGTACAAATACTTATAAAAAAGTCGTACCAACTGCAACACTAGATCGTTAGTTTATTGCATCACTTGTGAAACTTGCAACACACAATATGTAGGTATTACCACTAGAGGTTTTAAAAAATTCGTGAACACATATACTATACTAATAACAATAAAAGACTCCCCTCTATCAACGCTTTTAAGAATATTGTTCATCCTTGTCTTTTACAGTTTTTGATGCATTAGACGACAATATCAACAGAAATATACTATTAAACAAAGAAGGTTTTTGCATTAAACTTCTCAGCCTCACATTTCCTTTTGGTCTTAATGATGACATTAAAGGGTATGGGAATGTGTGAAACATAACTGATCCACTTAACTATAAAACAAGCCACGCTTATTATTCTTTGAGGGTTATCAAGGAAAGGAATAATAGAGGCAACAAGAAAGGAACTAAAAGTAAGACACATTATAACGTTGACAAATTTCTAGAACACAATAATAACAAAGCTAATATGAAGTTACTGAAGTACATAACAAAATTAAAATGCTCAAAAAACAAGACCTTAAACAACTTGTTAGACTAAGCCTTAATCCAGATTTCCTGCAAACTCCACAGACAAAAAACCAAATTAATTGTATTTTGTCTGCTTAAAAAATAAAAAGGAAAAAGGACGACGTTATTCAATCCTTTTTGGGATGCACCACGCATTCTACTTCTACGGGATGTCGTGGAGGCGATTTGAATTTGGCCATACGATGACTTGCGGTGGCCAGCCGATGAACAAGTCAGCGCTCTATCCCTCCCAGACAAATCTGGTACCAATTCATCGACCCAGGAGAGATGGAAGGCTTGGTTGGCCTTGGCGGGAAATCCGAACCAGGAACCTGGTATCGGGTGCACGCGAGCCGGCGCCTCCTTCGACTGCGCTCCACGCGCCCCTATTTTGTCTACTTGTACATGCTAAATTATTTGACACAAAAATACCAAGCCAAAAAATAAGAGTGCCAATAAATACATTACTATGGATAACAGGGGTAATATCTTCGATTAATAACTTAACTTTAATCGCATCTTTAACAGTTAGAGTCAGCTAGTGAGAACTACGATTGCAAGATTTTCCACAAGAGATTTTATTCCCTTCAAGGTTGTTGACACTAATTCTCCCTTATATTTAAACTTATTTTTAATGACAACCAGCTTCTTAAGAACATAACTTTAAATGAATGCAGACGTATTAATAGAAATGATTGCATTTGTAATGGATGGATGGTACCTATAACAAGTTCGTTGATACATTTTAGAAACATGTCATTACCGGCAGTTTAGATATTATTGAACATATATTTTTAGTTTATCTCTAGTCCATCTAGTTGACCCTGCGAATTAAATTTAATCTACAAAAATTGAAACACAACTAAAACATTTAAACAAATTTTAACATATCACAGGTAAAACAAACTTCGAATAAAAAGTTTCACTTGTTTCTGGTCTCAGGTGCCTCCGTTATGAAATCTGCCAGCGTTCTTTTTCCTTTTGGTTGACTGCGTCCGTTGTCATCTTCATTGGAACATGAGGTATTACTGGCTCCTTTCTGTAACTCTTACCTTTCTTTAAATCTTACTTCTTACGGTACTAAGTTTGACTCATACCTCCGTACTTGAACCCTCTCCAACGGACATCTCTATTCCATTTAACGTTAGGCTTCCGTACACTAAGGCTCCTCTCTGCAATGACATATAGCTCTACTTTGCCTTAATACCTTTAGGTACAATGCCCTTACTGCAATATCCTCATTTCTTGCTTGCATAGCATCGAATGGAGAGGTTCGCCTTTCCATTCGGACATGTGCATATTCAATTTCACAGCAGCCGTTGTAGGACGAATAGGCTGCAATCCATGTTATCTTCTTATCATTTAGCTGTATTAAATATGTTTATAAATATACCCGCTCTTTTCCGATAACTAATTTTCCTTTTATCAAATTTACATCCTCACCCTTAACCTTGGCGGAATGATATGCCTGCCTCACGTAACGTTTTCCGCATGAATAACCTAAATGGTACAGGATTAATATACTACTATGCATAAATAGCCCTAATTCTTTTTCTTACCCTTACTTTTCCTAGTCCATCACTGGCTTGGTCTTCTCCCATATGATCCTTATGTCGGTGTTGTTTTTTTTTATTTTTTATTGTATTCATACAGACGCCTCCTTCCGCTCTTCATAAAGAAATTCATAACACATTTTGGCCTACAATTATTCTTTATTCTCTCCTAGTTATGTACTTATTTTCTACCCACCCCTATGGCTAATCCAGTGTTTGTGAAGCCAGCCTGTACGGGCCAACTGAAGGGTTTGGGCGGTCGCTAGGGTACCTTAAATTTCTTGTATCATTATTACTTACTTGGCTACACATCTTTATCTAATTATTACTAACACTCCAATTCTTTTGAGCAAAGTCCAGCAATAGTTAGCCTTCGGAGGTCAGTTAAGCCGATGATGCGTAGCCACTCCAACAGAACCTTCTGGTTTACTTGATCGTGGTATACCAGATTCTCTTCCAAGGTCGACATGTCTAACACAATTTATAATCATAATCACATATCATTTAGTTAATCACTACGGCAAGATGTAACAAATAGTTACTTTATCGTACAAGACCATAGGATGTACAAAAAGAAAAGAAAATGATAACATAGATATTGACATAACCTATAATAGGCTGGTTTGCTTACTGTTTCCCTTATACAGTCCTTTTTGGCGGCCCAATTCCTTTACCGTATGCTTAGATTCTCATGTGTATTCCATTCAGGACCACCTGCCTATAACAAAAATAATTTCCTGTCTTAAATATTACTCCTTTTCTTACTGTAGGTTCCTTTCCCAATACACTCCGCATACGCATATTATAAACTTACTTTATCTCTGTCCCTTTACTACCTACCTCCTTTCCTTCATAACCATTTCATCATAAACACCATAACCTTCTTGTACCTGTATTACGCTGTATTCAGCAGACTTCAGTGATATGCTTACTAACATACCACGTAACATTATACTTGCTAAGATGAAAGATCTTTTAACGTTATGCCTTGAAAGTTCTGGTGAATGATTCGTTGCTACTAACGGAATTAACACGTTTTATACAGACAACGTAATTAATAGATACAGGTGTTACAGTGCAACAGATCTGTTATATCTTATTGATTACTGGCTTAGTAATAGCTATTGTATGTGTGCATACATTATTTATAAGCGAATAAGGGAGTTCACAAGAAGGTAATTTTAATCTCTTCTAATAGAACTCTCAATATCTATGTTCGAGTTTGAATACTCTAAAAGCATTAGAATATATGAAAACAAACTCTTCACACCATTTAGATACGTGGATGACCTTCTTATAGTTCATAATTATAATGAAAACTATATCGATCATATTCTAACTTTAGGTATAAAGATAGACTCATCTTAAAGAAAACACACATTAGTCAGTATAATTGCAATCATTTGGACATTTTTCGAATTTATTGATAACGTAAGAGAAGCCAACCTAAATAACAAGATTGACTATTTTACTTTAAAGTTAACAGATTCCCTCACAAGGACTCGGAAATTTCAATTAATGTCAAACGTAATTTATTAATATACAGAAACACTTCGAATGGCTAACATATGTTCTAACTTCTCGTATTTCTGCTCTAAAATTAAAGAACTCTATAATATACTTATAAGCAATGGATTTGATCAATCATTACTAACATACTTAAATGTTTATACAAAAATAAACCGATTTTTTCATACAATAATAATGATAATTATAATAATATACTACGTAGAGCTAAGACGCTACGTAAGAGTTTTACCATATGTTAACTCTACATAATAATTTAAAGTAGAGAGCTTAGATGGTTATCGCAAGTTAATCCTATGTAATATTTTTATTTAGTTTCTTTTTATACGAACCTTTACTACTCTGATAATTTAATACAAGTGCCCGGAAGACGGCCTAAAAGACGGCCTAGGCAACGCCGTCTTGCTACGTTGTACGTGAACTTATAGGCACTTAAGGTACCCACCTTGATCAAGCACTTCATCGCGCGAAGTGGCGTCACCATACTAGAAAAGCGGACCCACCTCAAAGCGTGACAAACGCTGAAGAAGATCACAATTTAGACAACGATGATATAGACGATGACGAGGCAGGTCTTATGACCTCCATATTGTTCGCAGATCCTTGACCTAGAGAAATTGGGTGCGTACGGGGACGCCTCTTTGAATCTTCGAATCGTGCAGCATTAAGTGATAAGAAATGTAGCCGAAGCATCTTACCATTAAATGCTGGGCACACTCCTGCTGCTTGATGCAGCTCCAATGATAGAGGATAGGGCAGAGACGCAGAGTACGTGTCTCTGCGTCAGGGGCAGCAGCGCGCTTATGGCACACTTCGCTTCAGCGTTGGCACCCGGAGTCAGCGCTGCCAGCGTCAGCTTCACGGAATGAGCTCGGTCATTCCGTGACGCTGACGCTCTGGCGTCAGACGCTCCAACCCCCGTCCTCTCCATTGTTTCTTTCTTTTTTGATATTCCTTTCACTTCTTTCTGTTTTAATGTTGATTTCAAGTCCTATAGTTGCTAGGATTCTGGAAGCAATCTGCTAAAAGTCACAAAACAAAGTCAACAGTCCTCCACCAGCTAAGATTTGAAAAGATTGATGTGGAAAGAAAACACGGCATGAGAACCAGCGAAATATAAGGTTGATCAAAATACTACAAAAATTGAATGCTTCACTGCCTCCTGTCATTGGGATGTCATGACGTACAGTAATTGCAGAGGAGATTCGTTTTTAAAGGGAAGTAAGATAGGAAAGCCCTTTCCTCAACCAAACCAGCTATCGCTCCCGCGGTCAGCTGAGCGATGGTTGGCAATGGTCCAATGTCGAGAGCAGAGAAAGAGAGAACGACCGCCTATCATCACAAACATATCCTGAGTCTGAGAGCGACGCTCCGCCTCGTTTTTGACGCACTGAAGCAGCTGAAGAGTGTGCACAACCCTTTAATATGTTGCCGCTGGAATTCAGCAAGAGAGGTGTCAAATAGCAGGAATGTCCACGTTTAAAATGCATCAGTGAGAATATTTAAAGTGCAGCACGAGCGCGTAGCAGTCGGAAGAGGCACTGAGCTCGCTCTTTGATTAAGCCTTCCAGTTCCTCCCCACCAAGTTAAGCGTTCGACCTCCACGCTGTCGGTGACATAGCACCACTCGAAGAATGAAACACTCTCCTGCCCATCTCGAATCATTGTATAGACAAAAACCACCTTAGTGCTGAATTTGTATTTTGTAGTGCCTGTGGTTTAAACCTCACAACTTTGGCCGTTTATCTTTACTGTTGAATTTAATACGTCACTATGAGTTATTCCAGCAGTACGTTGTTGAATTTCCTTGTACTGAAGTTTCCATACCTTCCGAACTGGCTTGGTTTAATAAATACAGTGTTATACTTTGCTGCAGAAATCTAACTTCAGGCACAAGAAAATGATGCGACAATTGCCATCCTTACATCTATGGAAAGTTGACGCATATAAGAACCAGTTGTTCAAACAGCTTCTGGACTGCCGCCGTGTTGAGGGGATGAGTACATACTCTTCGTGTTATGGTTCGCTTTCTTCTAATATTGATACAGGCCTAACAATGATGACAAGTTTAGGTAGGGAACACGAAGTATGAAGAAACTTTTCACTAGAGGTTCGCCTAGCTCCGATAGCTTGGTTCTTGATTGAGTTCACGTGCACGCCAACCAAGCCTTCTCTCACCCTGAAGTCGGGGAATAGCAGACTTGTGTGGCAGGGAAGGCAAAATAGAGTAGGGCAATACACTGATCTGTATGTCTATGGCCAGGCTCGCTACTCACTGCATGCGCGAAGTACGTAGAGACGTCTCTTTCATGAAACTTAGAAAGAGATTGTGTGGCGTGTCCTACAAACGGAGTGACTAACATTGATCTCTATCCTTTATACTCATCATATTTCTGCATAAAGCACATGAATCTATCTGGCGAGCTCGTAATTACCTATTCGGAAAATTTTTCGTTAGTGTTAACGACCGTAACTAGATGACAACTTTATTGCTAAACCTGTAAGGCGATTGTCTTCCAACAAAAAAACGACGTCTTGCTTAAATCATCCAACGAGACTAATTTCTACATGGTTGTACTACTTTGCTCTTACAGTTTTCGTCACTTCAAAGCTTTCCCGGAAAATGCTTATTCTTTGGAGGGAATGTCCTTAATTGTGCAACAGAAATTGAATGAAAAACAGGTTTTCACAAATGGCGTGTGTACAGAACGATTTGATGAACGTACGATTAGTTGGTACGAACAAGCAGTAATAAGCAAAAATGGGGCGGGCATAATAGGTCAGATATTTTTACTGCTTTAAAGAAAGTTATGAAGGAGTGGCAACATACTATATATTTAAGTTTCACAGCGTCACGTCCGCTGCACTATAGTTTTACAGAAGTGAAAAAGTAAAAAATACGGAACAAATAAGGGTCAACAACTTTTGTGCCTTCTTAAACGAAGGTAGAAATAAATGGTAAAGAACGGCGTTATTCAATTCCCTTTGGGATGCGCCACGTATTCTATTTCTACGGGATGTCGTGGAGGCAAGTTGAATGCGTATTTGGCCATACAATTAATAGTTGGTGTAGCCGCCCATGAACAGGTCAGCGCTTTATCATCCCCAGACAATTGTGGTACCACTTTACCGACCCCGGAGGGATGGAAGGCTTGGTTGGCCTGGGCGGGAAATCCGAACGAGGAACCTGGTATCGGGTGCACGCGAGCCGGCGCCTCCTCCGACTGCGCTACACGCGCCCCCAAAAGAAGAAGAAATATAGGGTAAAAATTTTATGTCTTCTATACTTTGAGAGTAGCTGAGATATGGTGTATTACTTCAATTATCGTATGTGGAATAGCGAGAAGCTAATCTCACTCCGAATCCAGCAGCACCTTTGATTTTTTTCTTCGTTTTGAGATGAATCAAGAAGAAGATAATAAGTAGTATAAGCTTTCGAACGCTGCAATTCTACAGAAGTTTGTGAGCGTAGAAACAATCTTTTTTACAGTCACTTTGATGGTCGTTGAAGTCCTGCTCAATCTACTTTCTTCTCATATCAGCAGCTTTCGATTTACTGCTTTCCATTCTTCTGGACAAGGAAAAACAAATACACAAGCAACCAACCAGCAGGCTGGTCTCCATTGTTCACCGCTCGTGATGGACAGCTCCTTAACGGTCACACTTTACAACTGCTTGGAAAAATATGCATCGCCTGATCAGTGAAGAAACCTTTCACACACAGGTTCCCTGTTGACGGAAGAGAACACTTTTTTGGCAGGGGTTGTAATGTGTGCTGGCTTAGAGGTCACCTTATCGTTAGCAATGTTGAAGAGGATACGTGAATACGCTACCACTGAACCACAACCACATGATCAAGCCTTACTCACATGTAATCACGTATGATGACCTACTACAAGGGGAACCTCCGGGTTGGCCTATCCCTTTGAGGCAGATATTACGGTACAGCATACCTCACAGTTGTTAGCTCATCCGTCACCAAAAAGGCCTCACTCGGAACGATGCTCCAGCGCAGATAGCGATGCTACCTGCTGTTCGTTCATTCCTTCGTTCTTTCATTTATTTACCCTTAATGAACTCCGAATGGAATGAATAACGAAAATTGGATGTGAAATTGGAAAGAAATTAATTGGCTCTCGTACAAAAGGGAAAATAGAAAACAAAGGAAGAATAAAGAATGCAAACCTGAAATTGACCCACTAGTGATTCAAATTAGATAAAAATTAGTGCAAAGGAGATCAAGCAGAGATTCTTGTTTAGCAGCGAATGAGTCTGAACAAAAGGTTTCCAGCGACTTAGCTTAAACGTAAAGAACTAAAATGATAAACCGAATCAAGCAAGCAACATCATAAGAAAGCGGATGCATAGTTACACGTAGCACAATAGCAATTGCCATATTTCAGTGTATCATAATTTTATCATCTGGACTAGTAACGAGATATTCATATTCTTTAATCTCGTCGAGGGTTTTCTGCGACAAGACAAATGACACCTGGCTGTTGATGACAATGCAGATGTCTGAAATCTTAAAAACAGCTCCTATCATGGGTTTTTTGCACGGTAAGATTGGAATTCGCACACTGATGAGAAAGGACTGGTTCCGGTCGGTGTATAAATAAGGAACGCTTGCCAGAATTGTGGTTTCTGCGTAAGGTGATCGGCGAAGAACTGATGTTCCTATGGGCTTCACTTGTCCGTGATCTCGCTCGCCACAATATCGTCGTCTTTTTCACTAAATATTAAAGATCCTGTCGTCCTATTACATTGCCCATATTTTGCTATTTGAATTCGTTGGTTATTCTACATGCTGTAGTGAAATTCTAAACTGTTGCATAGCAATTCTACTACGACCAATTTCCTATGTTGGTCTTGGAATTTGTGGAGGAACCTCTTGATGGATTAAAGCTTATTTCAAAGGCTCATCTATGCGTTAGTGAAGGAATAGAGATATAAGAGGTCAGATGATTGGTGGATAGCTTTTGCATCATGAGTTGTCACCAAATTTCAACCCTCATCTACGGCCGACAATGTTCAAGGAGCTTACTGCAAAGCAACCGTGAGGAACAGTCCTGATGAGTGACCATCATCGAAGCCGCAGGCTTTAAGAGCTGCTGAAAAGGAATTCAGCACAAACGCTAAATTTACCCTACTATATATAAAGGAGCAAGCGTGTGTGTGCGTGCGTTAATGTGTGTTTCCGTCACAACTGGAGTGGGGGCACTGCGTATTGGGAACGATTGTTGGACATCGACATCGTGCCTGGCGATGACGTGGACGTGCCCAACACGTCGGCAACCGTGCATGGCGAGCCGTAGACGTGCCGAACATTTAGATGATCGTAGACGGGAGCCGTTCACAGCAGGGGAGGCAACCGATATCGATTGATATTATCGATTTTTGGTGGATGTCATTCAAGCGGCACGAAGCTTCAGTACCAGGGGTAATCAAGGTCGCTGAACACGAAGCTGAAGCTCTTTTTTGAAGTATCGATTGCCATCAATCGATATTGGTCAAATAATCGTGACATAGGTGGCAGCTACAATTGAATTGATTATGAGAAGTTATCACCGCGGCGAAGCCGTCAAGAAGCCGTCGGTGCGGCTAAGAGGCCGCACTAACGGCTGGTATAGACTATTTTCAGAAATTGTCTAATGTATTGCGTGAAAAGGGACTAAAGCCAACTTCTTCTTGTACCCTTGTACTTCCTCATGTTAGGGCGAACCCTCTTAGGCGATGTGGCTGCAACAATTTCTGGAGAAATTGGATTGCGCAACTACGCAAACCACCCAACTCCACGCAGATCACTTAATCCTCCTCCCTATTACGAATCCTAAAAGTTTGGCTGACGTAACTTCAGAACAATGTCGACGTATTGGATTTTCGCCGATGCAGCTCTTCCCATTCTAGGTGGGAACGTGAAGTTATGAAGATGCTACTCTAGAATTATTAGGATAATAAAAAGAAAGTATTGTGGTGTTTTGCTTTCCTTCCTTATTTTATTATTCAACATACAGTGAATTCACTTAATCGCCGTCGTTAGTTACTGGAGTGTATTACCTACATAACAGGCAGGTTAGCGGTTCTCTTCTCCCAGAGCTGGAGAGACTGGCATTCAAAAAATTCGCTGTTTGCCTTCTCAACATCTGCAACTCTGGTGATTCTCCCTTCGTTAGGAGAGCCATAAGGGAATGAAATAAGTAACGGTGCTAGAGGGGGTTAATATCAGATGAGTAGGGTGGGCGGGAAACCCTTCCTTTCCAGCTCCTCCAATTTCTTTCACAGGCCTCTTTAGCCGGTTGTCGTTAAGGATGTGGAAAGGCGCATGTCTCGGCTGCTTTTCTCGAACAGTGTTCGCTAGTTTCTGAAGCTGATTGAAATGTAAATGCTCGTAAATGCTGTTGGCGATGTGCATCCTTGCACTACAACATTCCACACAAATTCCAGAAGCAGTAGAGGAGACACTTCTTGAGGTGAAGTCTCGTTTGGCTTGCGCTGGCGGGTCTGCTCTTCGGCGGAGCCACACCACACTATGCGTGTTAGAATCAAAGAGGATCTACCGCTCATCTGTAGTAATCAGAAACTCAATTCGGTGGTGGCGGAAAAGCAGAGACTGTCTAATGGATACCCGGATGGGCCGCATTCTGTTGACCAAAACATAATGGATCTATCTAGCCAGCACTTTTCTATAGCCGAGAGACTGGAGGCGAGTGAATACTGTTGGATGCGTGCAACCTAGTCTCGTCGCAAGACTGAAGGTGCAAACCTCCGTATCCTGCTTGATAGCTTTGAGAACAACGAGGTTTTTTCCGTTACGACCGGGGTCTGTCTTTAAAATCCTTGTCTTCAGAACTGAGGCGAGCAAACCAGCGGTTGCCAGTGTTGAAGGAAATAGCTCTATCGGCGCGCTGTCAAAGATTATGTTTATAACGGTTGCCGTCCAGTGCCACTACGCCTTTCATATAAGATGATGACCCGAAGGCAGTCTTGTGAAAGTCACATTGTAATTAAAGTTATGCAAGGCAACGTGGGTATATACATTATATATATCAAAGAAAAATTCAATGTGTTTGGTTCGCAAATTTTATAAGGGGCAGTCCGCAGTCAACTTTTCACAGTTTTATACTCTGCGCCCCCCAAAAACCAGAGGGGCAATATATATTGTTCTTCTCTAAGTCTAAGACCACGGTGAGAGCTAAATTTTTCACAGAGTAGGTGTAGCCTGCCTACTACTTAGTGAGACTACCTCCTCCCCGAAATCCAAGTATTCCTTGAAACGCATTGCAGCAAAACAAATTCTTTTTACTTTTGCTGGTAGTTTTGGTGTTCGTTGTATTGCAGTTTTATCTCACTCCTATCTTGTGCAGAGTATTTCAATAAATAAGTAAAAAATAAAGAATTTCTGAGAATGATCTAAAAGCCTCACATGTCAGCCCATGGGTAGGATATTCGAGAGTTGAGAAATTTTCAAAGAAAAAATCGAATCAAGACTTTTTCTACCATATCCTGATGTCCTGATGTGGATGATAGTGATGGCGCCGATAGTGTATCTTGAAATGTAGTAGCAGAAAGTTTTATGCAGGAAGGTTACGTTACTACCCAAGAACGTGATAAGGTCAACGTCGAATGACGTGCATACATTTTCATAGACCTCGTTGTAATTCTCGCTTGAATATGTGCTTAACAAATAGGGGAAATCTTCCTTGTTTTAACTTGCACATTGTTGACACCCGTTCTAAAGTAACCACTGACGGTAACGTCACGCGATTAATTGGTAAATTAGCCCACTTTAGTAAATATCCATTTCTTTAAATAGAATGAATCACTAGCACTCCCATTTGCTTCTAAATTTATCTTATTTAAATAAGTTGATATTTTGTAGTCTGCTCTAAGGGATCCATAGTCAGGAAGCACAAAGGTTGTATCTGCCAAAGGCAGAACTCAGATGAGTATAGAAAATGAAAATAAATTCATTTTTAAACGGCTCTTAGAATAGAGCACAAGAACGGAGAGGTGAAAGATGGAGGATTGGGGGACTTCAGAAATATAGAGCTCTAGACTCGGCGTCCATGTGGATTGAACAGCTCAACCCAGAAGGCATACGCTCCTCGCCAATACAATTTATAATCATGTGCCCATTCTATGAATAACATAGGTACGCTCTTGATCAACCGGGCGTCTGTCTGCAGAATGATGTTTACGTATGTAGATCATCAAAGTTGTCAGTAGCGTCTTCGTGATTACGGTGACTAAACTGTATTCTGTAGAAAGTATCTAGAATGGGGCCCTCGATACTTCTTTCTCTAGTTACGTTTTTTTTTCAGACCCTCGTATTTTGTTTCGTAACTCCTTAAACACTACTACCGGTTTTGCTACAAAGTATTCTCAAACTGTCGTCAATCTCTGATCGGCTCCACTGCAACGAGAAAAGATGTGGAGGTATATAACGCCTATTAGAATTACTTGTAGGTTTTGCAGGATGCGCGGGATTGCGTTGGTCCTCGTTCTTTGCATGGGAGTTGTCCTTGGCATGGAGAGCAGCTCCTTGGAGATGACTCCGCTGGGCAACATGGAGGATATGTTTCTTGGACGGTACAGGCGGGATCTGATAAGGTGTGCTCTTGACCACTATAGAGAATTCTCTAGTACTTTGTACGATGCGAGAACTTGAAAATTGAATCTTGTAAATGTGTAGCTTGCTTCGGCGTGGCTGAAGGAAAGCAAACTGAATTCTAAAGCAATACGTCCAGCAGAAACCTTTCTGAATGATGATGTTCTTCTAGAAGTTGTGGAACATATTCATAAAGGAACGTCGCCGATGGTTGCAGCGTTTTTGAAGAATCACTCATTCAGTAGCAGCCATTAAGGAATTATCGGCATGCTTTTAAAGAAACCGCAGATTTCGCAGATGGATTCTCTTATTCCTTAAAGAATGAGATGATGTTAGCAGCACTTTTGCCTCAAAAATTTAGAAAATGTATTTATGTACACATGGCATGCAACTTCTTAACCCATATAACCTTGAGCAGCAAAAGCCTTTCTGTAATCTCTAGGGCTTCGATGGAGGGAGGTAACTCGACAACTAACAGCTAAGGGCTGTGATGGCCTAACGACAGTGTTTCTACTTTCCGAAATTAACCCTTTAAGAATTGCGCCTAAGAAGATTGCGCCTCCAGGAAGACGAAAATTAAGCGAGATTATCATCTATATTGGAATTCGATTAAACTGAACAATATCGCTCGCTCGACAAGTTACATCTTCAGCAGTATTATATAGCTTGTATTTTAGATATCGGCAGAAACGACAACGAATGCCGGGCCAGCTTGCGCCATGGGGTCCTCCGCCTGGAATGAGTGGCGGTCAAGGATTCGGTCAAGGATTCGGTATGCAGGGATCGACTTTCCCCAACCGACCGGGATCGATGTTTCCCAATCGACCAGGAGGATCGACGTTTCCTAGCAGACCAGGATCAAGTTTCGGAAGACCATTTGGTCGAGGTTGAAGATCAGCATGAACTCCCATCTACTGCATTCAAAACGGCTCATCCGCAGCTCTCTATATCACTTAGATCGTTTTATAACAAAATGATTTCTGGGAATAAGGATAGTCAAGCGTAACCACTGTTGCATGTCACTCTTATAATTAAGCATTAATGGAATCTTAAAAATATATAATCACATCTCACATAGTGTACAGCTGCAAGCAAATCAACATGTTTCAGTTGTTGAACGTACTGTGAACCCCTGTGAATTTTGTGAACGTTTCTGAAATTTTTACGTGTTGAAGACAACCGCTTTCTATGAAGAATAGCAAAATCTATTAAACAAGATATGAAGTATAAGGCTGAAAATTTTTCAGCGGAATTCTTCAAAGTGGTCATATTCGTCTTGATTTTCAGGGTATTAGAAAAGGATCAAGAGTTTAAGGAAAAAAAGTTAAACAAGTGTAATATAAGACACTTCGACAGTCCAACCATCGCTCTCACCAACCTTTTGGCGAAAGTTAGAACTTCACTAATTATTGGCACCATATCTGGAGTTCGTTCAAAGTTCGTGATTAGAATAAAACCTATTCGGTCTTCTCTGTTGAAACTCTCCTTCATTAGAGGTTGATTGCTTTTTTGTGTCATAACTCTCTATCCCCTCTATATATGTATGTTCATATATGCGTATTTTACCCCTGTATATTTTTCACGAAAGTGTACTAAGTGGGGTATGAGTTTATGTGTGAAATTAGAGTGACGACCGTAGCTGTAGGCCTTAGCTTAATACAGGGTGCGTAAAAAGTATTGACGCACTAGTGGCCGCTAAACGTCTGGCCTGTGTTATACGGTCAGGAGGTACACCCACCTCTGCTGGGGGGCGTGCGATCTTCCTCTCATCCCCCTTGCTCACCCATCCCCAACCTCCTAGGCTTCGCCAAGAGTCTAATGGCTGCCCTACAAAACCTTTGACACGCAGAACAAAAGTTTCCGGTCCGCAGAACAGCGGTGTACCTCCTGACGCCACGCCCAGAGCAGGGGGCGGGTGTACCTCCTGTCGCGCTGCCGTACGCGATCTATTGTAAGAAGTACACGTTATTCGTTACGTGGTGAGGAACAGATTGTGAGTCTCAATCCAAAGTGCTTAATCTGCGGAAATATAAGTGAAACCAATCGGTATTGGTGGACCGCTTGATAACGGTAACTGTTCAACAGCAAAAATATTCCTTCGGTTCCTTTAATCATCCTCCCTATTGAAATAAACCTTTAAAAAGTCTACTCACGGATGCTGCAAAAGGTATGATTTGTGGAACGTCATTTAGATCTCTACGCACACTGTACGACGTCTGGATTACGTGGCATAAATAGAGACGCATGTTGCATAACGTCTGTGACAAATTTGCTGAGCCCCGTCGTATGTGCAACGACGTCGCCACGACGTCTATGACACGTATTCTGCACCCCGACACACGTGGCATGACGCATGTAGCACGTCTTCTGAAGCCCGATACACACTAGACGAAACGGAGGGAAAACCCTGGTCCGCCTTCAGTGGTTTCCCCTCGCTATTCGCTAGCCTCCTTACTTCCCCCTCTCTTTACTGGTTCTCTTACTGGACCACTTACTGGACCCCTCTATTGGTTCCCGTTTCAGTGCCCTCTTCCCCCCCTGGCTTACTGGTCCCGCCTCCCTCCACTGGTCCCTTCTCCCCTCTTCACTTTACCCTTCACTGGTCCCCGTTTGCTGGTGCCTTCCCTCCTTAACTGGTCTTCCGTTACTGCATCCAGCTTTACTGGTCATTCCTTCACTGGTCCTCGGTACTAATACCCATTTCACTTTCCTTCTGCCCCTTCTTTCACTGGTCTCCCTTTACCGTCCCCCCTCTCATTAGACCTCCCTTCAGTGGTCTCCTACTACTGCACCTCCCTTTCCCGGTCCCCCTTTACTGGTCGTCCCTTTTACTGGCCCCTCTTCACAGGTCGCCGATCGGTGACATGTCGTCTGAATCCGATCACCCCTTGCGCGACATCGGTGACATCTCTTCTGAACTCAGACACCTCTTCCACGACAAGGGTGACACCTCTTCTAAGCTCAGACACCCATTGCGCGACGTCGATGATACGCCACCTAAATCCGGACACCCCTTGCGCTACATCGGTGATACGCCACCTGAATCCGGACACCCCTTGCGCGACATCGGTGATACCTCTTCTAAACTCAAACACCCATTGCGTGACATCGGTGACATTTCTTCTGAACCCAGACACCCACTACGCGACATGGTTGACATGACTTCTGAACTCGGACGCCTGTCCAACGGCGTCGATAACACGCCTCCTCAACCCGGACACCATTTTCGCCACATCGTTGACGTGTCTTCTGGCGCTAGCGACACGACGTGGTTGAAACCTCGTCTGAATCTGGACGCCTGTTACTCGATATCAATGGGAAGCCAGATGGACCAACGGAAGGACGAATGGACAGATGGACGGACAGACGGAAAGTCGGACAGACACAACCGCTCAGTCTTTTATATATAGTAGGATATACGCACGAGCTTCCATGCCTGTGGATGAGACTGGTGTCAAGTGCGTTGCTTTTGCCGACGATCTTAAACTCTATCAAAGCTTCGATGCCAATGTGGATTCCAAACCGCTGCAGACGGTTCTATCCACTAGAAACGATTGGGCAAATGAATGGATCTACCTCTCTCGAAAGAAAAGACTTCTTTTACGCATTGGTAGGAGAAACAGCTCGATGACCTACTATATTGATAAAACACCTATCACAAAAGTTGAAGAAGTAAAGGAACTAGGGTTTCTTACAACGCTGAATTCAAGTACGGTGCTGTGAACACCTTACATTTGTGAACACCCACTGTGAACACCTTACAGTTAAAGGACTCTCGCAGGTGCATGAATTGTTTAGAGCCCCTGCTGCGGATGACCCTGCAGTGCTTCTTCGAGCTTACAAGACATACGTTTGACCCCTTCTGGAATATGGTACAGTTGTTTTCAGTCCTCATGAAGTTAGAATTATTGAAAGATTGGAGAAGGCCCAAAACAGTTCCACAGGAAAGCTCTTAGTTAGGAGGGTAGGGTTTTCTTATCTCGATTTTTCGTCTTGGAAGTCAAGAAACATCCAGCTGAGGTTGCAGACGCTGGCTGATCGCAAGCAACTCATTTGACCTTCTAATGTTTCAAAAAATAATTACTGCAAAAAAATAATTACAATTGCAATAATTGCAGCGAAAGCTCTCCTTAATCTCAGGCCATCTTCAATTCATGGTGCCACAATATAGCTGTTCATACCCAGTGCCAGCTTGCACGTAGGATTCAGTTCCACCTGAATTGAACTGCTACAGCCTATATCAAATTCTCCAAAAGCCGGGCTTTACCGACTACTCTAACTGTCGTCAAATGCATGGTTTTCAAACACCTCGCTATATGTGGAAATGATGTACCTCTTCAATATGTGAATTTGGCCTACATTTCCCTTTTCCCGTGTTCCTTTTTTCTCTAAACTCTTTGCTTTATGATGCTTTTGTTGTTTATTTGTTTTCTGCATTTTTCTTTTAGGAGCGATATTGTTGTGACACATGAAGTTGTTCATGTGTTAATATATATATATTATATATATTTATTTATTTATTCACAGCGTGGTGGTTGCCGCGCAGATATCAAAGAAACAAAAAGCAACACAAACATTAATAACTCTAACTTGAGAACTAAGTAGGCACCAATAAATGAGAACGGAAACAATTATAATAACGCAACGCTGGACAACAATCAAGCGAGCGAATTCTCAGATAATTCTAAGAGATTCTTGTTTGGGCTAGAAATAAGTTGAACTCCCGCAAGCTTCTATAGGTCAAGAATGTTGATCTGACTGTGGTCCTCGCTACCGGCACATATAGCCGAAGCTTACCTCTCCTTGTTCTAGACAGATATGTGACCTTTTGGATGAGAATCTTTAAAAGCATCTTGAGAGCGAATGATTTCCTTCTACATTTAAGAGACTTTAATCCCAACATCCTGTTTCTTTCTCGGCCATTTGGGATTTGCCAGTAGTCTATGCCAAAGCATTTCTTTCGAGCATGTCAATGTCCTTCTTTTTGAGAGGGTTGAACACAGTTGCTCCGAATTTTCGCACATATGTTTTATAAGCCCGCAGAAGGAGATCAGGATTATTGCTCTTCAAAACTTTGGAAATGTTGTAGGTGCGAAAATTTGCCATTTTTACCAAAGATTTGTAATGAGCGTCAAAATTCAGATTTTTGCGTGTCAAAAATTCAAGATCGCAAACCTCGTCAACTACTCTAAGTGTTGAATTCTGCAGTTTGTAGAGAGAGACCACATTTCGGCCACCAATTACTAAGCAGCAGGATTTCTCAGGTGCAAGTGATAGTTTCCACTCATCCGTCCAAATGGAAATGTAGTCAATCGCCGTTTGAATACAAATAGAGTCTTGGTCTTCTTTGACTATTTTATAAATCTTTAAATCATCTGCATACATTTTGCATATGACTCCAAACCTGGAAACTGTGTCTGGAAGTTCATATGTATAAATAAGGAAGAGGAGAGGAGAGAGCACTCCGCCTAGTGGAACTCCAGTACACGTATCAAAAACGGAGGAAAATGCTCCCTCAACTTTAACCTGATATGTCCTTCCAGTAAGGAAGCTGCGAGTCCAATTAATTACCGTATGGTGAATACCGACCATGCTTTTGAACAACAATTGTGGTATCGGGACTTTTTCGGAAGCTTTGGAAAAGTCGAAATATACTACATCAACGCGACTTTTACTTTCAATTCCTCCAGTCCTGTCATTGAGAGACGTAAGCATTAAAGTTTCAACAGGTCTACTTGGTAAAAATCCAAATTGGTTATCTGAGATTATCCTATTGACTTCAAGATGCCTTAGAATATATTTTTAAACGATTTTTTCAAACGCTCGGGCCAGAACTGATATGATGCTTATTGGACGATAGTTACGAGGGTCTTGGAAATAGGAGTGACGAACGCATGCTTCCATCTTCTGGTCACCTCAGCTGTGATGAAACTAAAATTGAAAATATGCTCTAATGGATAAGCTACGTGGTCCAAAATCCTTTTGAGAAAACTCAACGGAATGAAGTCTGGGAAGAGAAAGCTAGACCTTGGCCACTTCAAAAGAATTTCATAAATGTGCTCCTAATGAAACCACAAGGGAGACTCAATTTGAGAAGCACTACGAGCGAGAACTGAATTTGAACTCACATCCGCTTGAGCCTGGCTTTGATACGGTTGCGAGTACGAATTCGTGAACGCTCCAAATTAGAAACTGTGAAGCTAGTAAGTTGGCTTTGTCCTGAGGAGATGAGTGACAGAAGCAGCGTTGGTCAATCAAAGGGGGGATGGTAGAATTGTTTCCACTACGCGCATTAACGTATCAATAAAATTTTTTCGATCCGTGGATCCGAGAAGTTCTTCTCTAAGTAAACGCGATATCTAAATGTAGTTCTCTCCAGTTTTCTGCTGTACACAGCATACTTACTCCAGTCACATCGTTGGTTGTAGACGCCTGTAGCATGATCGCTATCCCCTAAAAGTGGACAAACGCAGACTTCGCCTACAAGAATTTGACAGTTGCATAAGGCTAGATCAAGTACAGTATGATTTCTAGTAGGAGTGCACACTAACTGTTTAAAGTCATGCGATTCAAACAACTCGCGAAAATCATTTGATTTTCGACATGAGGTGTTCAATAGATTGGGAATATTGAAATCACCAAGAACAATACTTGCTCAGAACACGAGGAATGGTCGCTAATTGCTTTTGCCAGTTGAACAGAACCAGCTGAGTCGCAACTGGGTGCTCGGCACACTCCAATTACTTAGAACAAATTGAAGCGAAACCCTACATCACATACTAAAATCTCATACCTATCTTTAACAGATTCATGGAAAACCAAATCACATGTTAAGTAATTTTTTGTGAGCAGTAGTATCCCTCCTCTCTTGGAGTTTCGGCCTCACCGCACCGGCATATATCGACTACAGGCTATTCCTAGGAGAGGACTTACCTGGTTTTGTGAGGTTAGCCATGTTTCGGTAAGGAGAACCACGTCGAAGTTGCTTTCACAAAGGTTGAGGACCAGAAAGCTGCAGTTTTTTTTACTAGGGACCTTACATTCGAAAGTAAGAATCTCAGTTCACGTCTGGGTTTCCTGAGACTCCCGATGTGCTACTGGGATGTGACGACCCAGTTCCATTGCTGGTGCTTCGCTAAAAGGGTGCAATCTGCTGCAAGTGAGGAGATTGTGTAGCTCCTCTGCTGCTATCAGCTGGCAGCCCTCGTTTGCTAAGGAGTTCGCTCCGCCTGCGCTCTCTCTCCTCCCAGGTAAGTGACGGGCGGAGGTAAATGCCCTTTTGGAAGGGAAAGAAGCGCTGCCTCGGCGCACGCCTCACAGCATCAGCTTGGAACCTACTGGCTGGGAGCACAACTTTTACTAGCCTTGGCCTGTTTTGCTGCGGTCTTCCCATGCAGTAAACAGGAATGGGTTTACATTCAACACCTAGAAAGTTTAATATATAATAAAATATTAAACACACAATCGAAGGAAGAACAATGGAGTCGCATCGAGTTCAGCTGCAGTCCAACGTTCCAACATACACGGTCGAAGCTGGCCAGCATTCGCTCCGCCTGACTAATGCTTGGTGTTATGAGCATGATGTTGTCAGCGAAGCGAAAATGGTGCAGCGCTGCCGGCATTTGCTCTTTACTCCCATATCTTCTCATTCTAAATACTTGACGCATTACGTTTTCGAGGGTGGCGCTGGTGAAGTAATGGTTACGATTCTGCTACGCAGCTCTCGATGTACTAAATGTACTGACAAGGAGTCCCCTGTGAATAAGAGGATCCTGCGTTACGGGAGTTTTAATGATCTCTTCGCTTTCAACGGAATCTAAATTATCTCTCACGACGATGAAGGTGAGGCACACTCGCAATGGCTTGTAGGTGGTCGATTGTGCTGAATCCTCTCTGAAATCCTGCCTGCTGCTTGGCTCCCTTCGTCCAGCGTTCCTATTCAGGATGCCTCGAGTGAGGAGCATGGTGACTACAGACAGCGGGCGATAGTTGCCAATGTCATGCACATCTTCCTTCTTGTACTGCAAGGCGTTCCTGCCGATTTTCCACTGAGATGGAATCTTGCACTCCGAGAAGTAGCGTGAGGAGCCGCGCCTGGGTGTTGATGAGCACTGACGAAAAGTTCTTCAGTCGTAGATGTCCTTCTCCATTGGCTGTCTAGAGGAGATGACGGATCCATCAGGGCTCTGAAGAGCGGTCATCTTGGTCTTGATGGTAGCGAAGTTCCGGCGGGCATTACGTGTGTTCATCTTTGCCTCTGCAGCTTCAGCCACCACTTCCGCCCATCCCTCCTCAAAACCCTCCTTTATCGCGGTTCTATATAGCTTCGCAAGTTCGGACGTCAGTAGTTGGTGGTCTGACGCTCGCGCTGCTCGGCTCTGGCGTATTAGTTCGAAAGCTTCCAGTAGCAGATTTCTCTTGGTTTTCTTCATGCAGGGAGACCCCTTGGCACTTTCAGGTCGTAAGCGGTCGTATTCCTCGTCAATTTTGCCCATGACGGTATTTTGACAAAAGCCGGAGAGAGAGGTGTACACGTTCCAGTTGGTGATCGTTCTGAGACTCCTGTTTTTGAACTTTACGGTCTTCTCTCTTTGACGCGAAAAGAGGAACCTCACGAAAAGAAGGAGGTGGTCAGAGCCGGCTGCAAAGCGGAGACTTCGGTCAGGCAATACTTGAAATGATGTGGTCAGTCTTGTCGTGAATGTGACCACCGGTGGACTTTAAGACCATCGTGGGGCTTCTGGATTCGCGAGTTCCGATGACATTTGTCCAGCTCTGTCTTAACTACTTCGTGCCTCAAAACTTCTGGCTTGCCAATAGGGGTTAACTGCTCGTGCTGTAATGTAAATCGTTGCTATTGGTTAGAAGGCTCAGCATGCTGTGCTCTGTTAGTGGAACTCATATGACCCCCACCCCTCGGAGAGATATTTCCCTAATAGCCAGAGTTGCAAGTGGAACCAAATGCATTCAAAATGGAAAATCAAAATATCATATCATATCACAATCTAACCGTTCATCGAAGAAGGTTCTTCCCCGTTGTTTTGCGAGAGAATTTGAATACGGGCAAGGCTTGCTCTGAAAATCCATTCATGGTCTTACGATGAAGTCGACGATCCTCCCTCTGCTTTGATAAGTGAGACAATCAGCGCGAAGTGCATTGTTCCTGATAAGGGACGCATTCGCTACGCTTCCATTCCTACTTGTCATCAGCCATATTTTCGCTTCGCCTACAATTTTACTTTCATCAAACTTTTGATTTTTCAAAGTGTGAAGTTGTACAAATTTAAGAGTCCTCGTGCTGCCAGTAATGAAAAGATTCCCCATTTCGACTTGAGTTTTCGACACTGGTTTACGGATGATTTAGAAATAAAACGAACGAAGAATTAGAGTTAGAAGATAAGCTAGGAAATATGGCCTGAATAGAAAAGAAATAGTTTTTAGTATTTTTTCTATAGGTCTTTCGCTTAGTTGGGCGAACTTTTTCTATTCCTTCGTGGATCCTTCTCGTCCTGCCAAGCTTTGAGACTTTTTTCGACCGCTGTTATGTTCCGGCGCTCATCTCGGATAGGCGCTTTACTCGTCAGCAGTGCTCCAGCCCCTATGCCAGGCCTTTAGGTGCAGCCATAAACTGATTGCAGTTGCTGCAGGTGCGGAGTGAGGCATCACCACCGCGATCAAAATGGGCTCCATCTACCGCTCGGAGCCGATGAGCCTCTGCCAGATCTTCCTCCAAACCGATTCGGCCTATCAATGCGTGTCGGAGCTCGGAGAATTGGGCCTCGTGCAATTCCTAGATGTAAGCTATGTCTTCCGTTGTGCGATTGTGCGAAACATTTCGAAACTTTGCAAAGCAGTTTCCCAGCTTTCCGACACGAAGGTTTTGCTAGCAGCGCAAGACCACGACTCTATGAGCAGCTGACGTCTTCGCGTCGTAAAAAACAAAATAATGACAGAATTTCGAGATGCATATCGAGATTTCTAAAAAAGTCGTAAGTATTAATGTTCTACCACATGAGATTCCTGAAGGACCTCAGAAGAAAATGTTGAGGAACTGCTCCTGAATACCATTCCGCATTATGTTCAACTATTGCTTTCACATTCTTCAAATTCTTAATGCCTTAGTGAAAGGGGGTTTTCAAGGTTGTTTTGGCTGCATAATAAACAAGCGGTGCCTTGAAGCTATTTTGGCCGCCTAATAAACGAGAATCCCTCTATTTGTTAAGTGATGATATTGCACAATGCATTTTATCTAAATGTTATAACGACTATTTGATTGAGGGGAATAAACACAATGACCACGCAGTTGTGAGCCAAGCCATACACGTGGAAAGATTGCTTGCTTCGCTCGAGCTGGATCTCCAATTTCAGCGATCGCATGAGGGTGCTCTATTCTTCCACCCATTCACTTTCAAGAAAGCAACATATTCCTCCAGTCTTTATACGAAATATAAAATAATGGGGTACTCCGAATATCATCCCTTCTTGGGAAGCGCCACACATTCTATTAGGTTGTCACATAAGTTCTGTCCGAATTTCGACGGCCACCTTACGGTGTGAAATCTCAGCAAAAAAATGTTTGTTAATCAAAGTGAAAAGCGTTACAATCACTGCACTTCTGCCAAAAAGATATTGGAGCATTAATTCCATTTTGGGAGGAATCTGAATTCCTAGAAGCATTGAAACACTTAAAGGCAATTTCCATACCTGCTTCATTTGAGAAGTTTTCTCCTTGAGAAAACCATCGAGATGTTTGAAAAGATAAAACTCTGTCGGAGGTAGGTCCGATGAATAAAAGGAATGTGAGAGAACATCATTCCCCCAACTGATTTAATTTTTGGATAGTCAGATGCGAGACATGCGGACGAGCGTTGTTATGAAAAAGGATCGGTCCTGTTTGATCCACCAGTGCGGAACGCACTTCAAGCAGCATTTGGTGAACCACGTCCAATTCACAACAGTACCTCTCTGCCGTGATGGCTTCACCAGTCTTCAAGGAGTCGTAGAGGATAATACCAGTTACAAATCACCGAACTGTGAGCATAACCTTCTTCGATGAAGACTAGGTTTGAGAAAGTTTTCGACGGTACCTCCTTATCCAGCCATTGCGCTGATTTTCTTCTATTGTCGAATACTATCCACTTTTCGCAACAGACAATTATTCGGTCGAAAAACGGGTCGTTTTCGTTCTTTATAATAAGAGAAGAACAGATCTCCAGACCACACCGCCGCTGCTCCTCAATGAGTTTAGTGGGGCACCCACTTATCCAGCTTTTTCATGCCTCAAAATGGTCCTACAACTGATCTAAAGCTTTTTTCCTCATCTCGCACACAGGTCTTAGTAGATCGGATTCCACCCCTTTCTTTCAAACGTCTGTTATCACACTTTGGTGGCCGTCCTTAACGATCCTCGCCTTCAAGATCCGGGTCTCCAACACGGAACTTCTGTTACCATCTGCACACTGTACGTTGGCTAGCGGAGTCCACTCTCTATGTGATCCTGATGTCTCGGGTTGCCTCGCTCAAACTGTGGTCAAGTTTGAACTCATGAAGCGTTATTACCCGGAAGTGCATTTTTTCATGGTTCCGTCCAGCACCTTAAACGATGCAATGTTCACGACTTTTTAAAAATAGTAAGTAGTATAGCAAGTTTTAAAGTGCGAAACAAGCACTACAAAAAAGTATACAACTTATGTACAATTATTTCCTATTCATAAAAGAACATTCTCAAAGTAACGCCTATCGGAAGGACAGAACCTAAGTGACAACCTAATACTTCACGGGATGTCGCGGAGCGATCCAAGGGTGTGTGGAGCGCAGCCCTTGGGAGATCTGTCGGCCGTTGCGTGCAGTCGTTACCAGGTCCCTGGTTCGGATTTTCCGCCCAGGCCAACCATCCATCCATCCTTCCGGGGTCGGTGAATTGGTACCAGAGTTGCATGGGAAGGATACTCTTGGGATGCGCCGTCTTCTACGAGGGGCGAATTGAATTTGAATTTGTCCACCGGCTGGCCACCGTAGCTGGCCACCGTAGCCATTGTATGGCCAGGTATGCAATCAAATCGCCCCTTGTCGAAGACGGCGCATCCCGAGAGTAAGGCCGTCCGTTATAGTTTATCATTTTTTGGCAGAACGCCTGCAATAACTCGTAGTGGCTAGCCGGTGGAGAAGTCAGCGTGTTGTTCTACACAAGTTTGGTGCTTATTCACTAATCGTGAATAGAACGATAACTGGCGGGCCTGGGCGTGACCTGGACCAAGGCTCAAACAAAGAGGTGCACTCGAACTGTAGCATCCTCCCACGCCCTACGGACGTCCATTCATATGCGCATACATTACTAGCAAGTTAAAGTGGTTCCAAATAAAAACAATAATATTGGTCCTTCGTTGAACAAGAGGTAACGAAAGCAGCCTAGCCTGGATGCACAAAAAAACTGGTAAAGAGACAGGTGGAGAGACAAGAGTGGCAAACGCAGTGGGCAATGCCGCACTCATTCAGTTTGGCAGATCAGAACAACATTCACAGTGCACGTACAGTGTAGGACTGATCTCTGGACTGACTGGAGCTGACTTTCCCACTGTCTGTATTAAGAACATGCGGCGCAGTCATAAGCACGAGCGTCCCCTCTCAAGGGCTGCATTCAGCACTTCGGCAAGGTCTGCCTGTCACTTTCCTTGGGTTAAACGAGCTAGTGTTAAGTAAATTAGGCGTTTTTATTTTTTAGCTAATGATGCCATCAGTTCGCCCCCTCGTGGTAAAGATCAAGAACGTTTCTTCAGACATTCTCAGGCTTAAGCATTTTTAAAAATATTCCTAAGACTAACTGCTCTATTTAAAAGTGTGTTTAAATCATGAAATATTAGATTTCCAAGCTTCAGGTTTCAGTTTTCAACAAAAACGATAAAAAAGTTGCTTAAACAATGCACTGTGTGTAGGCAGATTTGTTCAGCTGAATGAGGAGCTCAACTCGTATCAGAGGAAGTTCGTCAACGAAGTCCGACGCTGTGAAGAGATGGAAAGAAAACTGAGTAAGTTCCGTTACTTCTTTAAGGAATTGCCTTTCCAAGTGCTAACATTGTTCAATACACGACAAACTGCTCTCTTTTTTGAGAGTCATCCTCGTGCGCCAAAATTTATTCGCTGTATTAGAAAAGGGTATGACAAATCATGAGGTGAAGTTCGCAAAGTTTCAGCAGATTGCTGTGAATTAATTTAGGTAAACGAATTTGGTTCATTCAAAAACAACACCTTTCTTTTTGCAACTCTTTAATCATTTGCAGTGTGTTTTGCTGAATTTCAAGTTGGATCTTCTTTTTGGTTTTATTATATTTTTTTGGTATTTTTACGTATTATACATGTATACATGTGGAGTTGATTGTGGTTTGCGATCTATTATACTGTCGGGACGGAACATGCAAAAAGTTCTCAAAAGTTATAGTTGCGCCACAAAATGTGCTTGTAATTCCAGAGTTTATTGGAAACGAAGTGGAGAAAGATGAGGTCGAAATCTCTGACTGCGATGAGCATATTCCATCCCCACAGCCGAAGAACATGGTCGAGTTGGAAGTGAGCTGTAGTCTTCAATTTTCTATTGCTTGTTAAAATTGAAAGCCTCGTGTTATTTTCGATAAGTTTAAAGCATCATCCACTTTAGGCGAACTTCGAAAAGCTCGAAGAAGAACTAATTTCCATCAACAAGAGCTCTAAGCAGTTGATGAAGAACCACGTGCAACTGCTTGAGATGAAAGCTGTGCTTGAGAAGGTTCAGCATCTACTGGACGAGGTGAGTTCACTGTGGTAGTGGTCTGACGGTTCAGCGCCGGGTTTATCTAATGCTGGTAAAGCAACGCAAATTGCTTTTCCATCTGCAAAGTTTGACAGCCTTGCGTAAACTTTCTTTAACTTCAACTCCTGAAAGGTACTCTTTCGATTGCTTTGTCGCTGATAACGTCCGAAGACCGAAACGCGGTCTTTGCCCGTTATCTTTAGGGCATGCAAACAGCCTGACGTGAGAAAGGCGCTACAGTGGAATTCAGTGCAGAATACCTTGATGAAGAGGGGATGGCAGAGGTAAACAATGAGTAATTGAAAGACCGGCGGAAGACAGTGAGTAATTCAAGGTCCATAGATGTGCAAGGCGGTGGTCTTGTTTCTTCATAGTGGCTTGTGTAATTTAAAGAATCCTGATATGTGGAGAAATGTGTACTAGGAAAGGGCATTCAAGGGTTGTGCTCATCTTATTTTATAAAATTCCGGTCACCTACGATGCATTCCTGATGAATTATGGGAAGATTATCAAAAATCAAGAGACAGTCAAAATTAGTTCACTTGTTGTAATGATTTTGTCAGTCGTTTTAACTCTATACTATGTCTTATCAAGCCAAGACGGGTCTAGTAGTGAAGGAACAGCAAGAATGCTTGACAAGTAGGATCGCTAGCGAGCTTGAGCCTTCAAGAAAGTGCTTTCAGTCAACAAGGAGAGACGCAGCCATGTCGATCGGAGAAGCAGCCCGTGGAGAATCAGGGCCGTTCACAGTCGGCATCAAGAGCGACATTGACAAAGATAAACGCGATGACAATGAACTCAAGTCAGTGCAAGTCAGCATGACAAATCCATTCTCTTTTCAAAATTTCTGGCTGCGCTATTTCCACCAGTTTGCCTTTCAGCGGTGTCACAGACGTGCGCTACACGTGATAAGCCTTAAAGCGTACTACTACTCTCACTGTGGGCGTCTATTCATTTTGCCCTACACTTTGATTACTGCCGCCAAGAATTTCACTCGCTAATCTGACCATGAGTGTAGTAGACACGAGTACCACTTGGTTATTCGATTGCTTGTTCTATTAGTTTGCTTGCATCGTCGTCGAGGAGGCTAGTCGCATTCAAACACGATGACCATGATGAAGGAATTAGCTCGTTTCCAGCGAAAGTGTCGTTGGGTTAATTCTTATGGCGAAGATGTCAGTCTTGCTTGTCGAAATACGCACTTCACGGACACGTAGAAAAAATTTTAAAGAAGGAAGAAAAAGAATCGGGCACTCTTTTAGGCAAGCTCAAAATCAATCTGAACATCTTCGCTACCAAAATACCCAAAGGAACTTTTCCTCATTAATCCTAATTTTCCTCATTGAAATAGAGACTCAACCAGACGCTTAGAATTTTTTTCTGCTCGAGAAAAACTTTGGCAATTTTTAACTCACTTGATTAATATGAGAAGACTCTATTTGAAATTTTATAAACATTTCATTTTTCAAAAAAATAATGTTATATATATTTATTTATTTATTTAATGAAACTAATCCAATCAGAGCTTAGAAAAACATAGGAAACAGAATCAACAACAACAGAGATTGGACGTAACTGAGATATTTGAAAAATGGCTCAAATTGCTGAAAGTGCTGAAAAGGCCAGGAATCCTTCTTGGCGATGAGTGAAAAGAAAAAATAAGAAAAGGCTAGCAGGAGTTGATCAGCAACAAATAGGTAGTGTGTAGAAGAGGCATCTGCAGGGGAAGGGATGGCAACGGCGATCGGGCGATTTAAATTTTGTTTGAAAGCGCAAAGAAGAACAATCATTTAGTTTACTAGAAGAAGAAATTCCTCACATCGCTGCCTCGAGTAATTACTGTTTACTCTCTTAATCAAATAGAAATCGCGACGATCTACTCGAGTACATGGCACGGTCTACTTTTTGAATACGCTAGGTACTGCTGCCTTTTTGAAGTTTATGATCATCTTTAATGCATTATTTTCTCTAAAAAAGTATGTTTTTATAAAATTTTAAATAGTTGGTTAATTTATTGGAGAAGGTAAATTATAATTTCAAAGGAAGTCATACAAACTTTTCTCGAACTAAAAATTATTTTAATCGTCTTGGATAGCCTTTATTTTAATGTGCCTGAAGCATGTTTTAATTTAGAAGATGTTCAGTTTGATTTCTAAAGCGTCAAGCTTGCTTGGACCAGGGTCCAATTTGAAAAAATAGTGTATAAAATAAACACGCTTACCTGCCACTCTCAAAAAAGCTCCAGACCATTTTCAAATCAACTTGAAGTTCAAGCACATTTTCTTCCAGGTTCCTTACCGGCGTAATCAGCCGCAGCAAAGTTATCTCCTTCGAGCGGTTCATATGGCGTTTCTGTCGCGGAAAGGTCTTCGTTCGGACGGCCGACATCACGGAGAAAACCGAACTCTTTAACGTAATTATTAGTTAGACCATTAAACAGCTATTGCTGTCTCTTTCTCACTACCTGTCCCAGTTTTATATTTGTTGATTTAGAACAAGGCCGACGACGACAAGGCGGTCTTCATTCTTTTCTTCTCCGGCGAGCAGCTGAGAACCAGGGTGAAGAAAATCTGCAGCGGGTATCTTCGCTCGTTACTTTCTGCCGTCTCTGCGCAACAAACATGCACTGCGGATTGGCGTACTATCGGCTAGACTTCAAGACCACTGCCTTCCCTTCCAATAGCTTTGAGTGTTGAAGATTGCTAAGGCGAAGCGAACACCTGGTGAAGGTGAACAGCCACAAACTCAACTGCTACTTGAAGCAGCTGTTGCCCTTTTGACCACGAGTGGAAAATCGCAGGCACTTCGTAGAAAATGTGGCAGAAGAGTTGAATTTCACTCAAAGCAACTATCTATCGGTACTACTCCACGAATGCAGAAAACACGCAGACGATGTATCATAGTATGTGTACCTCACCCTCAACAATGACGAATCGGGCTCCGTCTGGCGCTCTCCGGGAACAAGCTTACAGAGGTCGGCAAATCGGGCCAGCTCTTGTGTTACAGCCACCCGTTCCTCCTTCCGATTAATGGCGGGATTCTTAAACGCAATGCATACGCCTGGAGAGTCTTGCGTGCTGCGGTATCGACCTCGCGAGCCAGGATTGTAACCGCCACTCGAACCACTGCGCCACTATGACTTCGCTGCCTGTGCTTTGCCAACGGCGTGGAAACGTTGCAGCGGCCTGTCCGTCTCAGCAATGTATTCCTCTTTGCAATCAATGCAGGCCCCTGCCGAATGGGCAGGTCACGCGCACGGAAGGGGTTGCACAAGCGCTGTCATGAAGACGGTTCCTCGCCAGCTGCACCTCGAGATTGGCCGGATTATCTCAGCAAAACTCACGGTTTCACCCAGGCCCGCCTTATGAACGCATTCCAGTATTGAGCGCTGAGAGCGTCCGAGATAATGGGGCGAGAAGGCAATTTGACCATGTAGCCGATCCCAGCGGGTTAGTGCTACTGCACGGCTAACCACAAAGTTCTGGAGGGGTGTTGAGCAAAAACGTAAGCCGAATAAAGGCTCGATATCAACCTAGGCACGACTGCTCTACGACAGTCTTCTCTACTATTCAAAGCCATGCCGAGGTTGAAGGACAGTCGCATGTGGATTATATGATGCGGCGCACATAGTATGCGGCACCCCTCAATCAACACGGCAACAGTTTGCTTGCAGAAGCTTAGTAACAGTGGCCTCGACGTCAAAGTTAAATGATAATCTGATGTACCCTTTGCAGTGGATGATGAGTGCTACTAGAAGAGCATCTGAGCACGCCACCTTCGTCGTCTATTCAACAAATGCCTTCTATTGGAAAGCGCCCCTTACTCTAGTTCGGCAAGCAACATGAAAGAGCTTGGAACGCGTTGTTCTTCGTATACAAGCAGTGACATAGCATAGAGCATGCATAGGTTGAAGACCCAATTGGCTTGGGTCCCACCGAGGGTCGAACCTTACATGGAGTGCACGATACTCGACGCCTACTGCCGACCTCGCTTGCTATATCATTCAGGTTTAAATCAGAATAAACCAACAAAGCTCGCGTTAGTTAATCCCACAGCGAGATGTCAGCGCATTCCACTTCTAAGGGATATCGCAGCGGAGGTTTGAACGCATACTTGACCTAGTCGGTACCTCATCCTTCTCAGAAAACCTGTTAGGCATGATTGGACTGGGCGAGAAATCCGAGCAGGAACCTGGAATGGGGTGCAAGCGACGGTCCTCGCCACCTTCGAGCATGCCGCCACGCGCCCTAAAATCAGGGCACCACACATAATCGTGCACATCTTCGGAATACCGCCAAAGATGAGGCCCGGACTTTATCTCAAGAGCTCCATAATTTTTATCGGTGCTAGAGAAAGCTGTACAACAGCTCTTGACTCGGAGTACTTTGAGTTTAGTATAGTGTTTCGTTTTATTGGCGCTCTATCATGATCAGAAGACAATCAAATGAGCCCTACGAAGGAGTGGACAGCCAGAAACAAGAATTTTGCTCTCTCCTTTTTGACAGTCTGGATGTGGATGCTTCCCTTGATTTTTCAAAATACCCAAATCCGTACCTGTTCTATGTGACATCTAGAATGCATTTATGTTTAAAGCCATCTATAAGGGAGTGTAATAAGGCAAATAGTGCACAGAAAACTGGATATGTTTCAAAGCCAAATTTTAAGTCCAAGCGACTGGGTGTATGGCAGTAAATCAGACGCAACAAAAATACTAAGCGACAGAAAGATGGCTAAAATAAGCTGTGACAACGATGTTTTGTTGCGATCAAAACTTCTACCGCCAGGCGGGACTCCAACCCGCACCTCCCTCTGACCGGGCGGGAATGCTCTACGCCATTACACCACCGGCGCCGTTTGATCGAACGCAACATCCACACCTCGTAGGACCGATCAGCACCCACCCGTATCCGGGATGAGCTGGTCGCTGATATCAGCATGGGACCAGTTAAGCTGATGGTCTTGATAGAAACAATGCGTTCGATCTAACGGCGCCGGTGGTGTAATGGCGTAGAGCATTCCCGCCCGGTCAGAGGGAGGTGCGGGTTCGAGTCCCGCATGGCGCTAGAAGTTTTGATCGCAACAAAACATCGTTGTCACAGCGTACAACCTCGATACCAGCCAAACGAGGCTTAAAGAAACTGATTTGAATGGCTAAAATAGTTGTGTGTACTGCAGTACTTTCAAGCATGTGTTGCACTATAGCGTTGTGGAATTAGAAGGGTTCTTGAGGGAGAGCGCTCCACCAAACCGATGTTTAGGTCCTCGAATTGCTAAGCACGAGGCAGTGCTGAACTATTCTTTATCGACATGCGAAGTGTTTCCCATTTCAGATTCCATGGAACCATCTACAACTGCCCGGAACTTCCCTCCGAAAGGGCTCACCTTTTGGCTCAAATAAACAGCCAGGTTGGTTGATATGTGCAAGCTTAAAAGTCAGGGATGATTCGATTTTTAATGTTTGACTGAAATGATTACACAAACTACTTGAAAGACTTCTTCATAGAAATTGCTTTGCCTGCATTTGTGTGCATATTACATCTGCAACCATCAGAGCATTTCATCCTTGCAAAACCTGGCGCGCAGCTCTACAGGAAGTTGGAATGACTGAGTAGACACTCATAACACCAACTTGTTTATATAATGATTCCTGAACTATTCGGCTACAAAGGTCACTTGGGTGCGGGTGATGCAAACCTCACCCTTTGTTAATCAAGAGCTGCCCGCGTAACGTAACAATAATTATGTAAAGCCTGAACGAAAGCGGCCTACCCTGGTACACTTTCAGAATACGGAAAAAGGATTTGTCAATGCCATCCTAAGATGGAGACATGGAACCATCCTGGCACGTACTAAACTCGAAAGGGTAATACGGGTTTATCTTACCAACTTCTCCCAGAGGGGTTATTTGGGCTACTGATTACGAATCTGACATTCATTTTTGAAATTTCGGCTGATTACGGTAGGTTACACCAGGTACGGGGACTAGGGCTGTCGAGGTCATGGGGTGTCTATCACGAATCTGGGGTGTTGATCAGAAATCTGACCCTTTTAACAATTTAGAGTGTAATAAATGTGTAAGATGTGAAGGAAGCAAACTGGTGAAGGAGACAGCGGTTCTGAAAAAATGCAAAAGTAGTGCACAGCACAGGAGTCGAACACCTGGTCTAGCACATTTGAAACTGCCTCGCAACCTGCTAAACCACCGAAGAGCCTTTCGTCGCGTTCCATACAACAGCGCGCGTGCACGTGGGCGCGTGCTGACATGCGCTACTGTACTCCGCCTTCCAGTACCCGTAGCTCTTTTGGTTCAGGGACTCAGCAAAAACGAAACATGTTTTTCTAGTATATGAAGGGTGGAGATTCTTGCAGTACTATCCATTCCCCTCCCCCCCCGTTCAGATCTACGCCTGAGGCCCTTCCCTGGTTAGCACTATGAAGTCATCAGAATATGAGGATCGCCATAAACCATTGAATTGGTAAACAAGTGAAAATATACAACCCATAAACTGAACATGACTTTTAAGACGTTTCAGCAACCTTGATTTTGAATACTTCCGAAATCCCATTTACTGCTTCCGAGTGATACCCACTACACTATCCGAAGTTCTCCTAAGGTACTGTGATACGCTTGAAAATTCTATCAATCGTAATATTACATGTGACACCAGAACACATCAAAAAGATCTAAGAACTAATATATTTGAAATGAGAGGAAAGCTGTGGACAGATATGAATCAAGAAGCTTCTGCACTGCACATTTAAAGAAGTGCGCAGACCATGTGTGGTCTCGCGGAATCGGAGCTGTTGCAGCTCACTGAAGTGAAGCGTGCTAACAAATTTCTTCTGAATTGCTACCACTCCGAGGAGCAAATCTTAATGAGTGAGCCCTTTCATATGAGCAACGCATCGTCATCTTCACGCAGCTTCAAACTAATTGCCCCAGTAAATGCCTGCCTGTCAGTGCCCAATCATTCTTCAGGGAGAACGTATGCCTCTATTCTACGACATCGCGCACCGAATTCAATGCCGGATAAGACAGTGCACGCTGCCGACGTCGATGTTCTCCCTCTGAGTGTCTTTTTTTGGAGCTACAGCTACAACTGGTGATTCAAGGGCGTTGCATCGGTGACCAAGTGTTGCTAGACCAGCATTCAATCCTTCACTTTGCCAAGTTCAAACTCAAACGCTTTGAAAATCTGAGCTTCCTTGACAGAATTGGGTGAGCTGTTCATACCACTGAATAGCTTTGTGTTTATGGTAAAATCGCCATTGAAATAAATGTCGCAAAATAGCGAGTCTAGACCCGATCTAGATTAGGAGATCACGAAACGGAATTAGAAGGAATCCAATTGCTTCTAGACCTCTCAAAGGTTCAAAGCTTTACAACTAATACGACATTCAGGTCAACGACATGCAAAGCGTCATCAGCAAGACACTGGACTACCGGCGTAAAATCATCTTCGCAGCAGCTCTAAGCGTGAAGAAATGGACGATCATGGCAAGTAATCTATGGATGGCTACTCTACACCTCAGGAGACCATAACGCATTTCCAGCTGCTGAAACTAAAGTCGATATTCCACACTCTGAACATGTTCTCCGTCGACGTAACACATAAATGTCTCATCGCCGAGTGCTGGGTACCGACCGTCGATTTGCCGCTGGTCAAGGGAGCCCTTCGGAAAGGAACGGTACGTTGTTTTCAAGATTATTCTTCAATGTTGCTCAAAAAGTTCCATCCAACATTCATCGATGAGGTGTTTTTGTACTCTCTCACCTTAGTTCTCATTTGTTTCTCCTTGCTTAGGGCTGTGAAAGTTTTGGGCATTTAGCTAGTCTTCCAGGAATGTGGACACAGCGATGTTTTTAATAGACACCATGCTACTATTTAAATTCTCATCTGGTGATTTAACACAGAAAAGTTCTTGTTGTTGAATTTTAGAAGAACTACTTAGAACTCCTTGCCGAGGTATAGGGCTCTTACAGATCAGTGGCGTTCTTACAGGAACAGTCCGGATCCACGGTTCATGCGGTGGTGAACGAAATGGAGACTCATCAGATGCCGCCGACGCACTTCAAACTCAACAAGTTCACGCAGGGGTTCCAGAACATCGTCGACGCCTACGGCATTGCCAACTACAGAGAAGTGAATCCAGGTGAGTGTAAAAATTGCCGCAGTCGACGGAGGATTGACAGATCTCTTTTTTTTACCCCTTGACTTTGTAACCATTTACTACGTTGACGTCACGAAAACGCTGTGGTCATTCCATCGTTGGATTACAAATGTTTTCGAGGTCAAACGTGGAGGTGAAGGCTGAACTGCAGAGGCGATGTGTTAGTTCTGAAGTCTTCCAGTGCTTAATGGAAGGTAACTACAGAAGATGGGCTATAGGTTGGTAATAGCTAGATTACAACGCAAGCCATGTGGTTCCTGTAGTTCCTCGCTTATCTGTGAACAAGAAGAAGGTACACTGAGTCTGCTCTCCCTGGTGGCTTTCCTTTGATAAACATTGAAAATAACTTATTTTTGTTGGGAAACAATTCGCTACTGCAACACCATTTTTGTTTTTATTTATGGATGGTTTTGTGTGTGCCAGTAAATAAAGAAATGCAATCAAAAGAAAAAAGATCTCAGCCTTCTTTCTCTTTCCATCTCCTAGCAAACCCCTTTTCTGTTCTATTTCCTGTCTAAACCGTTCACTTTTTTAAGCTATGCATCGCACTTTTCAGATTGAATCCTACTATATATAAAAAAGCAAGCGGATGTGTCTGTCCGTCCGTCTGTCCATCTGGCCTTTCGTAAACGTCGAGTAGTAACCATCCGGGTTCAGGCGAGGTGTCACCTACGTCGTGTTGAGAGGCGTCAGAAGACATGTCGCCGATGTCACGGAAAGGGCGTCCGAGTTCCGAACATGTGTGATTGAGGTCGTGAAAGCGAGCGTCCGAGCTCAGAGGTGTCGCCGACGTCGTTCAACAGGCGTCTGGGTTCAGAAGAGGTGTCACCAATGTCGCGAAAGGCCTGTCCGGATTCAGACGACGTGTCACCGATGTCGCTCAAAGCGCTCCAGATTGAGAAGACATGTCACCGACGTAGTTCATCAGGTGCCTGGGTTCAGAAGAGGTGTCACCGATATCGCGTCAGGGGTTCCGGATTCACACGACGCGTCAACGATGTCGCTCAAAGCACGTCCGGCTTGAGAAGACCCGTCACCGACGTCGTTTATCTGGTTTTTCATATTTCAAAAAATGTGATCTTTCAAAATGCTCAAACAAAATGTTCTCTGGCTTCAAAAGCTTTATAGCTTATTTAGAATGGCAACTAAACGAAATTCTTATGACATCTTTGTTGTCACGCTCACACAACACATGTCTTGTATTTGTTACAAGGCTTAGTTGACTGCAAGTGTTAACATCGTTTACATAGATTTGCAACTGAAAAATGTGCGTGTTTTCGCGCACAACTTTCTTTAAGCTTGAGCGAATACCAGTGCTCTAAAGTGAATCCGAAAAGAAATAAAAAGCCTAAAATCTGTTAATAATATTATTAAAAGCAAAAATAAAAATTTGGTTAACAGCTTATGGTGGAGGCGGAATACTTTTCCTAGTTGGCCAGATAGTATCCGCAATGGTGAGGCAGTATCCATAATGAACAAGCAACAGAAACTATGGATTGCAAAGCTGGGCCAGAAATTATGGCACAGCTTTACTCAAACGGGGCTTGCACTGCCACAGTAGGTAATAGATCAAGCATCACCTATGATCAAGCAAACTTCGCGACAAAGTGATGAACTACACAGTGCGGAGCTGATTACAAGTATAGGATAGGATGGGACTTTCGATTTTCTGTTCTTCAAAACAATCTACGGAACGTGTCCGATACAGAGTTAAGCGACTGATGACCATTTGAATAACACTGAACAGTGGAAAAGATTGTCGTCGAGCTGTGCGTAGGTTGATATCGAACCTTTATTAGGCTTACGATCTTCTTAGTCTTAACATTCTTTGGAACACCTTTTAAAAAGTGCTGCTGTGCTACGTCAGTTAATGTCAGATCTATGTACCAACAGCAGACCACTACCTCAGCAACATTTTTTTCACAGTGGCAGCAGCAGAAATCAAATACAAAGCGCTACGCTCGCTTTTCTCACTTCTAAAGGATCCGCTGAAAGTGTTGGGGCAACTCACTAAAGGTCTTCTGGTGGAACCAGAACTCGACAGTCTAGCTGCAGCGCCAACGCTAATTTTCAGCACCCTGGTCGATCATCTCCTTCCCGTTCCTGTTCGCCGTGATGTTCGGCGACTCCGGTCACGGCATCATTATGCTGCTGGCCGCGCTCGGCTTCGTCGTCTTCGAGAAGCGGCTGATTGCCTTGAAGATCAAGGACGAGGTGACCAAGCTTCTCCAGATTTCAAATTATCTTTCATAGTCCTTCGTGACGAAGCATGCTCTGTAGGGCTCTCAGTACTCAAGATAAGGCGTATTTTTTGACAGTAAGGGTTTCTAAGAGCTTTTTTATAACTAAAGGAGGAAAGGAACTTTAGGGAAATTTTTTCAATTAAACATGTCTCTCTTCAATGGTTTTTTTTCTAAAAAGGTAAATAAAGTTGGCTAGTATTAATAGTTATAGTGACTGATCTTTAGTGCTCTAAACGTGTTGCTTAATCTTCTTTTTTCGCATTTATTACTTCTCCGAATATGCTTCTATTTCACACTTCCCTTCTTTCCAGATTTTCAACACATTCTTCGGTGGTCGGTATGTGGTGCTTCTCATGGGAATGTTCTCAATCTACACCGGTCTTCTTTATAATGACATCTACTCGAAATCCATCGACATCTTTGGATCGTCCTGGAAGAATCCGTACCCGTGAGCTTTATGCCTTGAACAGAGTCTGTCAGCAAACCGCGCACTAACAGGCTTGACTCGTGGTGGATCTCAGGCGGATTCGTTTTCAGGGAATCGTTGCTGGCGCATATGGAAGAGGAAGGATTCAACAACTCTCAAACGTTGGACCTCACGTGGCCGCCAGAGAAGTCTTTCGATTCGAACTTGGTGAACTGCCTTGAAATCTTTTCTGTAATTGAAAAACAAATAAAGGAAATATCATTGAGCGCACTCTACTCAAGTGACATTCCAGCAAAATTTTCTAGCTGTCTGATGTTCTCGGGTGGTCTCTTCACTATTGCATCTCTTCACTATTTACAACTTCAATTTCAGGGACCGTATCCATTCGGCTTGGATCCAGTCTGGAACATAGCGAAAAACAGGCTGAACTTCCTGAACCCCATGAAGATGAAGACGTCCATCATCCTTGGAATTGCTCAGATGTCATTCGGACTCTTACTTTCTCTTTGCAATCATATGTAAGCTTTTCTTTACAGAGGTTTACGCTAAAACCATTTGTTCAAACTAAATCATAGCAGGAAAAAATCCATAAGCTGCGATAGAAATATGGACAGGTATTGATAACCCATTAGCAGATATTTCTAGACTTAAATGTGAAGTGTCAAGGTAAACTTGAACGTTTTCATTTCCTGGTTGTTTTTGGAAACGTTACTGAAGGTCACACTTCCGCCCCATGCTAAATTATTAAAGCAAAGACAGCACTAATTAATTTTTTGGATGATCGACGCATTTTGCTTCAGCACGTTGTCGTGGTAGCAATTTGAATGCGTATTCGGCGTATGCAGTGACCTGCAGTGGCCAGCAGGTGGACAAATCCGTATTTTGTCCTTTCCGGACAAGCCTCGCACCAGCTCACGGATACATGAGAGCTGTATGGCTTAGCTGGCGAGGGCGGAGAATCCGAACCAGAACCGGGATTAGCTGCAGCGACGGTCGGCGCCTTCTCTGACTGCTCTTGTACTACACGCGCACTACATTAGGTTAGCGTACAACAACTGTCGAAGACTTTCAAGGTCTAACCAGTGGTAAGCTGTAAAAGCTCTACAGATTTTACGCTGAAAAAGCTATAGAGCTTTTACTACTTTCATCCCGGAACTGAATCGTTCCCTTTCCTGCATTTCAGACAATTACAAAATACATGAGTGTGAATTTTTCGCTTATCCTGAAAGAAATTAAATTCGATGCGGCAAAAAGATACTTTGAGAGCATGGCTGCACCTGTCTTTAAGAAGATCGTTCACTGCTCATGGGGAAGGATCGTGCCTTCAGATGAGGAATTTTTTATAAATGGCATAATGAGTTTTCGTTCTTAATCAAAGAAGGTCCATTTTATCTGACGTCTATTTAAACCTTCTGGATCCATTTAAGGTGAACAAGCCACATTAGCTACACAAATACAGCACACCCAGAATATTATCAGCTAACCGAACGAGCTGCTTCTTCTTTTCCTATGCGCGATACATATTTAATCTCCTGTACTTTGAAAAACACGCTCTCTTATTGAGCCGTTCTCAGCGCAGGTGTGGATTACTCCTGCAAATTTCGAGTTGCAGCTCCAGCAAAGTGGCCTCAATTGCATTCCCATTCCTTGGACCTTAAAATAGAAATTGGGAATCTCGCGCATAAAACGGCTAAACATTATCGCTCGGTGGATGTACATGGATTACGAAGACAGCATCCAACTGAATAGCATAGGAAAAAGAAAAAAGAAACCAGTGTTGGACAGTTCCATTATTGGTTGCATGTGCCGCCTACTCTGCTTCTTCATTAGGCCTCGTGCATACTTCCCGTGGCATGGCATGGCATGGCATGCCCGCGATGGGCGCGGGAAGCCATCGCGCATGCCGACCGCCACTGTTGCGGCGGCCGCGGCGATGTTTCCTTTGACTATTCGACCGCGTGCGGTGGAATGGCCATGAACTGAGCCCCACGATGGCATCGTGGCGATAGAAGTATGCCCCCGGCCTTACACATGTATATTGTGCGACAATTTTAACCCGTACTTGTCAATACACAGGGTCTACTTTTATTTATTGCACATGGACCTGAACACAATGATAGGCATAAGAATAAGTCAGGTATCATAAACTATAGCGAACGGCTTGAAAAACATAAACAAACTCGAGAAACTAAAGGGTGAAGGTTTAAGAGTTCTTAAACGTGGAGCCTAGCTCGTAAGTAAGGAAAGCAAAACAGATGGAGGTAGGGTTGTTACTTAGATGGGTGGATAGCGTTAGAGAACCTATAAAATATGTGCACTTTTTGAGTGAAAATAGCGCGTCCCTTCCTTCTTGACTAAACTTACGTTTCGTAGCACATTTAGAAAAGAAAGAAAGAGGAAGTCTTCAGATGTGTTACATGCTGAGACCGCGCCTTGCGCTCGCCTGGCATTATGCAACGTCACTTGATTGATAGTGCACCTGTAACATATACAGAGTTTTTTCACCGAATGCTAGCAGATATTTTTGCATTTAATTTTGATGGTTAGTTTGTTCCGAAACTTTGATTGACCAAGGTAACAAGTTCAGAACATAACAGCGGCTTGGGCGCGGGAGGACGTATCGGTTATCTGTCACCGGATTCCAGATTCCTGATTCAGATTTCCCCCCGCCCAGGCCATGCATGCCTTTCATTCATCTGGAGTTGGTGAATTGGTACGAAACTTTTCCGGGAAGAATAAAACACAAACTTGGACATGAGCTTGCCATCGCAAGTTGTTATCCAAATACGCATTCAAATTGCCATGAAATCCCGAAGAAGTTGAATGTGTGGCGCGTTCCAAAAGGTATTGAATATCTCCGTCGTTCATCCTTTATCCTGCACTGGCCACTCAAATTTCTTAGTCAGCAAAAATTCCGCAGCCTTTGGTGAAAAAACTGCAGTTTCATGCATTCCCCTATCAATTTAATGAATAACGCAAAGAATGTATGAATACATTTCGAACTCGTGCTCACATCAGAAGATTTTCGCTTCCTAGAAGAAGCTGCAAAAAGTTACTGTCGTTAAAAGAATAGGAATTCTGTGGTAATTCGTACGGCGTGCACACTTCTTGTATAACGAAGTGACACGTCCAGCGATGGACAGTGTTTCGGTGTTTTATTCTCCGCAGACAACTCTCCCAGCTCGAAGGGATGGAAGCAAAGGCTGGGCTGCTCGAGATCAGTTTATTGAACCGTGATTCTGGGTGTGGACGAGAACTCTGCAAGTCTCCTCCGGACTCGCCCGAGATGGGAAAATGAGAAGATATAACACTTTGAAGAAAGCAACGCCGGAGTGACTGAACAACTGGTTCCAGTACAATAGAAAAGCATCGAAACATCGAAAGCACATACTAAGCTTTCATGACCCTTTAAGATGAGGTTGAATTTTGAGAAATGAGAAAAATGTGGGATAAAAACGTCTCCTGTTGATGCCCATACTTTTCAGACACAATCGCTCCGTGGTCGATGTCCTCTTTGTGTTCATACCACAGGTCTTCTTCCTTTCCTGCATATTTGTTTACCTATGCGTCATGGTGAGTGAGAACTCAGTAAAGTACATATGTCAAGAAAACACGAAACTTCGTGCGCAGAGCTATTTAACAACGATATTGGTCGAGCTCCGAACTAGAAACTGCGCTTAGATTTCCTTTGTCTATGCATAACAGATCACGAAATAGAGCTACAAGTCAACATTTCTGAAACTGTAACCTTCAGAACTTCTTGGTTCTTAAGACGCATGAACCGTTGTGATTTCCAGGTTGTTTTGAAATGGATCTTCTTCTATGTGAATCCCACGTTCATCTTCGGTCAGCTGTATCCTGGTTCCAACTGCGCCCCATCACTACTGATTGGATTGATCAACATGTTCATGCTTAAAGCCAGAGACGTGAGTAACTAGTTCACCAGCATCGACTTACTGTACTATTTTAGTAAATTCCACAAGTCGCATTGGTTTTTTAAAGGGTTTGTAAAACAATTGACTAGTTGTGTGACTAGCACAGTTTTCTCCCGTGAACACTAGTCCACAAAATCACAACTCATACAGAGACAGCACAGTATACAGCTTCTAAGGAAGCCTTTACAGCTATTGCATATGTCACTCATACTTTCATGGTATTGGAACTTTGGCTGTCTGGGAAAAGCAGCCATGAATTTTTATTTTTTTATGAAGTTTAATGGCGGCTGACTAAATAAAAGCGCATAACGCATTCCAGTTTTTCTTGTAGTCGAAAGCCTAAAAACCCTTTTCTTAGCCACTGGACTTCGCTATAGAGCACCACATTTCCATTGTGGAAACGTACGGCTCTCTTTCCATGCCTTGATCGGAAGACTTCACACTTTAGCGCCCCTTGAGCAGTCGAGGACGTAAGTTTCTATAGATTTCTCCGCAGTGTGAGCGTTAAATCATAGCTTTCCATTGAGTCGAATCATTGGCTGCCTTGGTGCGGAAAGGATTGAAAGCCAGCGTTCCCATATTGGTGAAATCCCACAAAATATAAAGAAGACAGGTGCAGATAGTGCAAATTGCTTGGTACTGCCGAACGCCCGAAGTACACTAGAGGAAAAAATACCTGAAATTCGTATATAGGAGGAGATTATTGAAGAGTTGTCAAAGTGGCCAAAATCTTCTTCAATATCGCCGGTTTTTATCCCTTTGTGCTTCATAAAAAATGTGATCCATGACGTTGCCTATCCTTTAGAACACATATTCAGTATGAGCTACACAAGAGCAGAAATCCCTGATAGGTGAAAGCATGCATTCCTGACTCCAATTTCAAAAAAGGCTCCACAAAATGATCCTAAGAACTATATGTTGTTACAGGATGTTTTGTTGCGATCAAAACTCTTGCGCCAGGCGGGACTCGAACCCGCATCTTCTGCTTTCCGGGCAGCGATGTTCGCCTTACACCACCGGCGCTGTTTGACCGCACGTAACATCCGCGATAGCCTCTCTACCAGCCACTCCAGGCTTCAGCAACTGTGTTCAAGCATTGTTACTAGTAAGGTCTTCAGCTTAACCGGTTCCATGCTGATATCAGCGGCCGGCCCATCCCCTATCACGGGTGGGTGCTGACAGACCTCGAGGATATCGCGGATGTTACGTGCGGTCAAACAGCGCCGGTGGTGTAAGGCGAACATCGCTGCCCGGAAAGCAGAAGATGCGGGTTCGAGTCCCGCCTGGCGCAAGAGGTTTGATCGCAACAAAACATCCTGTAACAACATATAGCCTCTCTACCAGCCGCTCCAGGCTTCAGCAAATGTGTTCAAGCATTGTTACTAGTAAGGTCTTCAGCTTAACGGTTCCATGCTGATATCAGCGGCCGGCCCATCCCCTATCACGGGTGGGTGCTGACAGACCTCGAGGATATCGCGGATGTTACGTGCGGTCAAACAGCGCCGGTGGTGTAAGGCGAACATCGCTGCCCGGAAAGCAGAAGATGCGGGTTCGAGTCCCGCCTGGCGCAAGAGGTTTGATCGCAACAAAACATCCTGTAACAACATATAGCCTCTCTACCAGCCGCTCCAGGCTTCAGCAAATGTGTTCAAGCATTGTTACTAGTAAGGTCTTCAGCTTAACGGTTCCATGCTGATATCAGCGGCCGGCCCATCCCCTATCACGGGTGGGTGCTGACAGACCTCGAAGATATCGCGGATGTTACGTGCGGTCAAACAGCGCCGGTGGTGTAAGGCGAACATCGCTGCCCGGAAAGCAGAAGATGCGGGTTCGAGTCCCGCCTGGCGCAAGAGTTTTGATCGCAACAAAACATCCTGTAACAACATATAGCCTCTCTACCAGCCGCTCCAGGCTTCAGCAAATGTGTTCAAGCATTGATCCTAAGAACTATCGACCTGTCACCATCACCTCGGTTTTTGCGAGAACTTTTGAAAAAATTCTTAAGCGACATAACTTTTTGCACCTTGAAGCTCACGGTGTAATATGCGACAGTCAATACGGGTTTCTGAAAGGCAGGTCTGTAGAAACAGCCGTCTTCACCTCATTAAATGACTGGTCAAGGGCACTAGAAAATAAAAAACGTTCAGGCGTAGTGTATTTAGACTTTTCAAAGACTTTCGACAAATTCCCGGTAGAGAAATTGGTTGTCAAGATGGAGGAGTAAGAATTCATCCTATGGTCAGCTGTGTTCGACAATTTCTAAGCAGGACTTACTAGGTAAAGATTACAGACCAGTACTCCAAGGTTTTTCCTACATTTAGCGGTGTTCCCCAAGGTGGGGTATCACCCCAATATTATTCCTGCTATATATGTACGAATTCCCAAACAGAATTGCTAGTCTAGAAGCCACCTGTAAAATGTACGCTGATGATGCAAAAGTATACAAAACAATCCATACCACCGAAGATCCAAAGGTTCTTCAGACGGCCATCGATTTAATGAGTTCTTGGGCAGATAAGTGGGACTACCTCTGGCAACTGAGAAAACGCACCTTTTAGTGATTAGATCTAAAAATCATGCTCAAACGCCGGATTAGGTCAGCCTTAGGAAAAGTTGACGAAGTTCGAGATTTGGGCTTTGTCCTAACGAGTGATCTATGTTTTTCAAAACACTGCAAACAACCCAGGGAATTTCTTTGACGGAACGCTGACGAAATCTGTAAGAGGAATGCTCCCACTTCGGGTCTCCGTCGCTATGTCACGAGTTAGATCAGATTTCCTAGCCTATAGGATTCTTGAGGAATTCATCTTGCTGTTTGGCAGGTAGAACGATTTTGCGGTGCTGTCTGCGCAAGCGTGTAGATGGGTTATCGCAGGTAATTAGGGAATTTCTCGTTGACTGGATATAATTGGTGCTGCATGACTTGATTTATAGGATGACTGTATGTTCGTGTCACACTTGTTGTTGTTGTTTCTAACGCTGTCTACGCTGGGCTTTGGCCTATGCCTTAATAAATAGAATAAATATACTACACAGCAGAACCGGGATAGTCTAGACTACGACTCCATGAAAGAGAACAAGCTCAGGGCCGGTGGGAGGGTATTCTATGGCGCATGGTTTTATATCATTCGCTTTAGGAGGTGAAGGGATATAAAATAAAAATTTAAGGTTGGAATAAAGCACCGCTAACAGAAATTGTGTCGAACATTTCAGGAGAATACTTTGAATGGATAGAAATTACGAGGGAAGTGGTCCAAGTGACTGCTAAATCTGCAGTGCGCTTGCACACTATTTATCAAACCATTTTTTCTAAAATTTCAACTCATAGCAATATCAGTACGTGTTTTCAGCCCGGCTTTGTGCAACACATCAATGCCGCCAATGCGACCGATTCAGTGATGATTGATGGCAAAAACTACACCTACGACGTCTACGACCAGTGTTACCTTCAGCAATGGTACCCTGGACAGGTTGGTGCTTTTTATTCATGTAACGGCCATCTCATAACAAGCTGCTGCATTTTTCAGGGTCTCATTGAACAAATCCTTCTCTTGTTAGCCGTCATAGCGATCCCGGTCATGTTGCTCGTGAAGCCTTTCTACGTTAGATCGCTCCACAACCGCGGTCTTCCACTTCCAGGTGGTCACAGCCATGGTGACGGTGACGAAGAGGTCCTTCATTTTTACACTATTAGCCTCAAATTCCTTATCAGCCGCCTGCTTTGAAGAAAGTTAGAAATAGATCTAAGTCTAGAAAGACTCACAGTGTTGAATTTGTTATTATCGCACACTTGTGCTCTCGACGCTTCTGGAATTCATTGCTCTATACCTCATTGTAAAGGACGAAGACGTTGACAGTTCTCCAGCTACTCAATAATAGCAGGATAGCCTAGGCACGTCTCCTAAATTCTTCTGCTATAGAAGCGTCAGGTAAAATAGCCGTTTTGGAGTTAATAATATCAGAGCCTTTATAGCTGAAACTTTTTTCACGACTTTACAGAAGTGCTAGGCACTCACTAACTGCTCTGAGGAATTGATGTAATTTTAAATCATGCGCAGTAGCATTTAGAATGTTACCCGAAACTGAAGATTTTGAACCGCTTTTTGTGTCAACAAAGAAACTCAATTTCCGTGTAGGAAAAGACTATCGCTCGAATCTCGAGTACATTTTTTTTGTTAATATTGAATTTCGAAACCTGAGCGCTACATGGCGGCGGAGTTGCGCTTAAAAAAACTGCGATGAAATACTGCTCTAAAACGCTCTAAACTGAATATGCATAAATGTTTGGAAACATCACTAAAATTAGACGGCTACACAACGGAAGGAACAAAAGCGGAGCTCATATCACTTGCTTCAAATTTAGAACAAGATTTAAAGCATCAAATGCATCCAGACAGATCTCCTTGCTTCGTTACAAAATGAGGAAAAAACGGCAGTAACACAAGCAATGTGATATGACAATTCGGAAAATGACGGCGCCGGATGAAATCCATAATAATTCCCTTTTGGAAAAAAGCAAATTTTCTCTCGGTAGAGTGGCAATGCGTTAGATGCAGCAGATAACGAAACACCGTGTTAGAAATTTTGTAGCCATAAAATAAAGATTCATTAAGTCAAAGATTCTCCCTTCGTAAAACCTCGGCATGATAAGTCCTTGAAGTGTTTACAGTGTGCTACATGGGGCTTCATGGTGAATCTTCTTTTTGCCTAACGTCTCGACGTATTGTCCGTCTTCACAGGCCTGAACATGGCACAAAATTGAAATCGCCCTCCACCCCCTTAAGCGCTATAGCCACTCTAGCAGTTCCAATACAATAGAGAGCTTCACCAAACGTTTTACAAGCATAAAATTTTATTTATTTTATGTCTGTAAAAACGCTTCAAAGGAAGTTTTCTCACCTATTAATAGTAAAGTTGCACGTTGCTATAAAGTTAAAAATTTTGTAATTTGTTGTCTATCGTTAACATGGCCCATCGCGAAGATGAGAAAACAAGTTGTTCGACAGACGACACGTGCGTCGACACAAAGGGAATTTTGCGAAGCTGATTGGAGATTAGAGTAAGAAAATTTACTCCCATTAAGTAGTTATTTTTCGGATTTTTTGAAAAAGATTCCAAAGGAGAACCCATGTGGACGATCTGAAAAATGTCTCCCGACAGTTCAGAAGCTCTAGAAGTCTCAGTATTCCCAACCAGAAAATCCTTTCAATTTGATAACTTTTGAGGAGATTCTATGTAACCTTTGAGGAGATTCTATCAATGAATTCCAAAACCGCCGGAAACTTCTATCTAATGGAAGGCGATAAGAACCCTGAGGGCAATGAGAAACGTTTACCCAACAATTTTCAACTGTCATGGAGTTAAAACCAACGATGTGGAATTTCAGTTCAATTTCGGTGATGTGATGGTCTACCAAGCCATCCACACGATTGAGTTCGCTCTCGGCTGCATCTCTCACACTGCGTCCTATCTTCGACTGTGGGCTCTGTCATTGGCTCACGCACGTAAGAATTTTTCTCAACCTCCTAGCTTACCAATGGGCACACAGAAAAGCTGACTGTAATAATTTGAATCATTCTCTGCTGACTGAAATGATGTCGAAGAGCTTGAAGCATAATTAGTTGAAAGAGGTAGGCAAGGAACTCCAAAAGATCTATTTCAGAGCTTTCTGAAGTGCTTTGGGATATGCTTCTGGCAATTGGCCTTAATATGGGTGGATGGCCCGGCTCAGCTGCTATATTCGTGCTCTACTACTTCTTCGGAACACTCTCGATTTCCATCCTGATTCTTATGGAGGGTCTTTCGGCATTCCTACACGCTCTTCGTCTTCACTGGTTCGTGTTTTTTGTTAAATTTAAACTTGTGATCTTTCAGCGGGAACAAAGGAAGCTTCGGTGTCGACGAGCTATTGCAAGACTTTTCCGGAAAGGATTTAGCAAGGAATAGTTAATGGAGTAGGCACTGGAGCCCAATATAGAAGCCAAATACGCGTTGAAATCGCTTTCAGGATACTTAGTGAAAGTAGAATATGTAGAGCATCTCGAAAGAGGATTATGCTTCTAATTTTTATGTTTTATTACGACTGTTAGAGAGTCCGGAGCGGTCCCCCTGTAGGATCCACCATGTTTCGCGTCTGAAGGAATAGAGGGATGTCAGCAGTGATATCAAGTAACTGCATGCAGCTAGGAATGAGGATCTGGTTGTTGTGAAAGAAAACGAAAGTGTTCAACGATAACTGTAGGATGCCGAAAGCTCCGCTGCCGTCGCCTTAACGCCAGCTGTCAGGAGCTAAAAAGAGTAAGAGATGGCAAAGGCTTCTAGCTGTTCTACATATATTCCCATGTTTCTCGTTCCACTGTCTTCGAAACTAGAGTAGCTTTACCGAGCCACCAAACAAAGCTTCTCCACCAAGTTCTGTCCTATTGTTATGAACGCATAGATTCCTATGATCATATTTAGGGTCGAGTTCAACTCGAAGTTCTACGGTGGTACAGGAGTGGCCTTCGAACCGCTATGTTTCACACGACTCATACGTGTAATGGAAGGACTGGAACAGTAGAGAGCTACTGAAGAAGAAAACGCATAGGATCTTTAGGAAAGTGCCATACTCGTATAAAGGGTTGATACGCGAACAGCTTGTGAAATCTACTAAAGCATGTTGACTGCTCTGTTGAGAGCAGATGAATTTATGAGAAATTCTCTTGCGTTTAGGAATTCGTGAAAAATTGTTGTAGGAGGGGTGCGACAGTTCAACACCTCGTCGCCAGAGATGTTCACTGGCATTGGACAAAAAAGAAGAAGGCATACGTATTCCATTCAATTCTCCGTTTTCCAGACAACGTCGTTCTCCTCCCCTATTTTACCAGGAGAGCAGATGGGATGCTTGACGAAACAGGGAAAATGATAACAAAGCAAATAAACCGGATGTTCAGTGTGAGAGAGAACGAGTTTAACGGGAAAGTTCCATATTCACCGAGGCGTTCCACGCTTTCCTCTACCTGTTCGGCGAACATCTGTATAGAAGACGAAGAGCTGGAGGTGCCAACCTGCAAACCTTTCAAAGAGGTCACGTACAATCTGATAGACCACAACCTCCAAGCGTCCCAACTGTTCTCCATGTGTTCTAATACGCTTGGGCCGACACAGCAATCACGTCAAGGACGCTAAAGACCACGTGTAGAGCGCTAGCGCGATATCTTCTGAAGTGCAACCAGGGAGTTCAACATCGACTCGGACATCCTACTTGTGGAAGGCTAAACGTCGATGGTACAGAACTGACAGCACACCCGAAAATGCAAGAAGAGCATTGGAGTGAATCATGAAGTGATCCAACAGCAAATAGAGTATAGCACTGTCACGCGGATTTTAGATAGATAGAGTTGCGACCACACGCGATGAAGATCACCTCTAACTTTTGTAATTAAACCTTTACCTTTATTGTACACAAAATAATATGCACGCGACTACCGGATCTCGAGCATCGATGGTAAAACTGGTATGTGGATGTGAATGATAAACATGGATAAGTGTGACAAGAAATACACGAAACATACCAAGGCAAACAACATGACTTCATAGGAACAAAACCGAAACTGTATGAGACCGAAGAAACTGGCTAAATGAACAGTAAGAACCCAAATACTACAGATATGGCAAGAAGAACCCGCTTTGGTAAGAACTAACCCAAATGAGGACATGGCAAAGCAAAACAGAGCAACACAAGAGCATATGTGAAACGAAAACCACATAAGAGCAGATTACATAAATTACAATGAGATACAAGAACAACGCATTAAAATAAAGCGACACTACTGCACGAACAACACACAAGATACACGAGCACCACAAAATATGTGTGCGAATTTAACTCACAAGGACACGCACAAGGAGAACGAGAGAGAGAAAGCTCCCCCCTCCGAAAAAGAAACACGGACCCAAACACGCGCAGCCTGGAGAACCCCCTCAAAACCAGCCTCTCAGGACGCACACAGCCGCATGACTGTCCGCGAGCCCATGAACGAAGGCTGGAAGCGCTGATCAAGAAGAAGGCGCGAATGGGGCGTGGAATCCTTCAACGCCGTCAGACGACTTGTCGTCAGATCTCGGGGGACGTCAAGAGCCTTCGTGGGAGACCTAGAACAAGGAGGGTCATTACAGTACCAGCCCTATCGTTCGTCCATTCGACGCAGAACTGCGTTTTTAGCGCCCTTTTGAGCGAAAAAGCGCTACTTTGTAATATCTTGCTTCAATAGCATCCATTTTTGCAAAGAATGTCATATTCGCCATGGGCCATCGAAGTTCCAATCTGAAAATGTGCAAACTATGCAGCAAATTCTGAGAAGTAAATCGTGTAAACTGATGGATACTGTATGGCCCGAGGAGTACGGCCGGTTATCGGCCTCTCCCTGCTCCCTAGATATTTACCTCTTGACAACCTGCTTTGGGGGACCGTCTCTTGGAAGATCGGCACCCAACAAATGACTTTCCAACGATCTTTCAGGATTCAACATCAGTGAGAGGACCCGTAGTAGGCCTAAACATTTCCAGACGGCTGTCAGTAGTCTGGAGTGGAATTCCATAAAAAAGCTCGAAGTTCGGGCTCAGAGCAGCACTTTCGTTTCTCCATGGAGTTCAACCACAGAATGCTGGGAAGGCTCGAAACCCAGGAAAAGGAAACACATTGCTGGCATGGGAAGTCCAACGTATATAGCCTAGGAATACGCTTGGTTAGCGCCGAATGTTTTCGTTTGCATATTCTCACTCTTTGGCAATATTGGGGACAACAATACTCGAGTTTTTGTGCTTTTTTAAACAAACGCAACCTAAACTCTTTCTTTCAACTGATTTAGAGTGAGCATCGAGTCTTACGGAGCTAAGCACACATTTCAGTTACTTCAGAAGCACTTCGTACCGACTTCAGTCCCTTATTTCCTGGTCAGCAATGTCTTACACCGGGATGAATCCCACAGCGTTGATGAAATTAAAGTTCGTTCGAATATGGCTAAGCGGTGAGCTCGAATATTAGAAAATTTGAGGTGATTCGTCGCCTCGAGTCCAATCCATATCACAGTTTCATTCGCCGCGTTGCATTTACTTCACTTTCGAAAGGACTAAAACCATTCTATGCAAACAGGTAGGAAGCCCGGCTTCCTCCGGTTTGCAGCAGACATATAGGGGCTCAGCCCAATGGCGGTAGGACACAACAAGTTGCTTCGGAGCAGGGTGAAGGCTTTTTCCAGTTGCACGCTTTCCGCAAATCTTTTTTGAAGGTTTAGTTTTTTCACATTTGCGCCATTGCATCATCTTCATTTGAAAAAACAAATGCGGCAGGATGTGCTATGTCGATGTCTTCATCGAACAAGCGGCTATTCAACGATATATTCTTATGCTGATCAGAAATGATTGATATTTTCACATTTCACTGAGATGTGAAGCGATCCCAGTAGAGTCTGAGAAGCTACTCGGCCTGCGCCCTACGCGTTTCGTTGGTTCGCCGACCTTGCTTCCTCGCACCACGGCGTTAGCTCCAGCGGAAGTGACCCATGGCTACGAAGCAATAGGAATCGGCGAGCTAGAAATCGATATAATGATGTTTCAGTCAGTTTTTTTACAATGCCGAGGTTTGAAGAAGAGAGAAGTTGGAGATATAATGATGGTTTCTTCAGCATCTGCATAATATTTGTGACTTTTATTGTTTTTCTCCATTGTTTTAAATACTACGTTTCTGAATGCAATTTTCTCACTCTCCTTAGGATATCCAGCTGGCTAGCGTCTACACGTGTTTTTTTTTAAAATGAATGCTTTTGAAGCAAGTTGTTTCACAGCGGCGGTTTCTCTCAAAATGACGCAAAAGACGCAGTTTTGCGCCGAATGGACAAAAGAGAGGGCCGCTGTTGTACGTTGTCTCACGGACGACCTGACTGGCAGTTCAGTTGACAACGAATCAAATTGTTCGTCAACGCCACTAGGTTTGATCGGCAACAAGATCCTAGATAGGAGGCAACGAAATGAATTAAATTGATGCAGTGCGCTGCAGCACGACATGTGAGTGCGCTCCATTGATGGGTAGATGTCCATAAAAATCCATTTCGGCAACGTTACAACATGACACCGTGACTTCTTCAAAAGGGAAAATTTGCGGTGATATATCCGAACAAATGCTACATCTCGTTTGAAGTTGTATAAAAATAGTGTAAGAAAAAAAGCGAATATCGTTCAAGCTGTGGCGAAGGAATGTTCAATTCCGTATATGCGATAACTCTCGGCTATCGTATCAGGCATTCGCAGAAGCTGAGACACTTGTATATGAAATCGTGGCACTTTTGGCAGATACGAGATCTGACATGTCGCACTGTTTGCACATCCGAGGTCTGACACGCCATCCTGTCCAAGAGGGGTTGTACACCACCCGGATCCGCCAAGGCTAGATCCGAACACCTGAGGAACCTACCGCCAGTGTTCACTAGCACCTTGGCGCAGCTATGCTACTTGAAGGAGTGCAAGGTTCCATCTCAGTGGAAGACCAGCTATACAAGAAGGGAGACGTGCACGACATTGGCAACTATCGCCCCATCTGCCTGTTGTCCGTAGTCTACAAGCTGTTCACTTGAGTCATCCTCAATAGGATTAGCAGAACGCTGGACGAAGGACAACCATGCGAACAAGCAGGATTTCGGAGAGGACTCAGCACGATCGACCACATATGTACACGTTACGAAGGTTGTTGGAGTACCACGAGAGTACAGTCTGCCACTGTGCCATACGTTCATCGAACTAAGGAAGGTATTCGACTCATCACCTGTTACTAAACGTACATAGAGAAAAAGTACGAGTGAGTTTTCGAGGGCTCCAGCACCCTAGTCCATAGCCCAATTGTGGCTGGCGCCGCGGCGAAGTAACGAGGAAGAAGGCAACGGGATTCGTCACTTACCCACCACCGTGCACATCATCGTAGGCGAGAATGGACATGAGTGTTGCATAATTCCAAAGACATGGCTCAATGTCGCCGTACAACTTGTATGCTGGGAGAGACTGTTGCGGGGGCAAGCGTGTCGAATGTGACAGTCCCGCCGTTGGACTCATCTGATATGCACCAACGTCGTGGACTTGCACATACCAGGCAACTGAAAGATCCGAAAGCAAAAGAGATGTTGCATATATGTACCACTCTTGTTTGAAAATGACGACCCAAATGAAGTGGAATATTTTCTTCGTAATAGTAAGTCCGCCATGGTCGTTACTACTCCTTGAAACGCCGAAAGATGCATGATGTTAACAGAAGTGCTTGTTTGCAACACGCCGTCAAAACTCGAGATATGATCAAAACATGAACCCTAGATTTACCATGCGTTGTTTGAAGGTTTCGTCTTCTAGAACAATGCTCAGTGAACGCGAAGAAAAGCTCGATCTCATCTTCGATCAGTTCAAGCTCGGCAGTAACCAAGCGGTGGCGGCCGTGAACATCTTGACAGTAATCGGCAAGTCCAATCCTGACCGCACAACTTGCTGGAGATGGTGTCAGAAGTTCTGTTCCGGCCAGAAGAGCAAGAAAGACAAACCACGTCCGGGGGACAGCAACTGTAAACAAGGAATTCCTGTGCAAGTCCACCTAATCGAACCACACGACAATTGGCCGATGATCTCCACTCTCCCAGTCGAGCGTCGTTCACCAACGGCACAACATGGGAAGATCGCCAAGATCGCCGACGACTGTGCCGCATGAATTGACGGAAACTCAAGCAAATCGCCGTGTTTCAGACTGCCGAGGGCTGCTGCACAGGTTTAGATGAGGCGACTTTCTTATCTACCATAAAAAGAGGATACTTTTCGACAACCGTAAAGCAGGGAAGCAGTGGCTGGAGAGCAACGAAGTGCGAGTTCTAGCGCAGAAACCGGAGCTCCATCAAAAGAAAGTCCCGCTGTGCGTTTGGTGATGTGCAATGAGTGTACTGGCAGCTGCTTCCACGTGGTAAAGCCATCACCGCTGATCACTACAGTCAACATTCGATCATGTCAAGCAAAAATTAGTAGAGATGGGAGATGAAACGACACGCTTGTTCTTTCACCACGACAACGCCCTAGTACATGCGGCACTTCAGACGCTGGCAAAAACGGAGAATTTGAGCTGGACGAAAATCAATCAACCACCGTACAGCCCGGATGTTGCGCCGCCCAACTGCTTTCTGAGTCGGTCGATGGATCATTTTCTCCAAGGTAGGCGCTTCACCGAAGCTGATAAGGTCAGGGAGGTGCTGGACGACTTCTTCAAGTCGAAACCGACGAAATTCTACTATAGAGATGGAATGTACTCAATGCGTTAAAATCGTTGAAGTCAACTTTCTTTCGTTTGTTTGTACTGCTATTTTTTGCTGGAAAATAATTTTTTTCCAAATTTATGACTCAACTTAAAATGCACATACTTGCTCTGCTGTCCCTGTGCTACGTGTTGCTCGTATCCGCTACGCGACAACAATATCACTCTATTGCACTCGTAACCAATCTGCCCCAGAGTACAGCGACAGAGAGAGCCGCACAAGGGGCAGAAGCCGTGGAGGACCTTAGATGCGCTCGTATAGGTGGACGGAGACAGGAAGGAATACGTGCAGGGTAAAGATCCATCCACCGCGTGATGGAGATCTATCAAAACCGTTTCATACATCTCACTGTTAGCTTCTCGGAATTACTTCTCAGGCGCAGGCAGGCAATGAACCGACTAGAGCACATCCAGATGAAGAAAACACAGCTAATGCCAGGCTGTCCAATAATTCCTATCCAAAAATTTTCAAAATTCTATAATTTTCCTTAGAAGTGTTATAATATCAGGAGTGTAAAAACCTTCTAGAAGGTTCTCCAGAGTTCCACGCTAGGGGTACATAAGGCGCAGTCGCCGCGTCTAGCTACCAGTGCAAGCTAAAATGGACCAAGGTCGAATTCGTACGTTCGTGTCGTGGCGACCGCGGTGCCCAACGACACGGGCACCGCGGTCGCCAACATCTGCAGAGCGTGCAAGGAGGATGCAGTGTCCCAACGCACAGCCAGGCGCTGGTTCAATCGTTTCGAGATCGGCGACACGAGCCTCGAGGACAGGGAACACCCGCTGAAGATCATGCTCTGCTGCTGGTGGGAGGCCAAGGGCATGCTGTACTTCGAGCTGCTCCAGCAAGGCAGGTCGGTCACCGCCTCCATCTACACCGATCAGCTCGAGAAACTAGCCGCCGCCATGCGAAAAAAGCGTCCCCGACGGGCCTCGGTCCACCTGCTGCACGACAACGCGCGCCCCCACGTGGCGAAGGAGATCCACAGAAGTTGGCGACGCTCGGCTGGGAGACGGTTGCCCATCCACCGTATTCCCCGGACCTCGCCCCCTCCGACTACCACTTGTTCCGCCCGCTGAAGCACCATTTGGCCGGAAGAAAATTCACCAACTACGACAACCTCAAATCCGACATCGCGGACTTCTTCGAGTCGCAGCCCCGGACTTCTGGGCAAAGGGCATCGGCGACCTGCCCAATCGATGGGACACTGTTGTGGACAACTGAGGTGATTATATTGTTGATTAGACTTGTTTTTCAATAAAGGTGAAAAAAACTAAAATGGTGAAAGTTTCGGACAAGAATTATTGGACAGCCTGGTACAACACAATACCGATAACAGTTCAAGACTATAATAATAGGAATGAAATACAAACACAACAATAGTAGATCACAGAGACCGTTTGCAAGCTCCGGTCCTACTTCGGATTTTTGCTTTTAAGCTAGTTACTCTTTAGTTTAAAAAACTATCTATGACGGCAAGCCATTTCCATTACAGACCTCTAGTACATGTCATAATTAAACCTCCTTTAAAAGGCCCTTGAAAGGGTAGGCCACATCTTCCGGAATTTTTTCAACATCACTTTTGCCTAACAAGATGTTGAAGCGAGAAGCTCCGTAAGCTTTTCGACAATTGGACGGAAATTTCGAGGACATTCCCCCTACAAGCGCTGCAGCAGTGCTTTAACCGACCGATGATAGTTGGATATCAAATAGAACAAAATATCAAACAGCGAGCTTCCTTAACTTTTTCATGAAACGAGTTATGTGATAAGCTCCCTGAGACTCGAACTATCAGGATCCGCCAGACTACTAAATATTGCAGGCAAGGGGATGCATAGGGGAATCACTGACTTCCGTGAGCATACAAGTGGATAATGGGACCACATGTGAAGAACAAAGCTTGAGTTGCAGAGCATTTATCATATCATGGGTGCAAATGAAGTAACGAAACTTCGACAGTAGACACCTATTAACGCGCTTTATTTCGACGACTTGTAAAAAATAGCTAACAATAAACGAGAAAATAAATCCATAATGGAACAGAAGGAGACTTATCCCGTAAGCTATGGCTGTCCAACTAACAAGACATACTATTGAGCAAATTTCTGAGGAACCATACTCAGTGAATTCGTGCTTTCTACCGATTAACAACGACATAACAAGATAAACAAAATGCTTAACAGGATCTCTACCTTGAGAGAAAGAGAGAGGAAATTTGTCTCTCCAGATCTATCCCAGTATTTATAGTTTGAGAACTATACATGTCCTGGTGGGCACATACACGAATAGATGATTACGGCGGCCGTTGAAGCCTTCGGGAAAAGTGCAGTGCTCGGAGCCGTGTTTTAAGCGATTATGACCGCCAAATCGCTCTTCGTCACTGTTCAATGCCATCTTGTAGCTAAAAACACAGCTAGGTGAAAGCGTAATTGACGACAGAATTTAAGTACTACTAAATAAACCCCGTCAGGAAAGAAATAAGGAAAGACGAGGACGATGCACTTACGTTCCAGGTACCTCTACTCCGACTTTGTAATCAGTGTAGCTCTTCGTAGTGTGGAAATTGAAGACGAACACAGCACCTCCACGCTCGAAGCAGATCACCTTGTCCTCATTGTGCTTGCAGGAGACATAGGCCTAAAGAATTATGCCATAGGAAACATTGTATGCATAGGAATCTTCCAGTCCTCCACCTTCAGGATCTACTATTTTCAAGCACTAGTTTTTCTCTCCGCAGCTCGCTTGTCTGCGGATCTGATGCTGTAATGTTGGCAGTTCCTCGGAGCTTCAGTGTGGGGGACTTGTGAATTGTACCTATATTCTAAACTTTATTTCATTTTACCCATCTCGTGAGTGTTCTTGCTTATTCTTTGAATTTAGTTATCTCACCATAGCTACACACATTATGTATTCAAGTGCAGCTAGGGATAATTCAGTTCCATTGGAAGCATCACGGAGAGGAGGTGCAATGTTGCTACTGATCGTCTTGGTATGACTGATTATACGCCCGGGCTCCTAGCTGCTTTCTTCTCCTCAGTGTGCTCGAAAGTGATTTCCATATCCACTTGAGGAGGCGCAATGTTGCTACTGATCGTCTTTGTATGACTGGTTACACGCCCGGGCTCCTAGGTGCTTTCTTCTCCTCAGTGTGCTCGAAAGTGATTTCCATATCCACTTGGAATCACCACATTGCTCTATTGAACGCTAACGCCGTCGCCTTTTATAGTGATATCAATTTTATTTAACTATCCCTAGCTTAAAACAGCTCTATGTAAGATTATGCTCCATAATGCTTTCGCTTTTTTGAGTACGCTATTTCTTAGTCCTCTGCGCCGAGTGTGCTGGTTAGTTGCAAACGAAGGTTCTTTTATCTAGCTGCAGCTCATTGTTTTCTCCTACTACTCCTACTGCTTGATGTGACCTTTGTTCAAAGCTGAATTATATTGTTTTCACTAACGTTGTGTTCTCTTTTTTTCAATATGTTTTAAAAGCACACTTCTGGCACAATAATAAATAAATATAGTAAATAAATAAATACTCTATACGGCGAAATAGGCATACACTGAACATGTATCCCAACGGCTTGGACAGATTATGGAAGCGAGGTTATGCTCACCCGAAGACACTTGCTAATGTTTTCAACCTATACCAAAAAATTTGCAACAAATCCTATAAACTCCAAATTCCACTGAAATGCAAAAGTTGGCTGCAGGGATTGGCCCGATTCCAAACACATCTTTAAAAAATCTCCAGAACAAAATGTCTAACCTGCTAACCTGGGATCCCCGATTTCTTAAAAACAATTGAACAACGAAACTTCACTCCTAACATTGAATTATGAGTATCGCGTCAGTTTCTGGAAGAGCTAGCGCTGAAACTGAATGCAGACTTCATGACCACTTCGCCAAGGGAACATGGAAAGGTGCATGAATCGGCACAAGGATGGCGAACGAACACCGTCTGTTAAAAGCTCGTTATCTTCGTCACAAAATCACTCATGCTTGCAGATTGTTGCATCTCATAGCATGTAAATATATGAATTCTTGACCTTTAACCTTCTGAAACTTCTGTGTCCCTTGATCATGGCAGCTGCAATTTTCGGACAGCTAACAATAGCTAATAGTCTTCACATGGTTCACCTTTATCGTGACGTAGGGTGCAATGGGTGTCAAACTGCAACGTACAGCGAAGGTTTTCAATCTACGGCCGGGTCTCCCAAGCTGAGACGGAGTTCGACAATTCTTCTGAAGCTTAGCGAAGTCTGAGCCAGACCCTCGAACTCTGTTCAGGCTGTTTACGGGGGAGACTTCATTCTTGCCACAAAAGCACAGCACCATCCTCAGTACCCTTCATGAACAAGAATTCCTTTAACAGGTTCGTTATCGGTGACTTGAACGCAAAAATCGGGATGGCTTTCGAAGAGGAGTACAGGATCGGAAGATTTATATCTGGAAAACAGAAGGAAAACGGCAATAGTCTCGCTGGACTTCCTTCTGCCGCATGCCTTTTCCATCGAAACTCAATCGTCGTGAAGAAAGAATCTCGTTGGTGAACATCACAAACACGAATCATCCAAAGGTACGACTCATGCGGAACTCGACCACATGCTGCCAAACGAAGCATCGACCAAGGAGTGGCCTAGAGTAAGTTAGCCAAATGCTACGCTCTATGCAGGACGATCGTTCAGATATTCCACAGCTCCTTTATCATGTCCTTTGGAAAAAGGGTGTGACAGGGCCACAGCGTATCGACGAAACTATTCAACGCAGCGCGAGAGTGCGTAATGAAGTCGAAAATTCCTATCGAATCTTCATTTTGCTGACGACTTCGTACTCTTGTCGAATTCTACCGTTGAAGCAGAGGGACGTCTGCTGAGTTGGATGAAGCGGGGAAAAGATAGGACCGCGAAGCAACCAAAGGAAGGCACAGTTCATGAAGAACGCACACTGTGAGGAAAAAGGTATTCAACTGGAACGCTCCCAAATCACTGACAAGACATCATCCTACGTGTCCCTCGGACGTTCGTGAACATGGAGAACGGAGTGAAAGACGAGCTAGGCAGAAGGCGTAGAGATGTACGGGCTGCGTTAGGACCTCCCATGGAGACTACAGGCAATATGACGGACCTCAACCTCCAGGTGCACTTACATATTTTACTCGACTGCCCTCCCGTGAACATGTGCGCCGTTCGTAAGAGAGCGCAGGGAGAACATTCGAACTACTGCCATGTTTAAGTCCCTAAGGATCACGTGCAGAGCGCTAGAACGACATCTTCTGAAGTACAAACAGCGAACTCATCATCGAGCCTGATTTCGCAGTCCCGACAGGAGAAGAATGACATAAGAAGAATAGGCTAGCCGAGATAGCACCTAGTAATCTCAATGCGTAGCTCGTGCGAAACCGCCTGCATGATTGCGCTTGTACTACTCCCTCATGTGTGGTGTGTCCGTTTGGTAAAGAAAGAGATTGCATGGCCTCGGGGTAGTGCACCTCATTATCTGGTCAATGCAAGGAGAAACACATCGGTGAGACAGGCAGGTCGCTTTGGGTAAGGATGAAGTACACCGTCATAGAATTCGCCGGCTATCTAAGTTGGAAGCAAGTGGATGGGCTGAGCAGGTGTAAGCATTCAACACCGTTAAGGGAACACAGGTGAAGTAATGCTGGCGCAACGTTTGGGGTAGCGGCAACAGTTCTAGCGCGCGAGGTCGACATCACAGTACGCAAGGCTCTTAGTGTTGTGGATTGCCTCAATGAACCTCGTAATGAACAGGTGAGAGGAATGCGTGAAGGTAACCCGGCAGCACGCCCCATTTGATAATCTTTTCGGTCTGACGCCAGATAGTGGTAGTGGGAGGGTCGTTGAAGAGGTGGCGAGAAGGGGAAGGTCTTACTCGCCCAATCTGCCTTCATCCGAGGACGACGTGACGTGACAGCCTCTTGGCTGCTATTCTAAGGTTGGTTAAGGTAGTGCCACTTCTGTTCTTTCGTTCCGTCTCTATCTTCTTAGGCCTCTGTGACTTAAAATGGTCCTGGGGCGAATAACCTCTCTAAGTTCCCTTGTTTTTTTCCAAGCACTGATGAAGGCGGATGCGCCGAAACGTTGGCCGGGTAAAGAAATAATAACAATCTTGGTCCTCATGTTCGAAGGAATTCTAGGATTTCAGTTTAACATTGTGTCAAGATTCAGTGACCGTCGGACATGGAGTATACTGTTCAAGGACCTTTAGATTGGTATAGGTAACGTTTCAAGAGCGTGGGTTAATTTGATACAGTTCCTTTGTAAATGGAGCACTAGCTCCGGCAAATTTTGACGGATATAAAAAGCATTTACTTGTTTGAAATTACTCAATTTGCAGACGAAGGTTTAGAGCTCTCTTACCGGTCCTTTATGGAGGAATCCAGTCTCCTGCTCAAGTGCGTTCATAGCCGCATCCCATCTGTTTAAAAACTTGTACCTGAAATCCCGTTATCGTTGAGTTCATGGCTGTGAACCTGTAATGATAGAAACATTCCCTCACATACCTAAGAAGCTCATCATCTGCCAAATTGAACTGTCTTCTTGCATAGTGGAAAGACTCATTGTTCCCAATACGAGGGAAGTCCAGCCATTCTGGGTGGCCAAACTCGTTACCTAAAAGGTAAAATGGAGGGTAACCTCAAGCTGCTTACAATATCCAGCTTCGTTTGGAAGTGCCATCTCTGCAGAGCGAACCGTCGTGTCCGTCGCTCTAAGTAAAATGACACTTGGCACGGATCTACCTTTATCAAAACCGCCCTTCACAGTGCCGCTAACGTAGCAGAAATTATTATAAATACAAGACGGGTCGCGGGAGTACGCCATGCGCCTAGGAAAGAGTCTCCCCTTAAAAATTTCTTATGAATTCTGGAATGAGCTGCACGATGAGCTTCCTGCGCCATTCCTGTATGCAATGTCGGAAAAGGATTTGAACAGAGGAGCATTCCTCAAGAATGCGCCACACGTTCCAATGCGCTGTGGCATTATTGCGGTTGCCAGAACACGCACACGATATTCATTTCAAAAAACATCTTGTGGCCAGCGATGGTGTAATGGCGTAGAGCATTCCTGCCCTGTTAGCAGGTGGTGCGGGTTCGGGTCCCGGCTAGCGCTAGTGTTGATCGCAAAAAAAAACATTGTTATGAGAGCTTAAATCTTATGGGTCTACTACGAATAAATTGGCGCCTAAACCAGACTGCTACTGTACACTTGCCCGAACCCGTAATTCTTCTCGGTAGTTGACCAAATGTCAAATCCAGTCATTACGCGCACAACTCCCCTCCTAACCACAGCTCTACACGCGCCGACAATGGCTTCCAGTTAACCGCGCGGTAAGCATCAGATGACTTCGAACAATCAGACTTAATGAATGTGGGAGCGGCCAAATTTTTAAAGAAGTGTGTGACAAAGTAATGCAATAGCTTGCCAATAAAATTCAGCCACGCCTCTCCTCCAAGACCCATCGTGAGAAGGCGAATCATCTTATGTAGAGCGATACCGCGCTCGATAATCGGAGTCAAGGGAGTGATCTCGGACATGAAGTCGTACATCTCTGGAATAGTTCTGTTCGTCATTAACAGCCTAAATGGCCGCCTACGGAATGCAACACCAGCTTACCTTTGTCCATAAGCCAGAAGGCTATCGTCTTATCACCAACCAGCGCTTGATCATGAGATTCAGCGTAGGCGATGCTCTTCTCGCTCCAACTGAAAAACAACATCACTGGTAGTTAATGTGACCTACGGCAATGACCCAGGTAATCACAACAACCAGTCAAAGCATCGACCGAACACACAGTCCAGCCAATCACGTCACCGACCATAAACACCTTCGATTGGCGCTCCGCTTGATGCAGCCTGTGCGCTGCCCCCATATAGGCCACATTAACGACTAGTTTAAAAACGACACTAACGCAACGCTTAGCAACATTAATTAACACAAATTTTTTAGCCTTGACCATTCTGGGTATTCAAGGAGCCCAAAGGCTCCCAATGCATAAAATGGCTGCACATCCCTGTGACGCGAATTCGGTCCTAATCTTGCGACTAGAAACTGTCACCCCTTTACGAAACAACTGAAATACCATTTTCGCTGCTCAAGCAGCCTAAGGAAAGAGAAGTAAAGCCGTTATCTTGGCGATCGAATTCCACTTCATGTTGGGTCACCGTAGCCGCTGGAAATAGGTTGCTGTGGTTCCTAACATATCTTACCCACCGTCTGTTCTCCAGCGTGTGCACGATGTCATGTATCTGCCAGTTTTCATCGGCGGTGTGCTTGAGGATCTTGATCCACATATCAGGTAGTGCCATCGCCAATCGATAGTCGAATCCCTGACCGCCTTCGTCAACGGGACGGCAAAGCCCAGGCATTCCTGACACCTCCTGGAAGATAATAGCTCGCTACAGGTCCTTTTCGGTTAGGAAATTCGTGCCATTTTTTGTTTACCGTTCAGTACAAAACATAGAATAACGTTAGATTATCAGGATCTCAATCCCTTCGTAACGGGTAGGCGAGCTTACTCAGCTTGGAGGAGGAAGTCGAATAATTTGAAATAATGAAATATTTTAATAAGATATAATTTTAGGCTATCGCCTGATCAATTCACTTCCTTTAAGCCTAAAGTGGCTGATAGCAAAGTTGCAAGGTGGTGTAACGATGCTTTGTTACGACCAAAGCTCTAGCGCGAGGCGGAAATCGAACCCACACCTCCTGCTAACTGGGCGAGAATGCTCTAAGCCATTAAACCACCGGCGCTGTTTGATCGAACGCAACCCCACACCTTGTGGAGCCAATCTGCACTCGCCCACATATCGGGATGAGCCTGCCGTTGATATCAGTATGGAGCCAGTTAAGCAGTTGGCCTTGATGGAAATGATTCAATTCTCTTCTTTTTCCTTTGATCGATCTATCACTGCAAATCTTCCTATGTTCAGTGCACTAACCTCGGCGATGGTGATTATTTGAGGATACTTCTTGTGAAGGAAATCATTTGAAAGCATCAGATAGACCATTGAGTCGGTATCTACGTTCAGGCCGAAATACATTGGATATCCGCCCATGAAGTCGTCATCTGAAAGAACACTGAGACCTGTTTCCTTGAACAATCGCATTCGAAAAGTGTTTGGAAGTGAATGCTCATCTAGGAAGCAGGAGTCACTCACTCATGCCATGGGAGTGATAGATCATCGAAGTTACGCCATCGAATCGGAAGCCGTCAAATCCGTACTCCTCAACCCACCAGCGAAGATTCGACATCAGAAAGCGAAGAGTTTCTATTCTAAAACAAATGCTACATCCAGGTCCAGTTGATAGAGAAAACATGCAGAACAGTGGTTTGGTTTGTTGAGAGTGAAAGGAATAAAAAAATAGAAGCTAATGAAGCCCTTAGCGTTGAGCAAGACCATTCCTTCGGCGCGACAATGTCGCCGATGAACACTGTCCGCAGATATGACCCGTAGATGGTAAAACTGATCTTTTTAGGTGCACAGCTTACTCATGGCTGCCACTGGAGGTAGCTTATCATATACAACAAGGATGGCCAAGTTGTGACTCAGGAGTGTTAGGTGGTGCCGAAAGCTCTGCCTTCAGAAGCTAAGAAGCTTCTATCCAACCACCACGATACCCTACCAATGAACTTAAAGCTTCATTCAGCGTTGAACCGGATGGATACCAGCTAATAATTAATCTAATGAATTCTGTGCAGCAACAAAGTAACTGTTCTACAGTCACGAAAAAGTCTTCTGGTAAAACAGGACAAGGCGATTTTCCCGGTATTGCTATAAGAAGAACGTAATAAGAGGTCCAAATATTGAACTCCCTATAGTAATATTACTTGCATTCTAATATGCTGCTAACTTTGCTCATAATAACACATCCGTGACACCAAAAAATGAAGAACTAGTAGGATAAAGGATAAAGGACGGCGTTACTCAATCCCTTCTGTGATGCGCCAGCGCATTTTACTTCTACGGATGTCGTGGAGGCGACATGAATGCGTATTTAGCCATACAATGACTTGCGGTGGTCAGCCGATGAACAAGTCAGCTCACCAACCCCGGAGGGATGGAAGGCTTGGTCGGCCTGGGCGGGAAATCCGAACCAGGAACCTGGTATGGAACCTGGTATCAAATCACTTTTCAATTTTGTTATACGAATTGATGTAGTCAAAGCCTATCAACGACCTTTTAAGATTTGACTGGGCCAATGTTGGACGGCCTACAAATATATCAGTTCTTCCTTTCTTCCAGAAATGTGGGAGCTGTAAAAAGAAACAGGAGGTGAGGTACTTGTAGAAAATTAGAGTCGATTTCTTAAATAGGGAGGTTTGAAGAAAAATCGAACACGTGAATATCAAAAGCACTTGGATTAGAACTACCGTCGATGCTATAGGAAGGAACTATGGTCATATCAATGTCAACGTGATCTCCCTAGAAGGAGTGTATTTTGGCTAGAGGGGATCTAATGAAGGAAGTGAAATCAAAGCGTTTCAGGCCCCATTCGCAGAACACTTTTATTTTTTGGAACGCATTGAATTCGGCCAGTCCTGAAAATTCATTTGTAGCACAAAGCGACACAGAATAACTTCTGTAGCTACTTATGTAGTACAGCATTCCTCTTCGTTACCGGAATTACTATCCATTATGGATAGATGCTAGATGCTCTTAACGTTTACTGTGTCCAATGCAAGAAGAATTAAATAAAAAAACGTTTAAAAAATAAAAAAGATTTTGCCAAAAAATAATAAAAATTTGTCGAGTAGAATATTTGTAGGTCACTGAAACAGTTTTAGATTAATCCATGGCTTTAAACGAGTTCCATTTCTAAAAATAGTACCACTAAAGCTCTACGAGTTCATATAAACTCTTTCGTTAAACTTCGTACTTTTCTAGACTAGTAAAACTCAGGGCAAATGACGTAATTAAGCGGCTAATTTGGGGAGACAGTAAAATTTTAACTACATACTGAGTGTAGTCGAAGAGCCTCGAATCCCATAATGTGTGCGTTCCACGCGGTCCGGTGTGGAAGTAACAACCTTCGGTACCGTCCCATTCGTTTAGACCATCAGCGACGTTCTTCGACGCATGAGAGTGCACCTAAACGCATAGCTTCTCAGAAAATGTGTGAGCAGTGCACGTGGCATAGATATGAGATCTGGTAAATCCACAGACAGCAGACTATCCCACACCTATGCTGGCCAGACATTTACTTTCACGTCTGAGCTGCACAACCTGCGCAGGAGAAGCAAAATTATGATCTACCATGAAGCTTCCAATAGACTGACACCTCGAGCAATCTAAGCCTTCCACGTGCTCTTCTCGTTCTGGCGCAATCCTATTAGGGATGGGTTACCTATCAACTCTTCCGCAAGGTCATGTGTCCAGTGAGCAACGTATACATATATCCACATCCAGATAACCAGTCAGTTTTTCTAACGATGAAGGCTATAACGCAAGCAATTAGCGTTCAGATGTTCAAAATTTCGGTCGAAAGCAGTAGGTCAAAAAATACTGAAAACATAAAAACATAGCGTCGTCCTCTATTTGAACCACATCTCTAATAGACCGTTGCCCGCATTTGAAAAATAGAGCGACATGGGAGCCACTTAGAGCCTGTGGTAGCTATGGAAGTGATAGGCGTGGGGAAGCGCACTATGTAGCTGTCAAGGGAGCCCCGAATTGAGATTCATGGAAGGGATTCAGTCCTGGAAAACCAAATCTTCCTCCATCCCTACGGTTCGGTGTGATGTATACATTGGATCCGTCCGAAAATTTTCGGATAATTGGATGATTCGGATAACGGCAATTTTGCCGAACCCGGATTTTTGGATGGTTCGGATAACGGCAATTTCGGGGACCCCGGATTTTTGGATGATTCGGATCGCAATATCCGAATCGGATATCCGAAAATGATTCATTCGGATCCAATGTATAGTGTGATGATGCCAGACGTCGCAACGAGGAAGGACACAACACTGAGTTGCTCACCGCTGGTCACGCCGTGGTTGGTTGTGTAGGGCAAGTACGTACTCAAGTTGATTTCACTGTATCATGTGGAAGTATTATAGAATGCGTGATGCATACCAAGCGAAGTCTGACTAACGCCGTCATCTGTCCTGCATCCTTTATCCTAAGGCCTTTGTCATACCATCGCTCAACCCGAGCGACGCCTAATGATATTCACCCATATCGCTTCCATCGCGCCTTCCGATCGATATGGGAGCATATCATTAGGCGTCACTCAGGGTGAGCGATGGTATGACAAAGGCCTAACGGAATTCATATGCGCTGACTTATGTCACATGTTCTGTGGAGCAAACTTGTTCAGTTGTCCGGTGTAAAATTACTACCAGCGATCAACTCGTCGTTCATCAATGAAATGATAACGCAATTTTGCAATGATCATGAAGAAGCCATATCTCACTATATATAGTTCGCTTAATCCGTGGGTCACGTTGTCAGTCAGGGGAAGGAGAGACTGAAGCCAAGAGATGCCCACGACAGTGCGGCGTATGCCAGCCGGTTTTTCTTTCAGCTTAACCATGGGCGATTGCTTGCGAACTTGTGATCTTGGCGGCGGATCACCCAAATTTACGATATATTCAACGGGCTACGCCTCAGGGTATGAATGGGGATCAAGTACGAATTGTAGAGATTCAGAAGACATCCCTATGACGTCCTTCAACATGCGTAGGGATTCAGAAGACGTGCTGAAGACGTCAGACTTGCGTAGGGATTCCGAGTAGGGGGGACCAGTAGAAGGAGGACCAGTGAAGAGGGAATCAGTAAAGGAAGATCACTAGAGGGGGAGGCAATAAGAGTACCAGTATTTTCCCTCAATATCGTCCAAAGTGCGTAGGGACTCACAATATGTGCTGAAGACGTCGTCCAACGTGCGCAGGGATTCAGAAGACGTGCCGCTGACGTCCAACTTGTGTAGGGATTCCGAGTAAGGTGGACCAGTAGGAGGGGACCAGTGAAGAAGGGATTGGTAAAAGGATCCCCTCTTCACTGGTCCCCTTCCTACTGGGGAGTAGAGGGGGAGAGGAATAAACGGACCAGTACTTTCGCTCAATATCGTCCAATGTGCGTCCGGTTTCTGAAGGCGGGTCATAGAAGTCGTGGCAACGTGGTAACAGGGGGACTCAGTAGTGTCATATGTGGTACTTAACTCTCACTTCGATTCTTTGCCAGTACATAGGTAAGGAATTATTCGAGTTGGGGGGGGGGGAGGTGGGGGTGGGAAAGAGGTAGGAAGGGTGACTATGGAGTTCGGAGTATTATTGCCGTCGGACAGCAAACGATGTCGACCTGTTTTTCAGTACCGATTAGTTTTAATCATGTTTCTGCAGATTAAGCACTTCGGATTGGGACTCTCATGATCTGTTTCTCACCACGTAGAGAACGAGCACTTCGAAGAATAAATCGCGTACATGCGATAAAGGGTGGATCGGGTTTTTAGAAGCAGTGAAGATTTTGCCTACTATAATCCTCCTCTACTAATCTATATAGTAAAACAATTCAACCAGTTTTTAATGTAATAGAAGTAAGAGGGCCTAAAGAAGAAAGGAAGGAGATTGGGGTTGTTCTATTCTCGGGATTTGTGAGCGAAGTCTCCAACCAGACGTTTGGCGGCCGCTAGGTAAAAAAGACCGAGTGCAGTAAAATGTATGGAAACAAAACCTACAACATCAAGAAGTATAGATATGCCCATCGAATGCGCTTTGTCCACTAGATACTTCACGTCGTCCGGCGGTCCACAACGGCTGTAACATTTCGTGTGCCCGCTGGTAGAGACATGTCGGCTTTCAAAGCCAAGTCATTAATTGCTTTCTCTTCTCCAAATTCTAGTTGAATTTCAGGAAAAGGAGCGCAACAGTTCCGCGTAAAAAGTGATCCTCCCAAAACAACTATCTAAATGTGGAACTGTAGTGAACTCGAAGACCTTCTCTATGAGGACATCTTCCAAATCAAAACGAGCGTCTCCCGGATTAAACTTCAGAGATTCTTCAAGAAGGTCAAAATAGCTCCTTGTTTAAGGAACATTTTGTGTAACGTTTCTTTTTGAATTTTTTAAATTCACGAGCTCCATTAACACGCTGCTTGAAATTTTTCAAAACTTTTATTTTTTGAAGGAAAAATAAAGATTTAAAACTTGTTCTAGAGTGCAAAATGCAGCAATTTTTTAGCGCAATAAAAAAGAGATCGCGCTATGCCCTCGACTAGCACGTTGCGACTTTCATTTGACTGATGGTGTAAATGTTTCTTACTTAAAACAGCAAGTGAATAGGTGCATTTCCTACAACTGCTTTTGTAGAACCGTTTACGTCTTTGTTGCTGCACGCAAATTGAAGTTTTGGCAATAATCAAACAAAATTGGCGACGTCCTGAGGTGCACGCAGTGAGTCTCTTTCCTTAACATAGTAAAAACTGATGCTTCTCTGCAATTTAGGCTAAGCTTAAAACCAAATATTTCGTTATAGGACTGTTTAATTTTAGGATTGATTTATTAAGGTTAATTTTTATAAAATTTCAAACAGCGCCTTCACTTATTGGGGCAGGTGAATTAAAAAATTTCGAAGGAAGTCGTGATAAATTTTCATTTAACAAACATTATTCTAACTTTTCTATGCTGCATAGTGGAAGAAGCTCATTTTAATTTCGAAAACGTTCACCTTGATTTCAGGAGCGTTAAGCTTACTTGGAAGAGCGTCCCATTTGAAGTGTCTAATTTGGTTTGGAAATCGCACAGTTCTGAGAAAGAACTACCTTGCAGTGGCGAAGAAGCTTGTGATCTGGTATCCGAAGGAGGCGTAGTAGACGTGCTCCATCACAGCCATCAATTGAATTGCGTTGTAACCTGCAATGTGCTGTGAATTGAATCAGGTTTGCTATGTTCGTTAGCCTTGTCTCTATAATCTACCGATTTTTTGCATTGCTAGGGCCACATCCGTCAACAAAGCGACAGCAAAAGCAGGAGAAGCAGGACATATTGGGAGAAATGCTCCATTACCGCAAAAATAAAAACTAAGATAAGGAAAATTATGCCGAAGAGCACCAAAATGACTAGTCACGCTCTCTGAGATGCGCCATGCATTCAACCTAATTAGCACAAGTGGATACGGCAACCAACCCTGCTTCGCAATTCTGGGAATGACATCATCGGCGAAGGCTCGGTAGGTGTTCACTTTGCCTTCGAAACTACTGATACCGACATGAGCCTCGTAGATTCGAAGAGACTCAGGCCGTGGCGGACGTGGATGTTTGAGCTGGTACTTGTGGGGTGGATTGTAGAACTCCTGAAATTTTTGATGAGAAACGCTGTTCGACTTTATGGTGCATTTTCAGTCCATACATACTTTTATATGTAGCCCATCTACACTTCATTACAAGCCTCCAAGCTTCTTTTCTGCACATTATGTAGCTCCACTGGCCCAGATTCTCTAACAAAACAAAGAGTAACCTGGTGGTAAACCACGGTATCCTTTGGTCGAGTGACGTAGGTCGCCCATGGGCTCAGCTTGTCCATAGTCTTACCGTTTTTTGTAACGGCAATCTGGAAGAAATATGAATTTAATCCATTCGGTGAAGTTGGAAAATATTACTAACCATAAGACCGTTGACTAGTCATGCGCATTTATCCACCGCGAGTTTGTGAAAAATAAAATACACTGCGTAGTGCACATGAGAAGACTAGCTTCGCGATAGCAACGGGCAGCGCAAAGTAAAAAAAAATCACTCGTGCCAGCAGTTCTCATGTACTGCTGCAACGTTTCTTCTACACCCAAGAAAGGACAGATGCTGCGAATAAGGCACCACTTAGAAAGCTGAGAAAGGTTGGCTCTTTTTGTTTTGAGGAAAAAATTGACAAAGTGATGCTAAATTTACGTCATTGCTTGACAGAACGGCACTAGGCGAGTCGAAGTAGATCGGTTTGGACTCTTTATAAGAAGCTGACGTAGCCTCCAGAAAGCTAGCTAGCCGTTTCTGAATTTATAGTGAAGACGCATACCTTCACAATAGAACCATGGGGAATTGCGCACGTTCCATCGGGTTTTGGCGGAATGACCATGTGCCATTTGCCGTGCTCCTTTCGAGTGTACTTGTGGGTTTCTCGATTCCATCCGTCTGGAAAATCTCTTCAACGCAGACGAAAAAATTATAAAACAGACGACTGAAGAAGGGATAAACTTCAAAACTAATTGCTTGCTTCATCACGCCTTCTACACTTCAATCCTAAAGCATGCACTATACATTGGATCCGATAGAGAATCTTTGGATAATAGGATTATTTAGATAATATGAGGGATAATGCTAATTTCGCAGGCCCAGGATTTTTGGATGACTCGGATCAGGATATCCGATTCCTCTAAAAATCACTTTTGGATATCCCGAACCGAATCGGATATCCATAGTAATTCACTCGGATCAAATGTATACTATGCATCAGGGGTGTGCGTAAATGAAATCCGAAATTTCGTAAATCGTAAATCGTAAACCGTAAATCGTAAGAGCGTCCTGACATGTAAAGCTGTACAACTAAATTCTCAGAGCTAACTTGCTAATGTTAATCAAATATAATCCAATATCTATATATCAATTGTGCTATTTTTGGCTCAAACCGAACAATTGCTTCCCAAACTTTTCTTTTTTAACTTGCATTTCTCTTTTCAGTCGAGACATCTTTCAGATCAATCAATAGCAAGTCACAATAAAGATCGATATTTTTTAATTCACCTATTCACCTGATTTTAATTCATCTAACTATCTCGACCAAGGCAACACCTATTTGACTTTCGGTGCGAAAGGCCTCCGCTTTTTACATTTTGAAATTCATCCAGAAACATTGCAAGTAGGATTGAAAACTTTGCGGCCACTGAAACAACATGACCATATTTCTTGGGCACTCTCTTTAGTATCTTTTGAATGGAAAGTGCAATGTGAAATCTTTTGAAGACATCCCCAGTTTGATTCCACAGACATGCGATTTGCTTCGGGAGTTGTTGCGTTTGATTTTTGAAAATCGAAGTTAAGTTGGGAAGAATGCAATTTTAAAATGGAAAATAGTTCTTTTGATTTGTAAAAGCTTACTTTAAACGTGATAAAGGAAAAAAATGTATAAATCATCACATGAAGGCAGTTAAACATATAATGCATAATGAGAAGGTACTTAGCAACCTTACTCACCGCGCGAAACCCGAATTCAGATCTCTGTTAACTTTAGAGCCCAGAATGAAAAAACTTAAAATGAAAAACTTCAAAACCTGCTGTAAACGAACATGCAATTTCTAAAACATCGACTGAAAAGGTTCTTAGCTAGCCGGTGCTCGCTTAGTACCACCGACAACAGGCTTCGGCGCTATGACACTGGGGGGGAGGTCACCTTCCAAAAAGCTTCAGTAACACGCACAAAGAAAAACGAGACATACTGTTAATGAAGAATACAAACAATAATGCTGTTGTGTTAATGTTGTGTTCTGTGCCCTCCTCTTCTGACGCGAAAGACAGCACAGAATTGGGCAGGGAAAGGGACTTCGCGGTGTGGCCCGACTAGTGCACCAGCTTTAAGTTTGCCTTCATCTTGGAGTCCCTTCCCTTGATAAAATATGGAGGCAAACAAAGGTGAATGTGTGATCTAAAGAAGAAGTAACAGTGCATTCGGAAAGAAGAAGTAGCAGTGCATTCGAAGACTAAAATTTTGCACTATATAATAACTGTCTGCCTTCGTTCGGCTACCTTCGCCAGTTATGTAATGAGCGTTTGTTCTCGGAGAGTCCGCAGCATTCTAAGAGAGTAAGACAGGGTTTGAGCGACAATTTCAACCACGCCGCTGAAAGGGGAGACCAAAACTGCAAAACCACTTTGACTCTCTTTGAATGAATTCCAAGTTTGCTTTTATAGCAATTCGAATATCCACTTGCTGCACACTGTGGCGTACAGTGCTAATCGATGGAAACATAAGTTGTTTAATCTTTCCATATGATTCTAGTAATCGCCTGTATCCCGCTTCCACTCACGAATGATATTCCATCATGTCTTCGGAGGGGATAGCACGAATTATCTATGAACAGACTGACGAGATGGTAGTTACCTAATAGGATGTGGATCAGCGAATACAAATTTCTTTTTCCCACAAAATAGTTTCGCATATCTTTATGGGCTGGAATGGAACGTTCCCCAACACTGCGTACCTTGCTGGAAATGGAGGAGTCCAATCACCGAGTGAGCTTCTTTTTAAATTTGCGTTGTTCCTGCTTCTCCTTTAGAACAGGTCTGGTACCAAACGGAAGCCCTTACAGAGTTGGAGAAATGTAAAAGTCACTAAAGCAAAGAGGTAAATCGAACTCGAGAGATCTATGCAAAGTACGGTGTCTTCTGTCATGGTGAGACATCAGAACATAAACACTAAAAGGAACAGACTGAATGAGCGAGCCTTTTAAAGTGGACACATCTTTATAACCCGTGCTGCATCGCCTCATTTGGAGTTTAATCAGAGATCACTTTTACGAAAATTTACGATTTACGACCCAAAATATCGTAAATCGTAAATCGAAAAAAAATTGCCAAAAATCGCCGTAAATCGTAAAATCGTAAATCGTAAGTCGTAATTACGCACACCCTTGCTATGCATGCACCCTGTAAAAGTAATAACTGGCGGCAATCTCAATCTACTAGAGACTGGGAACGAGCCGGGATGATCATAACGTGCGAGACGATGGCTGGGTCTATTTACTAGTTGATCCAGAATCTATCGTTAGTTCGCTGAAGTAGCGATATACGTCTGGATGACGCTATGGTGTGGTCCACATTACGCACCTGTGCCAAACTAGACGCATCATGGAGTTCTTCCCTTGCTCGGCAAAGATAAAAGGATAAAGGATAAAGAACGGCGTGACTCAATCCCTTTTGGGATGCGCCACGCATTCTACTTCCACGGGATATCGTGGAGGCGATTTGAATGCGTATTTGGCCATGCTATGACTCGCGGTGGCCAGCCGATGAACGAGTCAGCGCGCTCTATCCTTCCCAGACAGGTCTGGTACCAATTCACCGACCCCGGAGGGATGGAAGGCTTGGTTGGCTTGGGCGGGAAGTCCGAACCAGGGACCTGGTATCGAGTGTATGCGACAGCCGGCGCCTCCTCCGACTGCACTACACGCACCCTCGGCAAAGATACCAACCAAAAACCTCTTGCCTCTTGCAAGCGCGCGGATAAAATCCCGAAAACTACCAGCTTAGCCCTGACATTCCAACTGTGTCACAATTCAAGCTGAAGCCACCCATGTTTGTAAGTGAGAGATAAATTCAGAGCTCCATTAAACTTATATTTAGGCTAAGCAATACGATAAGCTGCTCCTGAAGCAGAAGTTCCCTCCAAAACACTCACTGAAGTCGCCAATCAGCGCCAGCTGGTCAGCTCCAGGCGCCCATTCGTGACAAAGAACAGAGTTGTCCGTCTGCACCACTAGGCCGAACTCCTTGTATCCTTGGGTGAAACGGTCCATCCCACCACACTGAAGACGAGAATAGACAACGACATTGCCTTAGTATTCGTTAGATATTAGCAGTAAACTTACGTCTTCGATCTTCTTCTTGTACTGCAGGAATACACCATATCGGCGGCATATTTCTGTCTGGAAATCGCCCAGCCAGCTGTCGACCTTAAGGAGATTGTCGAGCTGCGGAGGTCGCGCCATGGTTGAATCACTGAAGATAACCGCTTTGCAGCCAAGATTGGAGACATCACCATTCAACATGTGGAAGGCAATTTTACACCTAGACAGGTGCTACAAAACAATGGACAGACCAATTCAGTAAAGTATTGCAGTAAATTCAGCAAGAGCAAGAACGGAATAAAAAATGATTATATCAAACCGAAGACAGTATGCGAGCATACCGTCTGGTGAGAAATCAAGAAGGGCTCTCTATTGGTATTGCTACCACAATCATTGGCAACGACACGCCTAAAGTTGCTTTTGTTGCTCAATTTAGAAAAAATATGGATGAATCTAACAGCAGTTCTACCGCTGCCTAGGTGGCTGTTGTTAAATGATATCCACAAATCAAAAAATGTGCATGTAATGTTCCGTAACCAACATTATTAGTCAAACGGAAGGTTCAGCATAGCAGGAATCACAAATCCATTCAGTCCTGCAGTGTGAAAATGTTGGCGCTGGGAATGGATGATACAGCCCATAAGCAGACATGTGCAACACATCGATTTAAGCTCGAATCGCGCAGGATTTGGTTCTCCAAACAAAAGTTTTTTTAACTGAAAAAGGAACCGGAACGTACCGCAGGTGCTACTTTTCGTCGCAGTGGGATATTAAACCTCTACGAGTTCAAAATCACGCTGATGCTGGAGCAAGTAACATGCACCTGCTGACCTGTTCTGTCGAAAGACCTCTGTATACATGAAGACCACTGTACACAAGTAAATTAAGAATTAAGAATAGGAAAAAGATTTAACCATCTGAATCTACACTAGTAATAAAACATAGAGACCGGCGATAATATGTAGATCAGTTTTTTTTTACGATGGTTCACAGATTCCACAGCAGGATACGGAGAAACCGTTTGGTATACAAAATGGCTTGTGGTAGAGAACCGATGGACAAGTAAGTGATCTATCCCTTGAAGAAAAGTTCTACTACCATTCCATTCTCCACGGAGGGATGGAAGTCTCGGTTAGCTTATGGCAATCCTAACCCTTCTAAAGATTCAACGTGCGCACAAGGTTCGGTAGCCTCCGACGGGGACTTCATAAATGTTCCCCTTAGCGACTGAAAAAAAGTAGCGGTTATAATAAGGAAAAATGCTTTCAATCGTGAAAATGCTTACGTAGATTTTTCAAACAAAATCAGAGGATCTAATGTTTGAAAGGACGTTATTTACCTAAGCTAAAATTATCTTCTTTTTTTCAAAAGAACGCTTCAAGCCACCTCTGTAGAGTTTCTTTAAAAGTAACTTCACTGCTTCAATAAGAAAAAATCCTATCAGGTGACCTCAGAAAATATTTTATCCTGACGTTTCTCCTGGCGCGTTGGCTATCAATCAGTTTGTTGAAGCGATAGATACGGAGAGATTGCGCCGCAGAGTCGTTCCATACAAGAGTTGTCCATTGAAGTGATAGTGCAATAGCTGTCTACCCGTGCATGTCGAGAAGCAGCAAAGGCAATCACAGTATGAAACGAACTCCCCATTTTCCACTGCATAGATTCAGGCAACAACATTTGCACTTCTAATCAAAAAGACATTGCAATGTTCTGGACGAGTGCACGGCACAATCTCTTGTCACGAACAACTCTCTGTCCGCAAGCACTATAGAATGCATCTAAAACACTGGTTTGGCCAAAACAATAGCAGTTTTTTACTCATTCAAAAAATGTACAAACTTCAAGAAATGTTTTACCACTTCCAAACGGTGTACATTTTAACTTCAGAAATACTCATTTTTGCTCCGCCAAATATAGTCGTTTCTCGGTTTGATGAAACTCCTAACGATTTCGCGATAGCGCTATATGTATATGTAGATAAATATTAGGGGGGGGGGCAAAAGTAATGAGACAAAATGAAAAAAATCTTTATCTCCTTATAACTCAATTACAACTCAACGATGCTGAGAGTGTATTTGCCATTAAGGGCAAGGACCTTGCTGCCATCGCTCAGCCAACCTCCTGATCCCATCCTTCCAGAACTGCTTGAGCCTGGTGTTGATCAACTGCTCGATATCGTTGTCAAGGACTGCTTGGGTTCTTATGTCCCTTCCGACTAGGAAGTCCTGTAGGCTCAAGTAGTAGTGGTAGTCGCATGGAGAGATGTCCAGCGAATACGGTGGGTGAGGCATGTGAACGTAGCCCAGCTGGCCAAGCTCATCCGTGCTTACTTGTTCCCGATGGGGTGCGGCGTTGTCGAAGAGGAGAACCTTCTTGAAGCGCTGCGAATGAATAAGAGCGAGTCGCCGGCCCATCTCCTCTATTTCGTTCACCATGGCCTTGGAGTTCATCGCGGTGCTCTTGGGAAACAGCCTCCGGTAAACCGATCCATGTGCGAAGACTCAAAAGCTCCAAAGATGCTTCTCGCCGTGAACATCTCGCCGAACGAAGGTCGGTAACAATTCACCAGGCCTCACCCAGACTCGCTGCTTGGCAGGGTTCAGGTAGAAGACGTACTTCTCATCTTGTGTGAATATTGAGCCCAGGCTGGTCGGGGTTGGGAATTGGGGGAGATTTGCGCGACACAGGTCGACTCGTCAGACTGGGGTTTCGGCATGAGACAGGCTGGGGTTTTTGGCATGCTTCTGGAAAGGGCCGAAGTGGTAACTTTTCAAATGGGCTTCAATAAGTAGCATACACACATACAAATACAACAAGTACGAATCCAGACTTTAGCCACGAGATATATGGACACGGCATGGGGTGTCTCATTACTTTTGCCCCCCCCCCCCCTAATAGCGTTGGGTATACCAACTAAGATGAGGCTGAGATATATCACTCTCACCTTCAACTGGATTTTTTTGTTTCACACGGAACCCTATTCAAGCAAAGAGGATAGGATTCGGTGTGAAATAAAAAGTCGTTTAAATAAGAAATAATTAAAAAAAGTAAAAAAATTGTTTTTGGTGAAGAGGAGAAGGAGAAAGGATAGAGGGTGGCGGCAATTAACCCTTCTGTAGAATGCGCTGCCCACTCCAGTTCTACGGGATATGGTAGAAGGAACTTCAGTCGAAATTTGACCTATGTAACGAATTACGATGGCGCGTGTAGCGCAGTCGGCTGTCGCGTGCACTCGATACCAGGCTCCTGGTTCGGGTTTTCCGCCGAGACAACCAAGCCTTACATCCCTCAGGGGTCGATTAATTGGTACCAGTCTTGTCTGAGGAGGATAAAGCGCTGACCTGTTCATGGGCTGGCCACCGCAAGTAATTGTATGGCCAGATACGCATTCAAATCGCCCCAGGATATTTCGTACAACTGCGTGGCGCATCCCAAAAGGGATTGAGTAACACCGTCCTTTATTCTTTACCCTTTTAATGAATTTCGCGATGGACTAGTCAGTGTTCATCCTTCTCAGACAAGTATCGTACCAATTCGAACACCCTGGAGTGACGTCAGACATGCTTGGGGCGTGCAGATCACGAACCAGGAACTTCGACTAGAGCGCGCATGATAACCGGCGCTTCCCCTGACGCTATGAAATGCGCAGTCATTAGAGGAGGAAAACCCTTCCTGAGCACGGGAGCGCGTAGACGTTGGCAAGAACCGCAGGTGCGTATTCAGGCGAAGCAAGCCTTGAACACCTCCTGGGTCACTGAAATCAGAGCGTGCCTCTCTGGAAGGGATAAAACAACTAAGACAACCCCCATTGTAAATTGGCTAGCTAGTAACTGTAAGCCAACATAGGTTTTGGAACAATCCCAATAAAGGCGGTCCACTTTACACACATATTGAATTTAAATTTGGTATGAGTATCGGGTAATTATAAGTTAAATAATAGCTGAAATGAAAACACACGCAACACAATGTACAACGTGTGGCAGCCAATAGACTCTCGAGAAAGCCCAGGGGTGGGGTGTGGATACGCCAAGAGGACGAAGGGTAGAACGCAAATCCCGTTATATGGTGGAATCCCTGTTTGGGATTGTACTAAGCTGGAAGCTAGAAGTCTAGCAGATCTCCTCAACAAGGGGTCGATTAATTGCAACGTTATGCACTATCCGCCAGTAAGCGTGCGTAGCACAAGTGAGTTGCTTTCAAGAACATCATGTGCGAATGGCTCTTCCGAAAAAAATCCAACAGCTAGCACCCTTCAGAGAAAAACTTTTTTCCTCTGCGTAGGCGACCAGGGTGTTATTTATTTATTTATTTATTTAATTATACGTGTATCACAAGGGGCGCGTATAGCGCAGTCGGAGGAGGCGTCGACTGTCGAGTGCACCCGATACAAGGTTACTGGTTCAGATTTCCCGCCTAGGCCAACCAAGTCTTTCATCGGTGAATTGGTACCAGACGTGTCTGAGAAGGACAGAGCGCTGAATTGTTCATCGGCTGGTCACCGCAAGTCATTGTATGGCCAAATACGCATTCATATCGCCTCCACGATATCCCGTAGAAGTAGAATGCGTGGCGCATCCCAAAAAGGATTGAATAAAACCCGCAACAACAAAAAAACAATCAGCGGCAAAACGCAGTGATAATAAGCGCAAACATAGAAGAAAGGGCAATCTATCGAGTTTTGAGATAACTGTCAACGAGCCACTTATATTGGTTTAACGAGGAAAAGCAAAGCATAATTTTGGAAAACATCAAGAATTCAGAGCCGGCCCTTTGAGTAAAGAAGGAGGCGCGAACACAACTTTTGGCCACAGGATAATGAATTTTAGCTGTACAACTCCTTGTAGTAGAATGGTGGACAGTGTAGAGCTCACCAACTGACAGCGCATCCCTTCCAGTCATCATCTTGGAAATCGTGATTAGATAGTTTCGCTTCCTATTTTCATACAACTTATGGTTAGAAGAAAGGGATAGATTTTAGCAAAATCTCATGAAGATGCAAACATGGTACATTCTACGCCTTCGTAGTAGACCGACTGCTGATCTTTGGTAAAAGGAAAATCCACGCGTCTCTCGTTGTCGGGAAAATACGAGCAACGGCGAAGAGAAAGTGCAAAGTGCAAGGAGAGAAAACCAAAAAATTAAGAGTGAGCTAGAAAAAAAGCGAATATTTCAGTAGCAAGTAGCCTGAGGACCACGTATTCGAACATCGGACGGTACGAGGAGAAAACTGTGCAAACTAGACGCGAGTTTGCTAAGATGACGTCGAACCGAGCGAAAAACTCCACTGCTGAATAGCGCAGAAATCAATGGCGAGTGGATGGATGGCTGCTGTCCGGCGAGGCCGGCGCTCAACGGCAGACAACGTTCTTTGCTCAAGTGACAGCGATCAAACCCCGTCGACATCGAGAGATGGGGTGATCGCTTGTAGCAGTTGGTGAATTTTAAAGACCCGCTGCGAACATTTCCCAGAAAGACTTTTTAGACGAGAAAGTCCTCTACTTTTTGCAACATTGAAAAACACAACCAAAAATGCAAAACATACACTTGAGGATGGAGCGCAAGGATTACGGTCGACATTCGGATTCACCATGCTATTAGGTTCTATGGCATGTCGTGGGCGAAAATGAAGACGCTCATGACATTTGCAATGGTCGGATTACATCCAGTTTTACGCTAGCGTTTCGGTTCTCCCAGGGAGCTGTGCAAAAGGCACAACGAGAGCTGAGTAGCGTAAGATTTGGATCGACTAGGAGGAATCGAACCGCGCTCTATCAGCGCGAAATTGGAACCTGCTGTTGGTGGTTTTTCTGTCGCAGTAAGGGCTGAAATGCCGAAGAGTCTAACACAAACTGGCACACCTACCGAAGTGAGAAAGATGTTTCGGAGTCCACTCCCTCTCTTAAATTCGTCCTAGAGCCCCAGATGCTACACTGTGATGTGAATGCTCTTATTCCTGTGATGTACTGGTGTATGACATAACAACCACCATAGGGTTGCCCAGTTCCAACTAGGATAAATCCAGACTTATTTACCAATTGCTTAGATTTGAGTTGGCCTATTGCCTAGGATCAAGTGTTTAAGCTTTGTATCCACCCTCTAGGTATGCTTGCGGCTTCTAAAATATTGCGCACATTAAGCAAAAGTAATTTTAATGGGAGGTGAACAGAGGCTGCAAATAACACTGTGATCAGTGAGAAGAAAAAATTGGCCTGGTGAGGACGTAAATGTCGGAACGCGAAGTAGGCATCATTTTGGTCCGCTGAGATGCTTTGACTATTGTTAGCTATTGTTCTCTGCCTCTCTGCTAAACTGCCGAAGATCATACAATTCCTAACACTTCAAATACGAAAATTCACACAAAACTCCCTACTGCCTTATTTGGAAGGACAGCGACGGCGAGAATTGGTGGAGTTCATTTGAGAAATCACGGTCGAAGGTGTATATGTTTATTGGTCCTTACGCGGTGTGATGCTACAAGAAAACACACGCTGTGGCGCATTTTGGTTTCGGTGGTTCTTCAATGACAGTCAAATTTCGAACATATAAGACTGCTCATAGAACTTCATGGGTGCTGAATTGACATTTAAAAATTATCCTAATATCCTAATAAACGTCATCTCAACAGTAACTCTCATGGTTTCAAAATTTTTTGCCACACAGTTATAGAATAGAGCGATCAGTCCTATAAATATTTTCATTTAACCGCTTCTCATCATGGAATATGAGATTAGATCACGGAACTGTGAATAAAATTGATGAATAGTGAACATACGGTAAATCGATGACGGTGTAATTTGGAGTTCACATAGAAGCCAGTATTTTTAAACTGTTTAAGTCAAGGGGGAATACTGGACCAGCGCATGGTGCTTCCTATACATATCGCATGATCAATTCATTAAAGCTTTTAATGCGTTTTGCTCCAAGTTACATAGCTCCAAAATATTTCTTTAGTTGAAGAATTTTAAATCTTGGAATCAATCAAACGTTTTGTCACACTCCGCGTGACCTCGATTGCATATTTTTATATATGATAGATGTAGAAAGCATATTCCAGTGTCATTCGCCTGCTCCCAAGAAAGGCTGGCGATCGATACCTGGCTTTCATATCATTCACTCTGCATAAATAGGACGGTAGCGCTCAAATAAGCTCCGGCTACAATATGTAGTGCAAGGTAATTGAGTAGAACACACAGGGCGATAAACAAGCCCAGCGAGCTGATTCCCACCACAGGTTCATCAAACGTATTTTACGCGTCGTGCACAACAATATTAAATCCTACAGTTCCGAATCAAAAATTAAGGGCATTAGTTTTTTCGAGGATATCAGAGTGAGGGTACCAAGACGGCTGGAGGTGGCGATGGAGTACCGCGTTTGATCCTGCGAGACGGTGTTAAAGAAGCCTACGGGTTTGAATAAGGAGCTATTTATTCAGCGACGGTGCGCACCAAATCAATCGCCGGTTGACGTTCGGTCCACCAGCGGCGGTTTCGTTGAAACCGCCGCTTATCGGAGCCATTATGAAAACGCATTCAGGCAGTGATCTCTTATCGGCGGTCGGGTCTACGACACTTCTTGCTATTACAGCAGTTAAGGAGCGACGTTTCAAAACAGGAGTAGAAGGGCAGCGCTTGCGATAACTATCCTTATAGCCTGTGTCTGTCGAGCAGATTCTCAATAAAAAACACGAAATTCAGCCCTGAAAGCATCCACTTCATTTCTTATCTGTAGTTAATTTATTTTCAATTTAGTTTTTGTTTATTTTTCAATTTTATTTTTTGTACTTAAATTGGTTTCTGAGATCGATGTGATATTCACTTTGATGTGTTGGATGGTGCACAGCTACCGTAGATTTTCAAGCATTCTTTAAGAAATATGTACCACTACAAGTTCCAACAAATCGCTCACCACATGACTATACCGAGTCATATGCAGCTCTCGGTAAATACTACCTCTCGTTTGCTAGGTAACCGCGAACAAACTGAATCCGAGATCATTTGTCAGAAAGAGATTCCGCTTCTCCCAAATAAGCACCCCACTGTGCTTTTCCTATAGCAGGGTTATTCTTAAGCAGCACATTATGTAGGTGTTTCTGCTCATCCGACATTCGCATTCTGGTTGATACAGTCCCTTTTGGTGCCTTGGGAGGTTTTCGAGCCAAAAGCTATATGCAGTTCGAATGTTTGTACGAATCACGGTGAAGGTTTGCATAGTGATGAGCATTTTTCGCTCCACACCTGCAAAAAGCCGTTGTAATAGATCTTTTGGCACATTTTCAAGACTGCTTCGACGAATTTCAGCCTTCGTTGACATCTCTTTCTCTACTCAGAACTACTACTAACTACTACTAACTACTTACTCTACTTTTCTCTTATCTCTATACAGAATGTTCCATAGGCTCAAAAGACGTCTGTGACTCCGTTATAGAATTCATCCACGTGATGGAGACAAATATGACAAATATATCTTTACGAAGACCCTAGCGAGAAGCTAATTTCTAAAAAAGGAGCGAACAAACGCTACAATTACTCAGCACCTTACTTTAATGTTTTACTGTCGATCGATTTTCGAGGGATCATCTAGTGAGCGACCGAGCCTCGTTTTTCTTATTTAGGTTATTTCGACCTTAGAGATTTTTTAAAAGGCTTATATTTTTGCGGTCAATAACAAGTCCCCGATACAAAAAGAAACTCCATTGCCCCTGTTGCCCAAGTAGTCTGAGCAATGTGGAAGCGAAATGAAAACGCCAAAAAAGAATGACTTTATGGTCTCAAAAACAACATCGAAGTTACGAGAATATTGAGCTCCAGTTCCCTCTACAGGGTGCGTAAAAAGTATTGACGCAGTAAATTTCGGTTGTGGAAATAGTAATGCGCAGCAAATTTCGAAATATTCATTTGAGAAATATGGAAAATGATCATACAAATACGATAGAATAACTCGTAGTCGACATTGGCTCCTTTACTGTGAATACAGGAGCGAAAACGGCGGAAAAATTCATGAGCACACGCCGCAAGTACTCGCTTGCATTTCGTTCCGTGCTTTGAACAGGGTAGCCTTGTGCGACTGGTCACTTCTGTTGAAAGTAGCACAGACCTCATTCTTCAAAATCGCCTAGAAAGAGTAATCCAGCGGATTCATGTTCAAGCTGTGCTCTTCTGAGAAGCTGTTCACATCTGCGCGCGTTATCTGTTTGCCGTTATGGGACAGAGGTTGACAATTTTTGATTTGAACGTTATCGTGCGTGAACATCTTGTAATCATCATCTGTTATGACAGAGCCGCGGCCGACGTTTGGGTTGTTGACCTCTTTTCTCATCCACCATTTCAAACACAGCTTAATTCTCTTGTTAATGAAGTATTCATTTCCTTTGGTAGCAGCCAGGAAAGGCTCGACGTAACCACGACGGTATCATGTTTCTTCAGTTTTTACAAGAATATTTTTTGAACACGATATAGACAACATATACATATACATATACACAAAAACTTTGAAAAGTAGAAAGAGAAAGTTGGAGCTGAAACAAAAACTAGGTGCGTCAATACTTTTTACGCACCCTGTACACGTCAACATGTTTCTATCTGTTCATATTTTCGTGGTCGATATGGGGGATGATCGAAAAGGACAAAAAACAGGGTGGCTGCTTTAACATGCACTTTGTACCACACATTCAGCGATGCTACCGCATATTCCGATTCATGTGAGAAGCTTGACAAATGTTCCTCGTTGCCTGATAATTTCAAATTTGCTATAGACATTCGCCTAGACTGCTATGTAGGTGGCAAAGAAGCATTTGGATGTGGCTTAATTGATTTCTTCGCATTTCACCTGGACAGTCGGCAAGTGAAAAATCAAATAAACAATACACTTGAAATGTTTAGCGGATTGAATGGCCAGAACCAGGAACGGACCGAGCTAAAAGGCTGCATCGTTCTGAGCTCAGGACTGGACCATCATCACCTTCAACCGTCTTTTTAAATGAGATGAACTGCTGCATTTTCTGGAATTATTGGAAGGCAGGTGTAATACACCAAAATAGTCACATCTGCAAATCACCTCAGAAGTCGATGCCTGTACGCGCATAGGATATGCTTAGAAGTGAAGACGTCCAACTTACTACAGGAACAGCTCTTCGTTCAGTTTCGGCAGTTTTTAGACGATGGAACCTTAGAGAAATGCAATTTTAGCAATGCTTTTCTATGGCAGATTATCGAAACTTCCTGGTTTCACTGGCTCAATCCCTGGGCCTGTGCATGGGTCAATAATTCAGCACATAAAAGAGCATAGTCAAGTAATGGTGAATCCTTAAGTCTGAAGTCAAATGTCGATAAGTACATACGCGGTTACCCGCTCAACATCTTAAAGAGAGGAACATACAGCTAAATGAATAGTCGGTTAAAAAAGCAGATATTTTAATGTTTTTTTTTTAATTATGGAAGGTATGCTTTGAGGCAGTCACATTTAGAAAATCATGCCGTTTGTTACACTATTCACCGACACCACAAAATGCCGTCAAAGGGTCATGCCTTCAGCTAGGAAGCTTCAGAAAGGAGAGAGCACTTTCTACCCGATATAAAAAGTAATCTAGAAAGTAAGCATCCAAACAGTTGTTTAGTGGCTGTTGGATAAAAGGATTCGCATGTATTACATTGTAGTACATATAGGCGTTTATTTGGACATTTGTGAACCCGCAGGGAGCTGTTGTCCATGAGCCACTATCGTTTTCTTTCTTTTACAACACGTATCTATCATCTTCACGTCAACTTGGACACCTCAAGCACACTGAAAATGTCTGAAGAAACCCAAACATCTTCCTAATCAAAACAGCGGCTTCCAGAAAAAAATAGACACTTTAAGAGAGTTAGAATAATTTTTGTTTTATGAAAATTCACCATAACTTCCTTCAACAATTTATCACTCAAAAACAAAAAACGGAACATGGTGTTTTAATTTCATTAACAAATGGGAACACAAATGTTTGAAACGTATTTTGAGGACGTATTTTGGAGAAAAAACAGCAGAGTTCAACTGTATTACGAGAAGAGATCGTGCATGCATTTGAAAATTTCAGAGGATGTGTTCGCTTTTGGCCCAGATGATTTATGAACTTTCTAAAAAAGTTACAGAAACGTTTTTAAAGACATGACTTTATTTTGGCTTTTCTTAACGTCTAGTTTAGTCTAGAAGCAGTTCATTTTGATATGGAAAGATGTTCAGCTTGATTTTGAAGTGTCCAGTGTGCTTTGCAAGCGTCCAGTTTGACATGAAAATGTTAATTCTGAATTTCCGATTTCCCATTATCCTTTATCCGTGTTTTCCGTCTATGGGGCATTCACAGCACATTATATTCACCATATTTTACTGTTACTTTATGTTCTACCAAGGAGACCCAGCTTGTAGCGAAGTCACCTTCATTGGAAAAAGCGTGAATGTTTCCTGAGCACATCGAATATTTCATTAAGTGCAGACGAGACGTGGTGAGCCTGGTATAGTGTAGTCTGGATTCAGAAGGCGAATCGTGGCCTTTTCTGCGTTGTGATCCATGAAAGTTCAGGAGGCAGCTGGTGAGCGAATGGATGACCTCAACGCCGTTCCTGGGGCGAATGCCGTCGGGCCAGCCACCGACTCATTCTCATCGTCGCAGCCGGTCAGTGGTCGCTCGATGCCCTCGGGCTGACCACCCCTTGCCACAAGGGGTCGCACGAGGTCAAGGTGGTTGGCCACGCTGCCGCGACGCTGGGAAACTAGAAAATCGGCAAACTAGCTCGGTATATAGTACTCGATGGCGTACAGCTCCGGATCGCACTCGTTCGTCCGACGAATGCAGCTCAACTACTTTGGACCATCGTCTTTTCCCTGTTTCTCGGATGACGTGATGGTGAGTTATTTCACATCGATATAGGTTCATTGTGTAGTTTCGTCGTCAAATTTTTGAAAGTTGTCCCTTTTTCGAAAGCAAACTAGGTCAGTGTTCAAAATTTTAGGCAAACAACCTCCCCATTAATGCATATTACTTTCAACTGGTAGATGATTCTGTAGATCTGCAACTAGCCAGCTAACGTACCTATACATAGATTTGGTGCCAAAATGCTCCCTGGAGGAACACTTCGTAACTTTTGCCGTGTTGCTCACGAACAGAAACTTAAGCTACGTTAACTTGATGTAATCCTGGACCACTTCGTAGCTAAGAATAAGGTGGATATTCATTTACTTGTGTAGGTTCACAGAGGGTCGTCACTTTTCTATATTATCTATAACTGGTAGAATTTTATCCTAACCGCAGAAGGCCTAGGTGAACGTTCACGAGATTTATACATATTTTAAAGTTCATTCTACAAATTCTGTAGTTGCAAAGACTTACTGCAGTCAATTGTTTTCTAACAAAGGCGATAGTTAGCCAAAGAAGATGACCTCCCTCAGGGGTCACTTAACGATTAGTAGTGCCGAACTGTGCCCTTTTTGGCCTTCGCCATCGAAGTATCTTGAAGTTGTGTTAAGCGGTGTCATTTTCCAACCTAAATCTTTCACATGCTAGGCTTATATTTACAACCAATTCACAGGACTTGTTAATTGCGCACAACAACACCCCGATTTTGTAGTTTATTATAAAATTCCTGGATTAGTGTGTCTTCTTAGTGGTAGTAGAACGAAATAGAGATAAGGTGGATGTAATTTTCAGCCAAAAAGCTACTTCTTTGGTAATGTGTGCCTGAAATAGTATGATAGCCTGATTTCTGTGCAGTTCAAACACTTGGTTCAAAAAACTGCATTCGGTGCGGTCCCAATAAAGGGACCCACCTTATACACACATTTAAATAATAGCTGAAATGGAAACACGCAACATAGTGTACAACGTAAGGCAGCCACTAGCCTCTCGAGGAAGGGGTTGCAGTGGAAATGTCAAGAGGACGAGGGGTAGAACGCACGTCCCTTCATAAGATGGACTCCTCATTGGGATTGCATCCTGCTTTCTTGCTGCTGGCGGCGACTTTAAAAAAATCAGTTGCAGAAACTTTTGTTCGGGAAGTGGTTTGGGAAGTCTATTCCAGTGTTCAGCTAACAATTCGAATCAATGATCAACCAAGTGCGGTCCATTGTGTCAAATTTTCTGCGCCTTGAAAGCAGGCATTTATGAAAGGCGCGTTCTCGAGAGATTAGGAAGGCGACGAGGCTCTTTCTCAAAGTTATTTAGTTTTTGGCAACGGTCTACTCCTGTAAACGGTAAATTAGTTGACGTTGCGGTGCTAGCAGTTACTTTTCCCTCTTATTATTAAACAAAGGTAAAAGCGGACATCAACAGACTCTAGGCATTAAGCAGTTGTATTTTGCAACATTTCGGTAAATGTACCTCGCCTACGTCAGGGCTGCACTGACGGTTAAACATGTCCGGAACTAATTTACTGAGCCTGCATTACAGAATGCATCGCTTAAAGCAGTTCTGTGATCGCTTGGATGAAGCGAAAATGGAAAGCAATTCCATGAGCGTAGAATAATTCTAGGGGATTCTATTCTGTGATCGATTCGTGGTGCCACGCACATGATCCCAAAATCAGGGCTATCAACTTGGTCACTCGTTCTTTCTAATTGTAAATACAGAGTAACCACTTGAGAATAACGTGATGATGATCCTATTTGAGGATTTATGCGTGGCGCTAAGAAAGTTCGATAATGCTATAGCCCACAAGATTCTGACGGATCAATTTTCGACGCTCCTTTTGAAGCATGGCATTTCTGGTATGAGGGACCATTTAAGGCAGAGGAGAAGCATCACCTTTGCGCTACTCTCTCTCTCATCTCTTGTCTATTCCCTTATCTCTTATTTCTTATCTATTATCTATTATCTATTACTATTGCTGTTATTATTATATAATTACTGTTATTGTTAGAATTATCAAAATCTCAAAGTTCTCAAAGACACCCTTTCAGAATGCTCCATCGGCTTCTAACAGCCCTGCTTCATCACAGTCATACTGTAATTCGGATACTGGTGGAGGTAAGTTCAGACCAGCGCTACCTGAACAATAACTTGAAAGTAACCTTCATTCAGGAGTTACAACCTTCTTATTCCTTAAGAGAAGATACTGTAAGTGAGCGAGTTCTGTCCTCTGGAACGTCGAGAGACTTCTTTTCAGGACCTCACACGAAGTCTGAACAACCTCCGATCGTTCTGTGCAGTCAGGAGAAAGTGCATTTTCTGAAAAGTGAGCCGTTCAAAATGTTGGCTTTTGCGTATGATAGTTTCATCACAATTTAACCGTTTTCAGACAAGCTATAATATTTGTTTTTCAGAGTGCTGCGCTTCTCCTATCCTTCGCTTCATCCTTCATCTGCTCTCTGACCCTCGCCAAGAGACACTATGCTCCTGGTATGGTGGACCATTTGGAGTGAAGATATGGAACACAAGGAAATTTACTGAATGCTACAATGCCGCCATGGGAACAAAGGTGAAAGAAGTCAAATGCAAATTTTGTATCAAGATCCAAAAACCATTAAAAATTTGCTGGAGTTTTTAGATGAACTTCACAAACGTGTCCAGGGCCCTTCAAGCATGTGAGCTCATCACGCTGGCCGGAATTCGACTGTGGAAGCGCATCAGACAAGGAGAATATTCATTCTTTCCGGGATACACGGGACATGGGTGAGTTCGATAGCTTAATACCAACGAAAAGTGTACTTGCCCCCTTAGTTTAACTGAAACCCCCATTCCAGACTGCCTCAAATTCCTCCATCGGCTATGCCGCGGGACGTCCCGGCGCAGTTCCCATTTGAACGACGTAGTATCGTGAAAGGCATGCAGCCTCGATGCAGCCCAGCATACGGTAGGTCTATCGTTTCACCCAAAGTCAGTTTGTTCCTTGCCAGCGGACAATGTTTCTGTTTCAGAGCAACCTCTCTTCGATGGGACGCCCCAGATTCACCCCTCCATCTACTACGGTCAAGCTCCCTACGCTAGCTCGACTCCCGAGCACCATAACGACCACTCGCAGCTACGGCGGGCTTTGTCCACTCCGTGCGCAACCATCCTCTCTCCGGCGCCATCAGTCTCCCCGCAAGTCTTCAGCCCAACCGTGACTGCGATACCAGCCGCATATGTGCAGCTGCCGTCTTACGTCCTGACCCCTCCTCCATCGGACAACTCGTCCAGCTTTTCCGACTCGTTCAGCTTCAGCGATTCATCGCTGCAGCTGCCATATAGCCCAGCCTTCGCGTCGCCAGCCTGCCCACACCCGATTGAGATGTCGCAGCTCGTCGCTCAAGGGAATGCAGATGATCAGCCAGCACCTGCTCCAAAGGAGAATGACGTCCAGGTATGGCCACTGTGCTTTAGTGGCTCATTTTTTGCACATAAAGAACATATCATAACCATTTTATGCGGCGTAGTGTGAACCATCTGAAAACTGCAGCATCTCTTGGATCCTTCCCCTACGTCCGAGTCGCTGGCTCTTCCGAAACCGACTGACTTCTCTACAACTCCACCACCGTGCTCACCGCCTCCTGTTCCGGAACCACCATCACCTCCGGAATTGAGCAGCAGCCCGTGCGAGTCCTTCCTGTGCGACTACACTAAGCTGGGCGAACAGGTCTGTCGAAGCTCGCCTTACGACTAGTAACAAGGAAATATTTGAATGTTTTCAGGACATTTTTGGCAACACTTCTTCCCTACCCGGTTACGATCTCACGATCGACGAGACGAGCCTGCTTTATCACTGATTTGTCTACTCATGTAACTGAGTCCTTTTCTGTACATTTTTTCTACTTTCCCTGTGCATATACCTGTGTATTGTGATACGGTGTTCACTATTGTTAGGCTATGTTAATTGTTTATGTTATGTTTGTTTGTGTTTTCATTTCATATATAAATTGTATACCTAAATGTGAAAGCAGTCGAATAGGTCTTATTGCTCTAACGGAATGGAAACGGTTAGAATAGTAGAAAACATTAGAAAGGGATTACACATCTAATAGCATCTGATGAGAGTTTACCCCAAAAAGACAAGCACGGCTCAAAGGTCAGTGACGCTTCTGTAATCGACGAAGACTAGTTTGATTCTTATCCTGCAGGTGCTAAAAAAAGGTTGAAAAGTGAACCCTACCGAAGCCAAAAAGCACTATACATTGACGAAGTTGCAAAAAAAGACGTCACTACCAATGCATAAACCCTACCAACGGATTCGACCCATCTTCCCGTGAGTCCACAACGCTATCCACTCGGCCAACCAATCGCTGTTGTGCTGGTGGATGCCTCCCGTGAATGGGCGTTCCCGCCTCCATTAGGAATTCAAATCCCATGTTCCAGCAATAAAGAAAGCTCTAAACATTTTGGAGGATTATTTCTGAGTACTTCAGGGGAATTTCAGGCATCACTTTTGCGTTATCGGTCTACACTGAAATGCTAGTTTTCTGTTATTTTGGCCTATCCAGAGGTCCGTAGGAAATTTTGGAACCACTATGGCAGCGACGTCTGCCAGCAACGTCCTACAATAGCACAATGAGAAATTCCACGGTCACCTCGTTGACCTTCCTCATAAGGTGAGAAAAGAAGTAATGTAGACGGCGAGAACAGGCAAATCTATCATTGTGTATTGGGGAGGATATGCGAGAAGAATCCGCTAGGTAGTGGGATAATGGGGAACGATCTCTTGGCAACAAGAAAGAATCAACGTTCATAGGAGATCTCAAGTATCTGCCGAAGCAGACATCTTCGTTAACCGAGCTGACTGCACTGCGAGTTGCCTCAGGACTTGACTACATCCGTAGAGCGCTGCATTCTCGTTGAGCTTCGGTTTGTTCGTTGTTTCCATTCGTCACTGTGACGTGCCCGTGCGGCAATGTTCAGAACGGGGAACGTCTCCGGTTCAGAGCCTCCGCAAAAAGTTCCTGATCGGCGTGTTGGTAGACGCCCTGCAGCTTCCATGACATGGTGTGTAGAACCCACTCCGAAGGATACTCTTATCGCGTTCTTGTTATATATAGTAGTGATTCTAATGTTGGGCCGAAGCTTCAGGGACGTACGCAGGAGCACAAAAAGCGGTTGAGTCCAACAGGTGAGTATGGAGCTGGACGTTTCTTGCCTTCTTCCGCACTGCTGCTTAGTTTCGGCTTAAAGTAGTTGGCCATGTTGACATACGGCTATGGCGACCCATATCTATGAAGCAGAAACACATGGTGGTATTTTTTTAATTCTTGCCCCTATCTCCTTATCTTACATTTTCCTATTTCTTTCTTTCTGTGATTTGTTTTTACAGTCTCGCATTGCGTTTTAGAGGGTGGTGTTGAAGAGCTCCGGAGACATGGCGACTTCACTTTGGCAACAACGTTGTTATCGAATGGCAAAGATATGGTCGTGATTTCGTGAACTCGGGAAGCTCTGGAGGTGCGCTGATGTTCTCAGTAGAGACATCCTGAATGAACCTTCAGCAGCTGCTTCATTGTGCACGGAAACAAATGGCTCCTTCAGGTCGGTGAACGCAAGGCACAGCGGCAGCCACCATTGTCCTCATTCTAGTGTTCTGAAGTTGCCGAGCTTTTTTTTTTAAAATCAAAACAGAAGCTAAGTAGCAAAGGTTGGTAGACATCACGACAGTTATAGTAATTATGAATATGATATGCCAGTTGTATTATTTATGCATAGACGCATAAAGAACTATCGACGCGACGCGTTTTCTTCCAAGCAACACAAGACGCCTTTGCGCTTATAGCCTTATTTCTTTCTTTATTTATTGGAGAAGACGGTAAAGTCATGGTTTCAGTTCGACAGGAAAACGCTCAGTTATCAGCTTGCAAACGAACACACTGAATATAATAGGGAAGAATTGCTGCCTTCATGACAGCTCAGCTAATTCACGGAGAAATAATTAACACTGAATTTATGCTGTAGTTATCCATTACAAGGTAATACTAGAGAGGGGTGCGCGTGTAGCGCAGTCAGAGGAGGCGCCGACTGTCGCCTACACCCGATGATACCAGGTTTCTCGCATGGATTTCCCGCCCAGGCCAACCAAGCCTTCCATCCCTCCTGGGTCGGTGAATTGGTACCAGAAGTGTCTGGGAAGGATAAAACGCTGACTTGTTCATCGGCTGGGCACCGCAAGTCACTGTATGGCCAAATACGCATTCAAATCGCCTCCACGACATCCCGTAGAAGTAGAATGCGTAGCGCATCCCAAAAGGGATTGAGTAACGCCGTCCTTTATCCTTATCCTTACTAGAGAGGGACCCTAAACTGATGCTGTTCGTTGGACTCAATAGTCTTTTTTTTGACTGACGTAGAGCACACTACTGCGCACTACACGTGCGCAGAGTTCAGGGACCAGCTGCATCCAGCTGGCAATTTAGTGGTCCGTATCTCTCCCACTGTCATCCAGAGACTGCTGATGTAAGAGCATATGGTTCATCTAAGTGCGAAGTTCAGTTCCAACTCGACTTTTGCAGCTGGGCAAACAGATAGACTTTCTTCTGGATCGGTTGCATTTCTATGATGTTATTGAGATGATGAAGCGGAAAGCATTCCCGCTTGGGCTTATCACGTCGTGTCTAACAACAAAAAGTCCAAGAAATGCCAGGTTGGAACTGGACGACCACGTGGATTCCTTTCGTTTCAGAAGCATTTGGGTCGACTGCTGTTGTGTGCCGGCTATTCTTGTCGATTGCTGACGGCATTCTTCATTGAAACGTAGGTTTCACACTTTTCTCATACCTTCTTGTCTAATCTCACAGTCAGCTTATAGTGCTGAATCAGTGTCTGTTTTGTACAATAAATATCAGTAGAAGAGCCAGTTCTTATGCCGTTCACCTTACGATTAGATCGATTCAAAGTTCACGTTCCGTCCAGGCTAATCAGAGCAAGCCCTGATGTTGCTAAATTGGTAGCTGCCGCAGTAGAAAAACACTGATTTGCCCGGTTACTGCAATTCGCTGTAGAGGCCGAAAATGATGAAGGTCGGCGTTAGTCAGTTATTTTATGGCGTACGCCACGAGTTGTGCTTGTACGGGATACCAAAGGGCCTTATTATGTGCGTATTTTATTTTAATTCTTGTTGATATTTATTGCACATGGACGTGCGCCCAGTGGTAGTGAACAAGTCAACTCAGACGGGAAACTATAACAAACTGTAAGATGGAACAGGCTGCTATAGGAAATGAAGAGTAGGAAAGACGCAATAGTGCAATACTACATAGTTGGTGGTGGCCGCTCATAAACGATTTCTCGGGAATTGAATGTGTTCAATATTGAAATATGTTGGATTCACTCGTTCCATAGGAAATGGCTACATTAAGGAATTCAAAATAAGTAACACGAAGAACACGAGATTGTATATTTGTAAGCTAGGTCGAGATCTCTGCGTCCAAAAATTTTAACTGATTGGTGGTGTCTTCACCTAATTCATTTTTTATTACAATGATGTTATCTGTTTTACCTGCTGAATATAATCCGTTCCCGCTGCAAATGTAGTAATGGGGTTCTCTTGTAACTAGATTTGCACCGATAATGGCACTTTAAGGTGCCCCTCCCGACTAGGAACTCAGAAACTGAGCCTACTTTGGCAGCTACAAAGGTTGGTATAGTTTACCTATTTCTATATATTGTTGGCTATTTATTGTGTTTCGTTATGTCGGAAATCGTTTAATAGCAGCCACCGCCGACTAGCATTGCACCCGCAAGAGGTGTACATAAAGCATAAATCGTATGAATTAATAACTTTTAGTTTATTGTGCGATGGAGCTGATGACGAAGGTTTTCCAAGAAGTGCGCAGATATTTTGAGCAGGCAACACGTCAGTGTATGGATGAGGATCAAGTGTCAAGCGCCGGTAACCAGAAGACGTGACCTAGACGTTCAACGTTCGCAGGGATTCAGAAGACGTACTGAAGACGTCGTCCAGCGTGTGTCGGGATTCAGAAAAAGTGCCAAAGACGTCGTCCAACGTGTGTCGGGATTCGGAAGACATGCTGCAGACGTCAAACTCGAGATTCAGAGTAACGGGAACCAGTAGGAGGGGACCAGTGAAGAGGAGATCAGCAAAGGGCACCACTAAAGGAAGGGGGATAAGAGAAGGGGAACCAGTATCTTCCCTCAGTATCGTCCGTCCTATGTGCGTGAGATCTCTGAAGACGGCTTGCAGAAGTCGTGGCACGTGTGTCAGAGTGCAGGATGTCATAGACGGCGTGGCAACGTAGTGAATGGGTATGGTGTTGTGACACTGAGTACCCATTCTCTACGTTGCCACGCCGTCTATAACACTCCTGCACTCTGACACACGTGCCACGACTTCTGCAAGCCGTCTTCAGAGATCTCACGCACATAGGACGGACGATACTGAGGGAAGATACTGGTTCCCCTTCTCTTATCCCCCTTCCTTTGGTGGTGCCCTTTGCTGATCCCCTCTTCACTGGTCCCCTCCTACTGGTTCCCGTTACTCTGAATCTCAAGTTGGACGTCTATCTTCCGAATCCCGACACACGTTGGACGACGTCTTCAGTACGTCTTCTGAATCCCTGCGCACGTCGAACGTCTAGGTAACGTCTTCTGGTTCCCGGCGCTTGACACTTGCTCCTCATCCATACACTGATGTGTTGCCTGCTCAAAATATCGAAAGCTTGGAGGATCCGCCGGCAAGGATATAGTTCGCCAGCAATCGCCCATGGTTAATCTCAAAGAAAGCCCAGCTGGTATACGCCGCACTGAAGTAGGCATCTTTTGGCTTCAGTCCCTCCTCCCCGTGACGGACACGTGACATTAGCCGATTATATATAGCAGGATAATGTTACAGTTATGCAACAGCGGCAATTATACAATCTAGCCGGTTTTTCGCAGTTCTCAGACAGATCTGTACCAATTTACAAAGGAAGATGGTCAGAGGGATGGATGCCTGGTTGGCCTGGGCGGAACAGCGAACTCTAGCCTTGATCCAGGTTGTTTGCGAGAGGCAGCGTCTCCTCCTATTGCGTTACTCGTGATCACTTTATAGGTCACCTGCGCTTTCAAAAAATCTGAAGCGGCTCTCGCAGTAGGACCATACTCTTCCTTCGAGGTTACCGTAGAATGCGACAAAGTTTGGCATATATGCGAATTTCATTGAAAGCCGAGCGCTCTTTAAGAAAAATAAACGTGTCTGAATTCAATGTAGACTCTTTATTGCTTAGATTATAGTTTTAAAAAACTTCAAGAATGCTTAAGGGGAAGTGTGCACGCCTTCTGAAAGGAAGACAGGATAGTATGGCATTTTCAGATGAAGCGCATATCACTGGATGCGGATTTAGCACCTATGCAGCACATATTTAGAAAGCTGATTCTAAATATGTGCTGCATAGGTGCTAAGCGTTTGTAAAAGCCTGCCTGGAATCTGACTGCGCTTCCTCCAGCAATCAAAGTTAGCTTAACTGGTACTGTTCAATTATTGTGCATCCATTCACCAGGCCATTGACGCGATTCGCACCTCAAATGTCCTCTGCCAACTCGGCCGATCGATAACATGCGGCTTCACCGATCGTTTACTGAACTTTTTTTTTCTCACCATCAGATATCTATCAGTGCGAAACTTGGTTAGAGGTTACATTGTTGTAAACGTCTGGTTATCCAAGCTGACTAAGTCATGAGAGGCAACCCGTCTCATGTTGTTTCACAAGCACTATTTTCCTAACAATGCATCCACACTTGTGAAGAGAGGCATGTCGATAGAGCTTGTTCCGCTAGATTCATTCATAACGCAGGCAGCGTTTAGCTCAACTTTCGTGCGAAGATTAGACAACATTGCAAGGATCCGTCGTTGATAGGGTTTCACGAGGCACAGATTTCGATCTCATCTTGGAAGAATGGAGGAAAAAGGAAGAAAAATTGTCGATCTTGAATTTTCAACTGTTTGAAGGATCTTCTAATTTTAGGTGTCATTCTAGGGTCCATTCTTTGTTTTCTTTGCGTTGTCCACGGCTGGCAGCAGGGATATCTTGTCGGAAGCAAACTTGGATACCCTTCAACAGGCATAATGTGTTATATTAAGTTGAAAAAAGTTTGGAAAGTTTTGACAGGTGTTCCCATTCCTTCTTCATTTTTTATTCAGCATACAATGCAAATCAATCAACAATATAAGAACCATTGTTGGCCACAACAGTGATTCATCTTCAGGGCAGGTCAGCGATCCCCTTTTTCCCGAAATGAGGAGACAGGGAGGCGAAGAATACAGAGCCCGCCCGACTTAATCCTTCAAACCTTGCGAACATTTCTTTGCCAAGAAGGCCTTTAGGAAGCTCGATAAGAGGCATTCTAAGTAGAATATGGCGGATAAGGTATGGTCTCCTAGCCCAAATTCTCGATTTTTCGGTGGGTCGCTTTATCTAGGTATATGACGTCTGTCGTTAATCATGAAGAAAGTGCGGTGATGGTCGCCTCGGTCGCTATTCTCGATCAGCTTCCGCGAGTTTCTGAAGCTGGATGGTGCGGATAACAGTGGTGATCGTGTGCTCTTGCGGGAGCAGCTCGTAGAACCCTTTTGTTCCAGAAGCAGCATAGACGAGCCTCCTTGAGTGGACGTTCGAATTAGCTTGCATACGCAGATCTTCTCCTTGTTGAGGCCCATCGGCACGGTGCGCGTTGGGGTCGTAGAGAACCCAATCTCATCTACGGTTACCAGTTCTACTAGAAGCTCCTTCCGAGGCGAGCGAAAAGGGATAGGCTGGCAGATGGATATGCGTTGCAAGTAGCAACAGAATTCCTGTTTCCTCGGCCAAAATAGTGTCCTACCAGTTTGGTCGTTACAGCGCAAAGGGGAATTGCCCTATCAATCCAATAGGAAGTACATTGTAAAAAACGAGTGTGCGGCGCAACCTTTTCACAAAACACGCCAGCAAATTTATTGATTTCCACTGACAGAATATGATAAAAATATTATTTTATGTTACTTATGGTACTAAACTTTTTGAGTTAAAACCTTTCCTTCAAATGTAGTTTTAACTTCCCTGTGAGAGAATGTTAATTGAAACTTACGATTAGATACATCTTAATTGGTTTGAAAAACGCCCTTTTAATTTTTAAAGATGTTTAGTATGAAATTAATTCACAGTAAATTGAAAGCGTCTAGTTTAAAACAAGTGTTCGAATTAAGAATAATACGGTATATTAGGCGGTAACGCAGATTCTGCTATCAGTTTTCCGAGGTTGCCTTCAAAAAACAATAAGTTGATTCTAAACAATTATACCATACCTCCAGCCAGCAAACCCAAAGTGAGGACAAAACCCATAATGCGATGTTGGAGACTACGGGGCTCCGAACGCAACTACCTACGGAGGGCAGTGCTCAAAGCGGGTCTCCCTGATCTGCAACTGGTCTTGTGAACGATACATGGAGGAGGATGACCCTAGCGATCCAGTGATGAGCCGAGAGAACCTCAGTAAAACAAATGGAAGGAACGAAGGAGATAGGTGCTATGGTTCTGGAATGAAGAGGTGCAGGTTTCAGTGAAGAAAAAGAAGGTCTATAACCAGCAGATGACGGGGACATCCAAGTATGTCAATGCCTACAGAAAGACGAAGAGGATGGCAAAAGCAGGCGTAGCTAAAGCGAAGAACCCGGAGATGGATGCTCTATGCGAGAAGCTGGACGGGTCGTAGGGCAGAACTCCGTAACACGCCTGACCAAGCCACAGCGTAGAGCTCGCGCTGGAACTCGAGTATGTGTGACTGTGAAGAATGCAGACGACAGGGTCATACGGGAGCCAGTTGAAGGCAGAACAAGAAAAAGGTCGGCGGAGGACTTAGAGGAGTTCCTAATTCAGGAACGAAAGTGAAGCGGAAGGACTCATTCCATCCTAGACGCAGGAAGAGGTTCGCAAGGCTATGGGAGAAGATGACGCTCGGAAAGACAGCTGGACCTGAAGGGGTGCCATTAAAGCCTTGGAAGGTGCTTGTGGACTGTAGAGTCACTTGGCTGACACAGCTCTTCAACAGAGTTACAAGAGAGGGTAAGATGCCGGATGATTGGAGGGACAGCACCATAGTCCCCACCTTCAAGCAGAAAGGGGATTTGTCTGAGTGATCAAACTACCAGGGATCAATACGATCAAACGCACACATAATGAAGGTCTAGGACAGGGATGAGCGGATTATCCGTTATCCGTTATCCGGTTTCCGGGGGTTTTGGCCCATCCGTTTTGTTGTTCGTTATCCGGCAATCTTGGGCCGGATAACGAACAACAAATTGGCTGATACCCAGGTTTGGGCGTGGTATTGCATAGCTGTGTAAGCTTCATAATCATATGAGTGTTTGCGAGCAACAATAGAGGGCATTTAAATCTAGAAGGTGGGTGACTTCAGGCACTGGTGACGTAGTTGGAAAGACGTCTAACTTCCATCCTTCCGGGGTCGTTCATTTATACCATACATCTATGAAACCTACTATTTTCTGGTTTCTTCATGAGCTTTTCACCACAAGCCATATGCAGACCAAGAATGCATACATGCTGCCTTGATAATATTGCTGACGGTCACAAGTGGAGGTCCTGGCACATACAAGATGAACTGTTTAATCCCGAATTTAGCGTTCTTTTCCACGCTTGCAATGTGTAGGTAGCATGCGGCAAAGGTATTTTAGTTTTTACTGATAGACTGTTGTAACGCATTAAACACATACCGCTGAGCAATAATGAATACAAGCAAAATGGGTACTGGTTCAATCTAAATGAGTGGAGAAAGCTACGCTCCTACAAATTGTTGAGGTGTGTTCAGAGGAACGATTTCCTGAAAGTATTTTCTGTACGCTGGTATTAGTAGTACCTTCGTAATCTTAAGAAATTGATCCTCTCTATTAAAAATCTAAATAGTGCAATTAAACTGCACTAAACTGATTCCCCGCTGCGCATGTTGGAGCTTCATTTTAATTTAAGATTGCCTTTCAGGGACATTCTACTTCTGCTTTTCTAGTTTTCATATCTCTCTGCATTAGGACTGCACAATGGCTTGTAGTAGCTAGCCTGTAGCTTGGATGAACAGATTCTCAAACTCTCCTCATCCTCTCCAGACTTAAATTAAGGTGATCATAGCGAAACATCAGAAGAGTAGAGTTTGCAAAACAAGTTTTAGTTTCACAGCTTGGTGGTCTTGCTACTTGTCCTCCCTGATGAGTTTGATAGGAGTTCGCGGAATCTGGTGAAGGAATTGCGGTTCGCAATTCGAACTCGGCATCGGTTTGGATGGCAATGAAGAAGCGTTTCTTTTACTGAAGTTTCGTGAAAACCCCTAGGGCTTTGTTAAGGTGACTACACTATGTTAAAAAACACCATTAAAGTCGTTAGAAAGGACTTATAATTTGACAGCAGTTGCGTTCCATGTCTGATGTTGAAACTAAAGCAGTTTAAGTCCAGTTTTATTTTTGTTGTTTGTTCGTTATCCGTTTTTCCGCTATCCGGCGATTTTTGGGCAAAATTATCCCTTATCCGTTGTCTGGGTTCGAAAATTTTGTTATCCGCTCATCCCTGGTCTAGGAGCTATTGATCGACTCGAGGCTGAAAGAGATGGTCTCCATCTCCCAAGAGCAGTGCGACTCCATGCCAGAGAGGTCCACCACCGACACCATCTTCACCTCTGGCCTAGTGATAAAGAAATATCGGAAGAAGCGAAAGCCCTGCTAACTGGCATTCCTGGATCTGGAAAAGGCCTACCTACGACAGGCTACCCTAAACTGTGCTCTGGAGAATCGTTTGAAGTCTGACTACGGTCATAAAGCATATGTACGAAAGCACGAAAGCGGCGACGGGCGAGTCGAACACCACACGGAGTGACAAGGATGGTGGACATCACAGTGGGGGTACTGCTATGGCCGGCCCTGAGTCGCTTCCTCCCCGTGCTAACGCTTAATTGCGTAGTGAATCACCTTGAGGAAGACCTCTCAACACCATTCCCAATGCGGAGGACATCACTCTAGTAGCCAGCATCCAGGAAGAACTGGAGAAGTGTAGTTGTAGCAGAGAGCCTTCGAAGAAACGGCTGCTGTTGCGAAAACGAAGTTCCTCATTGTCAGCTCTGAGAAATGCACTGGACAGGTCATAGACTGTCAAGGGGAGGTGATCAAGAAGATGGAAGAATTCCGCTATCAGGGTAGTGACCAGGGATGTGCGGAATTTTCGTTTCTGTGCTACGAATTCTGGTTTCTACCGCTTTAGCTATTCCGTTTCGTGTTCCGCCTGTTTTTGGACCGGAAAACGGAAACAGAAATAGGCATTGTTCAACGCTAGTTTTCAATTGAACACAATCAGCTGACCAATTAAAAAGAGCCCTTCATTATGTAGTTGTGTGAGAAATAATGTTTGACAATTCTAAATAGTATTAATATTTTTGATATTGGTTAGACTGCCAAAAAGACTACACAAAAATGGTGATGGCTGAGCGCAAGGCAAACTTATTGTTACTGTAGAGGGCACACATGCATTGTGTGCTAAGAAAATGCACGCAACGTTCGAATGGTCATAAAATTCTTGTTCTACTTAGTTACAAACAGCTACAGAAACTTTGCATATAGCGCCGTACCGTCATATAGCGCCGTACCGTCAAGCAAAATAATTTAGTGAAGGTTGCGTCACGAGGTTGTTTGTTCCAATATCGAAGCAATGTTCCTTATCGAAGGTGTAAATTTCATCCACATAGTTACTTAGTTGATTTTGTTATGTGGCATTAGGAATATCTACCTTGAGCTGTTACTTTGGTTTAGGGCTGCTTATTGAACACTAAGGCTTATTTCATACAATACCGGCCTTATCTTTTGGTCTTTGGGCGGAAAAAGCGAAAAAAAAAACCGCCTTTTCCGCCGCTTTTCTGTAGCGCTCTTCAAATTGAGCGCATTGCAAATTGAATGACATATTCGTGATCAGCACCGAGCTCTCTTCCCGATGAGCTGAAAATCGCATAGCGAGCGTCTGAAATGTAGTTCAGTGACCTAATTTCTGCCCGGCGCGGCTGACCCCTGTGCTCACGGGAGATAATTACACCCACAGCTCCCAAGTGGCTAATGAAGGAAGAGATTCGGCCCTTTAAAGCCTAGTTTCTGCATTATATACAGAGTCACACATAGTTCTCTGGATTCCCTAGTATTTCACGATCACAATGATCTACTTCCTTAAAGGATCCGACAATTTAAGTGTTGCCATTTTCAGAAAATGCCTCCGCTTTGGAGGACTCTAATTTCGTCATATCAAGATTGTCTGTACTTATACTCGTTTGTCGCCTTGGAGGCGAGAGTGAAAATCAAGCTGCGAAGTTGGAACCTTCAAGGTTGAAATGAAATCGTTAGCGATTGTACGCTGCCAAAGTTGCCCATATGACACTTCTTCGTAGTTAGCCGTACACTTTTCGTATCATAAAGTGGGCACAAAATGGTTTCCTTGAAGACAGGAACGTAGATATCTGGAGGCCTATGAAAACACCTTATAGTCTTCTACAGGTGGGATTTCGACTGGCCCGGAGGACATTTTGGTCACCCAGTTACAGAGCAAACTCACCTCAAATGCTAACTGAGTGTCATTTTAAAAAATGTCCAAAAACTGAAAAATTGTCTACGAGGCCATTCCCTAGTTAATTCTGACTCGAAGGATAGTTCGATTTCAAATTTACGTTCATTTGTGCCGGTTTTTCACGAGTCAAATGTACCATAGCCCTGGTCGGCACCCAGATTATTTCCATAGCCAGTCCACTCTCCTGCCTCTGTGACCCCTCGCGCCATCTGAGAGCGCCGTAAGTCGCCATATTGATCCTTCCAAACGAGGGTGGAGTAGAATAGTACACCAAACAAGGTTTGGACAACTACGACCTCTCCCTTATACTTATACGCTTGTGTTCTTCATTTCGCATTTGCGCTTTAACAATGTTTAGATGCGTGGCGCATCCCAGAAAGACTGCTCGAATTCGCTTCACTTTCACAACGCTCAGTCTACAAGCTGTCCCTCTCCCTCGATTGAAAGATTTGATTCTGTATGCATTGTTCACGGCGGACTCCAAAGGCCAGCTGGACAGCCTTAAAGCAACTCCTGACTAGGGTGGCTGCATATTTCTGATAAAACTCCCTAACCGCTCAGTCCACAAGCTGTCCCTCCCCCTCGATTGAAAGGTTCGATTCTGTATGCATTGTTTACGGCGCACTCCAAAGGCCAGCTGGACAGCCTTAAAGCAACTCCTGAGTAAGGCGGTAGGAAACTTCTGGTAGAACTCCCCAAACGCTCAGTCCACAAGCTGTCCCTCCCCCTCGATTGAAAGGTTCGATTCTGTACGCATTGTTTACGGCGCACTCCAAAGGCCAGCTGGACAGCCTTGGAGCAACTCCTGACTAGGGTGGCTGCATATTTCTGATAAAACTCCCTAACCGCTCAGTCCACAAGCTGTCCCCCCCCCTCGATTGAAAGGTTCGATTCTGCATGCATTGTTTACGGCGTACTCCAAAGGCCAGCTGGACAGCCTTAAAGCAACTCCTGAGTAAGGCGGTAGGAAACTTCTGGTAGAACTCCCCAAACGCTCAGTCCACAAGCTGTCCCTCCCCCTCGATTGAAAGGTTCGATTCTGTATGCATTGTTTACGGCGCACTCCAAAGGCCAGCTGGACAGCCTTGGAGCAACTCCTGACTAGGGTGGCTGCATATTTCTGATAAAACTCCCTAACCGCTCAGTCTACATGCTGTCCCTCCCCCTCGATTGAAAGGTTCGAGTTTGTATACATTGTTCACGGCGCACTCCAAACGCTAGCTGGACAGCCTTAAAGCAACTCCTGAGTAAGGCGGTAGGAAACTTCTGGTAGAACTCCCCAAACGCTCAGTCCACAAGCTGCCCCTCTCCCTCGATTGAAAGATTCGATTCTGTATGCATTGTTTACGGCGCACTCCAAAGGCCAGCTGGACAGCCTTGGAGCAACTCCTGACTAGGGTGGCTGCATAAAGGATAAAGGATAAAGAACGGCGTTACTCAATCCCTTCTGGGATGCGCCATCGCATTCTACTTCTACGGGATGTCGCGGAGGCGACATGAATGCGTATTTGGCCATACAATGACTTGCGGTGGCCAGCCGATGAACAAGTCAGCGCTCTATCCTTCCCAGACAAGTCTGGTACCAATTCACCGACCCCGGAGGGATGGAAGGCTTGGTTGGCCCGGGCGGGAAATCCGAACCAGGAACCCGGTATCGGGTGCACGCGACAGTCGCGCCTCCTCCGACTGCGCTACACGCGCCCAGGTGGCTGCATATTTCTGATAAAACTCCCTAACCCCTCAGTCTACAAGCTGTCCCTCCCCCTCGATTGAAAGGTTCGAGTTTGTATACATTGTTCACGGCGCACTCCAAACGCTAGCTGGACAGCCTTAAAGCAACTCCTGAGTAAGGCGGTAGGAAACTTCTGGTAGAACTCCCCAAACGCTCAGTCCACAAGCTGTCCCTCCCCCTCGATTGAAAGGTTCGCTTCTGTATGCATTGTTTACGGCGCACTCCAAAGGCCAGCTGGACAGCCTTGGAGCAACTCCTGAGTAAGGAGGTAGGAAACTTCTGGTAGAACTCCCCAAACGCTCAGTCCACAAGCTGTCCCTCCCCCCTCGATTGTAAGGTTCGATTCTGTATGCATTGTTTACGGCGCACTCCAAAGGCTTTTCAAAGATTTCAAAAACTCCCCGAGTTTATATGCCGGCAACTGCGTTTCATGAGTTTGTCGGTCATATGCGAAGAATTGACTTATATGTTTTAAAAATGCAGGAAAGCATTATATAGCTAGTAATGGGTATAAAACCTTCTATACAGATAATATTAAAGATAACTATAAATACAGATATTATAATATTACAGATATTCTATATTTAGTTAATTATTTACTAATAAACAGTTACTGTATATTTATTAATAAGATATACAAACAAAACATAGGCGTTCCACAAGGCGGAAATTTCAGTCCACTATTAGCAGATCTTACAATGTCGATGTTTGAATATGAATATTCTAAGAATACCATTATAAATGGTAATCAATTATTTAAACCATTTAGATATATGGACGATCTACTTATAATTCATAATTATAATGAAGAATTTATTGACAATACTTTAAATCTAATTTATAATAATGTAATTGCTTTAAAAAAGACACATGAAAATGAATATAAATGTAATTATTTAGACATGACTATAAAAATAATTGACAACAAAATAATTACTAATTTATATAATAAAACAGATTCTTTTAATTTTAAAGTTAATAGATTCCCGCACAGGGATTCGGAAATCTCAATTAATATAAAAAGTAATACTATTTATACAGAAACTTTAAGGGTTGCAAAAACATGTTCCCAACTAGAATATTTTAATAATAAAATAAAAGAACTTTATGATATATTTATACATAATGGTTTTACCAAAAATTTTATAGTTAAGAACATATTAAAATGTATTTACAAAAACCAACAAATTTTTTATAAATATAACTTAATAGATAATAATGTGAATAATAAAATGATTAATTTTATTAAAAACATTAAATAATTATTCCAAAACATACTTTACTACTTTTTAAGTTCTATATCCTCTCAATTACTAATATTAATTATATCATGTTTAAACTACCCCAATACACCAACAATCAACACTGAATGCACATTAATCGTAACAATAATATCAATATGTTAATGATATACACAACTGTGTAGTTTCTATTTTGGCATACGCTCACTGTGAGCGGTACTGGAGGAAGGAACAAACATACGTGAGTTTAATCAACACTTATTTAGTTTGTAGCATCTCCCCCTCTTCACTGATGAGCCACAGGGGAGGTGCTACAACATAAAATAAGGTTCGTATGAAGAATATTGTGGCGAAACGAACCTTCTTAGGTATTTTTGTTTTCAATTTTAATATTTCTAATATTTAATATTATTTATCATGAAATAATTGTTGAGAACTAGGGGCAACGTCACAAAATGAAATTGCCTTCCATAAAGCTTCTAACATTGATAAGTATTCGTTAAAAGGCCGAGCTTCTCTGCAGCTAGCTTCGATGTGATGAAGGGTCCGATTTTTGATAGATTTTTTTGTGTAAAATCGATCAAACGAATCACTAGGTCCACATAAATTGTGTTATTTTTGGAAGTTTTGGCAGCTGCTTTTCATGAAGGAAATTCTCCTTTCCTTAATTTTGTAACGCGCTATTAGTATAAATTTCGAACCCTGGTTATTATACAGTAAAAAATCAATTCTTTCGGCAGCAATCTTCGATATGATTAGAGAGCCTATTTTTGCGCGTGATAGCGCAGTCGTAAAAGGTACCGGTTGTCGTGCGCACACGATTCCGGGTTCCTGGCTCGGATTTCCCGCTACGCCAACCAAACCTTCCATCCCTCCTGGATTGGCGAATTGGGACCAAACTTGTCTGGGAAGGATAAAACCTTGATCATTCGCTGGCATTGTATAAGTCAAGAACGCATTTAAATTGCCTCCACGACATCCCGTAGAAGTACAATGCTTGGCGCATTCCAAGAGGGATATGATTTGAGTTTTGTCAGAAATTTGCAGCCGCCCTAGTCAGGAGTTGCTCTAGGGCTGTCCAGCTAGCCTTTGGAGTGCGCTGTGAACAATGCATACAGAATGGAACCTTTCAATCGAGTGGGCGCGACAGCTTGTAGACTGAGCGGTTAGGGAGTTCTACCAGAAGTTTCCTACCGCCTTACTCAGGAGTTGCTTTAAGGCTGTCCAGCTGGCCTTTGGAGTGCGCCGTGAACAATGCATACAGACTCGAACCTTTCAATCGAGTGGGCGCGACAGCTTGTAGACTGAGCGGTTAGGGAGTTTTATCAGAAATATGCAGCCACCCTAGTCAGGAGTTGCTCCAAGGCTGTCCAGCTGGCCTTTGGAGTGCGCCGTAAACAATGCATACAGAATCGAACCTTTCAATCGAGGGGGAGGGACAGCTTGTGGACTGAGCGTTTGGGGAGTTCTACCAGAAGTTTCCTACCGCCTTACTCAGGAGTTGCTTTAAGGCTGTCCAGCTGGCCTTTGGAGTGCGCCGTGAACAATGCATACAGAATCAAATCTTTCAATCGAGGGAGAGGGACAGCTTGTAGACTGAGCGTTGTGAAAGTGAAGCGAATTCGAGCAGTCTTTCTGGGATGCGCCACGCATCTAAACATTGTTAAAGCGCAAATGCGAAATGAAGAACACAAGCGTATAAGTATAAGGGAGAGGTCGTAGTTGTCCAAACCTTGTTTGGTGTACTATTCTACTCCACCCTCGTTTGGAAGGATCAATATGGCGACTTACGGCGCTCTCAGATGGCGCGAGGGGTCACAGAGGCAGGAGAGTGGACTGGCTATGGAAATAATCTGGGTCCCGACCAGGGCTATGGTACATTTGACTCGTGAAAAACCGGCACAAATGAACGTAAATTTGAAATCGAACTATCCTTCGAGTCAGAATTAACTAGGGAATGGCCTCGTAGACAATTTTTCAGTTTTTGGACATTTTTTAAAATGACACTCAGTTAGCATTTGAGGTGAGTTTGCTCTGTAACTGGGTGACCAAAATGTCCTCCGGGCCAGTCGAAATCCCACCTGTAGAAGACTATAAGGTGTTTTCATAGGCCTCCAGATATCTACGTTCCTGTCTTCAAGGAAACCATTTTGTGCCCACTTTATGATACGAAAAGTGTACGGCTAACTACGAAGAAGTGTCATATGGGCAACTTTGGCAGCGTACAATCGCTAACGATTTCATTTCAACCTTGAAGGTTCCAACTTCGCAGCTTGATTTTCACTCTCGCCTCCAAGGCGACAAACGAGTATAAGTACAGACAATCTTGATATGACGAAATTAGAGTCCTCCAAAGCGGAGGCATTTTCTGAAAATGGCAACACTTAAATTGTCGGATCCTTTAAGGAAGTAGATCATTGTGATCGTGAAATACTAGGGAATCCAGAGAACTATGTGTGACTCTGTATATAATGCAGAAACTAGGCTTTAAAGGGCCGAATCTCTTCCTTCATTAGCCACTTGGGAGCTGTGGGTGTAATTATCTCCCGTGAGCACAGGGGTCAGCCGCGCCGGGCAGAAATTAGGTCACTGAACTACATTTCAGACGCTCGCTATGCGATTTTCAGCTCATCGGGAAGAGAGCTCGGTGCTGATCACGAATATGTCATTCAATTTGCAATGCGCTCAATTTGAAGAGCGCTACAGAAAAGCGGCGGAAAAGGCGGTTTTTTTTCGCTTTTTCCGCCCAAAGACCAAAAGATAAGGCCGGTATTGTACCATCGCTCACCCCGAGCGAAGCCTAATGATAGGCCCTCATATCGACTCATTGAACGCGTGATCAATATGGGAGCTTATCATTAGGCTTCGCTCGAGGTGAGCGATGGTATGACCTAGGCCTAAAGCAAAAATAGGCACGGACGGGGAGAAGGGTGGGGCAGCCCATGGGCTTCGACAGCCTTGAGCGTAGCAGTCGGATATGGTGACGCGGAATTTCCCACAATGTACACAAACCGATGCGTGAGGGAAGTTGCAGCGAGAGGAGCCTAGGCCAAACGGTACGTCTCGCGTGAACTTAGCGGATGGTCAGTATAGGTATCAGCCGGGAGGCGCGAAAAATCGATATCTATGGGAGTCGTGGTGCCGCGCTGCGTGGCGGCGCAAGTGTAAGCTAGGGCAAAAACACGTCCTACATGTGGGAAACCGTTTTACCACAGGTTTGTTAAAAACACAATTCAAGCCAGGGAATCCATTTGCTGGTCGGAAAATGATTTAGGTGGCCGCTCCAGTTTTAGTCTTAATCCGAGTCAGTTTTTTTAAAAATATGGCTTTGCAAGTAATCTCAATTGTTTAAGTTTGTTTTCAAAAAACTGTAGCAACAAAAGTAGACGAAAAACCTGTAGTCGTAACTATGCATATATGGAAACAGTTGAGTGACTGCATGTTGAAATAGTGAGAAATACAGTGCCCTCTCGTTATAACGCCTCCGGATAAGACGCGACTCTTGATATAACGTAGATTTTCTCCGGCCCGGCCAGCTTATTTTTACACCAGTACAAACCAACTCCGCTTAAGACGCGTCGGATACAACGCTACTCCTGTTACTGCGCGGTTTCGGGAGTAACTCTGCGTTCAAAATGACTTCCGTTATAACGCGACCAGGGCTCAATTTCCAGTCCCACGCGGAAAATGAAGAGTAGCAAGATGCTGACCGCATCTGCGATCAGACCTAGCCTCTTCTCAGACACTTGTTGCGTCCGAGTTGCGTCCCTTTACCGTCTCGTAAATTTCCTACATCTCGGCGGGACGATAGTCGGACGCGGCTGATGGTGAGACGCAAAATGCGAATGAGCTCGCGCGAATCACGTCCCACTGTCCCGTGTGCTCTTGTGTCGGACGAGGTTCGCAGGTGGGTCAACAACTGCCGGCTTGACGCGTGCTCCGACGTTTTCGTCGTCTCCAGTGGCTCCGGAATTCACCGTTAGAGAGACATGACGTCGGTACCAGCTCCAATGAGTATTACTGTGCGACAACAGCTTAGTAGCACTTTCTTATATTGTTCTGTAGTGCTATACCACTAACATTGTTAATACTTTTTTTCATTCTTGCTTAAGCCTAGAACGGCTGTTATAGAAGATAGAAGCTGTTTGGAGGATGTTTAGTTACGATCAAAACTCTTGCGCCAGGCGGGACTCGAACCCGCATCTTCTGCTTTCCGGGCAGCGATGTTCGCCCTACACCACCGGCGCTGTTTTGACCGAACAGAACATCCACGATATCGTGGATATCGAAGATATCGTGGATGTTCTGTTCGGTCAAAACAGCGCCGGAGGTGCAAGGGGAACATCGCTGCCCGGAAAGCAGAAGATGCGGGTTCGAGTCCCGCCTGGCGCAAGAGTTTTGATCGCAACTAAACATCCTCCAAACAGATTGTTAATACTATTAAACACTCCAGCAAATTCATTGTTTTCCAACACGTTAGAAGCAATCAAAGACAATTCCTTGGGGTCAAATGATGAACATCTCAACTCATTAGCCAAATATCCTTTTTAATTCTACACTTGTCGAATTTTAAATTAAGTGAGTGTCTGGTTTAACATGAAAAATGTCCGGTTTAAAACGAAAAATGTCCACTATGAAGTGAAAACATATACATATACAGGACACTCAATTTAATTTAAAACAATGAATTTGCTGGAGTGCTTAATAGCATTAACAGTATTATTAGTAGAGCACTAGAGAAAATATAAGAAAGTGCTACTAAACTGTTGTCGCACAATAATACTCAAGGGAGCTGGCACCGACGTTATGTCGCTCTAATTGTGAATTCCGCAGCCAACGGGGACGACGAAACCGTCGAAGCACGTATCAAGCTGGCAGTTGTTGACCCACGTGCAAACCTCGTCCGACGAGGTTTCCTCGTGCATAAATTATACGCGGTGTTCAGACCAAAATCTATCTGAAATATTGCTATCACTTCGACATGAAAACTAACTTCCGATTAGATGGATCCCTTGCCTCAGTAATGACAAGTGCTCGCATTTGCGTAGTTTTTGTATGACTTAAAATTCGCTAACATCTAAGTTCTGCAGCGTACTTTATTGGCATAAAGCTGTTCTCCATGCGTTAGTCCAAAACACGCTCCGGACTGTCCAGTAACGCCATCGGCTTGTGCTGCGCAGTACTCCTGCCCTCAGGTTGCTCCTCCGCATGTCCAACAGCTTGTGTTTCCGGATATCGTTGACACGCCTTCCGAATCCGGACACCAGGTTCCCCTCGTTTCTCTTTACTGGATCTAATTGTTGGTCCGCCTTTACTGGTCTTCCCCTTCCCTGCCCCACCTTCCTGGTCCCAACTCCTGGCCAACTTCCTTGTTTCCACTTCTGCCCCCTACTGGTCCCTTCTTGATGGATTCCCCGTCCTGGTCCCTCCAGGTTGTTCCTTTCCTTCCTGATAGCTCTCCTGGTCCTCGCTAGGGGTTCCCTTTACTTCCCTTCTCCACCACCCTTTAGTGGTCCTGCCATGCTTACGGCAGACGTCGATGACACGTATTCGGAATCAGGACGCCCAGAAACGCGCGCAAGGGTCGCCGTGTGAAGCAGGAGAAGGCTGCGCTTCCTCTGCTACAGCAGCATCCCATGTTGAAAGGCACATTTTGTCCGCAATTACATAGTGGTAGATGTCCTGAAAATTCACGTGCATTACACCGAGGACATCTAAGGTTACCGGCTGATATACAAGGTTCTGAGTGGTCATCCGCCTTGGTAGGAAGATACATAATCAGGGATTGCGGAAATTTTTTTGGAAAAAGCGGAAGATGGAAGGTGAAACGGAAACGCCCAAAATTGACCGGAAACCGGAATACGAAACGCGGAAACGGAAATGACACATACTCGCATTTTTTCAAAAGTGCATCTGAAACTGCGTCAGAGGCGCCTTCTATTGCACTTTTTCTTGCTCAGAACTTCGCGAGCAGCAGAATCTTGTACAGATTAATGCTCATCGTCATCATAACATAACATGACAAAGCATGAATGCATAATATTGATATGATAACCTTTTAGCTATGGCAAGAGCAATAGACGAAAACAAATTCAGGGTCCTGTTTCACTATTTCTCACTATTTCAGCATGCATCTCTCCGCTGTTTCCATATCTAGTTCCTGCGACGGGTTTTTGCTGCCTTTTTATTGCTGTAATTTTTTGAACAGTAGACCTGTCCGACTTGGCCACTTTAGGCCGCTTACAGACCAGCATTTAAAAACTCACTCGGGTGGAGTCTAAAACTGGAGCAGTCACCTAGATCATTTTCCGACTATGAAAGACATTCCTCTCAACATTTTTAGAAGCCTGTGGCATATGGATGACGTGATGACTGCATATGATATCTGCATACTCAAGATTAGCAGTTGCATTCTAATCACCAAAGCTATAATAGTACTCAGAAGTTATCCTGGGATCTAAGATGATAATTGGATGACTGATCAGTCATGGTAAGTCCACACATCCGTAGTAATGCTCAGTCTGTGCCAGCCTAGAAGCTCATTGATATGAAGGTGACACAGCTGGACAGTTCCTAGATGGTCCTCGAAGTAATAGATTTGTTTCAGAATTCAATAAGTCATTCAAGTCAATCAAAATATCAGCTCATGATAGATATTCGTGATGTTTCACTAAAAAATGCATAACTCTATATGGATGAATATCACACCTAATGAAATTAAAAATTGAAATCTGCACCCTCGATGAGGAGCACTGATGTAATGTTGGAGCAGACAAATGCATTGCAGAATCTTCACCGAACCCTCTGCTTCATACTGCGCTATATGCTTAGAAAGGTTTTGTAGTTATTTGTAACTAATAGATCAAGAATATTATTATTATTCAAATGTTCAGTGCATTCTATTAGCATGCAATGCATAAATAGCCTTTGCTGACACATTCATTTTGCCCTTCACTCAAACGTTGCCACTTTTGAGTACTTTCTTTTGGTAGTCTTACCAAATCCAAGAATTTTAATACTAGAGTTGCGTAACAGTAATTATCTCACAATTAGATGAAGGAGAACTAGTTTTACTTGATAACCTGATTGTGTTCAACAGAAAACTAGTGCTGATCAGTACCCATTTCCGTTTTCGCGCTCCGGTCCAAAAACAGGCGGGTCACGGAACGGAACGGAAGAGCTTAAAATGGCCGAAAACCGGAACTCGGAATATGGAAAGGGAAATTCCGTACATCCCTGCACATGATTGCCAAACTACATTGGAAATGGCCAACCTCAGACCACCCCTAGGGAGCTATGATGAGGATGCTAATTAATTTGTGGACGTTTCTGCTGCGCGGAAAATTCTGCGCAAGAAAAAGAGCAATAAAAGCAGCTTTTGACGCCGTTTCAAATGCATTTTTAAAGAAATGGCGAATATCTGTCATTTCCGTTTCCGTGTTTGGTGCTCCGGGTTCCGGCCATTTTGATCGCTTCCGTTATGTTTTTCGTCTTCCGCTTTCAAAAAAAAAAAAAAAATCCGCGCATCCCTGGTAGTGTTATTCGAAGGGGGACCTATCCGAAGTAGAAAGCGTGGACCAGACGGTCAGGGGAATTATAAGTGCAAGACTCAATTGAGGAGATTGCACAGAAATCCTCTGCGACCATAGATGCTCCAGGACACTAAGAGACAATCTCTAAGAAAAGTAAGGAGACCTACCCTCCTCTACAATGAGTGCTGGGCTGTGGGTAAGGCGCAGGATCGGCAGCTGCACGCTGCGGAAATGAGGATGCTTAAATGGCGATGTGGATGAAATGGGACAGAGTATGGAATGAGAATGTTTGGGCAATGATAAAAACAGCCTTGATGACGAGGAAACAGCGTACAGGGAATCCTTACAAGACCAGACAATCAACCCATAAGGTCGGCCCAACATTGCAAGGCACCCGGAAAGCGTCCGAGAGAAGCACCAAGGAAGAGATGGAAGGGCGTTGTCATGAGAAATCTCGTCGAAGTTGGCGCCAATCGAGACGGCGCTCTTGATAGGATGAGATGGCGAAGGATTACTACAGCAGCGGACCCTGTGATTACGCGGGACTAAACTCTCAGAAGAAAAACAACATCAAAAACAATAAGTGGGCGCAGGAAACACCTTTTAACTCGAACTAAAAAGCTCTATCATAAGAATCTTTCCTCTGCAAATGCGGCCACAGTAGTAAAAGATCCCGCCGTCTAAACATCCTGGTGGTTTTGATCGCATCTACTGAAACGAGAATATGAACGGAATCATGTTGCTTCACAAACACTGTTTCCGCTATGATTATGTCAAAGTATTCAAAAAAGCACGCTATTGAGGAGTAATCTGATAGTTATGATCTCTTCAACTTTTAATTTATACCCGTTTTTTACTTTTTGGTAATTGCTCAAGGGATTCAACATTACAAGAATTAGCTCGTATCACCATCCGGTTAGGCTGATGGGCAGTAATGGCTTGCATCCAGCTAAATAGTAAATCATCTCGATGTGTATCTCAAGGCCACAGGAGTTTCGGAAAGTGTTTCTAAAGGCCGACCGGTAGGAAAGTATTAGCTGGAATGACTACTCTATTTAATATTTCCAATTACTTGCAACTGGCTACAACTAAAGAAGCGGCTTGTTTCACCCTTAGGAGCTCTCCATTCATGCCTGTTCTGCCTGTTGTCTTTAGTGATATACAGTGTTTATTTTGTCAATGATGGTCATTGATTGTTCTTTTTCTTAGATATGGTAATGGGTGTAGGCCTAACAAGGGTGGGGTCTGCAGCGTATATCTGAACGAAGCGAGCGAGTCATATAGAGAGAATGCCCACCCCCCAGTTAATACAAAAATGTGTTTATTTTTTGCCAAGTCGTTAAACCCAAGGAGTAGGGGGGGGGAGCCTTGAAGTTACAATGGAGTACGGCGTATCACGAGTTTGGAGGTCTTGTACGACCGCGATACCTCTACCTGCAAGCGGGTCGGAGCGCAGTGAATAGTGACATTGCTTCATGCGAGGAAGATCGGAGGTTCGTTTCTACTACGCTGCGGCATTTTTGCATTTCAACTGATTGGTTGAGATTTGGGGATTCTGCCGTCTATACCATTTTCAGACGTTTTTTGCCTAATTTTCGAGATGCTGTGGTACTCAAGATGATGTGTGTGTGTAAATGTTCAACATCAGTGATACACAGGTACAAAGTGCACGAAGCAGCACTGAACAGAATATGAGCGGCGTATAAAGGCTACAGGCTCCTCACAGTCTGTTTCCATACATGTACCAATAACCTCGGGAAAGACCATCCTGCTCGGATTTTCAAAAGAGACCATAATGTGACGTCCGAGGTGGTTCAATTGAGAAACGCGGTCTGTGGATCCCGCAAATTAAGCTAAACGGCATCGATACACTCTTTCCCCTCATGTCTGCCTGTTACCTGGAAATTAGAGGTCTGCTGAAGGTTTTCTAAAACCTAACACCAACTATGTCCGCCGGTGCTCGAGTGGTCGTCCACTTGCTCCCGCTGAGGTGTTTCCCACCTTCAGACAAGAAACCTTCGAGGAAAGAAATCAAGCTGGCCGAACGGATGGCCAGCATACTAAAGGACTTTGAAGCACGTCAACTTGAAGTTGACGAAGACGTTGTGGTTAAAAAACCGGTCAGTAATAAATAAGTCCCAAGAAGGTACTCTCCACAGCGTACAGCTAGAAAATGCGCGGAAAGCGTCTGAAAATGGTATAGACGTCAGAATCCCCCAAATCTCGACCAGTCAGTTGAAATGCAAAAATGCAGAAGCGCGGAAGAACCGAACCACCGACCTCCCTCGCATGAGGCGACGTCACCATCCACTGCGTTCCGAGCCGCTTGCCGGAAGAGGCATCGCGGGCGTACAAGGCCCCCAAGCTCGCGAAGCGCCGTATTCCATTGTAACTTTAAGGTCCTCCTACTCGTTGGGTTACCAATTTGGCAAAAAATAAGCACATTTTTATAGCAGTTGAGGATGCGGATTCTTCCTATGTGACTCGCTCCACCCGTTCACGCTTCAGACCCCTCCCTTGTAAGTGCTCTTTTTTTTTGAAATTACTTTCGCTCACCTTCAACCTCATGGTTCTAAAACAAAAGAAATTTTTAGAAAGAATGTTTTCTGATCTTTTAGGATTTATGTTTCTACCCTTCTTCATTTATTTCCCGCCGAGGCATAACTCGTGAGATGCGGCGAAAAACCGTATTGCCCAATTTAATTGCTTTATTCCTTTACAGCAGGGCATGCGATTGCCATAGAAAAAGAATTCGTTGGATTATGACCGTCTAAACGAGCCAAAATATTCAATGATCTCACGACCTGCGTTACACACATTGATTCTCTGCTCTCCGCTATGGTAATACGCACGCGCGGTATTCGCACATGAAGTTTTAGCTCTGTTGACCATGGACGATTTTGTGCTTTTGAGCTTAAAGTTCTTTTTTTAATACAAAAAGAATTTGAGGAGAAACATTGATTTTTGGATTAAACCAACAGGTACGCCATGATGACTACATATTATGTTGATGCAAAACAAATGCAATTTTTGTCCTATTGGTTTAACACTACTTTTTGAATAATTTAAGACTTTTGCATGAAGTGTTATACATTGTTGGAAAGCCTATTATATGCGGTTTCTAAGCATGTATATGGAATTCAATTCGAGTCGCTTATTCGAAAAACTTTTCGGATGTCTAAACGGAATTTTGGTTAAATTTTCTGGCTTTGGATGATGTCGGTTGTTCATTTTTGGTTCAGCCACTAGGCAAACGTCACCTGTTATCATAAAGTATTCACTTTTCATCGGGGCCGACGATATCTCAAAACGACGATTTTTCTGACTTTCGGTCACTTTAGTTTCTCAGTATTCTCAATTTGCTTCAAATTTAGAACAACTGTAGTATGATCGAGGCCGAGGTCCTCTTCAATGTATCTCGTGGTTTTGGGCGGATCAGCTTCCACTGACGCCTTCAGTGGATCATTATCAACGGCTGCCATGTGGTTCGCCTTCGAGGCTGCTGTTGCCGGCAAGAGACTTTTGGAAGCAACGTTGTACAGTGCATTCGTTGATACTTTCCTAGCCCGTACTTCGTTGATATTTGAAGCTGTTCGAGTGGAAGTCCGGCCCAGTTTGAGCTCGCATAAGTAAATTTGACGAAAATCGCGTTCAGATACTTGAAAATAAAAACCAATTTTTCTTTAAATAAGCGACTTGAATTAAATTCCACATACATATTTAGAAAGCGCATATAACAAGCTTTCCAACAATAGATCACACCATATGAAAAGTCCTAGTTTATTTAAAAATAGTGTTGAAACCAAACAAAAAGCCTGCATTTCTTTTCCAACAAACAGAAAGTGCCAGCAAACTATTGGAGTGCCTGCTCCGTTCTTTTTGGGATTCCGAATCGTGCTTTACATTCCGCTCATTCGCGTGGCTACGTGAGTGAAGCTTTCCTCAGCATGGCGGTTAACATCAAACTTAAGTGGGTCGTTATTCTAACCTTTTGTGCCCCATCTTCGCTGGAAAACACCAATGATCACACCTCGCGCTTTCTCAGAATTGCGTTCTAGTGCTTTGTTCTGATGGCCTTCAAGTGTATGCATTGTTCCAAATTCTTCGGTTTCCTGAAATTAAAAAGGAAGTACGCAAGTGTCTCCATGCGCTTTATTAACAACGTATGACACCTTATTTGAGGATTTGCGTGACTGCTGACCGATTTGTTGAGCTATCTTGATTGCAAAATTGTACACGTTCTCTTTTAGAATGCCAGTTTATTGGCCTGCTGAGCGAAAAGTTATTCGAAGGGAAATAAGTGTAAGAAGTCAACGATGTTTATTCCTATGCTTCATGATCCTGTCAATGGTGCTGCTCCTCGTTTGGATAACTGCCGAGGACAAAATCCCCAGCTATTCATCAAGAATGGGTTCGCTTAGCGGCAAGGTCAGGTAGGTATTTTACGATTATCAGAAGCATTAAGAATGTTGACATATTTAACGACAGAAGTCTTGCAACATTAATAAAGAATATTTTGGAAAAAAACTGTGCTTTGGTGAGGTGAATGGAGGAGTTCAGGTTTTGCCAGAAGAGCTTTGCGTTTGGGATGATCTTCTCAGTCGATTTGATTTTTTTCGAATGATGCATAGCTGTGTAGCCTTGTAGGGACACATCGTATTTCTTCTGTGTCAAAAGTCGTTGAACAGCCAGTTCTAGTCGGGGGCCCTCTTCAGTTATACGTCTATGTACAGTAGCTGCTGTAAGTGTAGAAAGGCCCAAGAACTGATAGTTTTTGCGCCTGATCGAATAAATGTGTAGTGCTTTTGCTACGAACGCAAGTCCAAGTCTATGTAGTCGGATACATGTAATAATTCGCCATTCTATTTGAAAATTTTCGAAGAATTATTGTAGATTGCAAAAGCTTTGACTAGTGTTTCCTGTCTGTCATGAAATAGGCACGCTGGCTATTTATGAGTTTAAGTCTCGCTGCGCATTCAGATGTACAAAACTGACAGGCACATGTTTGACTTTACTTGGAGAACGGAGTGGGTAGATGGTAGACTTCTGATCGTTTATTTCGTTCCTCCAGAACTCTGTTCAAAGTTGTGTGAGAAGCTGAACCCTAATACCACGAGAGTGGTATCGTGAACAGCTGAAGGAAGGACTCAGAAACAGCTCTGTGAACAGCTACTAAATCCCAAGTCTAAAACTGTACCAGCGTTTATCCGTTGTGTTCGTCAACTGTGACCTCTAAAACAAGTCTTTAGGAACAAAGTGCTGAGAGTTGTGGGGAAACGTTCTTCATCCAGCACCTGGTATATCGTAGGTTGTTTTTGCCTCACGATGTCTACAACCTAAAACAAAAGCGGTTTCAAATATGCCCAAAGCAATAAACATTTAGGCTGCCTTTTCAAACAAGGAAGAGTACGTTTTAAATGATTTCATCTGCTGTTGCTGCTTCTCTGTATCGTGTTTGGGATATCGCGAAGCAAATGAAAAAAGTAGCGCAGCTGCCGGAGAAAGACGCAGCCTGCACTACTAACAGCACCTTCATTTTGTTCCTACATGTCTCCTTCTTAATAGGCTAAAGAATGAAGTTGGTTAACGCAGTGGATGTTCACGGCGGTGCAACTTATGAAGCTCGATTCCTGTCGCTGTACACAAGGTCCCTTCTGAACTTTTTCTTATTTCTTATCGTTTGTGTACTACGTTATTTCATGTAGCCTTATGAATTGGCAATGCCCAGAACTCCGACTGAAATTCGGGATGCGCAAAATAACCCATAACTAATTTCGCATCTACTCAGCGCTAACTCATGAGACAGTGAAAGCTGGGTGCCTTCAGCTTTGCATGTACAGAGGTTTGCAAGTGATACTCACATACATGGATATCTTGTACCTGCTCTCTAACACTGACAAACAATCAGTCCCTAATCCGGCTAATTTTGCGATCAAAAATGCATGCATCTGGAACTATGATAGACGTGAAACACTAAACTCAGCGCAGTCTACCTTATGACTAATTGTCCTAGACAGCACGTCGACTAATTGGTCGCTTTACAGTTCGCAGTGTGGTATGAAGGGCAAGAACTTAATTGTAACGGCTGTTCATAGCGAACTCGTACAAAATGAAAAAAAATTATGCGCCGTTACACAGTCAAATTTCTGCCTTCCTCGTGCCAAAGTTTTCACATGAATATAAAAAGAGTTTGCGGCCGATGACATGTACACAATGCCTCGCAGCTGCAAAGTGCCTTCCGCGAGGGCAAATATTCGAGTCGGCATGCTGTGGCAATGGGGAAGCTGCAATCCTTCGGATAACTTCCATATCATATCTTTATGACCGATCTTTGTCGTTGATCATGAGAGCTAGTCACCATGGGAGGAATGGGACTGTTCAGCCAGATGGTAGATAACCTTTTCAAAAGGAGGGCAAAATCAGGCAACACTTGGCATCTACTTTTATCAACGGGATTCACACGCTCATGCAACAAACATTAGGTTCAAAGACGAGTGAACTATTCGAAAAAATGCGCCGCTATAAATTAACTCCTATACATTGTATGGTTGAGCACGTGCCACCGTCCTACACACACACACATCTTTTGTCATTTTTCAAATTGGACAATTCTCAATTCAAATTGGACACTTCTAGGCAAGTGTAATGCCTCCGAAATCAAAGTGAATCTTCCAAGTTAAGAAAGTTTCTTACATTTTAAAATGCAGACTTTCAAAGATAGTTAGAATGATTTTTGTCAATGAAAAGTGGGTAGAACTTTATTTCAAATTTTTTACTTAAAGTCTCTGAACAAGTGTAACATTTTTATAAAATTATGAGAAAAATAAATTTCAAAACGCAACAAAACAGTAATCGTAGTGCATTGAAGTGCGGATATGTGTGTTCGGTAGATCTGTTTCTGTTATATTGTTTACAGCTGTGAAACTCCATGCGATTTTGCTATCATTCGAATAAAAATCACGATGTTTAAGGCCAGAGTATGGTGGAATCTCTTTTTTAGTACTAAAAAATGGCAGCCTACTTGTTCTATAAAACAAGCTACAATCCAATAATTTTCCTCGACAGTTGAGAGTTTATGAAATTCCAAACACGGTGTTCACTTATTGGGTAGGTGGAATCAAACTTTTAAGAAGGTCGTATTAAAATTTTTCTTGAAGGAACAATTATTCTAACCGTGTTGGAGAGTCTCAAGCTGTGTGGAAGGAGTTCACTTAAATATGGAAGATCTTCGGTTTGATTTCAAAAGCGTTAGGCTTGTTTGAAGGAGGGTCCAATTTTTCGAGAAAGTGTTCAATTTGACGTAAAAATGGTGTATATCTTACACTTATGTACATACAAGGATTTGAAGATAAAATCTCGGTGACAGGATTGCCAACTTTTATATTTCCAAACCCGCCTCAGTCGTTCACATCTTCTCACATCGGCTCTGGCAGCAGGCTTCACTGCACGCTTTAGTGAAGCTTTGCAACGCGGCGTCTAAGTAAAAGCCAACATCTTTAGTTTTTCCACCTTCTTTGAAGCCATCCCTTTAATCAGGTAAAGTGCTTCGCAGTTGCTCTCTCCAAGATGGAATATTTTTTCAAGCGAAAGACGTAACACCACAGATTACCCCATTTAGCGAGAGTGTCAATAGCTTCTTGAACTTTCAAAGTGTCATTCTCGTGCTCAACTTTACTGAAGAAATTAACGCCGTCAGCGAAAATCTTACAAGAAACACCAACTTGTTCTATAAGCTTAGGCAGACCGTTTACATAAATGTTAAATTGTGTCGTGGACAAACCTTCACCCAGAGGTTCTCCACAGGGAGGCGATCTTGCGGTGGATAACTAACCATTAACTGAACTTGAAAAGTACTTTTACGAGTTCCTTAATCCACTCCCTGAGATGAAGACCTACGATCTAGAGTCTATATAACGATATGCTATGCGGGACCTTATCAAATGGCTGTTGGAAATCGAAGTAAATTACATCTAGGATAGTTTTATATTTTAAATCGAATTTTTGTCAAAACCTCAGCATGTTTCGTTGTGTGTTCCGCTGCACATTGCCACATTGTTAATTAGTTTTGTATTTAAATATGGGTGGCTTTTCCCGGTCTCCCGGCTACTCGCGGCCATAGTCCTGCCTTGGAATATCGTTCTTTGCATTCAGTGCTAGCTCTGGTTATGTAAATTTGTGCAAGCATATGCAGCTGTCAAAATCCTTTTTCCTTTCTGCTACTCTCGAGGGATAGTTGCTCAGTTCCTTTATTTCTCTATTCTTGTACCTCTCATGTGCATAGCTTGCTTGTGTTGTTTTGATCTAACCAGGGAATGCCTTCAGCTTTCCATGGAAATTCGGGAAGAGACCTAGACCATGTGGTAGCATAGCATTGAAATGCTCATTGCAAATATACTCTCCAAATTCGCTCTGGATCTCGTAAGAGAGTACTGGGCAGTGAAAGTTCGAGTTGACGACTGCATGTTGCCTGTGCTGATGAAGCGTTAGGCGGAGCCATTAGCAAGGATTTCAGTTGCGGCAGCGACGCAATGGTAGTGTCCTCGGCTTGTACGAAGATGGTGACCAGCTTGGTCCCCATCGATGCCGATATCTTTGCACTTTGTCAGTTATCGTCAGAGACACCCTTTATCGTCCTTTCCAACACATTTTTGAACAAGCGCCCGGTGGCAAGTACCATATACCTTTTCCGAGCTCTTCGATGAGGAATGATAAAAAAATTTCGGTTATCAGATACGGGAAGTCAAAATTTCATGCTAGATTCGTGACAGCACCCCACATAACACCCAGAGTCGAAGTGTGGTCGATTGCCTTTTGGTTTTCGAACAGTCGAGCCGTTTCAAGATGAAAAGGCGGTGCCAAGTTGAAATACCAGATCTTTCTTTACATTAAAGGAGTCAACGTCCAACTTGTTAGAGTGGCCACCTATGTACCAACCTACCAAATATGTAGGAAAAATATAGTATATTAAAAGTATATGTAGAGTAGAAGTGTATTAGAAATATAGGAACTAAAAACTGTTGCTTCTCTTTACTGCTAAAAACAATTGAACGTGGCAACATCGATATTTTGCTTTTCCGTGTGCCTGTCAACGACGTAACAAACTCTCGTAATTCGGTCATCACCGTTGATCGACAAGTATTATGGTACCATTATTATTGTGCTACTTGGGGCGATAATCACGAATCGAGCATCAGATTTTGACTTGCCAAAGGTGATAATCCAAAATTGCTGTCAATCCACTTCAAGAAGCTCGAATGTCTATGATAGCTGTTGCCAGGCGTTTGTTCAAAAATGTATTGGAAATGAGAATACTCCCTGACTTCTTGACGATAACTGACAAGGGAAGGATACTAGGTGACCATGGGGCTTTGAGATGACACGTATATGGATGGATGCGGCTTCGAACGCTGATTTCAAATATATGTTCGGTTTGTGCTGTGCGCATCCGTGAACGGAGTTATTGATGATTTTCATAGTAGGCTCTTTTTCCCTCAAGGTCCACGCAGAGCGGGCCAGTCACAAGAAATCGAGCTCAAGTAGGGTTAAAACTGCGCTGCCGGCAGAGCAGAAGTGGCGCAGGGGGTGGAGGGGCGACGTGGTGGGACGGGGTGGTTTGTGGTTAGAGTTCCCTGTGGTTCAGGATTTTTGCACTTCCTAAAAAAGATCTGCCACAATCAACCAAAGCTCTCTATGTAAAATGGTTTACGTTTGGGCGAAATCCATCACCATTATCCCACCACCCATACTTACAAGGGGTTGATCAGTGCCTTAAATAATCCCTTGGGCAGATTCTTTTGCGACTCACGGGATCGGTTAGGACAATACTGCCGACTTACCTTCCAAACTATGTTCTAATCAGCTGTTGCGTTGGTGCGCCTTTTGGAGGAGTTCGGTCCTTCCGATACTTCACGCGTTCCTACAAGGTAAGAAAATAAAATAGCCAACAGTTTCGCATCCATCTTGCGTGATGCGCAATGCGGGAGCATAGAGGTAGAGGATGAAGAAGGTATCAGTGCGGAATTAGAAGAGGATCAGAAGAGAAGAAGGTATGAGCGGCACCCAAAAGTTGCTCTTGGTCGACAGCTGGAAGCTGTTCAAGGATCACGAAACCATTTCACCAGTTTTTGTAGATCCTACTAGAGAGAAAGTGATGAGCATTCCAGTAGGAACAACATCACAAATACAATCATTAGACGTACATTTCTTCATTCACAACCATGTACAAACGTTTCACCTCTCATGTATTGACAGACGGCATAAAGTTCTCACTTCACTCCCGCGACTCAATTGCTCGAATTGTATCGCCGATTTACACTTACAATTTTCTGCCCCCAGATTCAGAACTTTTCTTAGGTATTCATGGTACGCTGCAGAACACCCCAGGACGTATGATACACCAACTCAACATAGTTTCCTTACTAACATCGTAGAGCAGTGCTCTTACACTGCTCTACGATGTCAGTAAGGAAACAATGTTGGCTGCACTGATGTATTTTTTATCCGCTGTGGTCATTGCCAACAGCTGTTATGTTTTGAACATTTCGTAGTGTTATTTCACAGTTGCTAGTGTAACGCACTGTTTGTCTTCTCACCATGTTTCTAGCAACTATTCATGATAAATTGTATCTTCGTGCTAGTATGAAGTTGTCAGTATGAAGACAAGCCTTTCTGGTGGCCTTTTCCGTTGCAATTTGACATAGAGAGTTTTGGTTGATCGTGGTAGATCTTTTTTAGGAAGTGCAAAAATCCTGCACCACACGACTCGAACCAGAAACCACCTCGTCTCACCACGTCGCCCCCTACCCCCTACGTCATCACTGCTCGGCTGGCAGCGCAGTTTCAACCCTACTTGAGCTCGCCCTCTTGTGACTGGCCCGCTCCGCGTGGACCTAGATGGCAAAGGAGCCTGCCAAGAAAATGGTTAATAACTCCGTTCACAGGTGCGCACAGCAGAAACGGAACATATATTTGGATTCAGCGTTCGAAGCCGCATCCAGTGATATACGTGTCATCTCAAAGTCCCTTGGTCACCTAGTATCCTCCCCTTGTGAGGTCTAAATTAGTAGCTCCTAGCTCCGCCCATCGCTTCATCAGCGCATGCGTCATACAATCGTCAACTCGAATCCTCACTGGTCATTATTCGCCTAGAAGCTCTATTTAGCAAAGGGTATATTTTTAATCAGCGTCTCAGGCTCCTTCACATGGCACCGAGTCGAAAAAGGTGTCAAGGTAGAAGAAATTTATGCTTCAACCATATTAGAATTGCTCTTCTTCTGCGTGATTGAGATCGTCATGACGGTATGAGCTGAAAGTAATAAAAGACGGAACGCCTAGCTGCAGAGAAAGCTCCGAGACTTGGCTCGAACAGATATATCCTCATATTGAATTTTGAGGTGCTCATTGGTGGTGATTTAGAAGAGTTGGCATACAGCCCGCTGTATGCCCGCTCAACAACTGCATCGTTGGGTAGAAAAGGGTTCGACGAAGCCGTGCTTTCACAAGACTGAAGGTCGTCTCCGGAGCGATAAATTTCTCGTTGTGGTTTCACATGCTTAGTTACACATGCCGCAGTAATATGAGACGCTCAAAAGAGTAACCTGTCAAAAACTCTTGAATAAATGTGTGGTAAAAAGGAGATCGCAGTATTTATGTGTCGTTCTTTAGATTAGAGACCTTAATATTGTACTTCACGGTGTAAGGCAAACTATTTGATTTCTGATTCTATTATCCAGAATTTATCTAGTTTCTACGCTCTTCAGGTTAAGAAAGTATCCAAGAAGAGAAAACATGGGAGATTGCCCACCGCTTTATGGAAATGTAACAATTTTTGTTGCTTATACAGAGGGAGCGTGGAAGAAGTAAGTTTATCATTCCTATACGTATTGTTCTACAGTTATACTGGAATAAATAGTAATTAATTGAATACTTTTTGAAAGCTTGGTATGTGTGGTAGAATGAAGACAAATTTGTTTAAGTCAATTAGTTTTTTAAGCTTGCAAAATTTTTATTTTGCAAGGTTTTTTAAAGGAATTCTTTATGCTCTCGGAGGCATGTATTTAGTTCTCACATTGGCACATTACACGTGTCCAATACTTTTCAGTACTCTATGTTATAGTCTTTGAAAACTTGAAGACGGTCTCGGGTTCAGTCGCTGCTAATTCCTGTTTTTTAAACTTTGTAAGAAAAATAAATGGGTATAAGGATGAAATCTGTAGACTACATCAATGCTAGCTGGAAAACGCCGTAGTTCTTCTTTAATAAATACGAAGAATAGTCTCATTAGTTATGCAGAACTATTTAGCTCGATATAGTGTAGACTCAGACTGTAAGAATGCTTCCATCTGAAGGATAAAGAGAGCTGAAGATAAATGGCATAAAAATTCTGACAACACCTAACAAGACTTTCATTGTTGTGTAAAAATGATTGTCTTGTGGCACTGTTTAGCAACAGGCGTAAAATAAAACATCCACACAGAGTCTAGAAGAGGAGAAATTTGGCGACCCCAGAAATATAAGTGGTGCTGAGCTTTATGTTTATGTAACCTCCTTAAGATTACCTATGAAGGAGCAAATAAATCATTGAATAAATAAACAAAGCGTTCATTCAATCTGCCTGATGTCTTACGATTAGTAGCGCGTTTAGGCTATACCGTACAGCTCAGAAAAGTCTGGAATGTTACTTGAAAACGGTTAACTACACACTACTACGGATCGATCTAGACAGTGATCCCTTGGTGAAGGAGTCGTGCTCTCAATACGAATCGGTGGGTTCTTGTTTTCTAAAGAATACATGGTTGAATGCAGGAAACTTCCTGTAGAGCGGCGCAAGGTCGACGGCCTTTTCCACAGTTAAATTAATAATTTGACCCTGATGCTTTTTTTCTGTGAGACAATCCCTGTTTCTGTTAACGGTGGCATGCTATGAATTTTGAAGATAACGCTGAGGGTAACAAAACATAAGAAATCGCAAATGTTGCGACCACAAAAGCCGCGTTGAAGAGAAAACAAAAGCAGCATGCGGTGACTCTCGTATCTACTGTAACCATCACAAGCAGTGATTGCATTTTCCACAGGAAATTCCAGGTTATATAACCACTTCCATCTCGAATTGGGCACTCGTCGAAACCGGACAGTTCTCAAATCAAATTGGATATATTTCAAATCAAATTGGACACTTTCACGTTAAATAGGATACTTTTCACGCCAAAGTGGACACCCTCCTAAGCTAGCCTAGGGCTTTGGAAATAAAAACGAATTCCTCCGAATCGAAATGAACTTCTTCTACATTAAACTAGAGACTCTCCAAAAATGTTAAAATAATTTATTGTTTAAGGAATACGTTAGTGTAACCTTCTTTGAGCTTTCAAATCATCTTCCCAATAAGCGAACGCATTGTTTGAAATTTTATGAAATTTTGTTTTTCGAGGAAAACAATGATTGGAAGTTGTTTTGAAGGGCAGGAAGGCGGCCATTTTATACTGCCAAAAAGAAATTGCGCCGCGCTTCCGTTCGGAACTACTCAATTTTTATTCGTCTAATAGTAAAATTTCGGTTTGCATGCATTTCAGACCTGTAAACGATGCAACATAAAAACTGAAAAAACACACAAATATCCTAACTTTCTTGCTGCATGTGAGCAAATTTACACTACCAGTCAAATAAACATTGCGAGTTGCTTTTCGAGTGCATGGCGCGATCCAGTCTTTTAATTTAATTTACACCATATGATTGCTGCCTTGTTAATAAAATTTCAGTTGTTTCTTCTCAAAAAATAAACTTATTACACATCTTGGAGCAGGTGAACTATAATAAAAAATTTAAAAAAGTTCTACCAAATGTTTCTAGAACAAAGAATTATTAGGCACGTTTCGCTCGTCAACGGTTCCTTCCGCTTTCAGTTATGTGAAAATTTCGATGTTTGTAGTTGTTACGAAAGACGACCTAAAAGCAGGGAAACTCTTATTAAAGAGAGTTGGACCCATATTCCGACAGAAATTGCAGGTCTTTTACAAGAAGCACTGCGCTGCTCTGGTCTACCTGCAGAAAACTGACTGGCTCTTGGTTATCGATGCTGACACAGGTTTTGGTTGTCGATGTATAGGGAGAAAGATTGCAGATGTGTGTGCTTCACTTTTTTTATTTCCTAGGCGTGGTGAACCCTAATCACTGCATTGAGGAATGGATAGATGATAGAGTCAGCGTCATATTGTACGAGCGCTTTTTCAACGGAGAATTTGCTGCAGGTAATTATCTGGTAGGTTGCTGCCGTACTATATTTCCAACTGTGTTGCCTACGATGAGAATTTCGGGCAGGTAGGCCTATTCCTTGTATCCTGACGGTGATACTAATATAGCTATGAAGCTTTCTGACGACTTACCTTACTTTCAGAGAGTTTCCTTGTCAATACTGCATTGAAGGTGTTTCTGCCTGAACAAAGTTAAGGTCAACCTGAAGGTGAAATAGACACCGTTCGGAGAAACGCAGAGACCACGAACCATTGCGCTTCTGTACGATCCTGGTCAGCTTAATGGAATTCCAGCTTTTGAGCCAAAAGTGTTGCTGAAGTTAGCCGTTCATGCCCTACAATGGTGAACATAGATACTAAAAAGTTCGCAAATACCACACTAAGGTGCTTGCGTAGAAATATGCGGAAAGAACCAGTAGCAGAAAGGTATGCTAAGGAAGCATTAATGGAGAGGAGGATTAAAAACCTAGAGAAAGAAATTTGACTTATAATAGGGCTGTGGAGTGATTCAATCGGTTATGCTAAGGGTAGCAAAACTCTGAACGGCTAACTTCAGCAACACGTTTGGCTCAAAAACTGGAAGTCCATTAAGCTGACCAGGATCGTACAGAAGCGCAATGGTTCATGGTCTCTGTGTTTCTCTGAACGGTGTCTATGTTCACCTTCAGGTTGACCTTAACTTTATTCAGGCAGAAACACCTTCAATACAGTATTAACAAGGAAACTCTCTGAACGGTACGCCGGAACGGTAGGAAGGAATACCATGGGAAGAATCTCCGCCCTCCAAATAGCAACAGAACATGTTTTGTATTTGCCGAATCCTTGAGGCAAACGAGTAAGAGGGTCTAATGGTTAAGGGTCCACAGCGTCGAGCTTACCATGGCGGCGCAAGGATCCGGTGTCATGGCATGGGCGGCACGGTGCTGCCTCATGGTCGTAACGTCGAGGATTCGGCTCCCGAGCTACATTGCGTTTTTGCACTTTCACCACAGTATCGGATTTCCATACTGGGACCGGATTCATCAACGACTTACGTAACTTTAACGGAGAGTTGTAAGCGAAAAGCTCAGATAAGGCGGCTTATCGCTCACCATATCGCCTGATAAGCCGCGTTATCTGAGTGTTTCGCTTACAATTCCCCGTTAAAGTTACGGAAATCGTTGATGAATCCGGACCCAGATTTCCATCTGAACCTTTTTAGAGTTTGCTGATGTTTTCACTTCTTATTCCTTGTTGACATCTCGTGATGCCCCACTAGTGTCCCAATATGCAAAATACGATAATTTCTGAAATATTTATGGAAAGCCTTCAACACCAATTATACACAGGCACAAAGTGCATAAAACAGTAAGACCGATCACAGTATGGGCAACGTATGAAGGTTGCTGTTTCTTCACATCTTGACTTATCACATGGGCCTAGGTCTTCCAGGAATGCCATTCCACTCGGGTTTTCAAGGCAACCAGGATGGGTGATGATGATGATGTTGATGACGATGTTTCATCCTCATTTTTTCATTTTTTTCCGAGAAATCTAAAGCAGTGGCTAATACTTTCTTTGCTGCGAGATTGTTTTGCATTTCCTGCACAGTGGTATCTGCTGCAGCCCAATCCTGGAATCGCGAGATTCCCATTTTCCCCGGTTGCCAACCTTGTGTAAATAGTATGGCCAAATCAAAAGCGAAATTGTGCCTTCAGTGGTTAGTGGATCGTGACCTCGGCACAATCCTCTTCTGGTTGAAACCCGTGGTCCTCTTCTTCTACTGCGTCCAACATTCCCACTTCGTTGACTTCCAGCTGTCGTTGTCCAAAATCCTGTAGTGCACTTACTATCCTTTCCGTCAGCTTCATCTCGTCTCTAGAAGGAATAAAATCCAGTGGAGATCCACACTTGAGTGTAAGAGGATGAATTCGAAATTAGCAGACATTGTAGAGGTGGTTTAGCAGCAGCTTATTATGACGCTTATTGTGGCATATTGTCACAACAAACTCCAAAAAAGTCCAGATATGGAAATCTGTGTGGAAATCCAATACTGTGTTAAAAGTGCAAAACACGACGTAGCTCGGGAACCGAACCATCGACGTCACGACCATGAACTAGCAAGTAGTAACAAGTGTCGCTACCACTGCGCCACCCATGCTTCGATACCGGCTCCTTGCGCCGCCATGGTAAGCTCGAAGCTATGGACCTTTAATCATTGTATCCTCCTACTCAAGAATTCGGCAAAAACAAAACATGTTCTGTTACTATTTGGAGGACGGAGATTCTCTCTATGCTATTCGTTCTTGCCGCTCCGGTGTGCCGTTCAGAGAGTTACCTTGTGTGGCTCAATTCTGAATGAACGAGTGAGACGTTTATCGATTTTCTTCCATTGTAGTTCTTAACTTCAGCAGGTTTACGAAACATCCTCTAAAATCTTTACAAGAAACGAAAGCCCGAAAAAATCATACCTGTATGCCGTTCCAACGTGGATTGTTATTGAAGCACACTGGATACCTGCATATATCTATTTAAAATGTAAAAGCAAAATGTTGTGCGGCTGCTTCTTCCTAAAATTGTATGAGTTTTCGTTTTCTTACGGCCTTTCGTGGTAGATGCATGATGTGTCCCAACTACGCACTTAAAATTGGTCCCTCTAAAAATGTCGAATCAAGGGCTTAAGACCGGTTACAAGCAATTTTTATTCCTTTAGTAGCAACGGAAAATACTTGGTAAATTAAGCGAAGCCTACACTAAATTTGGTGCAATCCTAGTTGGCAGTGACTGCTCTTAAACTATTTTCCAGCATAACAAAATACAACAAACAGGTAGCAACAAATAAAAATAAGAAAACAACATCAACCTGGTTGGCCGGTTGAATTCAGTTTCCGAGTTCCTAGTTGGGATGGGAAATTTTTTAATTTACAAAAATGGTGCAGTAGGAGTTAGGAGAGGACAGCCCATCAGTACTAAAAAAAAGTACGACGTGTCGTGGCATTTCCCACGTGTAGGACGTGCTTCTACCCATTTAGTCTGCGCGAAACCAACCGTTTAACCCAGGCCCCTCACGCTACAACTTATATACGTACGCGTCAGTTTGAGTACAATATGAGGAATTCCACGTCACCATATCCGACTGCTACGCTGAAGGAGGTGAAATTCATGAACTGTCTCTATCCCCCAACCTCTACTGCGTCCAAAAGAAAGCCCGGAATTGTTACATACTGTAACAACAATGTCTAGCAATTCCATCAATGAACAGCAACGATTCTAAAATATCTAAATAGCAACGATTTTCTATCAAGACCATCAGCTTAACTGGTTCCAGTTGCTGGTATCAGTGGCCAGCTCATCCCGGATACGGGTGAGTGCTGATCGGTGCCACGAGGTGTGGATATTCCATGTGCGACTGTCCTTGAATCTCGGCATGTCTTAGAACAGTATGGCAGGTAGTCGTCGAGCTGTCGTGCCAAGATTGATATCGAACGTTTATTCGGCTTACGTTTCGGCGTAACCGCCTTCTTCAGAGCCTGGAAAAGACAAGGGGAGTTAGAGAAATTACCCGTCCAAGAGTCATTTCAAGTTTCAGCCATCTCAAAAGTTAATGGGAGAAAGAGACGAACCACGAGGGAGACAGCCCAACTGACCTTATGTAAACAGCCGAAGGCTGTGGAGTCACCCTTCAGATGGAGACAAATGTGGGTGAATGAGGTCCTCCCTTCGGGTCAGCCCCTCAGCGACCTTCCGGCTGGCGCCCCCCCGGGGCCAAGCCCACAGAGGTCGGCAAATGGAGCCAACTCCTGGGTTATGGCCACCCGTTCCTCCTTCCTATTGATTGCGGGGTTCTTGAACGCAATCCACAGCGCCTCCAAGGCCTTGCGCGCTGCGATGTCGACCTCGCGAGCCAGGATCGTCACCGCCACTCCAACCACTGCGCCACTATGACTTCGCAGCCTGTGCACCCCCAAGGGTGTGGTGACTTTGCACCTGTTGAGGCCATCCACATGCTCCTTCACCCTTACCCAAAGTGGTCTGCCCGTCTCACCAACGTATTCCTCCTTGCATTCAATGCAAGTTATGAGGTATACTGTTCCTGAAACCCTACAGTCGCCTTCCCTGCCGAATGGGCAGACCACGCAGGAGGGCGTTTCACAAGCGCAGTCATAAAGACGGTTCCTCACCAGTTGCGCCTTGAGGTTAGCCGGAGGCACCTCAACGACCCTAACGATGTCACCCAGGTCAGCCTTACGAACGCATTTCCGTACTTGAGCACTGAGAGCGTCCGAGATAAAAGGTACCATGAAGGCGATTTGACCACGCAATTGTGCCCTTTGTATTCGTGCTGGTGCCCGTGGTTGACGGCCTTTGGGCATGTGGTGGGCAACATACCCGTTGGATAAGGCAATGCGAGATGCCATCCCCCTAGATGAGGACTTGAACTCGCTATTCGAGGACACCAGAGCAGCTGTTTGGAACATATTCCGGACAATGGCCCTCTTAGTACTATCTGGGTGTGCGGAACGATAGTGCACAATGATGTTCTTGTTGCTGGGCTTCCGGTACCACCTAGTTTGGAAGGTGTTCCTATAGAGACGAATTTCCACGTTGAGGAACGGCAACCAGTGACTTGTCGGTTTCTCCCTTGTGAGCTTAATATGCTCAGCCTGATGGTTAAGCAACTCGAAGCAGGCATCCATTTCGCTCTGCGTGGGACATACGATGAAACAGTCATCTATATACCGACAATACAGCAAAGGTCTGCGTTCCATTACGGGTCTCTCTATTTTTGACATGTACGCTATAGCTAGCACCGGGGCCAAGCGTTGACCCATAGCTAGGCCTCTAACCTGCCTGTAGTACTGTTTGGACCACTTGAATATGTTGCACTGAAGGCACTCATCTATGAGCACCATTATTTGGGCAATGTTGAGTCCAAAAAGGGCCAGATGGACCTCATGCTCAACAAGGATCTCGTGTACCGCTTGCATGGCATCGCCTTTGGAGACATTTGTGTACAACGACGTAACGTCAAACGACTCCATCACGTAGGTGTCTTCTACATTAGTCTCCCGGAGCTTATCCAAAAGGGCGCTGGTGTTAGGAAGGTGAGCTGGAATGAACCGTAGTAGCTGCGTAAGAACCAAGTTCAGCAGCCAAGATATACGGTCTGCAGGACCACCAATGCCACTTATGATAGGCCTCACCTTATACAGCGTAGGAGTATTACCATACTCCACCTCCAGGACAGCACCGTCTACTTTCAGTCCACTCCTGAAGAATTTAGTAAACAGCTC